>ML681981.1:46838186-46869988 GCA_007922195.1 Podocnemis expansa | reverse complement strand
GGGAGTGGTCCTGCTTTTTTTGGCAGGGGGTTGGACTAGATGACCTTGTGGGGTCCCTTCCAACCCTATGATTCTATGATTCTATGAATGCCCCGCAGTGGCTGAGCATCCCAAAGCATTCTTTGTAGTAATGCTGCTTGAACAATCTTTCGTAATCTTGCCTTACTTTTAATTTCCCTCTCAAGGGCTGGGTAGAACTTGAGCTGAAGAGCACCTGAGCCTCCATTTCTTTAAGCATCTTCCCTGGGGTCATCTTTCATGATCCATTTCAGCAAGAATCTACCAGTGTCATTTTTTTCCACATGATGGAAAACCAGTGTATTCCTTAAAATGCTGCCTGTTAGAACATCTCTTCCACCATAACTGAGATGTGGAGATGCAGCTTGAAACTGGTTGAGTTTTAAGAAGTGGATGGTGAAGGGAAGGCAAGAGGAAGCTGAAGGGAAAAACTCAAGATATAGAGGTGCCTGTTGGACCAGAGATTTGTGAAGGTAGGCTACTGCAGGAAGAAAGTGGCCAGTGGAACCGCATGCCCCTTAGGACAAAGCTGGCTAGCAAAGGAGAATTAAAGCTAAGGAACAGGTTTGCTGAGTTGGAAAGTGAAGGGAAGAGGCAGGCAGTAATGGAAGGGCAAGAGAAAAAATAAAAAACAACAGCCAGTCCTGCAAGAAGAGGGGAAGAGTCAATGGAGATATCCTCTGTCCTTCTGGGATGCCAACCTCTGCTGACTTGCAAAAGATAGCAAATGAGAACAGAAGACAGGAAGACCTGCAGTCAGAAAGAACAAAAGAAAGTGAGTCAGGGAATCACCCCAACAACAAAAAGGGGCAGATCTAGGCAGAACCGTAACTACGGCAGGGCTAAAAGGGCTTTCCCCTGGGCGTACCAGAGAAGCTCAATAAAGCCAGTCTATTCAAGGGCGGTTTTCATAGTTCTGGCTCCAACTGCCACTAATGGCAAGGGGCGCGTTCTGATTGGAACATGCCCTGGGTGGCAAAACAGAGCATTACGGCTCTGGATCTATATGGCTGAGTGTGCCTCCTTACTAGGAAGAACAAACAAGCATGTCCTAAGAGCTCATCTGAAGAACAGAAGGCTGTACTGGGAACTAAGATATGGGCTGTGGACCAGAGGCTAAAGAGGATTTCAATAGGAGCAGGAAAGTTAAGCATCTTTAGGTACCCACTCTGCATCTTTAGGTACCCACTCCAGGAAGTTCTACATTCCACATACTTTCCACAACCAGTCATCCTCATGGTCTTCCCTTTTTTTGGTCACCACCATTGCTGTTTCTGTTGCTGTCTCAGCCTTCCTAACAAAGCTACTCTCAAGAAGGAAACAAAAAACACCACAGCCACACACCATCACCAGTTACACCTATACCCCACATTCTCCTTACAAACTCCTGTTTTCAGTTCTGCTTGCTCACTCCTGTTTGGCCTCTTGCCCTTTGTTTCAGCTAGTTAGATTGGACGTGCCTTTGGGACAGAAATTCTCTCATGCTATGCATATGTTGTTGGAGCTGGTCAGCATGTCTCTCCCATGGAAAATGGCTCTAATGGCATTGTCATAAAAAAAAATTAAATTTTTCATTAAAGTATTTCAGGTTTTGTCAAAGAAACCAAGAACGTGTTCTCAGCAGCCACATTTATTTGGGTCATTGGGAACTAAAAATTTACAGGGTTTGGGTGCCAAAAGACAAAACATTTGGGGAGTTCGATAATTATATGAGAAGCCCAGTTTTTTGTAAAATGTTTTCTACAAAAATTAGGAACTGAGTTTTTCCCCTCATTACCACTAATCTGCACTGTTGTCAGTGCAGCAGGGCCATGCCCTCAGAGTTTGTACAGCACCCACCCCAGGGGTGGGCAATCAGGTGGGGGATAAGAGCCATCCCCTCTTCCTCCCACACAACAGCATGAGCAGGAGCTGACGAAGTGGCTGCAGCCCCTAGCACGAGCGGGGGGTGGAGGGGCATAGGCAGCTTGTGCTCACTCCCTCCCTCCCTGCACCGGCAGGGTGGAGCAGCGCTGCCCCACCTACCAGCCATCCCTCCTTCCCAGGAGTGGCCGGCAATGGAGCTGCAGCTTGCGGTGGCGGGGCCCTGGAACAGCCCCTCCGCGGAGTTCAAGACGCTTCAACCCTGCCAGTCCAGGCCTCAATGGAGGCCACTTTGCCCCCAGGCCCTGAATTGGGCCTGTTCAGGCCTGGAGTGGCTGGGTCAAAGTGGCCCAAACTCTGCAGAGGGGCCATTCCAGGGCCCCATCTCTGCAAGCTGCAGCTCTCCTCAGCCGCTCCTGGGAAGGAGGGCTGGCTGGTAGGCTGAGCCTCTCTGCTCCTCCCTGCCAGAGAAGTGAGAGAAGGAGGCAGCATGTGCCGCCCGTGCCCCTTCCCCTCCTCTGGCTGGCTCCGGCTCATGCCATTGTGGTGGGAAGAGGCAAGCCAGGAGTCCCCGGAGCACACCTGGCTCCCTGGCAGAGACTGCCAGGGAGCCAGACGGGGACGCTCAGTGAGCCAAAGGTGGCTCACTGAACTTGCATTACTGATCCCTGACCCAACCCAACAAAGCTCCCATCTTGTTTCTTGTTGCTGTTTTCTTTTGCTGCTGATTTACAGGATAAGTTAGAAAAATAAAAAAGTCCCTATATTAAATTCAATTATTGTCCAGACACTCAGGCTGTGTCCACACACAGACAGTTAAATTGATTTAACTTAAATCAATTTAATAAAATCAACATAAAAATCATTAAATCAATTTAAGCTAAATCAATGTAACAGGTCTAAACTAGAAAGTCAAATCGAACTAGCATGTCCAGGGACAGGACTTGCTACTTCGATTTAGGAGAGGGACACCATGGGAGGTGTGGCAAGATGGTCCCCTAGAAGGGCCATGCCCCCACGCAATATATGAATAGAAAAAGGCACCCTAGGAAGGAGAAGGGCAAAACTGTTAAATCGAAACAATCCTTAAATTGAAATAACACATCTATACAGTGTTATTTCGATATAATGGTTTCGATCTAAGCCTCAGTGTGATTTAAAACAAGGTTTTATTGAATTGCTCTAACTTTCCTTGTTTCGAAATGATGGAGCTTGTCATTTCAATCCAAAAAAACATTGTGTGGACCTACTCTTTTTTAAATAGAAATAACTAGCATTATTTCAATTTAAAAGCTGCATGTGGGCATACCATCAGAGACAAAAAGCTCTGTGAGCTCTTGACACAGCCCCCCTGGTAGGGGGAGCGAGGGGGGCGACCAGCAGCTGACTGATGCTGAGAAAGCTGTCTTGAATACATGCTACCCTTCTAGCTTTGGAGCAGAAAGATTTGGTCAATATCCAAAGGGATAGCCGAGTTAGTCTAGTCCAGCAAAAAAAAAAAACAAGGAGTCGTGTGGCACTTAAAAACTAACAGAAAGATTTGGGCCAGCAATAGCCTAGTGGCAGGAGCATCTCAGCTGCCCTGCTCATGCATGGTGGATGAAGGTACTCTCAGCAGGGCTGACAAATGTGCAAAGGGCTCCATGATAGGATTTGGTGGTGCCCCTGGAGAGGTAGGAAGCACTGATATGCCACAAGGTAAACATGGAGGGTCCCCAGCCCCAGCTGCTGCTGCAGAGACCACTGCCCACAATGGCAGAGCTCATGCTAATGGTAACTAATTGCAGCCTGCTCATCTCTAAGGTCCTATAGCAGCTTGCTGCAAAGTAAGCCTGTGAAGATGAACCCCATGGCACCAGCACATAGCAGTGCTTGAGAGCCTCGCTTTCCTGAGTGGGGGGTGGCTGCCAGCGTGGTTCAGGCCATCCATTAGTTACTGCCCAACTAGCTTCTTTAAACAAGCTAGTATGCCTGGGGCGCCTTTAATCACTCAGCAGAGAAAGAAAAGTGCTTCGTAGATTTTGTTTATCTAAGCGCAGATGCAGAAGTAACTTGCACTTGGTCTATAAACATCTTCACTGTGAAGAGATTCCCTAGGGCTAAGGCAGACAGCTCCTTAGCAGAAGAAGGCAGAAGAAGAGCTAGTGGTTGGAAGCTAACGTCATATCAATTCAAACTAGAAGGAAGGGCCGTGCTTTTAACATGGCAGCTAACCAGTCACTGGAACAACTGGCCGAAGGCGGTGGTGGATTTCCTATCACTTGGAGGCCTTAAATCAAGCCTTGATCTTTCTAAAAGATCCATGCCAGCACAATCTGAAGTCCCAGAACAGTTCACCCCATACTGATGCCTATAAGAACCATGTTGAAGTGACAAGTTGCCACACGTGTGTCTACTCTGGTAACATGAGGGATTCTCTCCTTCTGGCACCCTCAACTTAAATCCCAGGAGCAGTCCATATCCTAATGCAGCCATTGCCCATAAAATAAGGGATGCCTCTGTTTCAGGGACCCCTGGAAGAGGTACACATCTCACGCAGGATTTGGTCTCCAGCCTGGTCTACATTCAAAAGTTAAATTGACTCAGCTATTGTTGCTTAGAGAGTGAAAAATCCACACACCCTGTATGGCACAGTTAAGGTGACATAACCCACAGCCTATGCAGCACTAGGAAGAATTGCTTAGGAAGAAATCCACCACCCCACTGAATGAGCTGCCACCTCTCAGGGAAGTGGGTTACCACAGGAGAACCCTTCCCTGTGGGAAGGGTCTACAGCCATCTTGTTTCCAAGTTTCATTTCAGGCAGGAATCTAACTGTCCCTTTCCATGGCAGCAACATCACTGAGATGGCAAGAAATTGCTGATTCAAGAGCCTTACAATGCTCCCTCTCAAGTCACTGATTTTGATCAGAGCAAGTCCAGCCATTTCTGCTTCTCTGGCCTCAGCTGCTGTGTCACATTCCTGCAGAACTGCTGGTGCTGGAGGCAGAATGGTTGGAGGCCGGGTGGGCAGAGGGTGAAGACATGCTCTAAGCTCCACCCACTTGAGACATCACTCTCCTGAGATTGTGCTAATATGCAGAATAAAGTCCTGACTACTCTGGCTTGGTTCTTGATGGGAAGGAAAAAATAACAGGTGTTGGGTTTTAAGCCACCCACTTGTGCCACCAAAATGAGTGTTCATTGAGTTATCCTCATCATTTATCCCTTCTCTTCACAGATCAGAGCATGCAGGAAACTAAATAGTTATCACCACTGGTGTTCACATTATCTCCAATAATTCTTCACAAAGTCAGGTCCCCACTCCCAGAGTCAGGCTGGGTGCAGACTCCTCTACAGAAACTCTTCAAAACTTGAAGCAAGCGTAATTGATGTAATCTTTAACTAATGCCAACATTTAGAGAGCTGTAGTGCAGCCTACACTCCCATCCCTCAATCACTGAACATGGCTAGTCTTTAGAAGTGGAATTCTGGACGTTGGGAGCCATAGAATCAATAGCTGGATGACTTTATGGGGAGGTCACAAGGACAGATGTCTTTTCCGTCTTAATGCAAAACACAGCTCCTCGGCTGTCAGATTATTGTTCCCAAAGTAAGTCTGGTCTCAGGATGAGCCGCTTTGCTGAGCAGACACCAGTTTGCTCATGATGAGCACACCCTCCAAGTCAGAGTGAAGTCACCTGTGCATAGGGTTACCAGATACCAAAGCATGGAAAGGAGGACAGCGAGGTCCGAAAAGGAGAACATTGGAGGACATGGAGAAAATGTAGTATTATTATAGCTGTTATTACCATATTATGTCACGGAAAATGAGTAATGATTAATGAATGCAGCATTAAAACTGCACAATATCATGTGTTTTTAAATTATTTTAAAATAAAGAAAATTACCAAAATATTTTCTTTTACTGAAAACTGGATTTTTTCATTAAATGAAAGCTTTTCATGACTCCTTCATTAATGTTCATGAGACTGAAGTTAAAGAACTAAATTTTTAAATATAAACTTGAAAAGTATCTAAAAAAAGTTTTAAAAAACAAGACAAAAAAACCAGTTAACTCACTTCCCATTTTTCATTTTCCACAGCAGCCCATTTTTACAGTTAAAAAAAAGTCCTAAATTGTTTCTGTCCAGTTCAAACCTGCCCCTTTAGTGGTTTTATTTAATTGGTCCCTGTTAATAATTTTATTTATAGTAGACTTTATTTTCCTTCATTTTATTAACATCCCTATGTAACCCTTCTGCCAGGGCAGGCTGGCAGAACAAGGGACAGTTTTTATACCTATGTGTTTCCAAATAATGTAGCGCTACCAACCAGCTCAAACCCCCACCCAGATTTCTGGGAAATCCTGCACTGTTCCCTGGGCACCTCAAAGGGGTAAGGCTTCTCCATTTGCATGCATGAGACGAGTGTAGTAAACAGAACTTTTAACAGTAGTAAAACAGAGTGTAAAAGGCCAAATAACAGAAATCAGTGCTGATCTAGCAAATCAGTACAGAGCAAAGTTCCCAACAACCCACACCATGTAACAGAACATACAAGACTTAATGGAAAAACCAGCACTGATCTGGGGAATCAGTGCTAACTAGGCTCCCAACCAACGCTAGGGTACATAGAGAGTATCTTTCATGCCAGCTGTCCGCCAGCACCATCTACTGGCCATTCACTCCATCTACTAGCACCATCCCATGGCTCCGCCCACTGCCCACCAGCTCTACCCACCAGTCACTCACACCACCCAGCTCACGGCTTTCACTGTCTGCTGGCTCCACCCAGTGTCTGCCAGCTCCATCCACCGGTCACTCACACCACCCAGCTTGCTGCTGGCCACTCTCACCATCCATTGGCTGCCCTTCAGTAATCTCAGTTCAGAGAGAGAATTTTCTCTCTAGTGATTTTAGTTCAGAGAGAGTTTGTTTCTCTCCCTCATGATTCTAGCTCTTAACTTTAAGTACCTACAAACAGCTACCTCTATCTAAATGACAAACGCCTCAGAAGAAACCTAGCCCTAGCTATCATTGGACAGAGAAAGCAATAAGAGACAAGGCAGAAATAGCCTCAACCACCCCCCCTTAACTTTCTTTCAGTCTAAAACGTGTGGTCACCTTTTCTCCAAGCCTCTTCTTAACTAAGGGTAGTTTTTACCCTTTAACTAACCCAGACAGATTTGAAACAGAGAGTAGCAATTCACAAAAAGACAATATTGTATATTTCCCCTCAGTAGAATTACATATATTGACAGATTTGTAATCAAATACCATTACCCACTATGCCCTGCATCCAGTATGCAAATACCTAATTGTGCTCTTTGTGTTCATGCTAATACAGGACCCATGCAGATTAGATGCCCCCCCAGAAGCTGTTAGGCACAGCTTCTAAGCCTACCTTACACCTATTTTTTCCTCCCCCCCAATTTAGCCATTGTTTAGGGAGCAAAGGCCAAAAAGGCTTTTACAGGTCTTGAACCCACAACCCCAAGGTTAAAAAAAACCTTTGCTATCAATTGAGCTAGCCATAGAGCTTTGTAAAGCAGCCTCCAGAGTCTGATGATGCCTGAGCTCTTGGTGAAAAGACCTGGTCCGTGCTAAGCTGTGATTGGGTGATGGGTGCATGTGACCACCTCCGATCTCCAGCTTCTGGGGGACAATCCCCCCCCTCCATAACTTGGCTGTTAAAGGGTTTTTAACATTCTATTTCTGAGCAGTAAAAAGCCAGACAAAAGCACCTATTTTTAAAATGCCTGGAGGACAGAGGACATGTCCTCCTTTTGCTGGACTTCTGGTAATCCTACCTGTGCAAGGCAAAGTAAGGGAGAAGCATGCATTGTTCTCCTGCTCTGTGTAGGTTCAAAACAAAAAAGTGCTGCATAGGACACGATGACATGGATGCATGGGACCATGGGTTCAGAGAACTGACTTGTTCACATACCCATAAACATACTCCTTTTAAAACCATGGGGGTTTCCTGCAGGTCACAGCACAGTCTGATCTCCAAACCTGTTTGAATCTGGTAAATCGCCTGACTTTACTGGAGTTGCCCCAGATTTACAGAGGTCAGAATCTGACCCTAAGAGATATATAGTTGCTGAGTCAGAAGTACTGAGTTTATACCAGTTTAATACCAAAGCATTGCCTCACCTTTGACTTGCCGTCTATACATTTCAGACAGGGGCTTTTCCTTATCACCCCTCTTGTTTACAACTAAATCACACAGCACAGCAATAGCAGGCTCCTTCCCCTGCGCCCCAGCTGAGTCTTGATTCTTATCTTGGGCACAGCCATGACCCTTTATTTCCCACAAGCATCATAAAAAGCTTCCCAGCTCTTTAGGGAAATAGCTCAGATTCCACAGAAGGATGGGTCTAAATCAGACCCGACTGTAGGGGCCTACAAACAAACACTTCCAAGTGTGTCGTTTTGCCTTGTTGGATTTCACTCAGCACAGGACAGACCTGGCAGGAGAAACGAGCAATATTTCAGTCAGTAAAGTCAGCCTCTTAGTCATGAACTTCTTGTGAAAAGCTCCAGCTGAAATGCAGCTTGAGAGCCAGTGGAAATGAGGCAAACCCTGGAAAGGTCAGAAAGGGTGGAAGGGATGGATTCAGAGTCATTTTATCAGCATATCATAATAAGATTACAATAATCCAGCTGTTTGATACGGACCAAGAGATGACACTTCCACAAGACTGAAGCCAGTATGGATGTATGGTTCCAAAGATAACGCAAATAACTCAAATTCGAATAAACTACCTCAAGAAAATGTTTTGTGCTGGGGGTGTGGGACATTGATTTCTGTGGCTAAGAACTGGATTCTGTCTGTGGAAGTGTATTATATGCAGCACACCAGTTAGGACCATTCTGGTTTCCCTGTCCTGGAACTCACCATCATACAAATGCCCCATTTAGCATGGGAACCTTTTTCCTGATGACACCTCAAGATACAACATCCTGATATGCACACTCACACAAATGAATATACTGTCAGTTAGGTGCTATACCTGTGAACACAATGCAATATTATGGAGGCGCCAAGTCTGGCTCCCTCATTAAGGTTGAGTTGAATTTTGAGAGATTTCCTCTTTGTTCTCTGTGAATATCACAACACTCAGATATAGAGTACTGTCTCTCCAGCCACAGAATTAATGTTTGGCTCTGAGCTTGGCCCTTGGCCTTGATCTCTAGAACTAACGAAGCCACACTACACCTTAGAGCCTCACCAGACTCTGGAGACGCTCAGCCCTAGATCCAGACACACACTTTGCTCTGCAGACCAGTTTCTAGCCTAAATCCCCCTTCTGTTACTAGGCAGGTTGGCTGTGGAGAGGTTACTTGATCAGCCTGTTTCAAACACTTGGCCAGGGTGCAGCTCTTCCTGGTAGAGACAGAAGGATCCACTAAAACAACTGGATATCATTTCCAGCATGCATCCTCTGTTCTGCCCTTGACCTCAATCTGCCAGCCAAAGTGGAGGGGATAAATTCTTCCCTCAGGGGATGGTGACAGGGATCACTGGTTGCAATGAGCGTAACTTGAGCACAGAATCTGTCCCCATGTTTGCAGTATGGGCTGTTGGCCATATAACCTGACATATTACATACCAGACATACCGAGTGCCTATCTGCATGTGACCTGCAGGCCCTACAATACCATGGAAACATCACCAGCTAAGTATTTCCATGATGAGATGAGGACTATGTCAGGAATCCAGTGGATTATTTCTTGCTTTAACCAGGATTTACTGTGTGACCTTGGTCAAGGCACTTAACCTCGGATTCCTGTTCTTTAATATCAGCCTAATGATGTTCACAACACCTTGCTTACGAGTGTGTTGTAAAATTTCATCACTGCTTATAAAGCATGTTAAGAGCCTCAGGCAAGATGGTTAGTTTACTCTAGAACTGCCCATTAACCAGCAACATGGCCTGGATTTGTTTCCAGATTTAAACCAATGTCTCCAAAGATGACTAGCAGAATCAGTCACATGACTCCTTGCAGACTCAGATGGCTGCAGAACCAGCCTAGGACTGACTGAACTGGAAGGGGGGTGGGGGGGAGACTGAACATTGACCTGTGTTAGAATAATAAGATGTGTTTATGCTTGGCGCTGAGGGTCTTTGCAGGAACCCCCAATGAGATCCATGTGCAAAGCTGTTTTTACGGTTCTGCTAAACAGGGCATTTCAAGGGATCCTGTGTGCCTTAAGTGTAAATTATGACATGCATTAAGGACCACCCACATCAAATAAGCAATCACCCCAGCCCAAGGTTTTCATGGTGAATTGAGAGAAAAATTCCACAGACACCCAGGTTTGTGCTTTCAGAGAATAATATATTTTCAGGTCAGCAGAGCTGTCTGCTTCTCATACAATAGGTTCTTTCTTCCTCTTGCCCATACCTCTCAATTTCTCTCTGCCTCTGCTGTTATTTATGATTTAACTTTGTGCGTCACTGAACTCTGAAGTGGTGTGTATGAAAGACTACAAAAAATACAGCCCAACTCCACCCACTGATGACAAGTGCAACTGTTCTGGAGATAGAAGTGATCAACAACAGGCTGTAGCGCCATCTTGTATTAAACACCCTGCAAAACCCTGGCAGGCACTGTTTCAATGACTGACTGAATAGTTTGATACTTTAAAACAGGCGTGGCCAAACACGTGGCTCTTGAATGAAAAAGTGTGGCTCGCGGAAGTATGGCAGCAAATCAATTTAGTAGGTATAAGTATAGAGCTATATGCCTCAGTGCAGCTCTTGAAGGTTTAATAATCCACTTGTGTGGCTCTTGAGTTCCATAAGTTTGGTCAACCCTGCTTTAAAATGTACGATACAATACTTCCAATTTTACAAGTGGGGACACTGAGGCACAGAGATTCACTGAATAGTCCAAGATCAATCTCTCTCTCTCTCTCTCTCTCTCTCTCTCTCACACACACACACACACACACACACACACACACAGAGTGTGGATGTGGCCTGTGTAATAGATTTGCATATGCAGGCCACATGATAAATAGATTGAGAATCACTGACTTTGAAGATGGAAAGCCCCAAGACCTTTATCAATAGAAACCAAACTGATGACAGACTCTGAAGAAATGAAGGAATATTTACAATCTATTCAGTAAATGTGATGTTTGTGTTTCAGGTTCTCACTCAACACAGCTATCACTCAGCATCAAATCTACCATATGATGTTAAAAGTTTTTTTGATACTCCTGCAGTGTAAACATGTCCAGTAAGTATATTGTGTCTGAGATCAGTTTACACATACCCTAACCATGGGACTACCACTGTAGTTTTCGAAGGTTAAAATAGGATTTGGTTTTACATGGCAAATATTTGTAATTAACTGGTATTTAAATTGCCAATCTTTTGTTTCTCATTAGCATCAGCCTAGTGCAATAGCAATGTTCTGCTCATTTAACCACAAGTGGGCAAATGTTTAGGTCTTATTTTAAAAAATAAAAATTGTGCACAAAATTCACAGAAAATGTGTTATTTTAACTCTGGCTTGAAGGGTTTCACTTCTTTCTCATCTGTTCTAACCCTTCTCTCCCCTGCACTTTCTACCCACAGATCTTCAGAAAGGTGGCTGAGCACCATTATCCCCATTTTACAGATGGGGAAACTAAGGCCTAATGGTTAAGGCCAATGTTTCCAAGCTTGGCTGCCAAATAGGGGCAGGCCCAGGAATGAACAAACAACTTTCCACTTTTGGAAGAGCAGATTCCACATTGCCCCAGGAGCTGCCAGCTCTCCCCCTACAGATCTGAAAGCTGGAGTTCTGTGCCCCCTGCCAACTGAGGGGTCCAGTGCCCCTGCTTGCCCCCCTTTGGTGCACACCCTTGCTTCCATAAAGCAAAGAAAGCTGTCGCTGCTTACTGCATATGGAAATGAGGTCACTAATTTTGACACCTAAATACAGATTTCAAATCCCAACTTCAGGGAGAGCAGAATTAAGCCCTTTAATTTAAGCTTTTATGTTTAAAAAAACAATACTTGCCCCCTTTCGGTGCTGGAAGCTCCTACCTGACCAAACAGCAGTAGTGACAGAAAATAGGGTAGTGAAACTGATCACTCTAGTTCTATTGTCCATGGTGACTGACGTCTGAGCAAATTAGCTTTATACAAATAATCAAAAAAAAGTTCACTGCAATGGAGGGAAGGTTGATTGACAGATAAAACTTGTTCCATGCAGTTGCTAAGCCCTTTACCCAATCCAGGGAAGCACTAATTTACAGCATACAAATCTCATTCACTTCCACGGGACTTTTCATGTGCTTCAAGTTAAGCAGATGGGAACCAGAGTGCTCAGCACCATACCAATCAAGCTCTCCATGATATGGTGAGAGCTGACGTCATCGTCACCTCCACCGCCTTTCTCTGCAGTAACTCTCTAGATGCGAGTGGACAGACGCCAGCTCCACAGATTAAGTCCAGTGTTAGATTTGCATCCAATTCCTGTCCAGAGAAGTGAATTTCCGGGTTATAAATAGCAACATGGTTTAACAATAAAGGTCTGAGACATCTGGATGAAATCAAATGAGGAGAGCAGGGCCACATGTGCACAGAGTCCAGGCACTTCCCAAATGCAGCTACATTTTTTGGTATGGAAGAGCCAGTGCATTTCACAGAGTGGGGTGGGAGGGAGCTGGCCAGGAAGTCTTTCAACCTACATCTCAATTCCTTCTAAACTAAACATCAGTGCATTTCAGTTTATCGCTTTTCTTTTGCGGAGACAGCTCTTGAAGAATGTCAAAATTCTAATGAAATCAGCCTGTGGGAAATTCAGCCATGCCCCATAATCCTGTTCAGAAATAGCCTCTCTCCTTGAGTGTTCCCCCCACCCTTCTCCAGTTCAGTTTCCCAGCCTCTCTTCTCCTTATTGTGCCAAGAGTCCACCTCAGCATCCCTTTAATTCATCTTATCTCATGCAACCAGCTTCCCCAGTCCTAGCACCTCCAGATGCATGTAGTTCACAGTGATTAGACAGGGCAGACTGAAATTGCTTTTCATTCCCAAGTCACAGGAAGGTTATTCCTTGGCAAGAAGAGCATGGAACAAAGAGCACAGAATAGAGCAGAGACAGAGCTACATGAGCCTTCCTGGCAGTATCTTAACTGGTCAGTGTGCTAAAGCAGTCCAGGGCATGACAGGAATGCAACAATATCTTCATGCAGAGCTACTGAGTCCACTGCTCAGCAGCTACCTTGCTGCATGTCAGCTTTGTCATGGCCCAGGGGCAGGGAGCACAGAATATCTTGGCTTCTTAAGGCAGCACATACACACATAGGCTGTGTTCACACAGCACTCTTATTTCAAAACAACAGAGGTTGTTTCGAAATAAGAAATACCCTGTTCACACAACGCACGGTTGTTTCGAAACAACTTAAACCCCATGTGGGGATGAAACAATGTTGTTTCGAAATGATCGTTTTGAAACAATGACGTTCAAACATGTTGTTTCGAAACAACAGTGACTTGTTTCGAAATAACTGTTGCCTGAAACTGCTATTGCGCTTTGAGCTTTTTTCCTTAATTCGAATTAACAAACTGTTAATTTGAATTAAGTTATTTCGAAATAAGGCATTATTTCGATACATGTTGTTTCGACACAACTTGTATCGAAATAATGCCTGTGTGTGAACACAGCCACACAGTATACCAGACTGGACTCAGCCCAGGGTCTACAGTGGTAAAAATGCCTGCCAAGATGGGTCCATTATGTGGGAGGTGGCCCTGACTTTTTGCTCACGAGATGGAGAGTGCATCCTGAAAAAGGGGGTGGTGCTAGCTAGGAAATGGGTGTGGCCAAGACAAAAAAGGGGCCACCGCACTCCGCCCATCCAGCAAAATCCACTAAGGAGTGAGCTAGTATTCTACCCCAAAAAGAGGGGAAACACTGAACCTCAGCCAGGGCTCAGAGGCACATCATTCACACCTCCTTAGCACTCTCCTTCTGGGACTTTCTTCTTAAGAGAAGTTGTGACAGCAGGTTACACCACAGCCCTGGAAAGTGGTGGTACTCACTGGGCTGCACTCCCAAAGTAATCAACCAACAGGGACAGTAGCAGTGCTTTCCAAAAGATGGGTGTGAGAGGAGGATGTGAGCAACACAATCTGGGCTTGGAAGGAGGCTCGGCCAAGCACATGGACAAGGTTCCTGCCATTGTACCTTCCAACAAGCAGGGCTGAGGGCAGCTGAAGAGCACAGCCAGAACCTGCCTCTTGAGGGACCCCTAGGAGGTGGCCGGCAGCAATGGGTTCCCCGCACTGCTTCTGTGCTCAACTGCAGCTCCTGGTCCCAGTATCATTGCTTCTAAAAGATACATAGAATGGAGCCCAAAGGCCCAACTGATGGCACAGAGCCGACCCCATCACCATAGGCACCATAGGTATTTTGATCTGTTTTGCTTCTGCTGCCTCCACTGCCCAGAAGACCAGGCCCCAGGTTTCCCATCCTTTCTGCTAAAAGGAGAGAGCTCCCAGCTGTGTGTGAAACACGTGCACGGTGTGCTGTTTTGGACTACCTAGGGCCATTAAGGTTGTAATGGTGATAAATGGGAGGGTCGTTTAGGTGCTAGGGAAACCCGTCTGTTGGGTCCTCTCTCTCTCACTTCTCTTTCAATAAAGACTCCTTACACAGCTCTGAATATGCTGCCCCTCATTATTGGACTATAATTTTCCCTAAAACTCTACACCTGGTGATGAGGGTGGGATGCCTGTGTGTGGTCCCACAACTGATGTCAGGGGTCGATGGTCAGTGACAAGTGTGAACTTCCTTCCCCACAGGTACCGGTGAAATTTCCAAACGCCAAAAACAATGCCCAGTGCTTTGCATTCAATTTGGGCATAGTTAGCTTCTGCCTTGGTCAGGGAGCGTGAAGCAAAAGCAATAAGCCTCTCTTCACCAGAAGGCATAATATGTGACAATACAGCTGCAACTCCATAAGGAGAGGCATTGCAAGCCAACTGTAGGGGCAAAGATGGATCAAAATGTGTCAGAACCCTCGAGTTTACCAGTGAGCGTTTAGCTTCGTTAAATGCAACATCACAGGCTTCAGTCCAGGTCCAGGTCTTTTTCAGCCCAAGAAGCTCATGTAGGGGTTTCAGGAGTGTCGCTAATTGTGGAATAAACTTGCCATAATAGTTCAATAACCCTTAACCTTGGCCAGAGACTTATGGAGACCATCAGCATCAATTATATGTCCTATGTGAACACGTAGACCATACTCTTCCAGTCTTTGCAGAGTAGCTTTCAAGTTCATAAGGTGTTCCTCCTCATTTTTTCCAGTGACCAGGATGTCATCCAAATAGTACTGTACTCCTGATAAACAACTCAAAATCTGATCTATTGCCCTTTGGAACAAAACTGAGGCCGAAGTAATGCCGAAAGGTAAACGACAATATCTGTCCAACCCCTTATGTGTTACAATTGAGATTCTTCTTCAACATGTATCTGTAAGTATGCTTGACTCAAATCAATCTTGCTAAATTTTTGTCCTCCAGCCAAACCTGCAAAGATGTCCTCAATGCGGGGAAGAGGTTATTGTTCTGCACATAACACTGGGTTGACAGTGATCTTGAAATCTCCACAAATCCGAATGGAGCCATTCTTCTTCACTATTGGGGCAATGGATGTTGCCCACTGGCTGTGCATAACTAGCACTAAGGCTCCCTCCTTGACTAACCGCGCCAAGTTTTCTTCCACCTTGGGTCTGATGGCAAATGGCACCATCCTGGCCTTCAAACATTTTGGTTGGCAATTAGGCTTTATATTTAATTTCACAGTGATTCCCTTCATGCTGCCTAAGTCTTCACCGAAAACAGCAGCATGTTTCGTTAGTACCGCTGCAAGATTCATTTCTTCTTTAGTCAGGTGATACACTTGTGACCAATCGAGTTGGATTTTCCTGATCCAAGATCTTCCCATTAGGGCTGGGTAATTCCCCTTCACCACAAACAGTGGCAGCTTTGTGGTCTGTCCCTTGAGTTCTACTTTCACATCAATAGTACCCAACAGGGGAACAGTCTCCCCAGTACATGTCTTCAAAACAACTACTGTCGGCTTAAGTGGCAGATGTCTAAAGTCCTTCTCATACATAATGTTAGAAACTAATTAAACAGCTGCACCAGTGTCCAGTTCCATGCGTATAGGTTTGCCTTCCAACACAGGTGTCACCCAGAATTTACGGGGGCCAGCTGTTATAGACAAAAAATGGAGGGAATCTTCATCTTCCAACTGAGTGTCACTATGGTCACCTGTATTCTGCTCTACTGCATGCAGAATTTCCTTCTTAGTCTGCCGAACCAACGGCCCATTTTTCTCAGGGCTGCCTCTTCTGTTTGGCTCATCCTTCCTTTGTTTGCAGGCACGTTCCATGTGCCCTCTCTTACCACATTGTTGACGCAGTAGTTCCTTAAACCAGCACTCTGATGTGAGGTGACCCTGCTTCCCACACCGGTAACATTCCTGTCTCCCTGGTGCCCTGTGGGCAGGTTGCAGGGATACTTTACGCATCCTGACACCGATCTGTTGCATGTCTTAGGTGACGCATTCCATGGAGACTGCAATTTCCACAGCCTTCTGCAAGGTGAGTTCACCTTCAGCCAATAGGCATTTCCATGTTGATTCACTGTGCAGGCCACACACCAGCCTGTCACGCAGCATTTCCTCTAACATGTTCTTGAAGTCACAGTGTGCTGCCAGCTTCTGCAGAGCTGCTACAAACTATATGACTGATTCACCTTCACCTTGGTTCCTTTGGTAGAATCTATACCTCTCTGCAATTACTAGTGGCTTTGGGGAAAAATGTGCTCCCAGAACTTCCACTAGGTCCCTGTAAGGTTTCTGCTCTGGCTTCTCTGGGTAAGGCAAATCACATAGCAAATTATAAGTCTTAACTTCAATGACTGTTAGAAAAACTGGTACCTTCTTCTCATTAGTTATATCATTTGTTATTACAAAATTTTGAAATCAGGCTGTATATGTCTGCCACGAATCTGCTGAATGGTCAAATGATTCAAGGGTTGTAGTAACTAAAGCCATGATGCCCTCTTGTGGTTATTGTTTGTCTCTTCACTTGTACTTAACAGCTGGCAGATCAGCTTTCAGAATAGCCAGCTAGCCCTTAGGCAAACAGATCAGCTTTCACAGTTACAACCCAACCCCCATGCAAGCAGTAAATAAAGTTTTGCTTCTTACATTGCATTCTGGTTTTCCACAGTTGCCAGGATTGTTGAGGATAGTGAATTCCATCACATATCCCATCCTCTGTTGCCAGATGTAGAGTTTTAGGGGAAATTATAGTCCAGGGGTGGCCAAACTTACGGAACTCAAGAGCCACACAAGTCGATTATTAAACCTTCAAGAGCCGCACTGAGACATATAACCACATATTTTTACCTACTCCAAAATTACTAAGCTTAAAATTCATTGCAAACTTTAATTTTATCATAAAAATAGGGAAAATATTGATCCACTAATGTCAGATTCTAATAATTATTTAAGATTACCATGAAACTAGGCCTATACTGTAAAAATGAAGCTGATGCTAGATATAGAACGCTACAGGCTTGTGATGTTTTTTTTGTTTTTTTGTTTTTTTTTTTAAATCTGGGCAGTAATTTGTCAATGCAGCAGGTAAAAGCTCTGAGACACTGATCTCTAAGTATTGCACAATGTTTTGAATTTCATTGTGGAATATGATGCTTCACAGCAGTGAGTTGTGCCAAAAATTGCAAGTAATCTACCTTCAGTTTTAAACTTTTCTCCTTTGTATTTTCATTTCTTAGTATTCCACATCATGTTTAGGACTTGTAAAACATTATTTTATTTTAACAATGAGTATGCTGCATTAGGGCCTATGAGAAAATCTAAACATGCTATGGCTTCTCTGACCATGTCATGCTTCCCTCCCCCACCCCTGCTGCCGCTTCCCTGCCATCTCTTACCACACTGCTGCTTCTCTGCTCTCTCCAACCATGCCACACTTCTGCCTCCCACCCCATCCCAGCACCTACCATGCCCTCACTTCCCTGCCAATATTTCTGCCAGTAAACTTGTTCATTAAAATACTCATGGACAGTGAAGACAAAAGGTTTGAGGACTCAGACACAATTAATTTTAAAATGAGAGTAATAGTGAGGGAAAATACTGCTTTCATCTTAATCCTGTGAAGAGATGCACACAGGGACACCTTTTCAACTGTTCAGAATCACAACAGATCAATGAGAATTTAGGGGGACATAAAATGCAAGATCAGAGCCTGTTTCAGTAAGTGCTTTGGAGTACATGCACAGAAGATACTATGGAAAAAATCTCATTGAGTTTATTCAGTTTGGGGTCAGGCCCTGTATAAATTCTAAATATCAATATTTGGTTTTTATAATACAAAGTAAAATAGTTATTTGTGAGAGTTTTTTTTCCAGAAAGTTTACAACACAATTTTCTGTCCTCAGCCCTTCACAACAATCACTCTTGTCTAATGGGCTCAGATACCCATAGAGTAATTCATGAAGACTGCACTGAAATATAAATAGATTTTGACTATACAACAAAAAAAAAGAATTAATACATATTGAATGCTATTTAATCACTAGAAGTATAGTGCTGCTATTGAACTTTGCAGTGAATGTAAATTATCTTGGTAATTGACTTAGTTATATTAATTAAAATTTTCGTACAAAATAAATGTACTAGCAGTTCCTTCTGCGAGTAGATGACATACTGATGTCTCAGGCACACTTGTTCAATGGACTTAAGGAATTTTTTTTTCCCTAAAGCCAGTTTTCTGTAGTGCTGGTCTATCCTAAGGCTAAATCATTTTGCATGCTGAAAATCAGCCATGATCCATAATATGCACTTGTAACATTCTTTAAATAGAGGGGTTTTTTTAATAACCTTTTGACAGTAGTCAGTGGTTTTGGATGTAACATGTGTCAATTTTCAGTCATTTCCGATTATTCTTATTTAATTCTCAAAATAGAAACACAAAAGAAATAATTTTGCATTATATTACAATATCTGGAAATGCCAGGTGATTTTTTAAAAAGAAAATTAATTTGCAATTGCTTTTCAGGTTTCAATTGCTAATTATCATCCCTTAGCTGTAGTTCATTGTAGACTTGTTCCTGATCGATTTATGTTGCCAGTTTTAAAAATATTTACCCAGAAAACAATATCAAAAAAGAAAAGCCTTTAAAAAATCATGCACTGATGTAATTAAAGACTGTATCATAATGCATACAGACAAGGAGGGTAGAATTAATATTGTGGGAGTAAACTGTACAATCTGGCAGTTACTTGCTCTGAGTGCTTCTCTTTCAATGCTGGCTCTCACAATGCTGCCCCTCCCCTCCCAGCTCTCACCAGCCTGCTTTTTCCTGCCAGTGAGGCTCTCACATGCCGCCCCCTCCCCTGCGGGCTCTCTCAGTGCTGCCCCTCCCCTCCCTTCCCCTCCCCACACTGACCAGGATGCTCTTTCCCTGCGGGCTCCCATGCTGCTGTTTCCTGCAGCTCTCCCAAGGCTGCTCCTCTGCTGCCGGCTCTCACCCTGCCACCGCCTCTGCTGTCCTGCGCGATTGCAAATTTCTTGCCCCTGGCTCCCGCCATGCCGCCTGGGAGCTGCAATTTTTCTTTAAAGAGCGGCATGCGGCTCGTGAGCTGCAGTTTGGCCACATCTGTTATAATCTAATAATGAGAGGCAGCATATTCAGAGCTGTGTAAGGAGTCTTTATTGAAAGAGAAGTGAGAGAGAGAGGACCCAACAGACAGGTTTCCCTAGCACCTAAACGACCCTCCCATTTATCACTACAACAACCCCAATGGCCCTAGGTAGTCCAAAACACCACATGTTCCTCCCCCTCTAACACAGTGCTTGTGAAACAGCCATTTTGATGCAAGAGCACTCCTTTAAAAAAAAGATACAGGCCTCTGAGGTGAGAAGGAACTAACCAGCACAACAGGTTGTTAATCAAAAATGAAGCCAGGGAAGGGGTTGGGGGAATGGGTAATCATCTATCACATAATGGAAGGTCAAAACACACATGACTACTGACCTAGAGCAGCCAGAAAAAACCCTGAAGCTCTCACAGAAACAGGATAGCTTCTAAGAAGTCCTGTGGCACTTAGAGACTAACAAATTTATTTATTGCATGAGCTTTCATAGGAGAAAATCCCACTTTGTCAGATACTTTGAAGAAGTGGGATTTTCTCCCATGAAAGCTTATACAATAAATAAATTTGTTAGTCTTTGAGTGCCATAGGACTCCTTGCTTGGTTTACTGAACCAGAGTAACACAGCTGCCCCTTTGGAACTAGGGAAGCTTCTGACTTCTTTGCTGACAGCTTAGACAATCCTGCAGTCCTCTTTTCCAGCAGGACCCTCAGAGTTTCCAGCAGCAGCTTTCAAAGGGACTGAGCCCAACCGGCCAGATTTAGCCTTCTTTCTTTACAGTCACACTGAGTTGGAAGAAAACTAATGAAGTCTGTGCAACTAGCATTTACAATTCCATAATCATGGAACATAACATACAGCACTTCTCTGTGGAGAACTGGAAGATCAACTCATTTGTGAGGTTCCGGCTGTAACGGACAAAGGCATGGAAAGGCCTCATAACTAGGGAGGAGGTAGTAAAGAAAAGCTGGTCAAATGCTAGACTGTGGAGTACAGCACTGTGCTTGGAGGATATTTCCCCCTAGCCAGCCTGACCATTTATGCAAACTAGTTGGTCACCTAGGACACCAGGGTTTAAGAGGCACCAAATTAGACAGAAGTGATTATTATGTTAATTCTAGACTTTCATTTTTTTCTATAATGGGTAAGGAGGAGGAGCAGCAAAGTTGTAGTAGTTGTAGTTCATCTAGGGCGCCAAAAACAGTTGGGCTGGCCCTCCCCCCCCCCCCGCTCCCCATAGCTGGCTGCATACCACCCCTTTGTTCAATCATCTGCTAAACAGCAGAAATATTTGCTGGGTAATTTAGCTAATATATTTCTTTTTCAGGTATTTGACCACACTCAGAAAATTTTAGCAAGTTGCAGCAGATAATGTTGGATTCTAGGGCTGTGCCCACACGTTGCTTTTGAATCGAAACTATGACTGTTGTTTTGATTTTAAAAAACTCACATCCAGACAGCATTTCCTTATTTCGAAATAAGGAGCTCCCTTATTTTGAAATAAGGAAAATCATTTTGATACAATAAAACCTAGTTTTCTATAGAAATGAGGGTTATTTCAAAACTGTGGCGGCCAGGAGCTGGGGGACCGAGGGTGTGGGAGAGCTCTGCTCCTGCCGCAGCTGCCCCCTTGCAGCCATGGAGACTGGCCAGCAGGGCTAGTGGGTCCCACACCCGCTGCCTGGCCAGCAGCCAAGGAGACTGGGCAGTGGAGCCAGCCGGGTCCCCCACCCGCCACCCCACCGGCAGCAGGGGTGCCCCACGGTCCCCCCCCACAATGCGCCACCAGCAGCAGGGGAGGCAGGGCAGGGGTTCCCTGCCCTGGGGGCTATTTTCTCCTGCCTGGTTCTCCAGGTAAGAGCCAGGCAGGGGATTGGGTGGCAACATGGCCCTGCCAGGGGGCCATGTTGCCACACCTCCCATGCTGCCCCTCTGCTGAATCGAAATAACATGCCCACACATAGGGCATGCTATTTCGATTTGAGGGCTTCCCTTAATTCGAATTAGCATTTTCTTAATTCGAATTAACTTATTTCAAAATAAGGATTTTATTTTGAAATAACTCACTTCAAAATAACTTATTTCGAAATAACATTTAACATGTGGGCTATGTCCACGCACAAGACCTTGTTTCAAAACAAGCCGTTTTGAAACAAGCTGTTTCAAAATGAAGGCCTTATTTCGAAATAACAAAAAGCTATTTTGGAATAAGGAAAAAAGAGGGAATCTAAATAGCATGTCCACTGTGACATGCTATTTCGAAATACGGGAGGGGAGGGGCAGGGAGGCCAGTGCAGGACGCCCCGCCCCCAGAATTCCCCTGCCCCCCCACGCTGCTTCTGCAGGGGGGCGCGGTGGGGGGGGTTTCCCCTGCCCCCCCTGCCACTTTGGCTGCGGGTGGTTGGCTTCCCCTGCCCCCAGCCGCTTCTGCAGGGGGTGGGGGAGTATCTCCTGCCCCCGCTGCTTCAGCCCGTGTGCAGGGGGCTTCCCCTGCCCCCCCCGCCGTGCCTGCCGCAGGTAGGGGGGTTTCCCCAGCGCTCTCCCACCACTTCTGCTGCGGACTGGGCAGGGCCACCTCCCTTCTGGGGTTCCCCGGCGCCCCCCCATAGGCAGGGGGGCACCAGGGAATCCTGGGCAGGAGGTGGCCCCGGGCCCACTTGTGGCAGAAGCAGCAGGGGGGCAGGGGAAGCCGCCCACCTGCAGCCGAAGCAGTGGGGGGGGCAGGGGAAGCCCTCAGCCCCCTGCAGAAGTGGCGGGGGGGCAAGGGGAGCCCCCTGCCCCCAGCAGGAGCAGCGAGGGGGGCAGGAGGGGGGCGACAGGGCTGACTGGGCTGAGGGGCCGGCAGCTCCCCCACAGCCTGGGCAGGGTGCAGAGCCCTGGGGGTGCCCCAGCCGCCTTCCTCCCGCTTCCCGTTGCTGGGGGTAGGGGGGGCAAAGGGGGCTGAAGCACCTGTCCTCCCTGCTCCCAGCAAAGGGAAGCGGGGGGGAAGCTGGCTGGGGCACCTTCGGACCCCCTGCACTCCACTCAGCACCCTGGCCCAGGTGCTGATCCCTGGCCAGGGTCCTGAGGGAGGTTAGGACCTTCCCCCCAGGGTGCTATGCACCCTGCGACGAAGGTCCTTGTTATTTTGAAACAATACTGGCTGTTTACTTATAGGGGTTAAAGTATGCTGGAACGTCCCAGAACACCCTATTTTTAGAGGCAGGTGTTCTAGGGGCCCCTAAAAACAGATTACATTAATGCTATATTTTCTCCCTGTGTCCTCCAATGTCCTCCTTTTCTTACATCCCTGGTCCTCCCTTCCATGCTTTGGTATCTGGTAACCCTAATCAGGCAAACTATCATTAGGATATGTGTGTCATGGAGAACCCAGAAAAGCCTCTTGGATCCCCTCTGTTCACAGCCCACCAGGACTCTGCTATGGTGGAGCTTTCTCCCATTCACCAGGGTCTCCACGCTACCTGTAGCCAGCTTCCCAAATCCAGGCCCAGAGAGTCCGATCCTTGCTCTGTCTGGTCTCCCTTGGTGGGGGGGTCCTCCCTCCACTAGGGTCCCAGCTGTCCCAATCAGCAGTGACATTCAGCCAGTGTAGCAGTCAGAGGGTTTATTAGCAATCCACTTTGCACAGCAGCTGGGACAGTTGGCTCTCAGATCAACCAGGAGGGCAGACAGTAAACCCCCAGGACAAGCCCCGGAGGTCCTGCCCCTCCGACCTCCATCTTCCTTCTTCCCCTCTCTCCCCTTTGTTCTCCTCTCTATCCAGCTGCCCTGCCCCTGGTCTAAACCAGCCACAACCTGTCACCCCCAGGGGGTCCAGGTAAGGTCGAACTAAAGCCTCTTCCCCCCTAGTGGTACCTATAGTTATCACACCCCTGTGTCCCATCACAAGAATACCATCACCAAAGAACAGGAACAGAAAAGAAGAACCACAGTAACCCAAGAGGTTTTCTTACTTCATCACAATGTGCTTCATCTGACTTGCAGATTTCACTATTATCTGCCCATTACCTTCACACTAACATGCTAAAAAAGCAGGAGCAAGCAACAGACAGCACAATAGCAGGAACTTTTCCAATGGTCTCATTCCTAGTTCCTCAGTGTGGCCATTTATTCTGCCATTCTTTAATTTTCTGAAATATTGCCTTT
The DNA here is from genome assembly GCA_007922195.1 of Podocnemis expansa. NCBI lineage: Eukaryota > Metazoa > Chordata > Testudines > Podocnemididae > Podocnemis > Podocnemis expansa. The sequence goes on along the minus strand of ML681981.1, from coordinate 46,846,285 downwards.
CCTTTTCTTTTTTACCTGTATTGCTTTTGCCTTCTCCTTTGCCTATTGGACAATTTTTCCTTTGGCTTTGGTTAGCTCAGGTCACCACGTAGGTCCATATAGTGCTGCCCTCAAGCAATCAGAGCTATGTGCGATGTCTGTGCTGTATGTCTTTCTTTTGGCAAGTAATTTTTTAGCTTCTTTTGTAGCTACTATTCAATATTTTTGAGGGGGCCAGAGTCTTATAAACTTGAGTACTTCCGAGAATTTCATTGAAATTTGGTGTTTTTCATTCATATCTACACGTTAGAAACCTTTTCACTTATTTTTATTTATTATAATTATTTGTATTAAATGTCTAGTGCACATAATCCTAAACCTATATGAAAAATTTGTAAGATTTGACTGCCAACATTTTAAATGAGATATTTTAGTTATTTATGAGCCATCATTTTTACCTTTTTATTTATTAATGCACATACTTTTTAAATTTTTTCTAAATGTTCATTTTAACTTTGTAGTTCAGCATTAGCTCATTTATAAGTGAAAGATGATCAACTTACAAGCTTCATGATGGAAAGATCTTTAAAAATATCATACCCAAGAATAATTTACACATTCCAGAGAGATAGTCACGTTAGTCTGGTTCAGCAAAACAAACAAGGATTCCTAGGGGGTAGTGTGGGGCACGTGGGGGACTGGGGCCACAGGGAGGGTGGCAATGGGGGCTTATAGTGTGCCCTTTAGAGGGCTCCACAATGGCCCTTCACCTAGGTCCCCCAATTGCCAAAGGCTGCCTTTGATGATGGTGAAAAGAAAAACACTGAATGCTGGAGAGGTTCTTTTAGCCATGGAGGAAATGGCATTCCAGCAATTCATAACCCTTTCAAAAGAATTATTGGATAGTTACACACACAGGCAAAAAAAAAAAAAAAAGGAGAGAGAAGAAAGCAGCAAGAAGAGACAAAGACAAGAAGGCAGACTGAGGAACGAGACGAGCTGGAGGGAGGAAAAACGAGGATGATGAATGGATGGAGGAGGAGGAACAAAATGAGGAGGAAGAGATGAATAACAGCTTCCTGGAGAGACAGACACACATAACATAGGATGGGCTCTTTTCCTAGAAATATAAACATTATAGATCAATCTGGCAGTGTCTTTGTGCTGTCCAATATAGTTCCATGCTGTTCCTCTGGGGCTTATGCCTCCTGGCCTGAATTCTGTGGAGAGCGACACCGATGAGACAGACACAGAATCTGTACAATTTCCAACGGGATAGCCATGTTAGTCTAGTCCAGCAAAAAAAACCAAGGAGTCGTGTGGCACTTTAAGACTAACAGATTTATTTTTCGCATGAGCTTTCGTGGGAGAAAATCCCACTTCGTCAGATGCTTCAAAGATGGGTGAACTTACAGAATGGAATGAGAATAAATGCAAGGGGGTATAAAACATAGGATCAGGTCATACAGTAATGGCAAATCAGAGCAGTTGTTAGGTTCAAACCATGGGAAGCCTGAAGTCAAATTACCTTCTGTAATGGGAAAAGCAGGATTTAATTGAGACTATGGGTTCTTTTCCCATTACAAAAGGTAATTTGACTTCAGGCTTCCCAGGGTTTGAATCTAACAACTGTTCTGATTTGCTGTTACTGTATGACCTGATCCCCATGTTTTACACCCCCTTGCATTTATTTTCATTCCATTCTGTAAGTTCACCCATCTTCGAAGCATCTGACGAAGTGGGATTTTCTCCCACGAAAGCTCATGCAAAAAATAAATCTACAGATTCTATAGCAGAAAGGTTACCTGTCCCCACAGCAAGGGGTACTTAGCGTCTGTTCAGAATCCAGAGCAATAGTGTCAACATAAATGATTCTGAAAACTCCATTTAATTTGTTCTGAAAGGCCCAGTATCAAAGCCCAAAGATTCACACTGAAAAGGATGCACAAGAGTCTTTTGCTCACCAGATCTGAGATTCAGTTAAAGAGGTCATAGGCTGTCCATGATCTGATGAGCTGCTATAATGGCTAATTGTGTATTTTGCATCTTATCTAATTGCTTAGGCTGCCATAGTAACCAGCTCACTTGTTGCCACCTCAATAAAGTTAGGCGATTAGGAATAGCTGAGCCAGTCCCCGCTGGTTTTCTAGCATTAGTTAATAAACAAACCTTTACATGGGTTTGTTGTCACTGTGTTTCATGCCCATTTCTTTTTGAGTACAAGCAATTCCAAAGATTCAGAGACATGGGTATGTTATCATAGTCCCCAATTTATACCCCCAGTCCAAGTGCACAGAAGGGTATGGTCTGAAACATGGAGTCAAGGATCCAGTGTTCTGCATGCTGTGCCGAGTCGCTGAGCCACCACTGTCCACATGCACTTTAAGATGTCATCTAGAGAAGCCCATTGGAAGAGCTGGCTCGCCTTAATGGCTCATCAACTATGACCACTCAAAAAAGTCCTTGTCCTTATTTAAATCTGTCTTGTGGGTGATACTTATCTGAGATACAAAAACGTAGCAAAGATTCATAATTTGATATACAATACCCACATAATAAACAGGATAACATTGTTCAACAGATCACAACTTTTTCAAATGATACCTGACAAGACATGCTTTGTTGAATAATTGTGATAAATCTTATACAGTGGTGAAACAGTGGTAATACTTTAATGTGAAAAGCAGTCACCTTTCTTTTAGATAGCAACACTTGCTGGTTTATCAAACACCATCTATTGACTCACCAGCATTTTCTGTATTGTGCAATTACCTTGGCAGGTTTTTTCCACAGCACTGTCTGACTTGGTCCCTTTGGCATTTGAAGCTTGACAAGCACAGTTCAAAGTGTAACATGGATAATTCACATTTGTAACACTATACTCTACCACATCTCCATTTATATACTGTGGTTCTGTCCAAAATATCCATAGCCCCTCCATTCGCATTTAGCATAAAGCAATGTTTAAGAGTAAGACTTCACAATGGAAATTGAGTTACTTACATTTTTTTCAACTGATTTCCTTGTACAGCATTGGGACGTCTATGCTTAACTTTTATAGTTAAGTATTATCCCTTTGGATTCAATCTTGCTTTGGAAGGCTGAACCGAGAGGAATTCCGACATCTTCAGATCTTTGGAGTTCTCCCAAAACATGTCCAGGACTATCAGTCATCATTACTAGAGATCTGGCACTCCTGCAGAGCTCTGGAGGCATTCCAGGTACCCCAGAACATTTGCTAGATTCTGTTATCCTCCCAAATCCATCTTTGTGTGTGTATTTGTGTCACCATCAATATACTACATCCACAGAACGTTTGGAAAGAACAAGTAGGTAAAATTCACAATGGAAACATAATTGAGAAGTGTTGGAAAGATAGATACACCATACAAGTGAACTTAACTTAAAAATAAATATAGGCTGGAAACAATGGAACAAGGAGAAATTCAGTTGGGAAAAAAATGCAAGAAAAAGATCTGGAGAAAATAATCAGAAGGAGCTCTGCACCAGGAGGCCAAAACCTGCAAAGCAGTAATCCCGCAAATGATCTAAGGAAGCCACTGGCCAGCCAGTTGTGTCTCAGCAGGGGAACAGCAGAAGCATTTGGGGAAAAACTCAGCCACAGAGAGGAAGGAAACATCAGCCTGTCTCCAAATGAGATGACAACCAGAAAAACGCAGAGACTGGCCCAGAGAAAAATGGCTGAGTGTTCTGTCTCATCTGAAGGACTGACACAGATATGGGCACTAATATAGTATATGGCAATTCAAGTGATCCACACTGCAAGTAGATCTAGCTACTCCATAGGGTACAGCACAAATGACCAGGTTTTCCTAAGGAGAGACCAGCTGTTTGAAGAGACACCTCCCCAAAGCTAATTGCTTTCTGCCATGTTTAGTAACAAAAGGGAAACATACAAAAGTGGCTAAGGGCTCTTCCATGCTGATGGCACCCTCTCCTCTTCAGCAGTGAATCCCATATGGAAATGGCAAGAGATTGTTTCTTCTGCAGTAATTCTTGCCTTGTATGAAGCCATCATCCCTCCCCATAGCAACCCCCAGATCAGACCTCATAGCAATCAGACCACTCGTATACAAAATTCCAGATCAGATGCCATAGTGATGAGGCCCCCATACAGGAAACACCAGAAAAGACCATGTAGCAATCAGACCTCCCATAGCAAATCCCTAGATCAGACCCTACTGCAAAAAGGACTGCCCATGAAAATAATCTGATGCCCACATGATGACCAGCCCCTGCTTTGTAAACCTCAGACCCCCTGGGCAATGGGTCTCACCCTACGAAATCAAATATGACCACGAGTCATATGCTTCTATAACCAGGCCTCACCTCAGGAAGCCCAAGATCAGACCTCCATGCCACAATTAGGCCTGGCCCTTCACAGCAACTTGCAGACCAGGCCACAAAGTGGAGCAACCAACTCCCAGACCAGAGTGCCCAGGAGCAGCCAAAAGCCACCTCAAAGCAACCCCCAGAATCCACAGTGCAGCACCCAGCACTCACCCTCCCAAAGGAACCCAAAGACCAGACTCCTCATCTTCACAAGAAAGCCCTACATCAGGCACCATAGCAACCAGGCTATATCCTGAGCAGCATGTGATCATGGTACTGCAACCCCTAGACCTAATTTCATGGAGGTGGCAACCAGAAAATATTGCCCTCTCCCATTCAAACCAAACCAGACCCCAAACCCATGGGACAGCAACAAGAGACACCATCTCAAACAAACCCCAGACAAGAGCAGATCCCACAGAACAACAAAAAGAGCACCTCCCCAGGAAACCAGCCAAAATCTCACTCCTCCCTGAATAAACCCCAGAGCACAGAAAACCACATGGTGCAACAACCAGGTCCATCCCCCACCTGACCACGTGTGGCAGCACTCACCAGACCAAAACCAATTGGGGACAACCATAAAACCCACCAACAGCAACAGCAACCCCCAGACCAGACCACACGAGACATCACGGGATGACAACCAGAGGAAACTTCCTCCCTTTCCCCCCTGAAGTCTGAGACTACAGTTACAAGAGACCATTGTGATCATCTAGTCTGACCTTATGCACATTACAGTACACAAAACCTCAGCCACCCACTCCTGAAATAGACCTTTAACCTCTAGCTGAGTTACTGTTGTTCTCAAATCATAGTTTTAAAAACTTCAAGTTACAGAGAATCCACCAGTTACACTTGTAAGTGACCCAAGCTCCATGCTGCAGGCGCAGGCTAAAGACCTTCAGGGTCTCTGCCAATCCACCCTGGGGGAAAACTCCTTCCTGACCCCAAATATGCCAATCAGCTAAACCCTGTGCATGTAGGCAAGACTCAACAGGGAGCTACCTGGGAAAGAATTCACTCTAGTAATTCAGAGCCCTTCCCATCTAGTGACCCATTTCTAGCAGTTTGGTGGTTTTGCTACTGGCGGTCACCAGTGGGCCAAATGCCATCATAGACCATCTTATCATACCAGCTCCTCCATAAACTTGTCAGGCTCAGCTTTAAAGTCAGTTAGGGGCTTTTTTTTTAAATCCACACTGCTCCCCTGAGCAGGCTATTTCAGAATTTCACATCTCTGATGGTTAGAAACCTTTGCCTAATTTCAAGCCTGAACTAGTTCATGGCCAGCTAATATCCATTTGTTTTGGTGTCAACATTGGCTCTTAACCCCAGTAACTCCTCCCACTCCTGGTATTTATCCCTCTGATATAAAGAGAAATCATACCTTCCCTTAGCCTTCTTGTGATTAGACTGAACAAACCAAGTTCTTTCTGTCTCCTCTCATTAGGCAGTTCTTTCCATAGCTTGGATCATCTTAGCCCTTCTATACACCTGTTCCACTCCGAATTTATCCTTCTTAAGAATTAAAGACAAGAATTACACAGAGCGCTCCCGACAAGGTCTCACTGATGTCTTGTATAATAAAATTATATTAACACTTCTGCTAACACCTCCCTGTCTCTACTAAAAATACTTCACCTGATACATTCTTTTTCAAGGCTACATCACTTGGAGAGTTCAATCATTCTATCAATCAGTAAGTTACCCTCAAGTTTTGGGCTCAGAAACACCACAATTACCTATTTGTACTAACACTTATTATCAATTTACCTTGTTTCAGTAGGCAACAGGAAGGGGCCCAAACTGCCAGGTTTACCAGGGTCTCTCTTTTAACCAGTGTGAAACTCCCTCCAGGGGTTAACAGACAGTCTCTTTTGGAGACACGGATACAGTCTCCTGCTCAGAGGACTGACACTCAGGCAATACTATACAAAACTAGAATTAGCAAATATTGTTTCAAAATAACCAATGCAATCAATCTGAAAGGAACAATGTTCTCTTCTGAAAATATACAGTGAAAGTAACAAATTCCCTTGGAAAAAAAACAAACAAGGAGTCCTGTGGCACTTAAAGACTAAGGCTATGTCCACACAAGGCTTTTAAATCAAAACAATGACCGTTGTTTTGATTTAAATGTTGTCATGTCTGAACGATGTTTCGTAATTTCAAAATGACAAGCCCCATCATTTCGAAACAACAAACTTTATTTCAAAATAGTAAAACCTAAGCTGAAATCGAAATATCCATTATTACAAAATGTTTGTTTTGAAATAACGCCATTTGGACGTGTTATTTCGAAATAATCATTATTTCAACTTAACACTTTTGCCCTTCTCCTTCCCAGGGTGCCTTCCTTTTTCTACATATTGGCTGGCAATATGGCCCTGCCAGGGGGCCATGTTGTCACACCTCCCATCCTGCCCCTCTCCTGATTCGAAATAGCAAGCCCTGTGTCTGGACGTGCTATTTCGATTTGAGATTTTTGCTTATTTTGATTTAAGTTAATTCGAAATAACAATTTTATTTCAAATTAACTTGTTTCAGATTAACTTATTTTGAAATAAATGTCTACGTGTGGACATAGCCTAATGGAGATACTTATTGCATGAGCATGATGAAATGGGATTTTCTTCCACAAAAGCTCATGCAATAAATATATGTGTTAGCTTTTAAATGCCACAGGACTCCTTGGCTGTTTGTTTTATTAACATCGAGCAGGCATGGCCAAACTGTGGCTCAGGAGCCACATGCAGCTCTTGAATGAAAAAGTACGGCTACTGGAAGAACCTCAGCAAATCAATTTAGGAAAGCAGTCCCTAGGAGTTTTAAATATCCCTCCCTGAGCATGCTCAGAACTTGCTCGGGGGTGGGGGGGAGAGCCCCAGCCTGTGCTTAGCCTCAGGAGAGGCGAGGTAAGGCAACCCTAGGGGGTGGGGTCGCCCTAGGGGAGCCAGTGTCAGGGCCTGGGTATTCAGGAGGGGGTCGGGATGGTGTGTAGAAGTGTGGCATGCTCAGGGACGGCAGAGAGAAATGTGGCATGGTCAGATTTTAAAAACCCCGCCACTAGCCTACACTCTTCCACATTGAGCAACAGCTAAGCTTTTACTGTATGGGCCTAGTTTTCATAGTAACCTTAAGTAATTATTAGAATCTGACATTAGTAGGATCACTATTTGCCCTTTTTTTACAATAAAATTAAAGTGTGCAATGAATTTTAAACTTAGCAATTTTGGAGTAGTTAAAAGTATATGGCTATAGGCCTCAGCGCGGGTCTCGAAGATTTAATAATCAACTTGTCTGTCGCTTGAGTTCCATAAGTTTGGGAACTCCTGGTCTGTATGGTCCTCTCCTTATTTCTTATCCCCAGGTGCCTTCCTAGGCAGCCTGTCTCAGGCCTTTCTCCCTTAGACTGAAGCTTCCAACTTCTCACCACTGTGCTCGTAGCCTTTTCTGCTCCAGACTTCGGGTGTGTTCACACAGGCTTATTTCGAAACAACAGAGGTTGTTTCGAAATAAGAAACAGCATGTCCACACGATGTACTCCCATTTCGAAACAAGGGGGTCCCTCGTTTCAAAATGGGAGCCGTGTTTCGAAACAGCTTAAACCTCCTTTCGTTTTGAAACAACCCGTGGGGACATGTTGTTTCGGAACAAACTGTTCGGAAACATTTGACCTTACTCCCAGGGTGCTTAGCACCCTGGGAGAAATGGCCACCCCCTCAGCACCCTGGCCAGGGAACCCTCAGCACCCTGGCCAGGGT
>ML681981.1:46783135-46828186 GCA_007922195.1 Podocnemis expansa | reverse complement strand
ACCCTGGCCAGGGTGCTGAGGGTTCCCTGGCCAGGGTGCTGAGGGGGCAGCCCTTCAAATGTTGTTTCAGAACTCCTTGTTCCGAAACAACACGTTCACATGCATTGTTTCAAAACAAGGGTTTCGAAACAAGGTTGTTTCGCCCCCAAATGGGGTTTAACTTGTTTCGAAACAACACTGTTGTTTCGAAACAATGGGTTCCCGTCGTTTCGAAACAACTGTGCGTCTTGTGAACGTTTTTTTTGGTTTCGAAACAACCTCGTTGTTTCAAAACAAAAATGCTGTGTGAACACAGCCCAAGAGTTTTAAAGGAGCTGGCTGAGGCACACATGGGACTGTTAATATTGCTTTTCAATAAGTCTTGGAACACTGGAAAAGACAAGATGATCACTATAGTCCTCCTCTGGCCTTGGAATCTATGAAAAGAGCCCAAGAGAGTGAGAAAATACACAATACAGCAAACAGCCAGAAATCCATCCAGCAAAGACCCACTTATATTGAAGGCTAAACCAATGTCTCTCACTGCCCCTTGCCAGCCTTTGGATCTCATGCCAGTCAAGGAAAGTGCAGATGAAGGTAAGCAAGAGCGCTCAAGTAACACAAATGACCCATTAAACTATTGTTAGTTTGTTCTGAACACAGCTGGGAGCGAGCACATTTGGCAAAACATTTTTTTCCCATTTTCATGCATTTATTCTAAATTTCAAGCATGAGACAATTTCAACTAGCTCTGGCTCTGAAATGTTCTGCTCCCTCTCTGCCCCCTTCTTGGGCATGTCTGCACCTGCAGAGGCCAACTGGGACCAGAACTAGAACTAACACAGGGAGCTTATTCTGCAGCCAAATCCAGTGCTCATCCAAGCCAGCAGTAGCTTTGCCATTGGTTTGGACAGGGGCCAGATCAGACCCCAGGGACATTCCCAACCCAGTTGAGATAAATTGAGAAATGCAGTTTCTTCCAGCATGAATTTGATTACTACCTGTGTAAACTCAGACTCCAAAATGGTCATGGTTCCCTCCCCATGCATTCTAATAAACTGGGGAACTTTGACTCTAGATGCAGGTGGTGTGATTTCATCTTTACTACCTACAGGTAAATTCTCTCTCTGGTCTGTTTCAGTCCCATTTGGATGCTGTGGGCTTCAGTTAGCCTTGAGTGTTATTGGGCCACATTCTGCTTACAAGAAATTGTGAAAAACACACAGCATAGATTGTGAAAAAAAATCCAGTAAATGATCTGCAGAAATCAAATCTAGAAAGACTGACAAGGGGAGCAGAGAGCGACAGAAAAATTGAATGAAGAATAACACCTGTACAGCCCACCCCATTCCTACTGATCACCCACGTGGGCCATCTGTGAGCCTTCTGGGATGCCATCCACTTTATTTTATGGTTTAAAGGAACTGCCCTGAAAAGAAAGGGGTTAAATTATAGGCGAAAGGTTTCACAAACTCAGACTAGTTTTGCAAACCAATAAAATAAGTTGCAAGGTTCATAAAACTGCAAAGTCAGAAAATTCTTCCATCCCTCCCCTAATTTCACCCAAGCTCCAGCCTCACTCTGGTCAGTGCTGTGGAATAGGATATGATGAACAAGCTCTCCTTAACACATCTGTGACTTTCCCATCCAGAACTGGCTGTTGCCTTCACTCTCCTTTTTACAGCTTGGTGGCTCCAGGCTGGATCAGAGCCAACAGTAGAGTAGAATCCCATGAGGTAAGAGTGTGACCTTTCCTTGGAGCCCAGCTGTGTCTTTTGATCATGAATGAGAGCAGGTGGGATTGCATGACTTTGCTCAGATGCGAAGTAATTGATTACTCAAAAGCACTACAACTCCCTTATGGGCTTCTCCTTTTTTTTCTTTTTTCTTTTTTTTTTCTTTTTTTTTTTTTTTTTGTGACTAATTTGTACTTTGTGCTACTTTTCTCCTCTGCGGAGAAAAGAGTAATTCTGTTCTGTTCCTGGGCCAAGAGGGAGCATTCTCCCCTTTGCACCCACAAGTAAGGGAATTTAGATGTGGCAGTAAAATCTGGCATGTTAATATGAATGACAGGATTTAGGAAAAAAAAATAAGGAGTCATGTTGCACTTTAAGACTAACAGATTTATTTTTCACATGAGCTTTTGTGGGAGAAAATCCCACTACATCAGATGCTTTGAAGACGGGTGAACTTACAGAATGGAAGGAACATAAATGCAAGGGGGTGTAAAACACAGGATCAGGTCATACAGTAACAGCAAATCAGAGCAGTTGTCAGGTTCAAACCATGGGAAGCCTGAAGTCAAATTACCTTTTGTAATGGGAAAAGAACCCATAGTCTCAATTAAGTCCTGCTGTCACAGAATTTAGCTTGCATATTAATTTGAGTTCAGCTGTTTCTCTTTGAAGTCTTGATGTCCCAGTCACATCTCTGACGAAGGTCATTAACAAGTCATTTATCGAGGGATTAGAAAGATGGAAGTGCTCAGCAACTGGTTTCTTTGTTTTGTGATCTCTATGTTCATTTATTCTTTTGCACAGTGATCATCCTGTTTGTTCAATGTATAAGGTGTTGGGGCATTTCTGGCATATGATGGCATAGATCACATTAGCAGATGAGCAGGTAAATGAGCCTTTGATGGAGTAGCAGGCTTGATTAGGACCTATGATGGTGTCAATTGTACAGATATGTGGGCAGACTTGGCAGCGTGGTTTGTTGCAGGGGTGTGTCCCTGCTTTAATGTTTCTGTTGTTAGATCTGTAGTTGCTGGTGAGTATCTCTTTAAGATTGGGTGGCTGTCTGTAGGCAAGGAGAGGTCTGTCTCCCAAGGCTTGAGAAAGTGAGGGATCATCTTTTAGAATAGGTTGTAGCTCCTTAATGATCTGTTGTAGAGGTCTGACTTGAGGGTTGTATGTGGTGACTAGTGGTGGTCTGTTTTCTTTTTTGGGCCTCTCCTGTAGTAGATGACTTCGGGAAACCCATCTAGCTCTGTCAATTTGTTTTCTTACTTCCCTAGGTGGGTACTGTAGTTTCAAGAATGCTTGATAGAGATCCTCAAGATGTCTGTCTCTGTCCGAGGGATCAGAGCAGATGCGGTTATATCTTAGGGCTTGGCTGTAGACAACAGATCCTGTGGTGTGTTTAGGATGGAAGCTCAGGGGATGTAGGTAACTATACCGATCAGTAGGTTTTTGGTATAGAGTGGTGTTGATGTATCTACCCCTGATTTGTACTGTAGTGTTGAGAAAGTGGATCTCGTGTGTGGAGTGTTCCAGGCTCAATTTGATGGTGGAGTGGAAATTGTTGTAATCTCTGTGAAAATCTTCAAAAGCATCCCTCCTATGCGTCCAGATGATGAAGATGTCATCAATGTAGCGTAGGTAAAGAAGGGGTGTTTTGGGATGAGACTTGAGGAAACGTTGTTCTAAGTCGCCCATAAAGATGTTGACATATTGTGGAGCCATGCGGGTGCCCATAGCAGTGCCACTGATTTGGAGGTATAAATTATCCTCAAATCTGAAGTGGTTGTGGGTGAGCACAAAGTCATAAAGTTCAGTCACAAGCTGTGCTGTGGCATCATCTGGGATGGTTCTTCTAATAGCTTGTAATCCATCCTTGTGTGGGATGTTGGTGTAAAGAGCTTCTACATCCATCCATTCTGCAAGTTCACCCATCTTCAAAGCATCTGATGAAGTGGGATTTTCTCCCACGAAAGCTCATGCAAAAAATAAATCTGTTAGTCTTAAAGTGCCACACGACTCCTTGTTTTTTTTGCTGGACTAGACTAACACGGCTACCCGTTTGGAAACTGACAGGATTTAGGATGGTTGTTTCGAAATAAGAAGCGGCATGTCCACACGACGCACCATTATTTCAAAACAATGGGACCCGTTGTTTTGAAATAACGGCCGTTATTTCAAAACCGTTAAACCTTGCATCTAATTGAAATAGCTGTTGTTTCGAAACGGTTGTTTCGAAACAACGGCATTCGGGCACGTTATTTTGAAACAACACCATTGGCTGTGTTCACACACAGGGGGTTATTTCAATACAGTTGTTTTGAAACAACTTGTATCAAAATCACGCCTTATTTTGAAATAACTTATTTCGAATTAACAAAATTTTAATTCGAAATAAGGAAAAATGCAAGAATCGAAATAGCATGTTCAGACAAGTTATTTCAAAACAAGTCACCGTTGTTTCTTAACAACGTGTTCGCACAGCGTTGTTTCGAAACAACTTGTTTTGAAACAATGTTGGTTTGTCCCCGCATAGGGTTTAACTTGTTTTGAAACTACGCCGTTGTTTCAAAATAAGCATGCTGTGTGAACACAGCCATTGTTTCAAAACAACTGTTTTGAAACAACATGTCCGAACGACCTTGCTTTGAAATAACCATTTTGAAACAACATCTATTTCAAAAGCAGTCTTTCCCTTAATTCAAATTAACAGTTAATTTGAATTAACTTATTTCAAAATAAGGACTTTATTTTGAAATAACTCATTTTGAAATGGGTTATTTTGAAATAATGATGTATGTGTAGACACAGCCTAACAGTGCCTGCGCTGCTAGGAAAGAGTTGAAGAGGCAGGAGGCAGCCTGATCTTCAGGGGGGCAAGGCGCCCCTAAGAACCGTTACCTAAAGGCATGTCTTTTTCTTGACTCACAGTAGAGCCGGCCCTGCAGCCAGGTGGCTAGAAAAGTGGAAGTTTTGGAGCAGCTTCCCTGCCACACCCCGGTCTGCAGGAAAGTGAGGAAATGTCTCTCCACCTGACATGCCTGGGATCTGTGTGCATAGGCTATTTACCTATTCTAGGGAAAGGATGAGTATTTGGCCTCAAAGCAGACACTGTCTATTGCTCAGAAAACTTTGAAATTGTTGATCAAGGTCTCACTGGTTATTAGAGCTGGCCAAAACTTGGGAATTTTGCTTCACCTGATGATTCTAGATAAATCAAGAAATTCAAAAGCAAATTTACCAAAATTCCTCAGTAATCTCTGACAATTTTGTCTTGGGTTCCTGAAACAAACTGTGAAAGTGGCATTCCTGTCAACCACACATGCTAGAAATCTTGGAAGATTTCCAACGAGCTCTACTGATTATTAGAGTTAAACAATCCCAGTTCAACTGCCTGGCCCCAGACACTTTTCTGCCTCTTTGCAATGGTAATACCACCACCATACACATGACTGGAGCAGGAACTAGAAACAGCTCCATAGCCTGCTGCCTCCCAGCCCAGTGCACCGCTGCCTCCTTCCACTCACACACTAATGAGAGCATCAAAACAGTCCTGTCTTTGCCCGGGATGTCGTTTGACAGTGCTGACCATGGAAGGACTCTGTCTAAAAAAAAAAAAATAGAAAGATAGCCAGACAGAGACATTGGCAAGGTGACAACATTGACAGGAAGCCCAGCCTTGAGACTTAGAGGTTAACCAGCTGCAATTCAAGGAGAGAATAAAAATGCTTCCATTAAAAATGCTGTTTAAAAATGGCTGAGGCCACTGTATCAAACTACTTTCCAGCACTGGCAGAAAACACATTTTCCCCTCATCTCATTCCTTGTGGCTGAAATTGCCCTAGGCAGACACCTAGCTAGCATAGAAAATTTCAGCACAAACAGTTAACGTTTGGCATTGCTATAGGGTAATGAATATATGGTCCTTATCATGGAGAATGTCAGGCGTCCTTAACTGCATATAGTGCTGCCAATACCACCTGTGATAACAGTAGTGGTGATGGCAGAAGTCCCTCAAGTTGCAGATGTCAGTCGTCAGGCTTGGTGGGTCTTCAGATAACAAGAGAGCCCAATTTTGGATGCACACACACTTTGGCAATGGAGGCATGTTGTTGCAAAGGGAATTGGGATTCACAGACCCAGGTTAGTTTCCTCCTTCCTCTGCTGCTGCCTTTATGCCTCAGTCTCTGGGTCTCAAAATGGCACATGCCTTGATGAACCAGGTGGCTCCACACTGAGCAGTCAGCAGTTTGCTTCTCCAAATTGCTGATGTCTATGCCTCCATGCTTGTGGGAGACCTCAAGTGTGTATTTATACCATTTTCTTTGATCACTCTTGGAGTGTTGGCCAGTGGAGAGCTGGGAGAAGTGAACCTGGCGAGGGAAGCAGTTCTTGGGTATTTGAATGAAATGGACTGTCCATCAAAGTTGATTCCTCAAGACCAAGGCTGGACACAGCTTCATGGAAGACACGAACTCTCTTCCAGCAGTCCTTCCATTTGATTCCCAGAATCTGACACAGATGTCGCTGATGGAAGCTCTCAAGGGTCTTGATATGGTGTCAGTAGGCAGTCCAGGTTTCAATGAAGTAAAGGAGGGTGGTTAGCATTATGGCCTTATAAACTAGGACCTTCTTCAGCTTCCGAAGTTCTGTGTTTTCAAAGACACACTGTGACAGCTTAAAGAGGGTGGCACTGGCACAGTTGACCCAATGCTGAAGTTTATCCTTAATGGTAACCTATTGGGAGAGATGGCTGCCATGATACTCCAGAGCCTCCTCCTAACAACACATCAGTGTTAATTCACCAACCACACATAGTCTCCATCCTAAGTAACTGAAACAATGGCTTTAAACTTGGGGGGAAACAGTACGTGATGTGTAATAGACGCAATATGTATCAAAGACATATGCACAACGGAGTTGAATTAAAGTTGCACTCTGGCCTTTCCTCACTGCTTGATTTTACAACTTTCCCTTTTTAAATATATTTGTGCTGTCATTTCCTAGGGATTTCTTATAACAAAAAAATGGAGGCCACCTCCCCACACATCAGCAGCAGGATTGGAACTCAAGGCTTCCAAGAGTCCAGTGTGGGCCTCTACCACTGAGGTCTAATAACCAATGATGTGTACCAAATAGCTACCACCAATCTGCTTGGGAATTTCTCCACAATCACAGGAGCTGGCAGCAGTGGTCAGTTGTCAGTCTGTGTACCAAACCCTATATGGCAAAGCATACCATACTCAAACAGTGGACTATGTATGCATGAGTAGCTCCACTGTACAGTCAGCATATCCAAGCACATAGACTGGGCATGTGGGAGGCTACCTAGCAGAAACTCAAATGTGCCATTTTAGAGTCATGGGTTCTACTTCTAATGTCGTTAGAAAGGGCCCTGGGCTATTTCAATTCCTGACCTCTTTCCTATGTTTCTGTTATTATTTGTATTATTATTATTCTGCTGTAGAAAGAAGACCTCTAGCCTGTGTATGTTTTGTTTTTTCCTGAAAATAAAAAGGCCACGAGAGTCCAGGCCCAGAATCTGGGACCACTCAGTGCAGAACATTCAGTAAACAGAAAGAGCAACTGAGAAAAATGAACACAACTCAGTCTATGACTAGCTGAGGCTGTAAACTTCAAATCCTAATTAAACAATCATAGCTCAGTAAGACAACATGGGGTAGGTCGGATTTAGAGAGTAACCTTTAAAAAGCCAAACTTGCACACTGGGGAGACTTTAAAGCAGAATTGTGCGCCTTGTTCATGTGGTTTCATAATTAGCCAAGCTGTCAAAGAAAATCATCTAAGAGATGTAGATTGAATCCAGGCTTCTCCTATACATATCCACCCATCTTCTCCTGTAGTGAAGTCTCAACAAAGTATTGGTTACATAACCAGAGCCAGGGAACAATTTTTCAGTTGATTTATCTGCCAACTGTTTTTTGACTGCTAATTTTCTCCAAATGGATCAAGATTTCTTACTGGTTTCCTCATTTTTTAAAATTGCCCAACAAATAATGTTGTCAATGGTATCAGAGCTGTGGATGGCTCCCACAGTGAGCATGGATGCACAGTCAGCTTCCTGAGCTTTGTGATTGGTTACGTGTCACATGGCATTATTTCTTTTTCCTGTTTGGATGACCTCACCCTTTGCAAACGACCTTGACTGGAGAGTGAAACAGCAACAAACCAATCTCATTTCTTTCTTAAATGAACACAAATAGACCCCCCCCCGCCTCAAAATCAATCTCTGCAAATATTAGTATGAGCAAGACTTGACAGGGATGACTGTTCATTAATAGCAATTAATACATGAACAAGCCAAACGGAAACCCACTTCTAATTCAATTAACTGCCTACCTTTGAAACCAGGTCTACACATGGCCTCCATGTGACATGCATCCATCCACAGGAGATTCAAACCACAATGTTTAAAATCAGGATGTGAACTCCACAACAGTCTGGGGTGTTTAGAACCTATGCTTTGGCTTTGTCCATCATAAAGGGCCAAGGCTCAGAACACACCTAAGTCTGTGGCTATGTCTTCACTGCTGCCTTGGTGGCAATCAATGCAGCAGGATCAACTGAGTGGGTCATGGAGACCTCCTCAATCGATCCCAGGTGAGTTCTCCAGTTGATGCCAATAATCCATTTTTCCAAAAGGAGTAATACTGAGTCAACCAGAAAGTATCTTCCATCAATTCAGTATCGTGAAGATGTCATAATATGATAACACAATATAATGTTCTGCAGCTTGCATATCTCCCATTGACCTGTGGCAGCAGTGTAGACCAGGCCTCAGAGTATTCAGATCTAGGAATTTGGATTAGTCCATGTTTAACTGACGTCAAGAGAGCATCTGTTGGCAGGTTAGTGGCTCTATGGAAGGTTCAGCCTATTGAAGATCTGCGTGTAAAGGAACACCTTGGGCACAATTATGTGATATTTATTTCTCCGTATAGTTATTGGCTGTTTCCTGATCCCGTAGTGGAAAAGGACATGAAACAAATGTGTATTTAGCCAAGCAAGGAACTGAAAAACTTCTTGATCTGCCTAAATCAGGGCAAATAATAACAGATGGACACGCAGCCAATGACACAGTAACTCAAAAGAAAAAAAAAACATTTAGCACTTTTTTATGACTATGCAAGGAGCTAAGTCAGTGGTTTTCTGACTTCTAGATGGCTTTGAACTCTTCTGTAGAGAAAAGGAAAACAAGAGCACCGACTATTTATTTCATTTGTCATGATCCCACAACCAGGTAAATGTAAATTGGTGCTAATGATGCAGTTTGGTTTTAACATACAATGGCTACTGTTGTGATCCTTTGGTGTGAGAGGTAATTGCTGGTGCACGTTACAGTCTCCATGTGTAGTGCCAGGTGGCTCTAGAGACTGGCCGAGTACTGCCAATGTTGCCTTATTTCTTACTGGCTCAAACTAGCTTGGAAGGGCACCTCTAACATCCCCACTCTTTCCATTGCGGTTTTGTTTTCAATTCACATTGGCACTTGTGCTGCCAAGAGTTTCAGCAGACTGTGAGTTCTTCACAAACCTACCCAGAAATGGCTAGAGGCCTAGGCTGGCCACAGCTGCTCATGAATTACTTTTTCTTGATGGTACCATCTGGTGATGCTGATACAAACAACAGTCATTTGCAAATTACTTAGGTGTAATAGATGAGACTGTTTTCCAAAGCAATGTTGAAACATAAGAAGTTACTGGTGCCAGATTAACAGCTTAAACTGCCTTGCTTCTGGATTTCATTTTGAGAGCAGCCAATGCAGAGAATCCCTCTTCAGAAAGTATTTCCCATCTCTGACTGACAGTTTTAGAAACTCTGTTGGCAAAGTAAGCTAGGCTGCAAAACATCATTCTTGCAGAAGCGTACTTCCACAGAATTCTCTCATGCTTGGTCCATTGAGTCCCTTCTGGAGAATTGCTAGTTAGTGCTTGAACAGATACAGTGGTTTGCCTGTAATCTGAGTACACTTTGGGTTCTGCTACACTTTCCTGGATCAGGACCTAACCAGCATACCTACGAGCCAGGAAAGTGCTAGGAAAGCTAGAGTGGTTTGTGATGTGTCCCTGGCATGACAACCGCCCTGGGAAGCCTCCAATGGTCTCGTAATGGACTTCTGGCTGTTACTGCTGGCTAAGTTACTGAAGCCTTTAAACCATGATTTCAAGGCTTGCAGGTTCAGAGAACCCACCATTTACTCTGGCTCTTGTCAGCAAGTGATCCAAGGCCCATGATGCAGAAGAAGGTGAAAAATCCCCATGATCTCTGCCAGTCTCACCTGGGTGAAAATTCCCTTCCAGCCCCAAATATGGTGATCAGCTAAGCCCTGAGTATGTGGGCCAGACCCACCAGCCAGACACCTGGGAAAGAATTATCTGTAGTAACTCCAAGCTCACCCCATCTAATGCCCCATCAGTGAATGTGGGAGACATTAGTTACTTGTAATCAGTTGGAGTCATGGGCCATTTTAGGTGACCTCATCATACCATCCCCCTCCTCCAGAAACTCAGGCTTGAAACCAGTTAGGTTGGACCCTTTAGATCCACCACACAGACCTCTGCCACGTGAGTTGTGAGTGTAACTGATAGCAGTAGTAGGCTTTCATCCTTTGTGTACCCCAATACCATGAGGGATCAGACACACACTCTAGACCAACCTCCACCCCAGGCTTCCACTCATTCTACTACCTGCCAAAATTCAGGTCCCTGCACCAAAGAATGGGGACACTAGAGCTTTTCCAAGAAAAGCTAGAATTTACACCAGCACCCAGTGCATTTCCCTTTGCGTTGTTCTTGGAAATGACCGAACTGTTCTGACTCCAGTTTTCCAAAAAGCCTTCATCCTGAGGTAGACACCTAGAATGATAATTCCAGCCCAAATGGTCAAAAAGTTTGGCAAAGTTATAAGCCACTGAAAAAGGCTCTTCTGGCAGGAAGTGACAGGCACCCTTAATAATGGGCCCAACCATGATTAAAAGCAAGCTGAAATTCCAGATGATCCATTCATTGTGTCGGAAATTCACCTATGAAAATACTTGGTGGATACAATATTTAATGAGCCTTGAGTGGTGAACAGAAGTAGTTTGAACTGACAGTGCTAAGAAAACAGCCTGAGCTTTTCCAGGAAGAAAACAGGGTGGGGCATGGCTGAAGGACAGCGGATGGGGGCAGAAGATGCTCACTGGAGGTAAAGGAAAAGCTGAAGGTCCCAGGAGTAAAGTCTTGCAGGGAGCTGGCTGGGAAACTGGTGAAACAACAACGTGTGCTTATTTAACTGTCACCCTGCTGGAGCAGAAGCTGTAACAGATGCTCAGACTTTCCCTGTTCAGAGCTGCTAGAGCAGGGGTCTCAAACACATAGTCCACGGGCCACATGCAGCCACTAAGGCTATTTCCTGCAGACCTCAACAACACTATCATTACCGATATTTGCAATATCATTGTATGAAAAGGTTTCAGTGGTGTGGCCCTCTGGCTAATGTACTAGCCCTCATACAGCCCTGTACTAGGCCTCATGTGGCCCTCATGGTGATTTGAGTTTGAGACCCCTGTGCTCGAGAATGGATTGATACTGTCCTGTGCTGGGCATGTTGGTGGAACACCGGAAGATAGAAGATATACTTGAGCTTCCCATGCAAGGGGGCTGCTCCGTGTGGCACTAGTAGAAGTCTCCATGATTTTCACCTTCAGTTGAATGAGATGAATGGAGCCAGCTGAATAGTGAGACAAAGCGCACACCAAGACACAACTGGCTGATGTATGCAGGGAGTGGCCAATCACCAAGGTGGCGAATATTGGCCAGCCACCTGCAGAGCTACCCAAGTGACCAGCAAACAGTGCTTTTGACAATTGGTGGAAATAAATCTCTGAACAGAATCTGGGTGACAATCAAGTTCATGCTAGCTGCAGTCACAACACAGGAAATAGCCAAAGCCTAGATCACAAGGGTTAGTTTCTCATCTTAGAGGACTGGCCAGAGGCCCCCAACTGACCTATGTGTTTGGAAAGACTCAGACTAAAGTTTTTCAATCTGGTTAGCTAGGCTTCTGGGCCTGGGGCTCTTTGCTCCCCAGGGCTCTATAAAATCTATGAGGAGCTCATGTACTTTTCAGAACTTTTAAAACCCCTAGCAAATTACTGTAGAATCAGCCTTCTAGAGCTCAGTGGGTCTTTGTTCAGTAGTTCTCAAGGAAGACAAGAGAACAAAAGAAGTAGGAAGTTTCTCTGCCAAGTCCTTCCTGAGCTGTGGCTTCCCAAAGGAATGGAGAAGGTTTTTCCAAGTGTGAGAGAACTCCAAACACCTTGTCTGATTAACCACCATCTTTTCCCCACCATGCGATTCTTCTGTGGCAGGAGACCACCCAGGCAGAAAAGCTCCATTTTGCATGAGTCATGTGTATTCGAACTGGGCTTCTGGTGGGAAGCTGATTAAAACTTTAAACTTACAGTGCCTACTACAGTGCCTTAATATCTGTATTGTAAGGCAATAATGTCTCCTTAGCCCTGGCCCAGAGGGGCAGAGAGATCAGCAAGGACCGCCAAAGAGGAAAAGCCCTCAGCTGTGTGCAAGAGCCCATGCCTGAATCTCCCATGGCATATGAATTACAGATGAGTAGCACTGCAAGGCTCCATGGACAAGGGAACAAAACACACTTTTTAGCATTTGCTGTATCAGCTGGCTACATGTGGAACCAGACATTTCCGCCCCCCCCCCAACCCCTACCTAAGAAATCTGAGTGGTGCTTAAAACCTGCCCCCAAAGCCACCCTAGGAAGGAGTGGCCACTCAGTTAATCCCTGAAGAAGAGACCCTTACCTAACCTCTCTCTCTCTCTCTCTCACACACCCCCCCTCCACAGGCTAATTGCCTGGGTGCTGTTAGAGGTAGCTGTAATATATTGGGATGCCTTGATAATAGCTGGTAGCTTCCTATAGTAATAGATGGTGAGTTCCCATAATAATAGTGGTCGGTTGCCATAGTAACAGATGTAGGTAAAACCCCACCTGGGTGGTTTGTAAGTTCTTCTTAGTTCTGTCCGAGTAAAGCCACACATTTTGGGCTCCTTGTTGTGTGTCTGTTTCTAACATCTTTCTGGGTATAAGGACCCTATGTAACAGTAAAGGTTGGGTGGGAGCTAGGCTTGGGTCAGGAAGCATGGTGGGGCTACACACCTTAGGTAACTGTTCATCGCCTCTCACACTGATTCTCAACCGCTGTGTTGGGACACATTACTGTGTCACCACACAGTGGTTTGTGTTGTGGAGGGAAGAGAGATGGCTGGATTCGTCCTGTGGAGGATGAGCTGGTGTGTCCTCTAGGGTTGCGACATGCCCCCAAGTGTGTCATGACCCGCAAAAAGTTGAAAACCACTGGCCTATGAGCAAAGCTAACTCCAAACAGGCCTACACTGGCTGAGATCCAGCTAAGCAATGTGGTGTCTGGGATGCTAAAGCTGGTTCTGTCCCGTCCACTGTTTCTACAGAAGCCAGTGCCTTCCATCAGACACAAGTAACTGCTTCATTCCAGCAAGGAGAGAACTGGGAGCCTGGATGAACTGATGGAAGGGCACCATGTGCAAACCTGCACAAGCATCTCAGTTCCACTGAAGGCTTATTTCTCATGAGACAGCTCAAGTAGTTTCTTCACTGCATGCCCCAGGGTTTTGCTTCTATTTCCAAGGAACATTTAGGTAATTAGGAGGGCAGGAGCCAACAACTGAAGAACCAGCAAAGACCCAGTCTAGTGTGAAATGCCAGTTGTTGGCTTCCTGAGAAATGGGGTCCTGAAGGAGGTGAGAGGGGGCCAAAACTCTGGGCACTGGTGTGGAGTGAGTATCAGTGGGGCCCTTCACAACATGCAGAGGATGGGGGGTGCAGGAGGCTCTGATGGGTGGCTGGATGGAACCCAGGAGAGGCAGGGGGCAGGCAGCTGTGGGTGACCAGCAGGAGAAATGCCCTCTGCTCCTGCTCCCTAACTAGGAGGTGAGCTTCCTCTCTATCCTCCCCCCACCAGGTAAGGCAAGCAGAAGAGGCGGTGCTGTGTGATGGGTAAGGGGGGAGGGCAGCAGACCCCAGCCAGAGCTGGGACAGCCACCAACCTCCATGAGCACCTGAAAGTCCCTGGAGCACAAGAGGAGGAAAGCAGCGTGTCCCCCTTGAAGGCACCACTCCTCCCCAGGGCAGCTGGGGGGTGATGCCATCCGGTGGGAGCCAGAAACCCCTCCTGCCCTGCTTGGGGGAGGGGTGGATGAGGCAGGGACGGGCACAAATGCAAGCACTGATCTCTGGGCACTGGAGACCCCCAGTATACCACCACCACCAGAGACCAGTAGCCATTGTGTTTCAGCAGCTATGCTGCACAGCCTCATTCCCAAACAGATTCTTCCAGTATGTGAGGCTGGTTTGTGAGAGACACAACCACCTACTGGGTCATAAGATGCAATTACAAGGTAATTTCAATGAGGACTCAAACTATGGGTCAGTATGGTAAAAAGGTCACAGCTATATTTAACAATGCAGCTGGATGGGGGCTTTACAAAAATCTAGGGAAACCCCAGCTAAGGCCAAAAACAGTGGGTTACTCACCGGTAACTGTCCTTCTTCGAGATGTGCTGCTCGGATCCATTCAGTAATAGGTGTCTCCATGCCGGAGCACTGGTTTGGGCAGAAAAACTTTTGTCCTAGCCTGCCAGGAGAGGGTAGGCAGCCACCGCCCCCCACCCACCCTATATATATATGGCTATATGTACGGCTGCCTTCTGACCCCTCCCCAGTTCCTAGGAGTTGCCAACTCCAGATGCGGGGATAGAGGGGAGGGACCTGAATGGATCCAAGCAGCCCATCTCAAAGAAGAACAGTTACTGGTGAGTAACCCACCATTCTTCTTCAAGCACTGCTCGGATGCGTTCAGTAATAGGTGACTACTAGCCATGCTGATGGATGGCGGGTGGAGTTAGCTCTTCCGTCTACAGCACGGCAAAACCACCCCAGATGGGAAGAAGCCAGGTGAACTAGGTTCTAGCAGGAGCCAAGAGACCAACTAGGCTCTTGGCGTGACGATGGAGAACCAATGACTGTGGGGCCAACCCAAAGCAGGGGGTAGGTCCAATCCAACCACGGCAAAGTGTGCATAGGCCAAACGGACTAATGTCTCCTCAAATTGGAGTTGAACCCACGTGACACGACTAATGCGGAGAAATGCGTTTAGTTGCTCTACCTGAAGATATAGCATAAGGTCTGAGGGCCAGAGGGTAAATAACTGGCCATAGAGACCTCCAGCGTGAACTCACAAGAGAGGCACTGGAAGCCAAAGGGTTACGGGCTAGCCATGATGGCTGCGCCTACGCAGATAACCATAAAAAGGGATGAATGTTATCCCTTGAACTGACCACAATGAGACCCAAAGGTACATGCCCAAAGAGTGTAAGAACTAGAGTACGTAGCAAGCATAAGGAAACAAGGACTACCGAGTTCAGTCGAGAAGGGTTTAAGGAAAGGCTAGTGAAATGAGAAAGGAAAGCCAGTGGTGGTGTGATTAGCAGCACATGGCATATTGGACCAGATGTCCCTAGGCTAGGAGCATGCAGCACAAGCTTCCAGCTGTGTATAGTGTAAGAACCCAGAGGGTTACCAATGGAAAGGCACTTCAGACCACTAAGCACATATGAGGCGGCATGATGGCCTTAGGAGGTGCTATTGACTTTGATATCTATGAGTACCTTGGTGTGCGTAAAAGACTCACGGAGAGGGCTGTCCTCTTGAGCCTTATATTTTCTTCAGGATTCAGACACCAGGAAGACTGCCTGGAGAACAGGGAGGATGGGGCAATGGAATGCAATGCCCACCACTTGGCCACTTAGTCAAGGTGACGAAAGGGTTTATGAAGTTAGAATTATCATGGTTGAGATCTTCGTGTGCCCGGGGGCACCGCCAGAAATTATATAGTCCCAACTACGCTGCACCTAAGTGTGTGCAGGAAATAAGGACTCGTTAAGAAAGGACTACCTTTCTGAATGATATGGTTTATGGGGGGGGAATGGTCTCCTCCCTGACCACCTGGGAAGTAATACTACTCCCAGAGTGTCAACTGTGGTGTTGCAGATGTACCCTGGATTTTAGAGAAACCAAGAAGGGTGGTTTACCTCTATCAAGCAATCTTATTCAGGGCGGCAAACCACATGGGGGACACAGACCTCTGGATTTCCAGGCACGTCGGAAATTGGGTTTTCTTCTCTTCTTTCTCTCTCTCTCTTTTTTTTAATCTGGGCTCCGTCAAGTGAGCACAGGAAGCACAATGGCCTTGGCAATTGCCTTCAGTGAGGATGTCATGTGGAGATAACCCAACAGTTTTCAGCCTCAGGTCCCCCAAGGAAGGTGTAATAAGTTCACCAGACACCCAGGTAGCAATGCCCCAGGCCGAGATATAAATGATTGTTGTAGTAAGGTGGCCCAGGGTAAGTCATTTATGAACACCCCAGTAGGGGAACAGCCATGCATGGAACGCGCTATTGCGCATGGAGCTTGTCAGCGAGCTGAGGCCGTGGTTAGCTAGACGTCGCATGGGAGGCCTCAGATGGGTTCCATTCCATCGCTGTTCACCTGCTTGGGGAAGAGACATTGTCTCCTCTCCCATGAGCTCTACAATCTGGCAGATTCCAGGTCAGGTATACAGAAGTTCTTACTACAGGGGTAGAAAGAGGGAGAGAGATAGAGAGGGTTTCACCACCGCTTCCTTGGTAGGGTGGGACCTGGATAAGGACTCCCAATCCAGGTCGTCCTGATAGAAACAAGAGTGTCCCGAAGAAGGGGAGGGGGTTGTTGTTTACTATCGGCTTTCTTTTTTTTCCCTTTCCTTTCCCCCCCACGGGGGAGGGGGAATTAGGGCAGGCAGTGGTTGGACAGCTCTGCCTTGGCCTTCCCTGAGGCATAGAACCCCCTGTGGTAAGAGTACAAATATCATAATTCCACCAGGCGGGTGGTGTGGTGGAGGCTCTCCCCTACCATAGAGATGTCTGAGGACCCAACGGGGCCAACTTCACCCAGGATACTGACTGGTATGTTAGAGACGGGAGGTGTCCAAGGTATCCCTCCCCATCCTGGAAACAAGAATAGATCCTACCTGATGTACGACAGGCAGGTAGGCGGGGAGGGTTCCACGTGTCCAGATGGGCACATGTGTCTGTGCATACCAGGAGTATCTGCAGTCGTGGCTGGAGCTACGTGATGTGCTCCTCGGCTTTGGCAAAGGTCACCTTTGACACTTACGAGAACAAGGATCGCCGGGCCCGGGGAGCCCCCGAGGGGGGGGGGGAGCGCTTTCTTGTCCCCTTTCTCCAATAAGAGCCCAAAGAATAGCAACAGCTAAGAATCGTCTGGGTGCTGGGCCTCAGTGTGGATGTCTTGATGGCTGAGAGGGACTTGGGTTATACGGCCAGTGTCTCTTCCAAGACTGGAGGGCAGGGCCAAGGGCTGACTTGCCCCTGTTCACAATACTGACAAAGGGCTGGCCCCAGTAAGCTCCCTGTTCCCCCACTAAAGGAAGGGAGGAAGAGGCATCTGCTGCCCTCTCTGATGGAAAACTGAAGTCATGGTCATGTCCCAGATGTTATGGGAATGAGGGTGGCAGTCAATTGGGATAGGCACCTTCCCTACAGGTGAGGGAATGGAGGAAGAGGCTCCAAAACACCTCAGAATTGAACCGAGGGCAGTGGGGAGGGGTTGAGTCCCTGCCCCAGGGTCGTCTCAAGAAAAAGAAAATAAGAGGGGGTTTTGCCGCCCCAAATAGATTACGTGGGGGGAGGAAAAGTCCCCGATGGAAGGAAGCCGAGGTATTTGACCTCTCCCCTAGGGTCCCGCGCAGTACCCACCATGGTTAGGGTCTCTGGGGGAAACAAGACATTACCCCCGAAAGGCAGGTCAAGGATCACTTGCTGCACAGCGGGGGGCACCCTGGCTTCCCTAAGTCAGGGCATTCGGCGGATAGTCACAGCCGAGGCCATGGTGTGGGCAGCTGTATCCACTGTGTCTCGGCTGAGAGGAGGAGGTCCTGAGAAATTATTCTTCTCTCTTCTAGGATTGCGTCATACTCCTCTTTGGCCTCTGGTGGGAGCAAAAGTCTGAATTTTGCGACTGACTCCCACACATCCAGCAAGTATCTGCTGGTTAGGGCCTGATTATTTGCAACCTGAAGTTGGAAGGCTGAGGAGGAGTAGACCATACTCCCCAGAAGATCCAGTTCCCTGGCTTCCCTAGAAACAGGGAGGAGGTCACTAGAAGTCTCACCCAGGCCTAGCGTCATTTGTACCACATCCCTAGGGGGTACTGGGTGGTCGGCGAGAGGGGAAGTCTGACTTGGGAACCTTATACTTTAGGCTCGCTGTGCCTGACACCAGGGCAGTAGAGCTTGGGTTCTGCCACTGGGAAGATGTTAGGTCCCAAACACTTGGGTGGAGCAGGACCATCAGCGGCTCCGCCGAGGCAAAGGCCAGCCCGAACAGAGTGTCTGAGGGAGGGTCAGAGGGCTGAACCTCCATCCCTAAGTGGGCCGTGGCACGGTGCAACAAATCAAAGTGTGCCGATAGGTTGCCTGTATACGAGCCTGGTGCTGGGGACAGAGAGGTATGGGGTGTCCACCATGGAGAAGGGGTTTCGCAGGGGGACCATTCTTGGGGGCAGAAGCAGAAAGGCGATGGCGCTGAGGTGCGGTACCAGGGTCGCTTAGAGCCCCTCGATGGATGTTTCTCCGGGCTTGAGGTGGGAGAAGGATTTCTTGATTCTAAGGGCAGTACCGGCAACGGCAAAGTGATATGTTGCTGTGGGGATGGCCCTACGGTACCGGGGCCCAGTGGAGTGGAAGATGGAGGGCTTTGTGATGAGGGAGAGTGGCAAAGCCCATGATGGACCCAGACCTTGGATATGAAGCTGGTTTGCCCCTTCTAACCGGTGTTGGGGAAGGTGGTATAGGCAGCAGGAGGAGCACCCAAGTGGCCTCCACTGCCTCCGGAGTCATCGGTATCGGGGGCAACTCCGAACAGGCCCGAGCTAAGTCTTTACGCGGAGACAGAGGGCTGCTTGGTTGAAACAGTTCCTGCCCCATCGGTACTGGGCTATGCCAACCTTGCAGTGCTGGAGGTGATTGAGGTCGGTACTGGGGCTAACCCTGTACCGGCGGTACCAGACTATGCTGGGGTTGCGGTGCTGGTGGCGACCTCGAGTGATGCGGAGGTGCTGAGGTTCTGGGTCGGTGCCGAGCTAGGTCTTGGTGCCAGGCAGGAACCCGAAGCCTCGGGTGGAGAGTACCAAGCCTGTTCAGAGGTTAGGGCATGGCGCCTTTCTTCCCTCTCCTTAATTGTCTGAGGTTTAAAGGACAAACATAGGGAACAGGCTGAGACCAGGTGGTCTTTGGCCAGGCACCGAAGGCATTTCCTGCGGAGATCATCCCAGGGAAAGGCCTTGCCGCACTCGGAGCAGGGTTTGAACCCTGGCATGTTAGACGATCTGTGATGTTCCGGCCTGACAGAGGAAGACTCCTGTGGTGGAACTATGTCCACAAAAGGTGCTCCCAGTCGGGCAAAAAGCTCATAGAAAAAGGACAGGCTGCTTGCATTCACAAGGAGCGGACATTCCAGATCCGATGCACAAGGCAGAAGAAATGAAACTGGGGAGGGGTCAGAAGGCGGCCATAAATATAGCCAGTGGGTGGTGGTGGGGGTGGCCGCAGACCCTCTCCTGACAGGCTAGGACAAAAGTTTTCTGACCAATTCGGCACTCTGGCACAGAGACACCTATTACTGAATGCATCCAAGCAGCACTCAAAGAAGAATCCTGCCTTCCAGCATGATTTGCTGGCAAACGCTAGTCCAGGAGCAAATTCTGAAGAGCGTCTTTGCCTGGATTTATAGCTTGACACGCCCCCTTGCTTTAGCAGGCTGTGATTGCAACTTAATTATATTATTATAGGAATTTGTTTCTTTCCGAACTTTGATTTTTAAAACAAATAATTAAAATAAATAGATTCCCCTTTGTGGTGGGATTCCCATCTGCCAAGTTTTAGAGGAGAGCCCACAATCAGAACAATCAACATTTCAGTGGGTCCACAATTTAAAGAAAGGTTTAAGAAGCCAAGTCAGGTTACTGTTAGTTGCGAGACATTATCTAAGAGTGCCTCTTAGAGGACACATGGGGAGAAAACTCCTGAGAGGAAATGTAATGAGAGACACTTATGCTGGATTTTGGAAGGCTCAATCCTACTGCGGCACTTAGAAACCTTCACTGCCAGATAAAGAAAAGCCAGTGGAAAATTCAGCCAGTTTGATTTCCCCAAAGGGTCTGACAAAGTTCCACATCAGGAATCAATAGCCAGGCTGCGATGTCAGGGAATGGGAGGCAAAAGCGGGAAAGCCGGGAGGAAACAGAGATGGAAAAATGTCAGATTAGAAGGTAGCTGCCAGTAGGGTATAGCATGATGAGATCAGTTCTGGAACTTCAATTATTCAATGGGGGTCACAAAAGGAGCTGTTCAAAGCGCACACTCTAATTTTCCATATCACAACAGGAGTGGCTGGCAGAGGGAACAGTTAGATACAACTTTCCCATCTTCCCTCTTCAAGCGCCCCCCCCCCCCCCCCCCGTCGCTCATGCCAGTGGCTCTCGTGAACTGCGCATGCCAGGAGCAGTGTGTACCTCTTCTTTTTCTCCCCTCTCCGAAAGTACCTGTTTCCCATGTTTTTAGGGGCAGGCAGAGATCTTCAGCTCCTCCCCCACCAGATAGTAAGCTTTGGACAGGTGGCATTTCTGGCAAGAGGAGAGAATAGTGCCTCCCTCTGGCTGGCTGAGTACACACCTTACAGCCACAAGGCTGCTGTCAGTGAGGAGAGAGCAAGGACCAGCTCAAGAAGGTCTTAGCTTTCCCAGGTTTCTGATGCCTCGGGATCAATAGCGTTCTGCTTTCCAATGCCTAGAACAATCTCAGGAATGTTGTTACAGATCAGCTGGTGTTCAAAAGTCACCATGTTAGCAACACACAGACAGAGAAATGCCATCACACCCAAGGGTGAACTGTCGGAAGCACCATAAATGTCCCTTTCATTTAATGAGTCAATCAGCTCTCTCACAAGTCCTGAGTTAACTGGTTTCTCACAATGGGCTCCAACTGAACCTCAATGGGATCCCAAATCAGACTAGGAAATCTCGTGACAGACGGAGAGCAGATCCTGCACTGCACACATGAACTCATCCATTGTACCGCACAGCTTCATCACCAGAGGTGGAGGTGAGTACCTCCAAACCACTCAAAGACCTTGGGAAAAACTGTAGTGACCTTCAACTGTTCATCACATTCACCCTCAAAATACCTCCTGGACCAAGGGCCCCCCCATCACTACAGACAGCCCTGCAGGGGGCAGAGCGAGCAGGACTTTGCCCTTCGTGCACCAGAGCAGCTCCTTGGAGCCACTCCATTAAAGGGCACGTTCTGTGCCGCTTGCCCCAGGTGCCAATCATTGTAAGGGGCGCCGTAAAAGGTAGTTACACTTCTGCAGCCCTGAACTTAAAGACCTCCAAAAATGACTGGGAGCAACAGACGCTCAGAGACAAAAGTTTTGTGCATTGCACCTGCATCGTGGTGCAGGAATGAGCCAGTTACAAATGCAACAGGCTTACTGGAGGCCTCCACAGCATGCAAACAGGGAAAAGCAGCCAGGAAAAGCAGCCTGGAAGTTTGCCCTGTGCTGGACACATCCACAGCAAGACTAGTGAAGGGAGCATCAATTTCTATGAGGGAAAACAAACAAGGAGTCCTGTGGCACTTTTAAAGACTAACAGGTTTACTTATCACCTGAGCTTTTATGGGAGAAAATCCCACTTCAACAGACACTTTGAAGATGAGGGAAATTACAGAATGGGGGGAAAAACAGTCCTGACTCCAGGATTCCTCAGTGTATGAAAGACAGCCTCCATGACATAGACTGAAGTCCTGGAATCACTCCTGATACCGCATGATGCTGAAGACCCAGAAGGAACCTGCCTGACTGCAGTAGAGGGATCTGTCACTCCTTACTGAAGATCTGATCTACCAGTAGCTCTGGTGCCCCTGAGTTATCAAGGGGCAGCCGTGTTAATCAAGTCTAGCAAAAAAACCAAACAAACAATCTAATTTGTGTATTAATTCCACTTCAACAGTTTCTCTTTAAAGTCTTGATTTCTTTCTTACATCCCTCGAGCTTCCATCCAAAACATACCACATGATCCATTGTCTGCAGCCAAGCCCTAAGATACAACCGCATTTGCTCTGATCCCTCAGACAGAGACAGACGTCTTCAAAATCTTTATCAAGCTTTCTTAAAACTACAGTACCCACCTGCGGAAGTAAGAAAACAAATTGACAGAGCCAGATGGGTACCCCAAAGTCAACTACTGCAGGAAAGGCCACAAAAAGAAAACAACAGAACACCACTAGTCACCACATACAACCCTCAAGTCAGACCTCTGGAACAGATCATTAAGGAGCTACAACCTATTCTAAAAGATGATCCCTCACGCTATACAGCCTTAGGAGACAGACCTCTCCTCACCTACAGACAGCCACCCAACCTTAAACAGCTACTCACCAGCAACCACAGATCTAACAACAGAAACATTAAAGCACGCACATATCCCTGCAACAAACCACATTGCCAACTTTGTCCACATATCTGCACAAAAGATACTATCATAGGTCCTAATCAAGATAGCTGCTCCATCAAAGGCTTATTTACCTATTCATCCTCTAATGTGATCCAGGCCATCATGTGCCAGAAATGCCCCCGCACCTTTATGCATTGGACAAACAGGACAATCCCTGAGCAAAAGAATAAATGAACACAAAACTGACATCAGAAATCACAAAACAGAAAAACCAGTTACTGAGCACTTCCATCTTTCTAATCACTCTGTAAATGATTTGTTAACAACCATACTCAGGGATGTCAGTAGAACATCACGACTTCCCACAGAAACAGCTGAATTGGCATTAATATGCAAATTAGATTGTGTGAAAGCAGGATTAAATTGAGACTATGGCTGCTTTTCCCATTACAACAGCTGATTTGACTTCAGCCTTCCTAGGGTTTGAACCTTAACAACTGCTCTGATTTGCTATTACTGTATAATCTGATCCCATGTTTTACACTCCCTTACATTTATTTTCATTCCATTCTATAAGATCCCCCAATTTAGAAGCATCTGATGAATTGGGATTTTCTCCCATGAAAGTTTATGTGAAAAACAAATCTGTTAGTCCTTAAGTGCCACAGGACTCCTGTTTTTGTTTTTTTGTTTTGGTTTTTCTTTGTTTGCCCCTGAGTTATGCCTTTTTTACGCAAGAGATATGGGTGCTATTGAAATACAGAGGGTAAATCTGTCCACTATCTGCCTGGATTCGACAAGCCAGCAGTCGGGAGGGCCAGGGTTAGCAATGCCGTGTTTCATGTCCTGGGTAATAATGTGAACGGCCTCCACATTTCTAAAACCCAACCCGTTCTACATAGAGAGTCAAGCTTTATTTACACAGATTCCAGCCATGTGCACACAGACTGGGGTCCCAGTACTTCCTCCAAGCTCTGCCCTCCTGCCACCTGTGCTTTGCTCTTCAAGTTCCATGCAGGCCACTACACACAGGAGCAAGGCTTTGGGGGATAGTCCATGGATTGATGTCTTTCCTCCTTCCTTACTCTTACAGTGTTATGTAGGGTTTGAGCTTTGTTTGCACTGTGCTGTTGGTACATCTGCCTGACTTTTAGAGTCTGGGACAGAGGACCTATGAAACAAAGCTGGAAAGACCCAGTCCAATGTGTGTCTGAAGAGACTGGGGGCAAACCCCACAGAAATCACTCAGCTCTCCAAGAAGATATTCAGCAAGTCAATGACTGCTGCCCTGCATTCACATGGAGTGAATGCCCCAGTGCTGATCTGATCACCACCTGCCTGTAGCAACACACTGGCTTTAAACCAGCCACATTTCAAATCTCCCTTCATTGTCTAGCTTCATTTAGTGACTGCTCCAGCCTGCCAGAAGCTGACTGATTGACTGCACCACTTGACCTGCTGATGGAGTCAGCCGGCTTATATTTAAGTTCAGCAGTAGCTGCCATCCACTGGCTGCTCACTGCTTTCCCGGCACCCAGCTCTGTGATTGGTCCTCTCCTTGCCTCTAGCTCTGCTTTTGTTCCTCCTCACCCCCTGGTTCCTCCCTGTCCTCGGACTTCCAGGCCCAACCCTCCACACCACCTTCGGACCACCACCCCGGTAACCCTTTAACTTAGACTTTGGTCTCTGACTCTCAGCTATGACCTTGGCTTCTTTCCTGGAACTTCCCTTTCCAGATTCAGCTTGACCTGCTAGACAACTTGCTCTGACCACTAGGTTGGACAATCCACAACTCAGTCACTGACATGCACATATTTACAGAGTGTAATCAAGTCATACCCCAACCTTTTCTCTCAGCTCTTCTCTGAGGCCTCTCCAATTTTTCTACATACTTCTGGAATTGTGGCCACCAGACACAGACACAGGATTCCAGCACTGGTTGAATCATAGTCAAATACAGAGGTAAAATCGCCACCCTGTTCCTACTTGAGAGTCCCTTGTTTGTACAACACAGGATCTGGTCAAACAGCTAAGGAGAAGGCACTGTGGCAGGGTTGCCCCTCCTGGGGGAGGGCCTGACCTGCCAGCCCCAAACTCTCCCCTGGCAGTACGGGCCTGAGGCCAATCTGCCCCAGCCCAGGTGGGTCTTCTGGGAGACCTCCCTAGGCGTCTCAGTTAACTCCTCCTAATGCCTTCAGGCAGCATGGGAGTGATTCACTAGTCCTCCCTATCACTGAAGGTCCATCAGGCCCCCTTGTATGCCAGGGCCTGGGGTTGGGTCGGGTCGGGTCGGGTCTGGTGTCTGGTCTCTCTCTCTATCTCTCTCAGCAAAAGGGGGAAAGGAACAGCTTTCTCCTCAGCCTGGGGTGGCTCTAGACCTAGAGACAGCTTCAGTCTTTCCCCCCTTCCTTCTGGTAGCAGCAGCTTTTATAGGTCTGGGGCAGCCCTTGATTGAGCCCAGGTGCCTGCAGAAACCTTTTCTCTATAGCCAGGGTAAAGAGCATTTATCAGCCTAGGGCTCACCTATCTGTCCTGGCACCCTCTCCTGCAGGCCTGCTCCCCTGAAGGTCTCTCCCCCCCACCCCACAACACACCCCCAAACACTCCTTCTCCTTCTTCAAGAAGAAGAAGAAAAAGAAGAGAAGAGGACCCTTGTTCCTGCTTCCCTGCTTGTGGACCTGCTTCTCCTGGTGTTCCTGTTCCACCACCACTTGGACCTACCTCTGCTGTTCCTGCCACCACCACCACCACCTTGCTGTTCCTGTTTTTTGTTGTTGTGTCCTCCTCCACTACTGCTGTTGCTGCTGCTGCTGCTGGCTGGTCTCCCTCCCCTCCCACTCCCCTGCCCTGTGGGGAGTGGGGGGAGGTAGAGAAGGAAGGGCACCACCACCACAACTGCCAGAAGGAGAAGACCACCTCTCCCACCAGCCAGCCAGTCCCTGCTGCCAGCTGGAGCCTGCTGCCCTTGAAAGAGGACTTTACCACCACCACCACCACCACTGAGGGGAGGCCCCCTAGGACAGAGACATTGTTACTTGCAGCTGGGGGTAAGCTCCAAGAGACTGAGAACTGTGTATTACCATCACTACCCCCAGCTGCTGTTTGCCTGGCCTCCCCTCCCTCAGGAAGGCGGCAGGCTCCTAAACCTGTGGGACTTTCTTGCAGTGCCTGAGCAGCAGGGACCCCAGAGCCCACCCCAGCAGCAGCTTCCCTGCCCCCTCGCCCAGCCCCACCCCCCCACTCCCCCAGCCCCCAGTGGCTGGAGGGCCCCCCCCACTTGCTGTTGCCCTCCAGCCGGTTCAGTGCCCCTATCCCCCACGGCCCCCACCCTCCCCAACCCCTCGGTTTGTCGTGCTCCCCTGCCCCACCCTAGCCCGACAGTTTGTCTGTTTGCCCCACCCCTCCCTCGCCCCACCCTGCGGTCCTCACTGCCTCCCTGCCCCACCCGTGGTTCCCTTCAACCCACCCCCCCAACTAGGAGAAGCTAGCCATCGTGAGCCCCCAACCACTTGTTTATTTTTCTCCCTAGTTCACTGCCCCCCCTGATACCCCATTCCCTGAAGTGCAGCCGGAGGAGCCGGCCCCCTCCTGCCCCCCATGAGCCCCATCCCTTCCCCAGGCGCCCTCCTCCCCAGCCTGCAGCTTAGCGGGGAGGAGTGGTCTGCCAGCCTTCCCCCAACCCCTGCCATTGACCCCCCGCCCTCCCCATTGCTTGTCCCCCACCTCCCTGTGTCCTCGCCCCTGCCCCAGCCGGTGCCCTCCTCCCCAGCCTACAGTTCAGCGGGGAGGGGAGGACCTCCCTAGCCCCTCCCAGTCCCCCTCTTATTCCCTACCCTCGTCC
Organism: Podocnemis expansa; assembly: GCA_007922195.1. NCBI lineage: Eukaryota > Metazoa > Chordata > Testudines > Podocnemididae > Podocnemis > Podocnemis expansa. The sequence goes on along the minus strand of ML681981.1, from coordinate 46,801,987 downwards.
CCACCCTAGCCTGTGCCCTCCTCCCTGGCCCACAGCTCAGCAGGGAGGAGAGGCTTTCCCTGGCCCCTCCCGCCCCCCCTATACTCCCGGCCCCTGCCCACCTATCCCATCTCTGGCACCTCCCTCCCCCCACAGACCAGTCTCCTCTCCTGCCTGTCCCTTACCTGGGGACATGGAGACTTCCCCAGTCCCCTCCGCTCCTCTCCCCCAGCCTGCTCCCCCATCCAGTTCAGCGGCTGCCCCCTCGACCACTGCCGCTGCCACCACCAATGCCCCCAGCGGAGGGGCGACAGCGGCAGCGGGCACGGGAGGGGCCTCCACCTCTGCTCCTGCCACCACCACCTCGGCCGGCCGCAAAGCCCGGCACAAAAAGGCGAGCAAGGGCCCTGCCGTCGCCGTGGCCACGGCATCGGCCACGGCCCCCTCGTCCCCTGTTCTTCCCTCCACCAGCTCTGGGGGTATCCCCGCCCCCAGGGCGTACGCCCAGGTGCCTGCCACCCCTCCACCCACCGCCACACCATCAGCCCGCGCCGCCTCCTTGCCTTCCACCTCGGGCGGCCGGGGCCCCTTCTCCACCTTGACCAGGAGGCACGGGGTCCGTTGTCTCCTGGTGGCCGCCTCCCCGCACGTGGAGACCTATGTGTGGGCGATGGCGAGGGTGGTGGGGCCCTCGGCCGTTGTGGCGGCCTCCAAGATGTACGGGAAGATCGTCTTCTTCCTGGCATCGGAGGCCGCCGCGCAGGAGGCGGTGGTGAAGGGCTTGGCGGTGGGGGGCGTCTACGTCCCCGTGGAGCCCCTGGAGGACCTGGGCGTATGGGTGGTCCTTACCTCCGTCCCGCCCTTCCTCCCTAATTCTGCCTTGCTTCCCCCTCTCTCCACCCTGGGGAAGCTAGTTTCCACCATCAGCCCTCTCCCGCTGGGCTGCAAGGACCCCACCCTCCGTCACGTCCTGTCCTTCCGCCGGCAGGTGCAGGTTCAACTGCCGCCGGCGGGGGCTCGTGACGGAGTGGCTCTCGAGGGGTCCTTCTTAGTGCCCCACCAAGGGACACTCTATAGAATCCATTATTCCTCAGGGGAGGCTCGGTGCTTCCTCTGTCGGGCCACGGGGCACATCCGGAGGGACTGCCCCCTGGCCCACCACGGAGAGGAGGCAACCGGGCCCCCCGGGGCCGCAGCGGGCACCGGCCATACCACTGCCGGTGGCCCTAGCCAGCCAGCCACCAGTGCCGTCCCTCCTCCTCCTCCTCCTCCTACCCCACGACCATCGGGGCCCTCGGAGGAGAGAGGCGGGGAGGTGGCTGGCCCCAGTCAGGGAGAGGGCCTACCCCAGGGGGAGGGCTCCCATCCCTCTGTCGTTCCGCCCTCTCTCCCTTACCCCCCGGCACCAGTGCCCTTGCTGCCCGACTCTGCCCCCGCTGGCCAGCCCTCCACTGCCACCTCGGAGGGCTGGGCGCTCGTCGAGGGGCGCGGCAAGCGGAGGAAGGTCCGTCCCCTCCCCTCCACGTCGGATGGGGAGGAGGCCCCCCGGAAATCACTGCGGGGGGCTAACCGTCAAGCTCCCGTTGCCGATGGACCTTCCGCCGTGCCCCCCGAGGGGAACCAGCGGGATGACCAGGCCGAGGAGATGGAGGCAGAAGCAGAGGAGGGCAGCGTTGCCCCCCTTATGGAGGCCCTTCCTGATCCCACTCCCAGGGAGGCCGTAGATGGAGCCGCTCCCTCTGCCCCCGCACTGCCCGTAACATCCACGCCTGCCACTGACGCCGAGGCAACTCCAGCCCCGGCGTCTGGAGCGGCGGTGCCCACGGCAGCGGGGAGCACATTTGGCTCCATCTTCGCCGAGTTCGAGGCCCTGGATCTGACCCCGGTCACTGCGGGGGAGGACGATCCCCTCCCGGCGGGCCTTGAGCTGGGCGGCAACCTGCTGTTGCCACCCCCTCCCTCCCCACAGTCTTCCTTCCCACCCGTTGTTCCTGACCTCACCCCAGGGACGCCCCCGGATCGCTCCACCTGCCCGGCAGCGCTCGGTGCCTTACAAGCAGGTGCCAGCTCCGTGCGGACGGCACTCGGCACCGAGCAGCCGGGCCCCGGGGGATCGTGCCCAGTGGCACAGCCACTCCCTCCTACCCTCACCGCTTCTGCCATGTGCCCCCCCCGATCCGACGCTGAGGCCACAACTGCCACTCTTGACCTAACACCCGGGCCCGGCATCGGCGGGGATCCCCTCTTTGATCCACCCACCATGAACCCCGTGCCCGGTCGAGGGGAGCCGCACCCCGGTAGTCTGACAGCCGGGGACCCCGCCCTTGTTTCCACCCTCGTTCCCAACACAGGCCCCACCCCAACCACTGCCCTGCCCGCTGTCGTCCCTACCCCTGCCCCAAACCCTGTACCTGCTGCTGCCCCCCCCGGGACCATGATCTTTCCATTCCTTGACAATAACTCCCGGGGGGTGGCATTTGTGGCCCCCACCCTGCCCGGGGCTGCAGATCTCCCTCCGCCGCCTTTCCCCCCCGTGCCGGGGGCCGGGATGGACAATGGGGAGCCTCGATCAGTGGCACTGCCGTGACGGGGCTCCCTGCCCTGTCTGTCCTTCCCGGCAGGCAGCAGGGCTGACACGGGGACCCGCCTGGAGGACAGCCCGGGGCCTTCCGCCCCGGACCCCCTGGCGCTGCATGGCGAGCTCCGCGCCTTCCTGGCCGACACTCGAGGGGCCAGGAATCGGGTGCGGCTCGCCTTGCAGCGCTTTGGGAGCTTCCACCTCGTCCTCCAGACCGTGAGGGCAATTCTGGAGGGGAAGGGGACCAGGAGGCAGGACGCCGCAGCCTATCAGAGGGCCCGCGTCTTCCGTGACTCCCTCATGGCCTTTGGGGTGGGTCATGGCTTGCTCAGCGGCCCGATGGAGGCCCAAGGCGTTCCTGCTGCTCCTGTGGATCTCCCCCAGCCCTCCTCATGGCCCCTACCATCTTTGCAACCTTGAATACCAGGGGCTGTAGGGTGGGTCTCCGCAGGACCCAGTTGCTCTCCTTCCTTCGGGAGGGGGGCTACTCTGTGGTGTTCCTGCAGGAGACCCACACGGATCCGGCCGCCGAGGCCAGCTGGCGGCTGGAATGGGGGAACGGGGTGTTCATGAGCCATCTGTCCACCCGCTCCGGCGGTGTGGCCACCCTGTTCTCCCCTGACCTACAGCCCGAGGTGCTGGGGGTGGTCGAGGTCGTGCCGGGCCGCCTGCTGCACCTCCGGGTCCGCATGGAGGGGCTGGCGCTACACCTTGTCAACGTCTATGCCCCGACATTGGGCCCAGAGCGGATGCCCTTCTTTCGGCAGGCGGCCGCCTTCCTCGACACTTTAGATCCACAGGAGTGCCTGGTCCTGGGGGGGGATTTTAACATCACCCTCGAGGACCGGGACCGCTCTGGGACTGAGCAGTACCAGGCCGCCGCCAACATCCTCCGGGAGTTGATGGACCGTCACTCCTTGGTGGACGTCTGGCGTGACCACCACCCGGACGATGAGGTCACCTTCACCTTTGTCCGGGTGGGGGCAGCCCGGTCACAGCACTCCCGGTTGGACCGCATCTACTTGTCCCGTCGCCATCTGGCATGAGCCCACTCCTCCAGCGTGAGGCTGGCCCCGTTCTCGGATCACCACCTGGTGACCGTGACGGCCTCTCTCTCAGCGGAGAGGCCGGTGTCGGCCTACTGGCACTTTAACAACAGCCTGCTGGAGGATGTGGGCTTCGTGGCGGCCTTCCGGGAGTTCTGGCTGGCCTGGCGGGAGCAGAGGCCCGCCTTTTCCTCGGCGCGGCGTTGGTGGGACACGGGGAAGGTGCGTGCCCGGCTCTTCTGCCGTGACTACACCCGGGGGGCCAGCCAGCGGAGGGGTGTGGAAATAGAGCAGCTGGAGCAGGAGGTCTTGGAGCTGGAGAGGCGTCTGGCCGCCAGCCCTGAGGACCCGTCCCTCTGCGGAGCGTGCCGGGAGAAGCGGGAGGAGCTCCGGGCCCTCGAGGACCTTCGGGCCCGGGGGGCCTTCGTGCGATCCCGCATCCACCTCCTTCGGGAGATGGATCGCGGCTCCCGCTTCTTCTATGCCCTGGAGAAACGGAGGGGGGCTTAGAAGCATCTCACCTGCCTCCTCGCTGAGGACGGCACCCCCCTCACGGATCCGGAGGAGATGCGTGGAAGGGCCAGGGCCTTCCACGCCAGCCTTTTCTCCCTGGACCCGACCGAAGCTGACGCTTGCAGGGTGCTCTGGAACGAACTCCCCACGCTCAGCACGGGCGCCCGGGACCGGCTGGAGCTTCCTCTCACTCTGGCCAAGTTCACGGACGCCCTCCGTCGCATGCCCAATAACAAGTCCCCGGGCATGGACGGGCTGACCGTGGAGTTCTACCACGTGTTCTGGGACGTCCTCGGCCCGGACCCGGCCGTCGTCTGGGCCGAGTCCGAGGGAAGCGGAGAGCTTCCCCTCTCTTGCCGGCGGGCCGTGCTGGCCCTGCTGCCCAAGAAGGGGGACCTCCGCGACCTTCGGAACTGGCGTCCCGTCTCGCTCCTCTGCACGGACTACAAGATCGTGGCCAAGGCCATCTTGCTGTGGCTTGGGTCCGTGCTGCAGGACGTGGTCCACCCTGACCAGACCTACACCGTCCCGGGCCGATCCATCTTTAGCAATTTGTACCTGGTCCGGGATCTCTTGGAGCTCGGGTGTAGGGACGGTCTGTCGTTCACCCTCCTGGCCCTGGACCAGGAGAAAGCGTTCAATCGGGTGGACCACGGGTACCTCCTGGGCACCCTGGAGGCTTTCGGCTTCGGGCCACGTTTTGTGGGTTTCCTCTGGGTGCTGTACGCCTCCGTGGAGTGCCTGGTCAAGCTCAACTGGACCCTGACCGAGCCGGTCAGCTTCGGGCGAGGAGTGCGTCAAGGCTGCCCGCTGTCGGGCCAGCTGTACGCTCTGGCCATTGAGCCCTTCCTCTGTCTCCTCCGTCGGAGGTTGACGGGGTTCGTGCTCCGTGAGCCGGAGCTGCGGCTGGTCCTGTCAGCGTATGCCGACGACGTGCTCCTCGTGGTCCAGGACCCGGGTGACCTGTGGCGGCTGGAGGCTTGCCAGACCATCTACTCGGCAGCCTCCTCCACCCGGGTCAACTGGGTCAAGAGCTCTGGCCTGACGGTAGGGGCCGGGTGGTCGGCGGGCCCCCTCCCACCCGCGCTTCAAGCCATCTGGTGGAGCGCGGGTCCGCTGCTCTATCTCGGCGTTTACCTTTCTGCCACCCATCCCTCCCCGGATGAGAACTGGCACGATTTGGAGGACAGGGTTGTTGGGCGGCTGCGGAGATGGACGGGACTGCTGCGGTGCCTCTCCCTTCGTGGGAGGGCGCTGGTGGTCAACCAGCTTGTCCTGTCCATGCTCTGGCACCGGCTCAACACCCTGGTCCCACCCTCGATGTTTCTGGCCCACCTCCAGAAGCCAGCTCTGGAGTTCTTCTGGCCAGGACTGCACTGGGTCTCTGCAGGGATCCTAAGTCTTCCCCTGGAGGAGGGAGGGCAGGGCCTGTGCTGCGTCCACAGCCAGGTCCACACCTTCCGCCTCCAGGCCCTGCAGAGACTCCTTTATGGTGCAGGTAGTCTGGCGTGGAGCCACCTGGCGCACGCCTTCCTCCGCCGCTACCGAGGGCTCCGCTACGACCGGCAGCTCTTTTATATCCAGTTGAGAGGTGGTCCGCGAGACCTCTCCGAGCTGCCGGCCTTCTACCAGGACCTCCTCTGGACCTGGAAGCTGGTTTCGGCCTCCAGGGCCCTTGTGCCCACTGAGGGGGAGGACCTCCTCGCGGAGCCCCTGCTACACAATCTCCATCTGAGTGTGCAGGCGGCGGAGGCCCCCTCCGTCAGGCGGAGGCTGGTCCTGGCAGGCGTCACCAGGGTCGGAGACCTCCTGGTCTATGCCCGGGGGGACTGGGTGGATCCCCTAGTGGTCGCTCAGCGCATGGGGCTCTCCACCCTCCGGACCCCCAGGCGCCTACTCCAGGAGGTGAAGGCGGCCCTGCCCCCCACTGCTCGGGCTTACCTTGAGCGGGTCCTGCGAGAGGGTACCCCCCGTCCTCCTCTCAGTCCCGGCCCTCCGGAGCTTGCGATCGGGCCCCGGTCCCGCGAGCCCCCCCCGGCCGCCCCCGCCCCATGCTCCGAGCCGGCTGCTAGAGCTGCAGCCGGTCCCCTTCCGAACCGCGCCCCGCAAACACCTGTACACGCTCGTGCTCCACACTCTCCACTTCCTCGCCCTCATGTCCCGCCCCGACACCAAGTGGCGGGACCTACTCCCACCTGCGGAGGGTGAGGACCCCCGGTGGGCCAGCCTCTATGCCACCTTGACCCCACAGCCCACCGGGGACATTAGTTGGCGGCTCCTGCACGGAGCCGTGAGCATGGGCGTGTACTTGGCGCGGTTCACCCCCACTCCAGACACCTGCCCCTTCTGCGGCGAGAGGGAGACCCTGGCGCATGCCTATCTTGAATGCGCCAGGTTGCAGCCCCTCTTCCGGCTCCTCCAGAACCTCTTCCTGAGGTTCTGGTTGCACTTCTCCCCACACACGTTCCTTTACTCGCTTCCCATTCGCGGCCCCACGAAGTCGCGGGACCTCCTCGCCAGCCTCCTCCTAGCCTACGCAAAACAGGCCATCTATAAGACCAGGGAGAGGAGGTTGGCTGAGGGAGGGGCCTGCGACTGTGGGGCCTACTTCCGGTCCCTGGTCCATTCACGTCTCTGGGCAGAGTTCCTCTGGGCGCCATCCGCTGGCTCCCTCAATACGTTCCGGGAGCAGTGGGCGCTGTCCGGGGTTCTCTGCTCGGTGTCCCCCTCCGGTTCCCTAATTCTGAACCTCTGACCCCCACACCCACTCCCGTTTTGTCATTATTTGTCCCCCGAAATCAGTTGGCCCCGGGCCTAGGACCACCTCCCCTTGAGCTGGGGGAGGGGTGTTAGCGGTGGGTGGGCTTACGCCCACCCACCTCCCCGGTGACCAAATAGGCACCCCCTCCTGCAGGCCTGCTCCCCTGAAGGTCTCCCCCCCACACACACCCCCGAACACTTATTTCTCCCAGAAGAAGAGAAGAGGACCCCTTCCTGCTTCCCTGCTCCTGGACTTGCTTCTTTTGCTCCTGCCATTCCTGTTCCTGCTCCACCTCCATTTGGACCTGCTCCTGCTATTCCTGCCACCACCATGTTGTTGTTTTTTGTTACCTCCTCTACTGCTGCTGCTGCTGCTGCTGCTGGCTGGCCTCCCTCCCCTCCTACCCCCATGCCTGTGGGGAGTGGGGGGAGGCAGAGAAGGAAGACCACCACCAACAATGTTCCCTCTAAGCTGCACTGGTGCGCTGCAGCGCAGCCCGCCACAGCCGCCAGCGCAGCAAAGGCTGCCAGCAGCCAGAGTCCCTACACAGAACTCCTCTGGGGCTGGGAGTTTTGAAAACTCCCGCCCAGAGAAGCTCTAACGGAGCATGCCCAGAAAATCTGGGCATGCTCTGTAGAGCTTCTCTGGCCCAGGAGTAATGGCTGGGCCCTCTGGCTCCAGTCCAGCCCCAAGGTAAGTTGGGGGGGGGCCGAGCAGGAGCAGGGGGTGATGCCGGGAGTGGGGGGGGGGGGGGGGGGGGGGGGGGGCTGCTGCCGGGAGCAGGGGGGGCGCTGTGCAGCGGGCCCCGCGGGGGGGAGCGCAGCAAACAACCAGACTTGCTCAGTTGCCCTCTCCCCTTAGAGGGTACATTGACCACCACCACTACCAGAAGACCATCACTCCTGCCAGCCAGCCAGTCCCTGCTGCCCTCCAAGAACTCACCACTACCACCATTGCAGGGAAGCCTCCAAAGAAATGAGACATTGTTGCTTGCAGCTGAGGGTAAGCTCCAAGGCTGTGTTCAGACGAGAGTTTTATTTTGAAACAACAGCCGTTGTTTCGTAATAAAATTTCTTATGTCCACATGACATTCTGTTATTTCAAAACAACGGGACCCATTGTTTCGAAATAACAGTTATTTCAAAACAGTAAAACCTCGCTTGAAATTGAAATAGCCATTGTTTTGAAACAGCTCTTCTGAAACAACGGTGTTCGGACACGTTGTTTCGAAACAACACCATTGTTTCGAAACAACTGTGTCAAAACAACATCTGAATGGCCTTATTTCGAAATAACCATTTCAAAATAACAGCCGTTTCAATAGCAGGCTTTCCATTAATTCAAATTAACATTTTCTTAATTCGAATTAACTTATTTTGAAATAACGATATATGTGTGGACATAGCCCAAAAGACTGAGACCACCACTACCCCCAGCTGCTGCTTGCCTGGCCTCCCCTCCTTTAAGAAGGCAGCAGGCTGCCAAACTTCCAGAAGATTCCTTCATTGTTTGAGCAGCAGGGACCACAGAGCTCGCCCCAGCAGCAGCTCCCCTGCCCCATAGCTCAGCCCCTCCCCCCATTTTTGTGAGCCCCCAGTGGCTGGAGGTCCCCCCCCTTGCTGTCGACCTCCAGGCAGTTCGATGCTTTTACCCCCACAGACTCCCCCAAACCTTCAGTTTGTTGAGTTTCCCTGCCCCACCCTAGCCCAAAAGTCAGTGTTTGACCCACCCTTCCCTGGCCCCGCCCTGCAGCCCTCACTGCCTCCCTGCCCCACCCGCGGTTCCCTTGACCCCACCCGCAGCTAGAAGAAGCTAGCCCTCATGAGCCTCCAATCACTTGTTGATTTTTCCCCTGGTTCACTGCACCCCGACACCCCACTACTCAGTCCCCCTAAGTGCAGCCAGAGGAGCTGGCCCCCTCCTGCCCCACACAAGCCCTATCCCTTTCTCCCATGTGCCCTCTTCCCCAGCCAGCAGCTTGGCAGGGAGGAGTGGTCTGCCATCGTTCCCCAACCCTTGCCACTGCACCCCGCCCTCCCCATTGCTTGTCTCCCCCACCTCCTACGTCCCTGTACCTGCCCCAGCCTGTGCCCTCCTCTCCAGCTCACAGCTCAGCAGGGAGGAGATGATTTCCCTAGCCCCTCCCACTTTACCCCCTTACTCCCTGCCCTTGCCCACCCATCCAGTCTCTGACACCCTCCCCCCGACAAACCAGTCTCCTCTCCTGACCGTCCCTTACCCGGGGACATGGAGACTTCCCCAGTCCCATCCACTCCTCTCCCCCAGCCTGCTCCCCCATCCAGCCCTGCAGCTACCCCCTTGACCACTGCCGCTGCTCCTGCCATCACGGATACCCCCAGCAAAGGGGCACCAGTGGCAGTGGGCATGGGAGAGGCCTCCACCCCTGACCCTGCTGCCACCACCTTGGATGGCCAAAAACACCAGCAGAAAAAGGCAAGCAAAGGCCCTGCCATCACCATGGCCACAGCATCGGCTGCTGCCCCCTCATCCCATCCTTCTCTCCACCAGCTCTGGGGGTATCCCTGCCCCCAGGGTGTACGCCCAGGTGGCTACCCCCCCTCCACCTACCATCGTACCATCAGCCTGAGCCACCGCCTAGCCTTCCACCTCGGGCGGCCGGGGCCCCTTTTCCACCCTAACCAGGAGACACGGGGTCCGTTGTCTGCTGGTGGCCGCCTCCCCACATATAGAGACCTATGTGCAGGCGATGGTGAGGGTGGTGGGGCCCTTGGCCATTGTGGCAGCCTCCAAGATGTACGGGAAGATCGTGTTCTTCCTGGCATCAGAGGCCGCCACACAGAAGGCTGTGGCGAAGGGCCTGGCAGTGGGGAGCATCTATGTCCCCGTGGAGCCCCTGGAGGACCTGGGCTTACAGGTGGTCCTCACTTCTGTTCCACCCTTCCTCCCCAGCTCTGCCTTGCTTCCCCTCCTCTCCGCCCTGGGGAAGCCGATATCCACCATCAGCCCTCTCTGCTGGGCTACAAGGACCCCACCCTCCGTCACGTCCTGTCCTTCCACCGGCAGGTGTAGATCCAGCTGCCACCGGTGGAGGCACGTGATGGAGCAGCACTCGAGGGGTCCCTCCTGGTGCCCCACCAAGGGGCACTCTATAGAATACATTATTCCTTGGGGGAAGCACGGTGCTTCCTCTGCAGGGCCACGGGGCACGTCCGGAGGGACTGCAACCTGGGCTGCCACGAAGAGGGAGCAAGTGGGCCCCTCGAGGCTGTGGCAGGCGCCGGCCATACCACTGCCAGCAGCCCTAGCTAGCCAGCCACCAGAGCCATCCTTCGTCCTCCTCCAACCCCACAACCATCGGGGCCCTCAGATGAGAGAGGAGGGGAGGCAGCTGGCCCCAGTCAGGGAGAGGGCTCACCCCAGGGGGAGAGTTCCCACCCCTCTGCTGTTCCGCCCTCGCTCCTTTGCCCCCAGGCCCCTCTGCCCTTGCCGCCAGATTCTGCCCCCGCTGGCCAGCCCTCCACCGACACCTCGGAGGGCTGGGTCCTTGTCTAGGAGCGTGGCAAGTGGCAAAAGGTCCACCCCCTCCCCTCCCAGTGGACGGGGAGGAGGCCCCCCAGAAGTCACTGCAGGGAGCTAACCGTAAGACCCCTGCTGCTGATCGGCCTTCCACCTTGCCCCCTGACGGGAACCAGTGGGAGGGCCAGGCTGAGGAGATGGAGGCAGCAACAGAGGGGGGCAGTGCTGCCCCCATTTTGGAGCCCCTTATATATTCCCTTCCCAGGGAGGCTGCGGATGGAGCCGTCCCCGCGGACCTCGAAACGCTCGCAACATCTGCGCCTGCCGCTGACGCCGAGGTAGCTCCCAGCCGGCGTCTGGAGTGGCGGCGCCCCCGGCAGTGGAGAGCATATTAGGCTCCATCTTTGCAGAGATCGAGGCCCTGGATCTGACCCCGGTCACTGCAGGGGAGGATGATCCCCTCCCAGCAGGCCTCGACGGCCTCATTTCCTACCCACTGTCCCTGACCTCACCCCAGGGACGCCCCCGGACCACTCCACCTGCCCAGCAACACTCTGTGTCTCACAAGCAGGCGCCAGCTCCACGCAGGCAGCACCCGGCACCAAGCAGCCGGGCCCCGAAGGGTCGTCCCAGGTGGGATAGCTACCCTCTCCCTCCCTCGATGATCCTGCCCAGTGTCCACCCCAGTTCGACGCTGGGGTGTCGACCACTGCTCCCCACCTGACACCCGACCCCAGCACCGATGGGGATCTCTCCCCTGGTCCACCCACTGTGAACCCCGTGCCCAGTCAAGGGGAGCCGCACCCTGGTGGCTTGAACACCAGGGACCCCATCTTTATCTCCGCCCCCGCTCCCGACACGGGCCCTAACCCAACCACTGCCCCACCTGCTGTCATCCCGACCCCCTCCCCAGACCCCTCCCCTGCCTCTGCCCCCCCCCCGGGACCATGTAACTTTTCTCTTCTCCAACACCGACCCCCCGGGGATGGCATTCGTGGCCCCCAGCCTGTCCGGGGCTGCAGCTTTCCCTCTGCCACCTTTCCCCCTTGGGCTGGGGGCCAGGCTGGACAACGCGGTGCCACCATCACTGGTACCACAACGGGGCTCCTTACCCTGTCTGTCCATCCCGGCAGACAGCGGGGCTGACACAGGGACCCGCCTGGAGGACGGCCAGGGGGTTTCCACCCTGGACCCCCTGGCGCTGCAAAGTGAGCTCTGCACCTTCCTGGCCAACACTTGGGGGGCCAGGAATTGGGTGCGGCTCGCCTTGCAGCGTTGGGGGAGCTTCCACCTTGTCCTCCAGACCATGAGGGCCATCCTGAAGGAGGGAAAGGGGACTGGGAGGCAGGATGCCATGGTCTACCAGAGGGCCTGCATCTTCCGTGACTCCCTCACGGCCTTTGGGGTGAGTCATGGATTGCTCCGCAGCCCGACACAGGCCCATGGCGTTCCTGCTGCTCCTATGGATCCCCCCCCCCCCAGCCCTCCTCATGGCTCCTACCACCTTCGCTACCTTGAACACCAGGGGCTGTAGGCAGGGCTGTCCTTAAGAGGGGGCAGGAGGGGCAACCACCCTGGGCCCTGCGCTTTGGGGGGCCTCACACTTTTGGGGGATGCCACACAGCCGGCTGGAGTAAGGAAGTGGGGAGCTTCTTCAAGCTGTGGGACTAGGGAGCAGCTCCTGCTGGTCAGGTAAGAGGGAAGGGAATTCAGACAGGCAGCATTTGTTTACAGTAACTCTTAAGTAGCCACCTTCCCACAACTGCTCCCTGAGGGGAAGAGAAAGGGCAAGTGTTGAGGTAAAACTTATGGAGCCAGCCTCAGTCAAGCAAATGGGGACAAAGTCAGGAGAATGTCACATCCCCAACCTTTACAAAACAGGACCTTCTCTTTGAATTTACATCAGCATCTCTAGAAAGTGTTCTCAGATATTAAAGAACTTTTTTCCTTCCACATTTAACAAGACTTTTCAGTCTTCAGGAATGTCTTTTTGAGCAAACATCTCTGTGCAGATAATGATTATACCTGAGAGAGAAGACCCCAGGCTAATGCTCATATGGAAATACTGGGTTTTTAGGGTTAATGGCCATCAATCAACACATTAAAGACTTTTTTTGTCCTTCCTTCTGCACTGTAAATAAGCCCCATTGTCATTGATTGCAGTCAGACCACCAGTCCCAAAGCATGGCAAAGAGGAAAGCAACTGTGGCCGTGTGGGTCTAGTTTAGCGAAACAAACAAGGAATCCTGTGGCACTTTTAAAGACTAACAAATTTATTTATTTGTTAGCTTTTAAAAGTGCCACAAGACTCCTCCTTTGATTTACATCAGGGTATCTGCGAGGAGGCCAAAGGTCCCTTGTTTCTTCCTCTCATCCTCAAACAGTACCTGAGTTTCATTACTTAGATCACCTGCAAAGTAATGAGGAATGTATGAATACATATATTCAAATAAGATGAAAAAGGAGAGAGTCAGGCAGCATAAAGGAAATAACATGCATTAGACAATTGGAATCCCGTGCTTTAAGGTGAGAGAGGACGTGAATTTATTTCTTGTTATCATCCAAAAAAAGCTTCCCTCTCTCTGAATTATCAATTTAACAAAAACTTGATCTAAGAAAAATTATTCAACTTGTAAACTTGTGTGCCCATCTTGAACAGAAAACCAGAACCACAAAGAAGACTACCTCCAGATGCTCCTGTCCACTTGGCTGTGAGGTTGATGAAACATCACCATGACACATTCAGTATTGCCTACCCTAAACGTCAAAAATAGGCACAAGTCTGGCTTAAATATATCATTGAAACTCACTTAAAAATAAAGAGATGTTTAAAGAAATAATAAATGAGAGGGAGCTATTTTCTCTGACTTCTGGGTTTTGAGCCTTTAGAATAAAGTCAGGTCATGTTTTTCTGCTTCTCTCTGCAACTTTTTAGCTTGAGGGCTAGAAATTTATGATTTTATTAAACAAAAATTATGACAGCAGCTGCAAAGTTTAAAATGGGGGGGGGGCCTGCACAAACTGATTTGCCCTGGGCCCCGCTCCCCCCTAGGGACAGCCCTGGCTGTAGGACAGGTCCCTGCAGGACCCAGTTGCTCTCCTTCGTTTGGGAGGGGGGCTGCTCTGTGGTGTTCCTGCAGGAGACCCATACGGATCCAGCTGCCAAGGCCAGCTGGCGGCTGGAATGGTGGAATGGGGTGTTCATGAGCCACCTGTCCACCCGCTCTGGCGGTGTGGCCACCCTGTTCTCCCCCGGCCTACAGCCCGAGGTGCTGAGGGCAGTTGAGGCCATGCCGGGCCGCCTGCTGCACCTCCGGGTCCGTATGGAGGGGCTGGCTTTTAACTTGGTCAATATCTACGCCCCAACACCAGGCCAGGAGTGGATGCCCTTTTTCCGGCAGGCGGCCGCCTTCCTCGACACTTTAGATCCACAGGAGTACCTGGTCCTGGGTGGGGATTTTAACATCACCCTCAAGGACCAGGACCGCTCCAGGACCGAGCAGTACCAGACCGCCGCGGATGTCCTCAAGGAGTTGATGGATCATCACTCCCTGGTGGACGTCTGGTGTGACCACCACCCAGAAGACGAGGTCACCTTCACCTTCGTCCAGGTGGGGGCAGATTGGTCACAGCACTCCCGGTTGGACCGCATCTACCTCTCCCATCACCATATAGCACGAGCCCACTCCTCCAGCATTAGGCTGGCCCCTTTCTCGGATCACCACTTGGTGACCGTGACGGCCGCTCTCTTGGCACATAGGCCGGGGCCGGCCTACTGGCACTTCAACAACAGCTTGCTGAAGGATGTGGACTTTGTGGCGGCCTTCTGGGAGTTCTGGCTGGCCTGGCATGAGCAGAGGCCCTCCTTTCCCTTGGCGCGGCGTTGGTGGGACACAGGGAAAGTGCATGCCCGGCTCTTCTGCCGCAACTACACTCGGGGGGCCAGCTAGCGGAGGGATGTGGAGATAGAGCAGCTGGAGTGGGAGGTCTTGGAGCTGGAGAGGCATCTGGCCACCAGCCCTGAGGACCCGTCCCTCTGCGGAGTGTGCCGGGAGAAGCGGGAGGAGCTCCAGGCCCTCGAGGACCGTCGGGCCCGGGGGCCCTTCGTTTGATCCTGCATCCACCTCCTTTGGGAGATGGATCGCAGCTCCAGTTTCTTCTATGCCCTGCAGAAACAGAGGGGGGCTGGAAAGCATGTCATCTGCCTCCTCGCCGAGGACGGCACCCCCCTCACGGATCCGGAGGAGATGCGTGGAAGAGCCAGGGCCTTCTACACCAGCCTCTTCTCCCTGGACCCGACCAAAGTTGACGCCTGCACAGTGCTCTGGAACGAACTTCCCTTGCTCAGCACAGGCGCTCGGGATCGGCTGGAGCTTCCTCTCACTCTGGCCAAGTTCACAGAAGTCCTCTGTCGCGTGCCCAGTAACAAATCCCCGGGCATGGATGGGCTGACCGTGGAGTTCTACCGTGTGTTCTGGGATGTCCTCGGCTCAGACCTGGCCATTGTCTGGGCTGAGTCCGAGGGAAGCAGGGAGCTCCCCCTCTCTTGCCGGCGGGCCGTGCTGACCCTGCTGTCCAAGAAGGGGGACCCTTGCAACCTTCGGAACTGGCATCCCATCTTGCTCCTCTGCATGGACTACAAGATCGTGGCCAAAGCCATTGCACTGCGGCTTGGGTCTGTGCTGCAGGACGTGGTCCACCCTGACCAGACCTACACTGTCCTGGGCCACTCCATCTTTAGCAATCTGTATCTGTTCCGGGATCTCTTAGAGCTCAGGTGTGGGGATGGTCTGTCATTCGCCCTCCTGGCCCTGGACCAGGAGAAAGCATTCAACAGGGTGGACCACAGGTACCTCCTGGGCACCCTGCAGGCCTTCGGCTTCAGGCCACGCTTTGTGGGTTTTCTGCGGGTGCTGTACGCCTCCGCGGAGTGCCTGGTCAAGCTCAACTGGACCCTGACCAAGCCGGTCACCTTCGGGCAAGGAGTGCGTCAAGGCTGCCTGCTGTTGGGCCAGCTGTACACTCTGGCCATCAAGCCCTTCCTCTGTCTCCTCCATCAGAGGTTGATGGGGTTGATGCTCCATGAGCCAGAGCTGTGGCTGGTCCTGTCAGCGTACACCGACGACGTGCTTCTCGAGGTCCAGGATCCAGGCGACCTCAAGCGGTTGAAGGTTTGCCAGGCCATCTACTCGGCAGCCTCCTCCAGCCAGGTCAACTAGGTCAAGAGCTCTGGCCTGACGGTAGGTGCCGGGTGGTCGGCGGGCCCCCTCCCACCCGCGCTCCAAACCATCTGGTGGAGCGTGGGTCCGCTGCTCTATCTCGGCATTTACCTCTCTGCCACCCATCCCTCCCTGGATGAGAACTGGCGTGATTTGGAGGGCAGGGTCATTGGGCAGCTGTAGAGATGGACAGGACTGCTGCGGTGCCTCTCCCTTCGTGGGAGGGCACTGGTGGTCAACCAGCTTGTCCTGTCCATGCTCTGGCACCGGCTCAACACCCTGGTCCCACCCTCGATGTTTCTGGCCCACCTCCAGAAGCCAGCTCTGGAGTTCTTCTGGCCAGGACTGCACTGGGTCTCTGCAGGGATTCTGAGTCTCCCCCTGGAGGAGGGATGGCAGGGCCTGTGCTGTGTCCACAGCCAGGTCCATGCCTTCCGCCTCCAGGCCCTGCAGAGACTCCTTTATGGTGCAGGTAGTCCAGCGTGGAGCCACCTGGCGTGCACCTTCCTACACTGCTACCGAGGGCTCCGATATGACCTGCAGCTCCTTTACATCCATCTGAGAGGTGGTCCGTGAGACCTCTCCGAGCTGCCGGCCTTCTACCAGGACCTCCTCCGGACCTGGCGGCTGGTCTCGGCCTCCAGGGCCCTTGTGCCCACCGAGGGGGAGGACCTCCTCGTGGAGCCCCTGCTACACAACCCCCATCTGAGTGTGCAGGCAGTGGAGGCCCCCTCCGTGAGGCAGAGGCTGACCCTGGCAGGCATCACCAGGGTCAGAGACCTCCTGGACTATGCCTGGGGGGAATGGGTGGGTCCCCTAGTGCTCGCCCAGTGCATGGGGCTCTCCACCCTTTGAACACCCTGGCACCTACTCCAGGGGGTGAAGACAGCCCTGCCCCCTACTGCTCAGGCTTATCTTGAGCAGGTCCTGCGGAAGGGCACCCCCCATCCTCCTCTCAGTCCCAGCCCTCCGAGCTTGTGATCGGGCCCCAGCCCCACGAGCCCCCCCCCGGCCGTCCCTGCCCCACACCCCGAGCTGGCTGCTAGACCTGCAGCCGGTCCCCTTCCAAACCGCGCCTCGCAAACACCTGTACACAGTTGTGCTCCACACCATCCACTTCCTCACCCTCGTGTCCCACCTCAACACCAAGTAGTGGAACCTAGTTCCACCTGCGGAGGGCAAGGACCCCTGGTTGGCCAGCCTCTATGCTACCTGCGGCCCACGGGGGATATCAACTGGTGACTTCTGCATGGAGCCGTGAGCAAGGGCGTGTACTTGGCACAGTTCACCCCCAACCCAAAAACTTGTGCCTTTTGTGGCGAGAGGGAGACCCTGGCACATGTATATCTAGAATGCACCAGGTTGCAGCCCCTCTTCCGGCTGTTCCAGAACCTCTTATTGAGGTTCTGGCTGCACTTCTCCCCACATACATTCCTCTATTCACTTCCCATCCGTGGCCCCACGAAGTCGCAGGACCTCCTCACCAACCTCCTCCTGGCCTACACAAAAGAGGCCATCTACAAGACCAGGGAGAGGAGGTTGGCTGAAGGAGGGGCCTGCGACTGTGGGCCCTATTTCTGGTCCCTCATCCACTCATGCCTCTGGGCAGAATTCCTCTTGGCGGCATCTGCTGGCTCCCTCGACACGTTCTGGGAGCAGTGGGCGCTGTTCAGGGTTCTCTGCTCAGTGTCCCCCTGCGATTCTCTAGTTTTGAACCTTTGACCCCCACACCTGTTTCCGTTTTTCATTAGTTGCCCCCTGAAATCAGTTGGCCCTGGGCCTAGGGTCACCTCCCCTTAAACTGGGGGAGGGGTGTTAGCGGTGGGTGGGCTTGTGCCCACCCACCTCCCGGCATCCAAATAGGCACACCCTTCTGTAGCCCTCTGAGCTGACCTTATCACAGCACTTATGCTGATTATCCATTGTGGAGCCCAAGTCTTTTTCTCCATCATTTCTCCCCAGGATAGATTCCTGCATGCTGTAAGGATGGCTGGCATTCTCTGGTGCTGGACCTCTACCTTCATATTTGGCTGCATTAAAACACACATTATTTACTTAATTCCAAAGGGGCAGCTGTGTTAGTCTAGTTCAGTAAAACAAACAAGGAGTCTTGTGCAGGGCAGTCCCTAGGGGGATGCGAGGCCCTGGGCGAATCACTTTCTGCGGGGCCCCCCCCCCATTATTTATATACATGAAATTGAACTTCAAATAGCAACCTGTTTTATAGCCTAATGTATGTAATGTGCCTCTTAGGTATACTAGTAAATAAAAACACAAACAACATTAGGGAAATTATAGCTTATATTATTACTGTAAACAAAAGTATGTTGAAGTTATAAAATTTTTCACTTGTGAATCACATGTCACTCCCTATAAAATACAAACACAACCAACAGTGAAATTATAGCTTATATTCTTACTGTAAACAAAAGTATGTTGAACATATAAAATTTTTCATTTGACAATCACGTGTTACTCCCTACATTCTGAAATCTACCCTCCTGGACTTTCTTGCAGCAAAATCATCAATCAGATTGTTGTAGTCCATGCTTGCAGCTATCTCCTTCTCAATAGACAGAATGGCCAGTCCACACAGTCTGTCTTGTGACATGGTCGTCCGTAGGTAGTTTTTTATGATTTTTAACTTTGAAAAACTTCTCTCTCCTGAGGCCACTGTAACTGGGATTGTCAACATGATCCTGTATACAACTCTTGTGTTTTCTAAATTTGTCCCTATCTCTGCTTGCGCTTGCCATTTTTGTTTGAGGGCCAGATCCCTTTCTCACCTTGCATCCTCTCCCAGCCAGAAATGCTGCCTCACCAGTCAGTTGTGATGGAGACATATTTTCTCTGCCTTGACAATTAAATTCCATTCCTCTGAAATGCAAAACAAACAGGAATCTTATGCACCTAATTCCTAATAATTTTGCACCCATGAATGGTCAGCTGTCTTAGTTACTATAAAAAAACAACCAGAAGTCATGTGGCACTTTAAGACTAACAGATTTATTTTCCGCATGAGCTTTCGTGGGAGAAAATCCCACTTCCTCAGATGCTTCGAAGATGGGTGAAATTACAGAAAGGAACGAAAATAAATGCAAGGGGGTGTAAAACATAGGATCAGGTCATACAGTAACAGCAAATCAGAGCAGTTGTTAGGTTCAAATCATGGGAAGCCTGAAGTCAAATTACCTTTTGTAATGGGAAAAGAACCCATAGTCTCAATTAAGTCCTGCTTTCACAGAATTTAGCTTGCAT
>ML681981.1:46758576-46782735 GCA_007922195.1 Podocnemis expansa | reverse complement strand
ATGCAAGCTAAATTCTGTGAAAGCAGGACTTAATTGAGACTATGGGTCATTTTCCCATTACAAAAGGTAATTTGACTTCAGGCTTCCCATGACTTGAACTTAACAACTGCTCTGATTTGCTGTTACTGTATGACCTGATCCTATGTTTTACACCCCCTTGCATTTATTTTCATTCCTTTCTGTAAGTTCACCCATCTTCGAAGCATCTGAGGAAGTGGGATTTTCTCCCACGAAAGCTCATGCAGAAAATAAATCTGTTAGTCTTATAGTGCCACACGACTCCTGGTTATTATTTTTGCTGGACTAGACTAACATGGCTATCCCTTTGGAAATTGACAAGATGCTTAGTTACTATGTCTGCAACATACAAGTGTGATCTGTAATTTCTACCTTTCACAAATTTATATAAAAATAAAATTAAGGCAAAATTCCTGGATGATGCACTTAAAAGACAACATAAAAAGAAGCTGTTTTTTGATGCATGCCCCTTTTCCCTACAGGATCAGCTAACTCCCTCCTCAATTGATAACTAAGTGCCTTCCAAAAACAGCATTTTAAACAAATAAGAATCATCTGGCATCAGCAGCCTTTCTGCTGTGCACCTAACCAAAAATCAACAAGTTGCTTTGCCACACGTGCAAGAAATCTAACTGCCAAATACCATACATTTATTAAAATTTTGTGAAAGCTCTTCACCTGCACTGACCATGGAAATCAACAATTAACAGTACAGATTCAAAGGGGCAGTGGTGTTAGTCTAGATCAGAAAAAGAAGCATGGAGTCTTGTGGCAATTTTATGATAAATAAATTTGTTAGTCTTTGAGCTTTTGTGGGAGAAAATCCTACTTCCTCAGACACTTTGAAGATGGGAGAATTTACAGAATGGGATGAAAATAAATGCAAGCAAGTGTAAAACATGGGATTAGGGTGTTATACAAAAAGAGTACCTGAGATCTTTTAAAGGGGAAAAGGCAGCATGCTGTATTTATTACAAAGGAAAACAAAATTGATGGTTAACTTATACTGATGCACGTATATCCAGGGATTTTCCTAACGCACCCCCCCCCCCGATTTCCCCACAGTTGTCAGCTAGTAACAGTGTTATACCAATTTAGTGAGCACATCAACAACCCCCCTACATCTCCCCCTAATTTCAAGTCCTGGGGAGAATGCTGCAGCATTTCCCAACCAGCGTGGCACGCAGGTGTGCCCTCAGGCCTGAGCAGGTGTTCCATGGAATTTTTTGAAAAATTACTCAGGGTTCTGGATCAGCTTATGAATATGCATGAGTTCAGTTGAAGACTATATGGCAGTGTGCATCCAAGTAATTAAAGGAATCAAGGTGTGCCAAGGCAGAGAAAAGGTTTGGAATCACTGGAATACTGCATATATTCAACCACCATCCACACTTCATTGCCTATTGAGTCTACAAGTCCAGAAAGTCTTACACAAGGTGGGGTACATTGGTTAAAGATGGAGTTTTACATTTTCAATGTGGAGTATGGCTGAGGGAGAGTTATCCTATTACAAAAGTTACATTGGTATTTGAATGCTACTAAAATTGGGGGAAAGGGGTTAGCATAGTGATTGCCTAAGAGTAGATGGGTACAAACTTACACAGCACTACAAGCTGAGACTGAGTGGCTCAGCGGTGAAAGGCAGGCTTCTCCCCACCCAAATGAACCCCAAAGGCCAGCAACTCCAAATCTAGCATTCCCCAGCAGCTACATAAAAGAACTAGGAAAGACCATTCTTAACACCAACCAAACCCTGTTACAATTAGGGATTACAGGAGGAGTGACAGAAATAATGTAACCAAATATTACTATTAGGGATTAACCAATTAGAACCCTATGAGACTTGACAGAAAAAATATAAGCACTAAGAATCAATCAATTAAGACTATGACCATTAGAAATGCTGTTCCCAATAGGAAATACTCAATTAGCACAATGTAATTAATTAACAGAAATCTTACTAATAAACAATCAGTTGGGACTATATCAACAAAGATGAGTAAATCAAACCACAAACTAATGAAAGCCATACAAGGTTGACTGGCACCATGAACTAGCAATGTTGTAAATGGACCAAGCCATGAACAAAATCACCTGCACATCCCACAAGGTCATACAGTAATAGCAAATCAGGGTAGCTGTTGTGAGTCAAACCATGGGAAACAGCACATAGAAGCCACTCAAATCAAAGTCAAGTCATGATTTAATTCTTCTTTAAACACAAAGTAATGTGCACATGAATTCTAAGTCAGCTTTTTCTGTTTGCTGTTTCCCAGTGTTTGAATCTTAACAATTCCTCTGATTTGCTGTTATTGTGTGACCAGATCCCATGTCTGACATTCCCTTGCATTTATTTTTATCTCATTCTGTAAATTCCCCCACCTTCAAAGCCTCTGACAAACTGGGATTCTGCCAGGAAAGCTCAAAGACTAACAAATTCATCTATTTCATAAGTGCCACAGGACTCCCTGCTTCTTCCGCCCCTGCCCCCCCAAATCCTGGCTCAGCTTGCCACCTGGTCAGGAGGGGGGCTCCCTGGGTGGCCCTCCCCTGCTCTCTCCTTCCCGGAGTGGCACTGCAGTCTGCCTCAAGCAATGGGCTGGCATCTAGACAGGGGGCTCCTCAGCCCTCCCCCTACAAAACACACTGCAGGCTGCTCTGAGCCCCTGGCTGGCCCAGCTCCACTCGCCTCCTCATTCCTGGAGCCATGTCACTCCCATGAGTCCCAGCCCTCCCTCAGCCCGGCTGGGCACCATTGGGGGGACTCCTCAGCCTTCTCCCCTCCCTCTCCTGCTCAGGGCCTGCTTGTACTGAGCTCACAGTTCAGCTCAGCTCTGGCCCCTGGGCTGGGGGCTCCCCTTCCCCCCTCCTCCACACCGGCTGGGGATGGTCCCCCTCCCTCCAGCTTGCCCTGCTGACCTGCCAGACTTGACTGGGCCAGCTGGACTCCAGCCTGCTGCCAGAGCCTGGAGTTGGAGCTGGATGGGGGGCGGGGGGGGCTAGTTTTGGCTCAACCATACAATGGGGCCCCAAGCCCTCAGCCCCCTTTAACTGGCTTCAGTGGCCAATGGCTACTACTTCACAGACTCCTGCCCCTGAGGATGTTGGGCGGGAAGGAGATTTAAATTTCAAAGAAGAGCACCCTGTTGCCTGGAAACTGCCTTCTGGCCAGCAGGTCAGAGCTGTGCTGCCCCCACCCACACCTGCTGGCTACGAGATCACAAGCCATGCTCAACTCCTCCCCTCTCCCCCAGCAGCCATGCTTCTTCTAGTCCTCTTCTCCCTGCAGAGGCCGCACAGCCCCGATCCTGCCTCACTGGGCCAGATCCATCCTTCAGCCGGCTCTAATGCGAGGCCCCCCAAAACACGGGGCCCAGGGTGGCTGCTCCTTCTGACCTACCCTAAGGACGGCTCTGGTCTTGTGGCATTCAAACACTATAACATTTATTTACTGTACGAGCTTTCATGGGAGAAAATGCCAAGCTCATGCAATAAATAAGTTTGTTAGTCTTTAAACGCCACAGGACGCCTTGTTTGTTTTCATTATTTGCTTGTGGCCATTTTACCAAGTGGTCCAAACCAGTTTGAACAGATGAGCCATTCTCCTCATTATGTACCACTCCCCATCTTTTGTGTCTGCAGAAAACCTTGGTTAAAGAACCTGTCAAAAAGGGAAGTCATGCTGGTTTTGGTGAGAGATGGAGCAGACAGCCTTAGGCTCAGTGTGCCAGGCGTGTTGAGCCTTGTGATGTGGCAAACTCTGGGTGAGGAAAGAATGGTGAAGCCATTTGAAGCAGTGCTGAGAGGAAGACACCACTCCACCTAATTGGAACAGAGGAGACAGCCCCCCTTGACTGCCTCCCTCAGTCAAGGGTGTTGCCTATGTTGCACTGCAACGCATTTGCTCAACCACTTTGATAGACCACAACAAGTCTTAGAAACACTGAAGAGGCCCCATAGGAACTGTAACCCCCCACTGATCTGCCACAAAGAGCATCATCACTTGGGTGAATCGGTGCTTTCATCACCTGGCCACACTCAGGTAAGCTGTGCCTCTCATGCCATAGAGAGCAGGATGGTCAAGTTCCTGACTTTTTCTCACCACCAATTAATGAAAAAAGTGATTTTTTCCCTCCCCACCTTCTTGTGTACTGTTCCATGCTGTTTGAATCAAAACAATTTGTTTGATTTGCTGAAACAGTCTGACCTGATCTTGTGACTCACATTTCACTGCATTTATTTTTCCCTCCCATACTATGTTTTCCATTTTCAAGCATCTGACAAAGTGTGATTTTTTTCCCCACAAAAGTTCATATGATAAATAAATATATTAGTCTTTAAAAGTGCCACAGGATTCCATGTTTGTTTGCTGAACTAGACTAACATGACTACCCCTTTGGAACTGTCCAGTACAGCAGCTTTTACACCACTATTACCATTGAATCCTTTGACCAGCAACATCTGACCCATCTGCCTGTGCTGACTGTAAGCACCCTAGCCAATGGGGGCTAGATGACCAGTGCCCACCTCTGGGATATGTGCCAGTGAAATTAAAATGTTCCCAGTGGATGTGGTAGAACTCAGAAAGAGATAGACAGTCTTGCTTTGATCTGATCAAACCAGTGACCAGGCTTATCGGAACTGCTTGTTTCGAAATAGAAGTCCCTATGTCCACACGCCATTTTCTTGTTTCGAAAGGAGGGAGCTCCTCATTGCGAAACAAGAGCCCTCCTTTCGAAACAGCTTAAACCACTTTGCTTTCAAAAGGAGGGTTATTTTGAAACCACTTGTTTTGAAATAACTCCGTTTGGACATGTTATTTCAAAACAAGGATTGTTTCAAAATAACAGGGACCTTGCACCCGGGGGGAAGGTCCTACCCCCCCTCCTCAGCACGCTGGCCAGAGATCAACACCCTGGAGAGGGTGCTGAGTGGAGTGCAGGGGGTCGGTGGGTGCCCCAGCCGGCTTCCCCCTGCTTCCCCTTGCTGGGAGCAGGGGTGAATGGGTGCCTCAGCCCCCTTCACCCTCCCTACCCCCAGCAAGGGCAAGCAGGGGGAAGCAGGCTGGGGCACCCCCAGGGCTCTGCCCCCTGCCTGCACTGCGGGGGAGCTGCCGGCCCCACAGCCCAGTCAGGGGGGCTGCAGCTCCCGCAGGGTGGCCGCTCCAGGGGCAGCTCACCCCACCACTGGGGCTGCCCCCAAGCCCAGGAGCGCTCCACCCCCGGGGTTCCCCGGTGCCCCCCTACCCGCTCCTGCCGCAGGCAAGGAGGCTTTCCTGCCCCCCCCCGCCCATGGCAGGAGCAGCAGGGGGTTCTGGGGAATCCCGGGGGTGGGACGGCCCCCACTCCGCACAAGCCTCCCTGCCCCTCCCCTCCTCTCCCCTATCTCAAAATAGCATGTCCATGTGGACATGCTATTTCGATTCCTGCTTTTTTCCTTATTTCGAAGTAGCTTTTTGTTATTTCAAAATAAGGCGTTTCAAAATAAGGCATTATTTCAAAACGGCTTGTTTCGAAACGGCTGGTTTCAAAACAAGCGCTATGATTATGCCTAAATTATGAATCAATAGCACAGTGGAGAGAAATAGAGAGAAATCCACATACTGGAGGAAGCAACAGAAATGCAAGCAACAGAATCAGACAGGCTGCAAACAGTGGTGGGCACCGGATTTTAATGTTCCCCATAAAACTCTGACTGCTCAGGAGTCTAAATGATGGATTTGGACTTAAAATGAGAAAGGGTCCCAGCCTTTCCCTGGCTGAAGAGACAAACCAAGAAAACACAGCATTTGATTTACACCCTAGTAAATCTTCTCCAGATTGATCCGCCCAGCTCTGTCATAACATGTTAGATGGGATTTACACAACCTTATGTAAACACATCCTTCATGCAAAGTGAATTTGTGGCAGAGCTAGGAAGCTAAAAGCCATTTGGAAACATCTTCCTTAAAGGGACTGGAAAAACACTTTGTCTCAGGCACTGGGAAAAGCTTTTAGAAGTGCTGCTAGGATACTTGCAGAACATTTGATACAATCAGTCTGCTACCGAGAGATCTGTTATACATGCATAGAGCCACTCAGACAGCCATGCCACTGGGTGACCCCAACAACAAACATGGACCTGGCTAATGTCATCGCTCTCAGAGTTGCTCACTACTAGCTGAACATGATTGACTTACCGGGACAAAGGGATTTAGTCAACTGTTCCTACTTGAAAATAAGATGGATTTGGGGAAGTCAGTGTTATCAAGTCCTCAGAGGAAAGGAGGCTT
Organism: Podocnemis expansa; assembly: GCA_007922195.1. NCBI lineage: Eukaryota > Metazoa > Chordata > Testudines > Podocnemididae > Podocnemis > Podocnemis expansa. The sequence continues at coordinate 46,776,446 of ML681981.1, read as the reverse complement.
TGAAGGTGGTGTGACTATTATTTTATTTCTGTCTTTTCTCCAGTTGTTGAAGGTAGCCTAACAACTCAGGATATCGACTGGCGCACACTGTGTGGTTCTGCAACAACCAAGCTAAGTTAAGTGGACACCCTCTGGTAAAGGTTTTAATTGGGTTTTAATTGTACTTTAGAATCTACTAAGCCCAGAAGGATTTCATCTGGCCCTGATTGCCCTACAAACTTGGAATAGGGAGCGTTTTCAGCAGAAAGAATCAGGGCAGGGGCTGGCCCACCCCAGCTCCCTGCCTGATGAATCATCTCTAATTACCTGCCTTCTACTGGCTGGAAACTACTTGACTCTTGGCCCATGCATGCACATGTGCACACACACGCACACATGCATTCTACCTCCTCCTGAACCCAGCTGCAGCCCTTCGCAGAGAACCGTCCTCTCAGATCTATACAGCACACCATGGCTTTAACATCACCCACTAGCTCTGCTCCTCCAGAGCTCCTCGTGGCTCAGCGGAACATTAACACTGAGATTTGCCGAAGGACAACTTCTCCCCCAACCACCTTCACTCGGGCTGAGGGCAGCACGAGGCCTTCAAACAGTATATGCCAGTATGCTCACTCCCCCACAGCCCAACACACCATCATTTCATTTCCGATACCAGGGGCATTGCTGGCCTTGGGAGGGACCTGGGGCACGGGCAGGCCCCACCCCCTGGACTGCAGGCCCCGCCCCCTGGCTGGGGACAGGGCCAGAAGCCGCTGCACCACTGCGGGAGGCTAGGTCCCGCATCCCCAGCTGGGGATGGGGCCGGAAGTGGCTGTGGGCGGCGGGGTCCAACATCCCTGGCCAGGTACGGGGCTGCCGCCGGCGTGGGCGGCCAGGCCCTGGATCCCTGGGCTGGAATGGGGACGGAAGAGGCCGCGGGCGGCCGGGCCCCAGACTCCCTGCGCGGGGCCAGGGCCGGAAGCGGCCACGGGTGGCCAGGTCCCGGACTCCCCGCCATGGCTGCGGGTGGCCAGGTGGCTGGGCCCCAGATCTCCAGCCCGATTGGCCCGGAGATCCAGGGCACCGGCGCTGGCATTCGGGGCACATGCCCAGGGTGCCCAGCACGAGCGACGCCTCTATCCAATACACTATATTTTCATTAACAGCATTCATTAAGGTGATTGCAACTGGTCAGAGCTTTCTTGGGTCACAGTACAACACTGTGTGAAGCAGCTCCTGCAGTTTTCAGGGCTCTGAGGACTGTACTAAAACAGTCTCCCATACTTTGAAGAAGACATTATTCTCCCATTTTGCAAGTGGGGAAGCCTCAGGCACCCCAAAAGAGGTTAACAAACTAGCCTGAGACCACACATCAGGCCTGTGGCAGGTACAGAGATAGAATCCAGTTCTTTTAATGCTCAAGGCTGCACTATATCTCTCAAACATCCCACCTTTACAGTTTAAGTGACAGCATTAAAAGAGGAAAAGTCAAGTCATACAGCTTTCAAATGCTGTTCACAAACTGTTACTTCCCAAAGATTTCCAGCCCAGAGAAACAAAAAAGGAGTCCTGTGGCACCTTTAAAGACTAACAAATTTATTTATCACATAAGCTTTTGTGAGCATAATCCCACTTCATCAGATGCATAAAATGGAAAATTCCCAAGGGGCAGCCATGTTAGTCTAGTAAAGCAAAAAAAGCAAGGAGTCTTGTGGCACTTAAAGACTAACAGATTTATTTATCGCATGAGTTTCGTGGGAGAAAATCCCACTCTGTCAGATGCTTTGAAGAGGGGGAATTTACAGAACTGGATGAAAATAAATGCAGGGGAGTGTAAGACATGGGATCAGGTCATACTGCAACAGCAAATCAGAGCATTTGTAAAGATTCAAATTCTGGGAAACAATACAGAGAGGGAGGGTGAGGTCAAATTACCCGTTATAAAGTGAAAAGAATCCATAGTCATGATTCAGCCCTGCTTTCACAAAATCTAATCCACTTATTATTTGAATTTCGGCTGTTTCTCTTTGAAGTCTTGATGTCCCCTTGACTTTCATGAGGACCATTGTTAACAAATCATCAGTGGAGTGATTAGGGAGATGGAAGTGCTCAGCAACTTTTTTTTTGTGTTGTGATTTCTGATATCAGTCTCATATGCATTTATTCTTCTGCGTAGGTACTGTCCTGTTTGTCCAATGCATAAGGCGTGGGGGCATTTCTGGCACATGCTGGCATGAATCACATTAGTGGATGAGCAGGTAAAGGGCCCTTTGATGGAGTAGCTGGCTTGATTAGGTCCTATGATGGCGTCTTTAGTGCAGGTATGTGGACAAAGTTGGCAGCATGGTTTGTTGTAGCGATATGTGCCTGCTTTAATGTTTCTGTTCTTAGGTCTGTAGTTGCTGGTGAGTAGCTGTTTAAGGTTTGGGGGTTGTCTGTAGGTGAGGAGAAGTCTGTCTCCCAAGGCTAGAGAGAGTGAGGGGTCATCTTTTAAAATAAGCTGGAGGTCCTTAATGATCTGCGATGAAGGTCTGACTTGAGGGTTGTGTGTGGTGACCAGTGGCATTCTATTGTTTTCTTTTTTGGGTCTTTCCTGTAGTAGTTGACTGCGGGGTACCGTAGTTTTAAGAAAGCTTGATAGAGATGCTGAAGATGTCTGTCTCTGTCTGAGGGATCAGAGCAAAGGTGGTTACATCTTGGGGCTTGGCTGTAGACAACAGATCGTGTAGTGTGTTTAGGATGGAAGCTCAAGGGATGTAGATAACTGTACCAATCAGTAGGTTTTCGGTATAGAGTGGTGTTGATGTGTCCATCCCTAATTTGTACTGTAGTGTCCAGAAGGTGGATCTCCTGTGTGGAGTGTTCCAGGCTCAATTTGATTGGGGGGTGGAAATTGTTGAAATCTCTGTGGAAGTCTTCAAGATCATCCCTTTAGGTAGTAGATAGAATTTTCATGGTTGGGGTTCTGGTGGTGTGTCTGTCTTTATTTGTTCCTGTGCTGCCTTACGTAGTTTCTTGAGTAGGCATTGTAATTCTTTATGGTATTCTTTGGTGGGGTCAGAGGAAAGAGGTTTGTAGAATGTTGTGTTGGAGAGTAGTTTATAAGCCTCCTGGTTGTAATCCAGTTTATCCATGATGATGACTGCATCTCTTTTGTCAGCCCCCTTAATAATAATGTCAGAATTGTTTCTGAGGTTGTGGATGGCATTGTGTTCTGCATGGCTGAGACTATGGTGTAAAGGATGTTGTTTGTCCATGAGTTCAGCCTTTAAATGGTGGCAGAAACAATCCATGTAGAAGTTTAGTTTGTCATTCCAACCTTCTGGAAGAGTCCACAAAGAATATTTCTTCTTGTGGTGTTTGGGGGAAGTTACCTCTGCCTTACTGCATTGATCATTGGTGTTTTTTGAGGGCTACTTTTGCTTTCTAAGACTCAAAGAATTTTTCCATAACCCTGGACGCACCATCATCTCAGGCATTGGCACTCTTACAGCAGGCTTATATGGCTAGGTGGACTCCCTCCTCAGACCCTATGTTATGAACATCCCTAGCTGTCTTCGAGATACCACGGATATCCTGAGGAAAATCCAATCCATTGGTGAGATTTCTGAAAACACCATCCTGGCCACTATGGATGTAGAAGCTCTTTACACCAACATCCCACACAACGATTGATTACAAGTTATTAGAAGAACTATCCCAGATGATGCCACAGCACAGCTTGTGACTGAACTTTGTGACTTTGTGCTCACCCACAACCATTTCAGATTTGAGGACAATTTATATCTCCAAGTCAGTGGCACTGCTATGGGTACCCCCATGACCCCACAATATGTCAACATTTTTGGGGGTGACTTAGAACAATGTTTCCTCAAGTCTCATCCCAAAGTACCTCTCCTCTTCTTACACTATATTGATGGCATCTTCATCATGTGGACCCATGGCAGGGATGATCTTGAAGACTTCCACAGAGATTTCAACAATTTCCACCCCCAATCAAATTGAGCCTGGAACACTCCACACAGGAGATCCACCTTCTGGACACTACAGTACAAATTAGGGATGGACACATCAACACCACTCTATACCGAAAACCTACTGATTGGTACAGTTATCTACATCCCTTGAGCTTCCATCCTAAACACACTACACGATCTGTTGTCTACAGCCAAGCCCCAAGATGTAACCACCTTTGCTCTGATCCCTCAGACAGAGACAGACATCTTCAGCATCTCTATCAAGCTTTCTTAAAACTACGGTACCTACCTGGCAAAGTAAAGAAACAGATTGACAGGACCAGATGGGTACCCCACAGTCAACTACTACAGGAAAGACCCAAAAAAGAAAACAATAGAATGCCACTGGTCACCACACACAACCCTCAAGTCAGACCTCCATCGCAGATCATTAAGGACCTCCAGCTTATTTTAAAAGATGACCCCTCACTCTCTCTAGCCTTGGGAGACAGACTTCTCCTCACCTACAGACAACCCCCAAACCTTAAACAGCTACTCACCAGCAACTACAGACCTAAGAACAGAAACATTAAAGCAGGCACATATCGCTACTACAAACCATGCTGCCAACTTTGTCCACGTACCTGCACTAAAGATGCCATCATAGGACCTAATCAACCCAGCTACTCCATCAAAGGGCCCTTCACTTGCACATCCACTAATGTGACTTATGCCATCCTATGCCGGAAATTCCCCCATGCCTTATACATTGGACAAACAAGACAGTACCTAAGCAGAAGAATAAATGTTCACAAAACTGATATCAGAAATTACAATACAAAAAAAGACCAAAAACAGTTGCTGAGCACTTCCATCTTCCTAATCACTCCATTGATGATATGTTAACAATGGTCCTCATGAAAATCAAGGGGACATTAAGACTTCAAAGAGAAACAGCCAAAATTCAAATAACATGCAGCAGGGGCGTCGCTTGCACCAGGCACACAGGGCTCATGCCCTGAATCCCAGCACCAGTGCTCCGGGTCTGGTGGGGCCCCGCCTCTCCCAGTCTCTGGCCCAGTTAGGCCAGAGATCTGGGGCCAAGCCGCCCACGGCCACGGTGGCCGCTCTGGCCCCATTGGGATTTGGGGCCTAGCTGCCCATGGCAGCGGCGACCACGCCAGGCCCCAGCCCCGGTGGGGGGCATACCCCGTGGCCAGGGGTCATAGCCTCTTGGTAGGGGGTGAGGCCTGGGCCGGTGCCCCGGGTCCTTTCCTGAGGCAGTGATGCTCCTGATATGCAGATTAGATTGTGTGAAAGCAGGACTGAATCGTGACTATGGATTCTTTCACATCATAACAGGTAATTTGACTTCACCCTCCCTCTGTGTGCTGTTTCCTGGAGTTTGAATCCTGACAAATGTTCTCATTTGCTGTTGCAATATGACCTGATCCTATGTCTTACACTCCCCTGCATTTATTTTCATTCAGTTCTGTAAGTTCCCTCTCTTCAGTGCTTCTGACAAAATGGAAAAATGTAACATGTTAGCATAAACATACAGAGAAGGGTAGGTCACAAGGTCAATTCAAACTAATCCAGTGTAGTTGTACTGGCCTAGCTCGGCAAAGTAAACAATTGGTTTTGATTGAAACAGTGTGGAAGAGGGAAGCAAGAGCTGTAAGGAAGAGCTGAGGTAGCGGAGAGGAAATCACCTTCTTCTTCGAGAGCTGCTCAGATGCATTCGGTATTAGGTGTCTCCATGCCGGAGCACCGGATTGACTGGAACAACTTTTGTCCTAGCCTGTCAGAAGAGGGGAGGCGGCCAGTGCCCTCGCGCCACCTGTGGCTACATATACAGCTGCCTCCCCGCCCCCTCCTCAGTTTCATTTCTTCCGCCTTGCGTGTCAGATCTGGAATGTCTGTTCCTTGCTACTGCAAGCGGCCTGTCCCCTGAGATCAGCTTTCGCTGACCAGGAGAATCTACTGTGGAATTAGTTCCACTCCAAGAGCCTTCCATCCTTCATCTGAAGCCTACAATCATACCAGGATTCAAATCCTGTGCTGAATGCAGCAAGGCCTTCCCCAGGGATGATCCCCATGGGAAGTGGCTCAGGTGCTTGGGCAAAGACCACATGGTCTTGGCGTGTTCCATTTTTCGCTCCTTTAAACCCCGGACCATCAAGGAGTGGGAACAGCAATGCTGTCCCCTAGCCTCAGAGGAGGCTCAGCACCCCACACCCGAAGCCTCAGGTGAGCCCGGCCCCGAGATCCTGCACAGCACCGTGACACCGGTGTCTGCCACCACTGCACCACCTCAGTGCTGACTCCAGCACCATGGTGCCGACCTGGCACCCTGGCACCGACCGGGGTCGCCGTCAGCCAGCCCGGCACCATCGGCACCAGGTTCACCCCTACCAGCAGACGCTTTGCTACCTTTATCGGACACACCTTTAGAAACTCCTTGCTTCCTGTTGTTTACAGACTGTACTTTAGGGACAAACCCTTTTCTAGCAGACACATTGCTGCTCTTTTTAGACAAACCCTTTAAAGTTCTCTGCTCTCTGTTATTCAAAGACAGTATGTTAGGGACCAACTCTTTACTAGTAGACGCATTGCTGCTTTGCCCACATAAACCTTTTAAAGTTCTCTGCTCCCAGTCCCAGCCCTTCTGGCTGTTTGTGGATTTACCCTGGGAGCGAGGGATGTCTTTCTTAACAGGCACAGTACCATTACCACCAGGCAAGTATCTGAAAGCAGTTTTTTCTTTACCAGCCAAACTGACCTTCTGAATGGACAAGCTACTATTCTTTACAGTTTCAAAGCTAGAGACATTTTCTCCTTTGTTACAGCATTCCTGGTTAAACACACATAACTTAGAACCATGCAAACCCGCTTCACTTCTTTTCCTGTGGGTTTCAGGTAACAGAAAATTTGCACTCACGGTCTTTTTCATGCTTGCTTAACACATTAGTTTGGTTACCAACAGTCACCTCATCAACAATATACGTAGCCAAGTCACCAAAAGTTGGACAGACTTCCTTCCATATTCTGTCAAGAGAACCTGGACTTTCAGAAAGACACAGTTGTTGCTGCTCTCTTGTTCTTTGGATTTCACTTTCAAGCACAGAGATTCTTGCCTCAGCTTCCAGTCTCAAACGTCTGTATTTCTGGATTAATTTTTCCATCTGCTCAGCATACTCCTTAGATTGAACTGCCTTCTTGAGTTGCTCTACTTCTTTCTCAAATCTAGAGTACACCTCAACAATATCCTTTTGTTCCCTGAGGTACATTTTTGCTGTTCTTTTCTGACGCTGAAGCTTCAAAATTTTTTCCACAATTTTCAGCATTTCTTCATCTGACAGTGAATCACTCATTCTGACCACTTTTAAACTTTAACACTCTCAGTATCAGACTTAAACTTAAGGAATAGCATGAGGTCTTGATCCCAAAACCCAAATGTTCTGGCTCTGTGGATCCTGCCAAGACTACGCCAATGTGACCTGGGCCTCCTGGGATAGCCTTCTGAATGTGCCAAAATCAGGGCAAGCTGCAAAACCAGGAGCCAAACCCCCCAAACCACTGACAGGTGGTACTTAAACCAGTCTCCCAGTCAGTAACAAAACATGCTTCTGACTAACCACTCTGGTCATCACCAAGCATATTAAACTAGAAACAGCCCCCTTTCTGCACATCACATCCTATGGTCCCCTCTAGCCACTGGGTCTTTTTAAGAAACAGGTTCTCCTGACCCCAAAGGGCCAGCCACATCACCCAGAACAATATAGGTTTGGATCTTACCCAAAATACCACGCTGCCAGCCAATCCTTTAGTAACTACAACTAAAGGTTTAATATAAAACAAAAACAAGCTACATATGCGAGATGTTAAAGGGTCAAAGTGAATCACATACATACAAATGATTTAGAGTCCATAGAAAACAAATCCTTAAAATTCTTGTAGTTTGCAGATTAGTCCCACTCCTCTGGTATGCGCCCAGCAGCAGCAGCAGCTGGGTAGGCCTCAGCCCTTTGTTCAGTCCCAGAAGAATAGTTCCAGAGGCAGGTGTTGGTTGCAGATAGACCAGAGACTGAAGACTAAAGACAAAATGGAGAATGGGTGATGGCCTTTTATCTCAGATTCCTTGCCAGATCCAAATGGAGGTGGGCCACATGGTCAGTCCAGGTAACTGGTCAAACAGGTTTCTTCTTGGGCCCACTGTAACTGGGAGTTCTCTCCTGATGGGCCATTAACAGGACATTAGGTTGCAGAGGCCCAGTCTGGGATTGCCTCAGCTCAACCAACTTGGAACACACGTAAAACAAATAAGATTCCTAGATTCTAATACAAATATGATACCTACATATAAATCATATAAGCATTCCTAGCATATTACAACCTTTCTATTGATACCAAACATGGCATATCCCCCATGGATTATTACAGATACGAAATACTAATATGAAAAATAATCATAACCAGTCCCCTAGACACAGACAGCGTCACAGCGATCAGCCAGCCCGGCACCATCAGCACCAGGTTCACCCCGACACCGAGCTGTGTCACATCCGGTGCCGATGACCCGGCATAGCCTGGCCTCACAGGTGCCGACTTCACCTCAGCACCAGCTACCCCCACCATCGGCACCGCAGAGCCCGGTACTGACAGAGTGGGAGTCCTCCCGTCTGAGAAGTCCTCTCTTCTCCAGCGAGGACTTGCCCGCGGCCCACGCCGGGGACATCCTTGTCCCTTCCACACCGGAGGTGATGGAGGCAGCACAGTATCTGCTGCTCCTCCCAACTCCCTCTACCCCACCCATGGTTAGAAGGGGCGAGCTGGCCTTCTCGTCAAAGGCCTGGGCTCAAAAGAGATGTTCACCCTCTCCCCCTGCTACGGGGGCCAGCGTTACCCCACCGCTGGCACAGGGCCGGAATCCCGACCTCTGTCCCCTGGTTCCAGCCTGGAAGAAGGGCCATCCAGGGGCTCTAAACAGCATCCCCTTTCTGCTTCTGGGTGCAGGAATGGTCCCCCAAGGGAACTCCATCTCCTCCCCGATGAATCCCCGGTGCTGTGCTGTCTCAAGCACTGGAGGCCTTTATGGGAAACCTCTCAGTGCACTTCAACCTGCTGTGCCAAGCTACGGCTCACCTAGGCGTGCAGGTGGAGCCCCTGAGTCTTCCCCCCAATACCCTGTTTGGGCCATCATTTGCTGCCACGGAGCCTTTAGCAATCCCAGCCCACCCAAGCATATGGGATCTTGCACGCTCCCAGTGGCAACACCCATGCTCTGTCCCACCAGTCTCGGATACGGAGAGCATGAAGTATAGGGTACCAGAACCGGACTACCCCTCACTTGCTGGCCACCTGGTTCCCCCTCAGGACGTGGTCCAAATGGCAACGGGGGCTGGAGATCCCCATAGGGACCCCTCCCCTCTTCTAGAGACAATAGGGAAATAGACCTGCTGGGCCACAAGGTGTATTCGTCACCAGCCCTTCAATTGCGGGTGGCTAACAACCAGGCCATAACCAGCAGGTATCTACTGGATATCTGGGAATCACTTGGGAGATTCAGGGACATGCTCCCACTCGAGGCTAGGGATGACTAGGATGCCTTCCTGGAGGAAGGCAACACGGTCTTACAGGAACTTCTCCTCTGGGCCCACGATGCGGTGGACACTGCTGCCTGGACCATGGTGTTGGCGGTTACCCTCCACAGGGCAGCTTGGCTTAGAGAGGCCAGAGTGGCCCCTAACACACAGCAGGCGGTCTTGGACCTGCCTTTTGAAGGAGATGTCCTGTTCCCCCCTGAAACTCTCCCAGTGGTGGGCACAGCCCAAGATCCACAGGGGGAGCCCAAATATTTTGGCCGTCTCCCTCCCAGTCCCACCCCATCAACTTAAATCCCACTCTTCGGGCGGGTCAACCCCTTGCCTTTCACTGTCGCATCCACGACGAACGGAAAGGTTTTTCTTAGCCACCCTCAGGGGCGCGAGTCTCCTGGCTACCGCTACCCCCTTGGCTTAAGGGGACAAGGCCTACAATGCTGCTAATCCCCCCCCCTTCCCCCTTAGGGAGTACAGGTCTGCCAGGCCCCTCCTAAGCCTATCTTTGTATTCCTCTGGGCCTGTCTGGCTAGCTCAGCAGGCAGCGCATCAGGCTCTTAATCTGAGCGTCCAGGATTTGAGCCCCCTGTCCAGGCCCAATCCCTGTAGCATTGAGGCTGTGGCAACAGCACTTCCCCTTAAGCACCGCCCCTCCCCCATGGCAACAGTTTTCCTCCTCGAATGCGTCCCACCGTGTTCCCCACCCTAGCCCCAGCCAAGGGATGGAGACGCATCTCATTGTAGCCTAGCTTCGGCGGGGCTCCGAGATGCGCATGTCCGAAGATCCCCCCTACTAGGACTGTGCTGTGATCATCACGCGTGCCCCAGGTAGGACCCTGCGTACCCAGGTCAGGAGAAAGGGAGGGACATCCCTGGTTACACAGCTGCCCCCCGTGCTGAGACCGCAACCCTACGGCAGGATTTTCATCTGCAATCAAGATGTCACATCTATATGGGAATACAGATGCCTGGGATGCCATTATCAGAAAGGGGTATACCCCTGTATGGACCGTAGGTACGGTCCGTTCTTCCTCTCTCTCCTTCCCACCTCGTAAGAACCCCAGTTCTACCTCTGGATGATCGACTGGGAACTGGGGACCCACCCAACAATCTTCACTTTGGTTTATCACCTTCAGGGTCACCCACGGTGTCCTAGGGCCGACAAAGTATGACCGGGGACACTTAATCCCAAAGGGGAACATCTTGCCGTGTTCCATATGTTGGGAAATGGTGCGGGGCCTACCCCGTCGACTGTCCCCGTACACATAATACCCAATATCCACTGCCTTGGGGATGGCCGTCTATGTTAGACGAAGGTCCCTCATTCTTAGGGCACTTACATAGCCTACGCTCTTCGATCTTCCCCTGGCAGGGTGCAACACTCAACCCTTTCCCCTCTCTTCTTTTCACCCTGCCCACCTGCGTGACTGCCCACTATGCCCTGCACAGCCCCAGGACCATCGCTCCCTCCCCACCCGTGTTGGCGGCATCTGGCATGTTTGCGGTCTCCTCTCACCTTTCTCAAGGACCCTGTTGATACCACTGCTGTTCCCATGGTGTGATATGCAGAGAACCCCCTTCCTAGGCAACATATGGCCATTTCGGTGGTTCTCCCGCCCTTCTCTTCCCTGCCTATAGGCCTTTCCCCCCCGCAGCCCGGACGGGGACCCTGTTTGGTTCTCTGATGCCAGGGCATCCTTTGAACTGGCAACCGCTCACCTTAAGCTCCCTTCTAAAGCCTAGAAGGACCCTCCTTGGTATTTTTCCCTCAATACCATGTCTTAGAAATGCCTCCTTGACAACCCTGGCAGGCAAAATGGTAGAGCTACCTTCCATACAAACACCATAGGTGCTTAGTTTGGAGGTTCTCTCCTGGCTGTCGTTTGATCCCCTCAGTTGCCTAGGAACTCACTAGGCAATAGTGAGACCTTCCTTCCACTTTTCCCCATTTTTCCCCACGCTCTAGTAAGAGCTCCGAAGGGCAAATCTGGCAGGTCTAGCCTGGGGGGGCCCTCCCCTATATTCTAGCAGCCTATAGGCCTCCCCATCAATTGCCAGGCCACATTGTAGCCAGTACTCTCTGTACCTCTCATGCGAGAGCCGGTCATAGGGCCAATTCGGTTGAATCATGCGCTCCTGCGCTTTGAGGTCATTAATTCACACCGAAGGCCCCGTCTTGCTTCACCTGAGATCATAGGCCATGGGCCATGTTTTGAGGCCTTCTCAGCCAACCCCAAGCCACCTCATGGTTATACCCTTACTTTCTCTTCGCTCAGATGGCCTGCGTGGCCGCACTTTCCATAGCGGCCATTGCCCTTCTCCCTTTGCTTCATACACAACTAGCAGCCACCAACCAGTCCATGGCTAGGTGGCTCCTGGAAGCCTGTGGTGCTTTATGCCCTTCTTGCATCCTGCCAAGGTGCGCCTACTCGGCTAGCCCTCTTGCTAGCCTTTGACGTTCTCTTGCACATCCATAGAACGCGTCCTAGGCCAACTTATCGGCCGGTTACATTCCATGTTCCTCTTAGGCAGGGCACCCATGCAATCTGATCCAAGATTGCCTTCCCTTCCCCAACCCAGGTGACCTGGCCTGACCTATATTCTTTGGCCTCAGTGGTTTCAGGACTACCCCGTCCTGGCAGACCCTCAGCCCTTGCCCTCCAGGCCATCAGGCCGGCTCACCATTTTTCCTTGGCAAGTGTCTTTCTGGAGGGTCTGCTTTGTGAGGCTTGTTGCTGTGCTGAAGGCGGAAGTACCAACTCCACCCGCCATCCATCAGCATCTCTAGTAGTCACTTAATACTGAATGCATCCGAGCAGTGCTCGAAGAAGAACGGTGGGTTACTCACCAGTAACCATCCTTCTTCAAGATGGGCTGCTCGGATCCATTCAGGTCCCTCCCCTCCATCCCCGCTTCTGGAGCTGGTGACTCCAAGGAACTGAGGAGGTGGCGGGGAGGCGGACATATATGTAGCTGTGGGTGGTGCACAGGCAGTGGCCACCTCCCCTCTTCTGACAGGCTAGGACAAAAGTTTTTCCGGCCGCTCCGGCACGGAAACACCTAATACTGAATGGATCCGAGCAGCCCACCTCAGAGGAGGACAGTTACTCTAGGTAACCCACCATTTTGTAAGAAGTTAGCTATTCCAGCTCCCTATTCAAACCCAAAGTGGAGGTGCCTAGTTTACATATGAATTCCAGCCCTGCAGTTTCACATTCCAATCTGTTTTTGAAGGTTTTTTGCTGATTGTCCAGATAGATTGAAGTGTTTCCCTACTGGTTTTTTAATATTACCATTCCTGATGCCTAATGTTTGTCCATTTGTTCTTTTGCCCAGGGAAAGTCCAGTTTGGCCAACGTATGCAGCAGTGGGGCATTGTTGACACATGATGGCCAGAGAAGAATCAGAGAGAATGGAAATCTTGGACCACATCACATGTAATTATTGTTCCGCTGAGAGACTCCTTGTCCTGGTTCTGATTTTATCCTTGTGTCACATTCAGGTGACAGGACTCTGATTTGCACTGGGGTCAGAGAAAGTAGGATCATCGGTGGAGACAGAGGCGGCCTTAGGGAAGTGGGTGCCCTAGGTGAAGGCCCTTTATGGGGCCCACTGTGGGCCCCTACTGCTACCCTAGCCACCCCCCCACAGTCCCAGCTCCGATGGTGGGGAGTGGGGGTTCACGGACTGCCAGGTCCGTAAAGCTTTGCCGCCCACCTGCCAGACCGGCCTCTCTCCAGTGGAGGCAGAGCGGTGCTCCCCACTTGCTGCACCTTCCCAGGGGGAGGGAGGAGAGCAGCCAGTGCGGCATTGTGGCTTGCTGGGAGTAGGGCCCCCTGGAGCAGCCCGCTCTGAAGAGTTCCAGCCGCTTCCAGGCCTGGGGTGACCGGGGACAAGCGGCCCAAACTCTTCGGAGCGGGCCGCTGCAGGGGGCCCACTCCCGGCAAGCCACAGCCCCACACCAGCCGCTTTCCTCCCTCCCTCTGGGGTTGCACAGCTGGCTGGAAATAGGCGGGGAGTGCCAGTCTGCCCCCACTGGAGAGAGACCAGTATGGCAGGCCAGCAGCAAAGCTTTTGGACCTGGTTGTCTGCCCCCCTTCTCTTCCTCGTCGCCCTCTGCTTCCCCACTGCCCTGCCTAAGTGAAGTAGGTGGCTGCTACAGGGCCCCCTTATAGCTTGGGGGCCCTAGGCCACCACCTGCTTTGCTTACCCCAAAAGCCGCCTCTGAGTGGAGACATTACAAATGATTAGCAGGTTACATGGCAGAGCAAAAGTATAGGCCAGGGATCTCAAACTCAAATCACCATGAGGGCCGCATGACAACTAGTGGAAGGCCATATGAGGACTAGTACATTAGCCTAAGGGCCACACCACTGAAACTTTTTCATACAATGATATTGCAAATATTGGTAATGATAGTGCCATTGTGGGCCACAGGAAATAGCTTCAAGGGCCGCATGTGGCCCATGGGCCACGTGTTTGACACACCACCCCCTCCCCTGTATAGGCTGTGCCTTAAGCTATCATCCTCTGCCAGTTGGGAGGAGATGTGGGGGGGAGAAGAAGGACTTGAAAGGCATGACCATGGACATTATCTACAGCACAACAAGATCTTTCATTAAAACAATCCAGTCTGTACTTAGTATGGCAATCCTGGATTTTGGGAGGTTTCAGATCAGTGAGGTTTTAAGTTAACATGCAGAGATTTACATCTGTCCCAGAGAGCACATTTCCTAACCTGCCAGCCCTATCACAGAGGGAAATTAGTTTTCTCCTTCATCAATGTCTGGCTAAGTTCCATAGGCTTTGGCTTTTAGTTGATTGACCCTGGAGTTTTGTGGGAACTGCCTCCAAGATATTTGTATTTTCTTTGCCCCCTATCCTCAGCTGAGTAAAGCACCAAGGGCTCCCCTCTACACGTGCAGAGAGTCCTCTAGATCCGCTTTAGCTAACAAGGCCTAAGGGACAGAAGAACTCACCTCGTCCCTAGAAGAATGCTGGTCTCACAGACTGCGTGCTTTGAAGATTCCAGATCTGGTTCCATAGTGAAAGTTGAAGTGTGCATAGAACAGGAATTCAACCACTATATACACCTACAAAGAGCACAGTGTATCCTCCCCAAATGTTGCAATCTTGAGCCAGATCCTCCCAAAAACAGGAGAAAAGCCCCAAAACGTGGAGGTAGTTTTTTTTTTTTTTAATTTCAAATAATGTTGTTCAGCCAAACTTTTTAACACTAGCCCTCTGCCAAAGCATGGGTGCTAATTTCCAGTGGAGGAAAAATTTCAAGGCACACAGCTGTATGTGATAGTATGAAGGAGATCACCCTGATGATGAACTTGGAGCAAAGACCTCAGGAGCAGACCACATTGGCATAGATGCACCTACTTTGCCTAAGTGATTGGCAAACCAGCTTGCTTTTCCAAAAAGATCTATTTCACTTGTAAAATTCACTGTAGTCTTGGGTGCAGGGACAATGAAATGTTGTTATTCCTGACACAGTAGGACAAGACAGCAGAACAGTACTAAATATGTCCTAACTAAGGGGAGGGGGAGTCCCCTATTTTAATCTCACCAGCTAAGCAGGGAGCAATGATGTCAAACCCAAGTGAATGGTGGTGAGGTATTTCTACCAAGCAGCATGAATTCCAGTTAGAGTCCCAGGATGGCCTTTGGTGGTTCGACAGCTGCCTACAATTCTATCCTGAACTAGCCAGGCCTGGTATCAGTTCAGTGTTCCTGCAGTTGCATGGTATTGTTCTGTACTGACACCCTCTACTAAGCAATCTAGTCCCAGTTCTTCAAAATCCAGGGTAATTGTTGGGCCACTTCGTCAATGCTAAGGCCTGTTGTCCTTATGTTAAGGTCATACACAATACCACTCTGTAGGTTCCTTGTGTTATTGCTGCTGGGTAAAATAAAAGACTAAACTAGCTCTATGGGATAGAAGATACATACCTAAAAAGTGGCATGTAATATTTGGATAACTAATTGGAAGACTGATACAGCGATGTACATAGGGTGAACACCCAAAGTACTTCATAGATATGTGCTAAAAATATGACAAAAGTATGTGGTCCCACGTGCCTAATGTGTCCCTGATGTTGTTACCCCAATTTGGAGGTCCCAGGATCAGTCTTGGTGCCAATGGAGCCAGACACTGCACCAAGAGTGAAAAAGAGCCTTTATTTTCTTTTGTGCACACAAAAGGGTCACTTGTGTCCAAAGCAGTGAGACCCTGAATGACAGAAGCAGGTTACATTTATACTCTTGCATGTATTCCCATTGGTTCTTTTACAAACCTTTATTAGAATATGCAATCTCATTGGCTCCTGTACAGAACTCACAGTGTACTCATTGGCTCCAACACAAAACTTCACATTTACATATTCCTAAGTAATTAACATAACTGTCAAAGTAACAACATTCTCTGTCAATTATAAAGTCTAGAAGGTTCCCTTAGAACTAGAAGTTTCCCTGTCATTCAAGGGACAGCCTCCATTTTATAAACTTGTAAACTCTATTTAGCTTTGACACTAAGTTAAGCTGAATACATAAGTTTGGTTTACCCAACATAATATCTATTTCTTAGAAACCCTTGATTCTGTCTACAATGGCAATTGAGCAAAGTGTAAGCAGAGACAAGAAAAGTAGTTTTACATGCACAGTATACAAAGCCATCAGGAGACCAAGATGGCTATTTGCCAATCAATGACAAGGGATTTAGACTACAGTTCCAGGAAACCCTCTTACCTCTTTTGAAAGAGAGTTGATGAACTTTGGGAAGATATAACAAGAGAAAAGGCCATTTTCTCATCTGTCACCTGAGAAGACAAAGGTGTGGATCAAGCACATTAGAGTGTCCTGGCAAGAAACTTGGTGAGAAACACACCTTTGACAAACAGACTAGTTTGTTGAATCAGGTTTTAGTTTTAGAAGCCTACTGTACTTTGTTTGTTACTGTAGGCGCTAGTAAGCACAGGGAGCGTCTGGCCCACCGGGCGAGCGTCCCTGGTGGGCCGTTGGGGAGTTATTGTCTCAGGTATTCCGGCTGGCCCGTCTCCTCCCTGGGGGACGGGTAGCAGGTAATTGATTCCCACCCCACGGGGGGGGGGGGGGTAAATGTCAGCTGGAGGTTGGGTTGGGTTGGTCAGTTCACCCAAAGTCCAGGGCACATAAGTGGGCATACCAGCCACAATATAGTTGGGGTTATGCAAGGTGGGGTAGAGTTGAGGTGGACGCCTCAGGAGAAAAAGGGGAGAGGAGGGGGTAGGACACAGGCCCGCCCTACTCCACTGTGTCCCAGCCCAGGGCCCTAATAGCAGCCCAGCCTTTGAATCCAGGGGTCAGTGGGGATCCAGCTGCAACACGCTGACCCCGCTCGGGGTTATGCAACTCCCCTGGGCTACTACTCCCCTCCTCTACCCACAGTACCTGGTCTGGTGTAGCTTCCACATCCTCAGGGTATTCGCTGAGTGGCACCGAGTAGAGGTCCTCCATAGCATCCACTGTTGGTAGGTCTGCAAGTCCCAGGCTGACCTCCATCTCCTCAGGGGGTAGCTCGTGTAGCGTCACCAGGTCCAAAATGCAGGGAAGCTCCCCCGGGGCTGCTCTCTCCATGGGTTCCACCTCTGGTGGCGCCAGGGGCAGTTCCTCCAGGTCCTCCCTGGTAAGGTCTGGGGTCCCTCTTCTGGTGTCCAGAGTTTCCCATGCATCAGGGAGGGGTCACAGCTCCCAGTGGGCCCACTGTCTGTCCACTGAAAGGGGGGAAGGGTCCTCCCATGGGACGCCCACCATGGGAGGCCCCAGCCAACCATCCCAGCGCAGGGCTGGCAACCGGTGGATAGGCCTAACACTCCTCTGCCACAGCAAGGGCTGGTTCTGAGGAGCCTGGAGGGAGACATCCTTTCCCTCAGGTGGCCAGGGCTGAAATGAGCTCGCTGGCTCAGGCTTTATACTTCCTGTCCCGCCCCCTGCCTTCTGGTGTGAGTGGCAGTTCCGCGGCAGCCATCTTGCAGCCTCTGGAGGCGGCCATCTTGCGGCCTTTTTACAGTTACCCTTTCTACCTTTAGCCCTGTTATCTGGTATCACTTACACCTTCAAAATATAGTGTAACAAACTTGGTTTGCTTTTACTAGAAACTAGTCCCACGCAGGGGCGTTGCTGGATAGCAAAAAGATCCGGGGCACAGGCCCACAGGCTCCACCTGTGCTAGACCCTGCCCCTGTCATGGGTCTGCCCCCAATAGGCCACACCCACAACAGACAACCTCCCCCCCCATTACCCAACAGGCCCTACCCCTATCCTGGGCCCCACTTGAAACTGGAATTCACAT
>ML681981.1:46732299-46748576 GCA_007922195.1 Podocnemis expansa | reverse complement strand
CCCCCCCTTAAGGACAGCCCTGCCTCCAGCCCCCCCCAACTCCTACCTCCTCCATCCTGCAGAGAGAAGCCCCTGCCGGAGAAGCTGCTTGTTTGAAAGTGGCTCCCTTCCTCCCTCGGCCCCTCCCCTCCCCCTGCTGGTCACACACCTGGCTGCAGCACCTGGCGGGGGAGAGGAGGCTGCAGCTCCCAGTCACAGAGCTCTGCCGGGGTCCCAGCTCCCAGCGCCAGAACTGGGGGTCCAAAACAGACTCGGGGCACCATGGGGGAGATTCGGGGCACGTGCCCCGGGTGCCCAGCGCCAGCGGTGCCACTGGCCCCACGTTTGTTAACCCCAAGTAAGGCATTAAGCTGGTGGTGTACTGTCTCTTCAAAGAGTGGTTCTCAGTCAGGGACACATTACTGTGTCACCACAATATGCCAAGGGGCCATAGAGCTGTGGAGATGGTTGGATTTGGCTGAGAGGGGTGGAGGGGAGCTGGTGTGTCTTATAGAATCACAATATGCCACCAAGTGTGTCATGACGTACAAAGGTTGAGGACCACAGCTTTAAAGGATTAGTGAGCTTATTAAATTCTGTGTCAGTTCAAGGGCTGGACATTACAGGGCAGAGAGTCTGAGGGAACTTCAAGACAGACAGGTGATGGTGGTGGTGATTTTCACAGATTTCCACGGGCCAGGGGTGTAAAAGTGGCAGCAGCTCTTTCCCCATTCCTCCCCCACTCTTCACCTGATGCCCTCTTCTTCAGACCCAGTTGCATCCCTACCCCGACTCTTCATTCCTTTCCCCCTAGCCCTTGGCTCTTTGCATAGGAATGAGAGCAGGCTTGCATTCTGCGGGAACAAACTCTCATCCAGAGTGGACAGTGTGATTCACAGCAGCCAGAAAAGTATGCTTCAGAGGACCTATTTGAGCCCAAATTCATGCTGCAAGCACCCAAATCCTTTGACTCAGTATTATTAACACATGAGAGTGGGTGACCCACGTCACTGCCTGGGCACCAAACGAAGTCTAAAATTTACAAGTGAAGCCGTTCACAGGCTGAGGAGTTACAGATTTTAAAGGGGGCCCTGTCAGAAATTTAGCTCCCAGTGTCAGACTTTTTGTGTCCCTATAAAGAAGAATAATGCTTGGGAGGGGCCCAGGAGGAGCAAGGTATTTGGGGTGGGGATCACAGAGTTGCCAACACTGTATTTCAAAAATAAGAGACTGTTTTCTTATCACTACCACCCTATTCCTCCTTTTCCTTATTATTATTAACAATAATATTAAGCAAGACACATCTACATTCACCAGGGATATTTCTTGCCACTCTTTGCAGTACTCAGTAACTCATGATCTTCTTGTCCAGAGAGGCAGAAGTAAAGGTCCTCCCTTTGTAAAAAAAAAATTGTTGGCAACACTAGTCCTAGGGAGGGATCTGTGTGGGGCAGAGACCATTTTGGGGAGGTGGGGGCAGGGGCCATGCCAGGCAGAGTCTGTCTGGGAGAGATGGGGGCAGGGGCCATTGTCAGGATCCGGCCTTGAAGAATCCCTGTTTAGAGACTCAAACCTTTGAGGTGCAGGAGAGACCTTGGGCGCTGCCCCACGACACATCCTCCACCTCCTCCACCTGCTGCTGGGAAACTGCAAGCCAGGCTCAGAACAACAATCCATTTGCACAGTGAGCAGGGGGTTCAGGACACCCAGACACACCTGTAAGTGACGCTTGGCACTTCCATACTGGTGTCTGTGTTTGGGCCCACCAAATTCTTGGCCATTATAATGTGAACAGCAGGCAGATAACTTGATATTTGCTGCTTCCCTCTTCCCCCAGGAAGCAAGGGGAGGGAGAGCAGAGCGATTGGGAACTACTGATCAGCACTGGACAAATGAGGCTTTTTTAGTCAGAGTTTTGGCTGTTCCCACCAGAGGGCATGGAAATGATTTCCCTTTCCCAGTGGAAGCTATGCTGGAGACAGAACCGAATGGGATCTCTCTGTTGATGGATGGTTCGCAAACCCTGAGTCTTCCCCAGGAGTCAAAGTAAGCCAGAATGTCCCAGAATACAGTTCTGGGCCCCACAAATTTGAGGGGTCAGAGTTCTGGGGCCCTGAAAAATAGCAAAATTGAGTGGAAAGCATGGTCCGCACTGCCCTGGCCTGGTAGCTGCGACCAGGCTGGGGGAGTTTTCAAATCTCCCACCCTCAGTATGCTCAGTTGCATGCTCAGGGCAGGAGCAGCCCGGCCAGGGAGCAGTTCCAGTCAGGTAAGGGGCAGCAAAAAGAGGAGTCAGGGAGTCGGAGTGGGGCCCAGAGATTAGGAGGGTTCCAGGGCCCATCAAATTATATTTTAACCACTGGACACAGACTGACCCCAGCCATGACAGGTAAAGAATCTGACCACTCACTGCTCCTTAGTCTTCATGATATCCAGGATCCTGACAACATGAACAATCTGGGGGCTAAACAGACAGAACTCACCTAAAGCAACAGCTAGCCGTGTGAAATCTACTGAGGACATGACTTCCTTGTGTAAATTCAGTGCTCCTTCATCTGACAGCTCTGAAGAATGGCATTCACTAGTCACTCTCTGTAGCCAGAGGCAGTTTTTGGGGTAGCTGAAGCAGGCACACACCTAGGGCCCCAACCAGAAAGGGGCCCTGTTGCCTGCTTCACCTACCACAAAACCTGCATCTTCTTCAGCTGACAGCAGAAGGAGCTTGTCCCTGGGGCTTGGGCCAGCAGCTGGGAGCTGAAGCTAGCAGTGGGGAGCTGGGGCAGCAGTGGTGGGGCCAGGGCCAGTGGTGGAGGTGCCAGGTCTGTGGTAGGAGAGCCAGGACCAAGATTTAATGAGCTTAAAGACTGAATTACTGTCCCTTCTGGTGACCCGGTCAGTGCGGAGGCAGCATAGGGCTATGGGAAGAGGCAGCCTTTGGCTACTGGGGGCTCTAGGTGAAGGCCCATTGCCAAAGCTGCTAATCAGAGGGACAAACTGCTGTGGTTGTGGAGCTGTTTGGACAAGTTTCAGTGAGGCACCTTTTTGTTGCAAAATCCCATTTGCTGAAACTGAAAACTTTTGCAGAGACATATGGATTTCAAGGATGTGTCTGTAGGAATGCTTCTGGAGTCCCAAGTGGATTCTCTGTTCAATGAGACAGAGACAAAGAGACCCAAATAAAAAACTGGAACATTTCCTTCTGAAAATGAACATTTCAACACCATCCTGTTCTGCAAAAGCTTTAGAAAGGTATAGTTTTCAATCCACATGGGAACAAATACAAATTTCGAAATCTTGAAAGTCTTTGCTGAATGGAATAGCAACACCAGCATCTATCACGTAAGCCACCTCACTGGCCTCAGTGGGTCACAACTTTCACTCACAGCCAACATGGGCTTAGTAAGGACCTGATCTTGAAAGTCACTCATTCAACAGAGTCCAGGATGCGGAGAGGATATGATATGGTGGCCTGGATTCTGTTACCAATGAAGATACAAAGCAGTTTTAAATCACACCTAAAATAGTGTCTCTACAATTCAAATGTAGTTATGATCGCTACATATATATACACGGAGAGAGATAAAAACTCTGTAAGTGATACATGGCTCTTCTCTCTTTGACACAGGTGAAAAACAGGAGTAATTCAGCTGTAGTCACTAACCCTGACCCCCCTATGCCTTGCCCCTTTTCTTGTCTCATTTACACCTGTACACAGCCAGTGGATAACTCTGCTAAACTGGTGGGCCAGAGTATTACCTGGAAGCCTTGTGCCAATCCATGAGGAATGAAAAGTAATTCAAAGTGCTATGGAAACCAAGGTTAGTAGCTATGATTTGCAAGGTCATGTTAATCATTATTAACAAAAGCGTCTCCTATGTCCTTGTTCCTGTAGCCTGCACAGACTGCACACACCAGGATCTCCTGGTTGACTGGGCCAGCCTGCCTGCCACATTTCCAGGGAAAATGTGATCAAAATCAACATGTTCCCCTACCACTATGTGTGTCCTCCAGGGACCCAGAAGACCCCCAGCAGGATTAGACCATATTCAGAGGCAAATCAGCCAATCTCTTGACATCAGTGGGAATTAGCCTTCTGCCATGGTCATCTTTTCCCAGGCTGGTGCCCATCTGCTGCTCAACAAACAAGCAGAGAAACGTTGCTGAGCTGACTGCCAGGACTCACTTTGCTCAGTCCACAAGTGTTAGAATCTGGCCTCTCACCCTGCCATACTGTCACCAGTCTCTTGTGTGTGGACCCTGTCACTGGGTTCCCACATGCTTCCAAGTCAGCTAGATTGGGACTGAAGCTAGACACTGTTTCTAACCCTGAGTATAGAGCACACACCTCAGACTCAGATTTCTTGTCTGAGGCCCTTCCTTAGGTTGTGGGGCACTGCCCCCTATCCACCCTACAACCTGACTTCAGTGTCCGAGACCTCCAAACACTCTAGTTGCTAGCACACACTCCTCCAGAGCTCCACCTAGCTGGGGTCTCGCTGGGCTTCTGGTTTAACCCTTCAGGGACAAGATGATAGAAAAGCAAGGAATACAGGATAAGCAAAGAAATTTCTTAGCCACAGTGACTTGGCACTTGGGTCATAACCAATAATCCTGAGACACTGTCTCCCAAATTTCATTTCTGGAAGTCTGAGGGTTGTCAGCTTTTCGGGCTGGGCAGCATCCTCCCCACTCCCGCTTGTTCTACCTCCAGGTAGTGATGCTCTGCCCTAGCACAGAGCAGCAGAGACTGTCTCTTTGTCCAGTGCTCCACGGAGATGCTCCAGCCCCTGCGCCAGTCATGCCCCACCTGTGGGCTGGTATATCACAGTGAAGTCCGCACCACGCCTTCTGCCTCCAGGCCCTGCAGAGACTCATTTATAGTGCAGGTAGTCTGGTGTGGAGCCATCTGGCATGCACCTTCCTCCGCCACCACCGAGGGCTCCGATACAACCAGCAGCAATTTTACCTTCATCTGAGAGGCGTTCTGCAAGACGTCTCTAAGCTGCTGGTCTTCTACCAGGACCTCCTCCAGACCTGGAGACTCATCTTGGCCTCCGGCTCCCTTGTGCCCACTAAGCAGGAGGACCTCCTTGTGCAGCCCCTGCTACACAACCTCTATCTTTGTGTGCAGGTTGCGGAGGCCCCCTCAGTGCGGCGGAGGTTGGTCCCGGCAGGCGTCATCAGGGTTGGAGACCACCTGGACTATGCCCTGGGGGACTGGGTGGATCAGCACATGGTCTCCACCCTTTGAACCCCCCAGGGCTTACTCCAGGAGGTGAAGAGGGCCCTGCCCCCCCACTGCTCGGGTTTACTTCAAGTGGGTCTTGTGAGAGGGTACCACCCACCTCCCTCTCAGTCCTGGCCCTCCAGGGCTCTTGATAGGACCCCGGCCCCATGAGCCCTCCTGGCCGTCCCATGCTCCAAACCCTGAGCCGGCTTCTAGGCTTGCAGTCGGCCTGCTTTTGAACCGCCCCTCGGGGTTGGTAGCTCCTCCATGGAGCCATGAGCACAGGCATGTACTTGGCATGGATCACCCCATACCCTGACACCTGCCCCTTCTGGGGCATGAGAGAAACCCTGGCACATAAATACCTAGATTGCACTAGGTGACAGCCCCTCTTCCAGCTCCTCCAGAACCTCCTTCTGAGGTTCTGGCTGCACTTTTCCCCTCATTTGTTCATCTATGCACTCCCTATCCACTGTGGCCCCATGAAGTCGTGAGATCTCCTCGTCAACTGCTTCCTGGCCCTTGGCAAGGCCACTATCTACAAGACCAGGGAAAGGAGGTTGGATGAGGGGGATCTCTGCAACTGTGGAGCAGTGCATAGTTGCTGTGTAGAGGGTCCTTGGGTTGGAACCTGGAGTAGTGAGCAGACCCCATATCTCCTACCTGCCAGAGTGACATACACCCAAAAGAAGGATAGACAGGGCTTGGTTGGGAGCCTGCCCCATGGGCTGAATTTAAAAGGCCCAAAGCTGGGGCTGAAAACTCTAATGAGGACAAAGAGACTGGACATTTATTGAACTCTGTTACCCTGGAAACAGTTCAAATGTTGTGACTCAGCCAAAGGGCCAAGCCAAGAAAGACCTGCCAACATTGCAGGGGGTACCAGGACAAGCAAAGGATTATAACACCACACCCAGTTGCTAGGAGGCATTCACAAGTTCAGTGTCCCCTCACAATCCCCAAAGGGAATAGAATAGCTCATCCCCTCATTATTGTGTCCACCACTTAGACCTAAATTCCAGCTCACTCATTTTGGCCCATTGATTTCCAGTCCTACACTTTCCTTGTTTACCAGGCATGATTTTCTTACAGTCCTTAAGTTAGAGCCAGGAGCCTTTTAATTTGAATCAACACAGCCTCATCTTTGCACCTTTTCCCAGTCACATTTGTAGTTACAGGTTATGTGCACATCTTATAAACTTACACTCACGTTTCACATCTGAGATCACCCTGTGGGCAAATTTGCAGGGTGTAGGAAGCCATGGTGGAGGGCCCATCCCCTGAGCACTGATCACTACAGTCAGCTGGCTTTCAGTGACAGTACCAAGCACGTCTGCATGGAAAGGTGCTTTCTGCCAATGCAGTATAGCGAGTTGCCCTCTGGGAAATTTAAATCTGTGTTCAGCAGAAAATTCAAAATGGAGCCCATAAACTGACTCTAGCCCATCCTACTCTGCACAGCAACAGCAGTGGGTCTGAAAACATGGGAGAACCCAGAATATGGAGTTGATTTCACCACAAATGGTTTGTCAGAACTTTATACCAGAAACGGAGACTTTTCCCAGGTGTAATTAACTATTCTCCTGCCTGAACAGCTTCAGTCAGGAAGAAGAAACAATACCAGGTTAACAATAACATTGCCAGGAGTAAGCAAAACTAAACGGTAAATAATATAAGCAAGCAGCAGAAAAAATTCACCTCACTTTTAGGCCAGCCCCTGCAAAGGATGAATCATTTAGATTGTGGCTAATTGCCATGGGTCCCCTGCTATTTTGAGTTCCCTGGGTGGGCTTTCCTACCCTGGAACAAAGGTGCGACAGGTTTACATCTTTGCAACCTGTTGCAACCACCCATACCTGTTTATTATACAGTCCCCCCTCTTACACTAGGCCCCCCTGATGCTTTGGACTCCTCATGTTTGCTGACCAGGAGGCAAGCTGAATTGCACAGCAGTTTGGCCACCCCACTCTGGTTTCTCCTCCTCAGCTGGGGGACAGCTGTTTTTACTTCTGTCTTGCCTCATCAGGCAAATTTCTGACTTGCTCTAATCATCACATTCAGCTGTTGCTCACTCTTCTTTGCAGTCGGTGGCCCTTGGACCACCCAGCTAGCTGGGCTGGGGTGGCAGGGACACTGAGGGGCTTGTCAACCTCTACTCTGCCACAAGATGAAAACAGGGTGGTTTAGGAATAAGCAGTGATTTGGTTGTAGAATGAGGAAGGGGAAATTCACCCCTTTTTTCAATGTATTTTCTATTCTTAGTTGCAATTTTGACTTCAAAGTTTCCAGCTAGCTTTAAATTCATAAAGCCATCTGCGCGTTCATTCCAATTGAAGCTCAACTCTGTAATGAATAATATTTTAAATTAAATGAACCATTTGACTAGTGCTGTCAACACCTTCCTGTGTGGAGTTGTTGAATGGTCCCTTAAAATGTCTATTAACTACTTATACCAATCAGTTCCACCTCACATGTAGCATGATGACACTGAGTACATTTCCTGACATGAAGAGACTTTGTGTAAGCTCAAAAGTTTGTCACTCTCACCAGACGGTGGTCCCACAAAGATGTGGCCTTGCCCACTTGTGTCTGTAAAATCTTCCTGCTAAGAAGACAAAAATGAATTGCAAAGAAATGACCTTATTCTCTGTAGGTGACCAGCCCTCTCCCGCCCGTGGGGAGGGTGCCCCCAACTGGTGGTCCTGGGGAATTAGCTGGAGGGGGCATCCTTTCTGGTGGCTGGGCGTCACCTTTGGGGTAGACAATCACAAAGTGTATGGCTCCATCCCCCAGATGGGGTGGACAAACACAAAGTCTATGGCCCCAGCCCCGAGGCAGGGAAGGCAAGCACAAAGCCTATGGCCCCAGCCTTCTACTTCCTGGCCCTGGTGCCTGCAGTTCACCAGTCTGACCAGGGGTGGCGTTCAGGCCCCTCCTCCAGCCCCGGCTTCGAAGGAGGCCACAGCTTACATTTGCCATATCAAACACATCCAATCTGAGCTCAGTCAAGGAGGCCCCAGTGCTCCACGCACCAGTTAGCATGAGCTACTGATGCCGTCAATGGTGGAAGCTGGATTCCCATTGGTGTGCAGGTCATTTCTGCAGAGTCCCCCTGCAGCAACTGCAATAATTAACTCAGGCCTCTGAAATCCCCACTTCCCGAGCCAGCAGCAGATGAGATGCAGAGGCTGGTCCCCCTCCCCCAGTCCCCACAGGCCCTGCACTCCAGAGAATGCCTGGTCAAGGGTTGAGCTTCCTCTGAGATAGTCATCATGTCATTGTTGCCCTATATGTCCTGGGCCAGAGGGAGTGGTCAGCTGGGGTGTGAGACCAGGATGGTCTCCGATATGCCTGCCCAGCTACTGATCAGTGCCTGTGCTCACTGGGATGTGGAGATTACAACCCTGGGGTGGCCCGCATCTGATTACCATCTTTGAAATGAAAACAATGCGATCATTCCCCACAAGACCAGCCTGCACAGCCCCAGCCACAAGGCAACTCCAGCTACAAGTCCCCAGCATCCAGTATTTGGAGTGAAAACACAAGGAGATAAGAATGATGACAAACAGGTTTGTCTTATCAGCATGTTTTGCCTCATCATCTGTTTCCTTTAGCCAGCTGTTACTGAACATGCAGTTTCTGATGAGAACTTTCTTTTCCAGGGTAAAGTCACTTGCACAATTCCCCTGATCTTCCATTGTTGACTGTGCCTCACAGATCTTCTCACACTCATGGGACATAAGCCTTTCCTCTCACACGCACCTGGCTCACTGGCAATTTGGGGAGCAACCAGTGGCTGTGCTTTCACCAGTTTTGCTCTATTATCACTGAACCTGCAAAAGGGGGGATGCTGCGACGTCTTGGGCTGGACATGGAAATTTTTTCTGGGAGCTATCTAAGAGGAGGGTATGAATAATGCAAATCTTTGAACTCTTGTAAACAAAAAATACCCAGCAAATTAAATTATTTTTCTGGCAACTGGCAAATCCATAAAAAAAAAAAACAACCAAGCCAATCAAATAGCCATGTGACTTTCATCCATCTCCCTTGGATCTGACCCCATGGTGCAGGACTAAGCCGTGGATCCCCATCCCAATGTGTTGAGTGCATCTGTGGTGCCCAGCACTCCACTGCACCCAGTCCTCCCAGAGCCCAACTCCCACAATAGCGCCCATAGGGATGGCCCTTCCCAAAGCCACATGCTCACATTAGGGCTGCCTGACCCAGAGGTGATCCTCATTCATTGCAGCTGTGCAGCCCAGCAGGCTGGGCTTGGTTGTGAGTGGGTTTGAACAGACCTAGGAGACCCATCTGCAGTCTGGGTGGAAACAAAGTCTGGCATAGTCAAGGCATGCAGTGGAAACCAGCCCATTGGACGGACCAGATCTCAGACCAAACACCTCCTGGGTTATTTCCAGCCAACTTGTGCAGACGCCAGAAATGCAAAGCTGATCCCAAGGGCCTATGTAAACAGGGCCATCCCTAGGCGGGTGCGGGGCCCTGGGTGAATTGCCTTCTGTGGGGCCTCCACTAACCCCCCTACCAGCACTGGGGGAGCGGGGCAGGCCAGCCTGTCCACTCTCTGATGCCAGCACATGTGTTGCTCTCGGCGTTGTGCAAGAGCAGTGCGGAGAGGGCAGGAGGCAGCGCAGCTGCAGGGGATAGCAATACAGGCCCCACCGTGCCTCTCGGCCCCTCCCGCTGCTCCAGCACAGAGCCGAAAGCAGCGCATGGTGGGGGGGATGGGGGTGCGGACTGGCAGTGCTGAACCGGGCTGCCACTTTTGGCCAACTCACCTGGTCCCTGGCATGGGGGGTGCAGCGGAGTGGGTCCCGTGGGGCCCCCCAAAGTGCAGGGCCCTGGGTGGCTGCCCCTCTTGCCCTACCCTAGGGGCGGCCCTATGTGTAAATACTGCCAGAAGGGCTCTGGCCCCAAAAGAGGAACCGGGTTTGTCTCTTGGTGATGCCAGATCCATTGTGCTCAAGTGAGGAGTGAAATGCTGTCTGCTCTCACTGCTGTCCTGGGCTATTTGCCCCTCACACTCTATTTCCCTGCCCTACATCCTGGCTGGCTCTCTAGGACACCCTAAATACAACTGGGTGTCTGGAATGGGACCCCTGGCCCTACTTATCAGAGCAGCCAACTGGGTAAGAAGGGGCTAGCATTACATTCTTCAGGACAGAGTTCCTCTTAACCTTCATGGCCTGAAATGCAGCTGCTTTGCTGAACATCCACAACAGAGCCCTACAGTTGGTACATCCCAACACCCCAGTCTCATGAACACTGGCAAACCCTGCCCCTCCAAGGCTGGTCGGACAGCCCAAATCGACCAGAATTCTGCCAGAGTCCCGCAGCCAGCCATGCTTCTCCACCCTGAGTAACGCAGAGTACTCCTTCAGCAGGACCCAGCTGGCTGCTCTATGTCCATCCTCCCCAGACAATAGCTCTTCAGCCCCAAACAGCTCCGGTTTGGGTCTGCAGGATGCCCTGCATCCCAGAGGAGCTGCCAGCCACACACTGCTGCCGGGTGAAGACCAAATCCCCCAGCTCCCCCAATGGTTAATCTCAGCAGCAGCGCTGAGACATTTCTGCCTGTTAATCAGATTGCTCGGCCACCGCCAGAGGAGGAGGAAAGGCCCTGTGCCCACTTCTGCTTGTCCCACTGGCTCCCCAAAGCCGCGCCTCTGAACAATCATTAATCACAGCCCTCCAAACAATGCAGGAGACAAACAAACAGCCAGGAGAAGGCCAGCACTTCCCAGCCCCTCAGAGCAGGCAGTGAGGACCAGTTCTTTGCAGTGGCAGCCGGTGACTTTGTCCCAGCGTCCTGAAGGCCACCAAGCACCTGAGCCAGGTGGGGGCCTTGGTCTTGGGGAGGTTGGGTGGGGCAGAAGCCATTAGCTAGCCAGGGGGGCTCTTAGGCTGGAGAAGGAATTCTAGCTGGCAGCCTGCAAGCTTTCGTCTCCCATGACCATGAAGCAGAAGGCATTTTGGACTGTTCTGGAATACACCTGCCGACTGCTGGGCATCTCCACAGCAACAGGTAAGCAGGGGGCTCGGTCTTTGGGCCATGGACCGCCCAGGGCCCACAGATGATATCTAAGACTTCCAAAAGGGGCTACACCTCCACCAGAAATTGTACAACGGTATTCGTACAAAGAAAAGTTGGAAGTCACTGCTCTAGGCTGGAAGCCTCTGGATGCCTGGTTTCCTTTCCTGGCTCTGATTGGGACACCCACCCTTTCCCCATTTGTCCAATGGGGACAATGAGCCTGGCCCACCTTTGCTGTGGGGTATGGGAAGAGAAGCATGAAGTGTTATTACACCCCATTGCAAAGGGTCAGTGGAAGCAGTCTCTGCCTTTGGCCACAGACTGAATCCCAAGCACTGTGGGTAAGGATGGGGAGGAAGCTGGGATCCTCGGAAATGCCGGGGGGCCACAGACACTGCTGCTGGGAAGGGAGGCTAGCTCCCATGGCAAAGGCTCCTGCAGGCTGGGGATGAGATAATGGAGTAACCTAGCTCTGTGGAGGAAGGGTCTCCAAAGCTTGGGGAAAGAGGCCTGAAGAGTGGTCCTGTCCCAGGTGGGCTAAAAAGAGGATGCTACAGCATTGCTCCCCAGGACACTTCCAAGAACAGGTCTTCTTTGATCAATCCCTCCCCACTGAGCTGCCTAGTGTCCTGCCACATGCAGGAACCAGACAGAGTTTCTGCATTGGCTTCTTGGGTACAGGAGTCCTACATCTTTGTGCACATTTCCCCAGTGCCCCAAGACTTACTGAAAATCATCATTAATGGTGCAGTGAACTCCTCAGCCAGACCTTTTAAAAATCTTGGATGCAAATCGTCTGGATTTTAAAATGGCTAACTAGTGGTTTCTGTTTACCATCATCCAGAGATAACAACACAATGGAAAGAGGGTCTATATCACCCTGTAAGAGAGTATCATCTGTTTCGTCCCCAAATATGGAAGAGAAATATATATTTAACATTCCAGCCTCCCAGTTGATAATTCTACCATTTCTACCTAGGAATGGACTGATACCACTGTCAGGATCCTTTTTGTTCCTGATATATTTTTAAAACTCCTTGATGTCCTTAGCTGTGCTGGCCATCTATTCCTCCTTGTGTCCCTTTATTTCCCATATTAATTTTCTACAGTTCCTGACTTCTGATTTATATTTTTCATTAGCAATTCTCCCTTTCTGCCAGTTGGAATTATAACTGGCTTGTGTGTATTGCTGTCCTCTGCAGAAAGGAACCCAGACTGAACCTCCACGTGTCCTGTGCCATAGACTGCTGATGTTGATTCTCCTTTAGCTGTCATGAAAGAGGCCTGTGGTTTTGGAGTGGGAAGCTAGGTTCTAGCTATCTTCATATCCAGACTCTTACTGTGTGCTCAGCCCACAGCTCATTGGCCCAGCTCAGACCCACATGGGGCATGGTTAGGGTTACCAGATGTCAGGCAAAAGGAGGACATGTCCTTCTTTTTACTTTCACATCCTCCATCTGGCAGGCATTTTAAAATACATGATTTTGTCTGGCTTTTTACTTATAGGGGTTAAAGTATTCTTGAATGCCATGGAATACCTTATTTTTAGGGGGAAAGCATTCCAGGACCCCCTAAAAACAGAAGAATATTACATGAATACTACATTTTCTCCATGTGTCCTCCAATGTCCTCCTTTTCGTACTTCCCTGTCCTCCTTTCTGGGCTTTAGTATCTGGTAACCCTAGGCATGGTTGTGTTGGGTCTGACCCATACCTCTTTGAGAACCAGACCCAAGGAACTGGCCTGTTCTGCCCTGAGTTAGCTGAGAGGGCTGTCCTGTTCAGTTTGAAGGGTTTCATTAAAGAAGCGTCCTGGGGAGCAATGCTGCTGGGTCAGGTTATGGCACAGCCTTGGGGGATGCTTTCTTTTTCATACCATACACCAGCCTTTGTGAGGCACAGAGCTCCCCACATCTTACCCTGCTTGGGCCCTTGCAGGAACATGCCCATCCCTGCAGGGATTAAGGAATGAGGCAGGGTGGAATTTTCCCTTGAGTGCAGCTCCCTGGCTCCAGCTAAAAGACAAGGCAAGTCTCAGCACACTAAACCCCTTAATCCACCTTAGTGGATAATCCCCAGCCTGGCTGCCTTAGCCAAGAGGCCACGCTGCATAGCACAAAGCAAAAGCTCATTCCAGGCAACTAAGCCGCCTGCCCTGTCTTTGTGCTTTTCTGTTATTTAGTAAGTGGCACAGTCACCATGGCTACAGATGCTCTTAATATGGCTGGCATGCTGGCAGGCCAGGGTTTGTTAGGGGCAGGAATTGGAGAGAGTGAGATGGGGGGGCTGGTTTTCCCAGTAAGGACAAACACAGCATGGCCCCCTCAGCTGACTCAAAGGCAGAACAGGCCAGTTCCCAGCATGGCCATGGAGGGGTCTGAGGCTGGGTGGCTAGAGCAGGGAAATTGAGCACACCAAGCAGGGGAGCTGGTCAAACACAGAGCGGGATCTTATGAGGCTCTCAGTGCTGGCCTGGTCAGAGCAAAGTCCAGCCAACACTGAGCCCCGTGCACAATCCTAGCCTTGGATCCAGGGCTTCAAGGGGTTAATACTGCTGTTGGGGTGGGTGGTACTAAGTTCTACACAGACATAAGGCCTAGGGCAGGATCTGAAATCAAAGGTTGACTGGGGTCCTTCTTGGCATGTCCCTCTGCCCCCTCCATACTCATCACCCAGTTACCTGTGTATGGTCAGGAAGTGAGAGGTCTCACCAAGGGAGTGGTAGAAGGCAGAGGGCAGCTGGCCGATTTCAGTTTAGGGCAAAGCATGCCCCTTCTATCTAGCAAAGCCTAAGAAGCTAAGTAGGGAAAGGGGCAAGCTGCTGGTCAGATGCTGTGACTGTGTCTACGTGAGGTATGGAGATGGGCACTAGACCAAACAGCAGGACCCCCATGGCCCATTGGAGCCAAAGCCATAAGCCTGGAGTCACCTGGTTCCTGCAATGGTACAAGCAGAAAGCCTGCATCCAAACTCAATATGCTGCATCATAGGCACACCCACCCCTCAATCACACCCACACAGAGACACACTCCCATTCCGAAGTTCCCCACACACATTCTGTGGAGTGGCTGCTGTCTGGATCAAACTGGGTCATTTCCAGTGAAGGCCACCATGGAGACGCCAATGTTCACGGAGCCCTGGGAAGCTGGGAGTCCCAGTGCACTGTACAAATGAGGGAGCAGCTTCACTATACCATGAGGGAAACTGAGAAATGGAGCAGTGAAGTGATTGGCCAAAGATCTGTGACAGAGCCAGAGACTGAACTCAGCCTTCCCAGCTCCAGCCCTCTGTTCTGATCCTGGATGCTCTGCCTTTGTGCCTGGCCCCAAGAGCCACCTGGAGGATAGGCACGGTGGTGCTGGGGTGGGTACGAGCCTGGGTGCAATGTGACCATGACTCCAGTCCTGCCTCTCTCCTCAGTGCTGATTGGCGTGGGCGTGGAGACCCTGCAGCGCGGCCAGTTCCAGAGTCTGGCTGTCTACCTGCTGTGAGTATGGCTGTCCTGAGTCAGCACCAGCTCCACGCAGAGCTTTGGGGGTGAGCCTTCTCCCTATACTGTGGTCAGCAGCCACTGGGTACTGAGGGGGTCCGGTCAAGTGGCCTTGCTAAACATGAGGGCTGACTGGCCCACTCCTCCTGGCCTCATGATGTAGGAGTCTGGGGCCCTGTGAGACATGGGGCAGCTCTGCCTGGCTCATTCACCCCAGTGGAGCTGGTCATGGGCCACTGTGCCTTGTGGCCTTTCCATGTAAGGGCTGGGCAGGGAGAGCCCACGGGGCTCGCACTAGGTAGCTCCTCCCAGGCCCCATGCTGGCCCTATTGTCCATATTTCCTGTCCCTAGAGGAGGACAACACAGGTGTTAGAAGATTCTAGCAGTTAACAGATGACTCAGGCAGTGATGTTACAAGGAGGGCTTTGGGATGTATGGGCACTGGGAGGCATTCATGGACAGAAGATTGTTTGCTAGGGATGGACTTCACCTGAGTAGGGAGGGAAACAGACTTCTGGGAGGGAGGCTAGCTCAACTGATTAAGAGAGCTTTAAACTAAAGAGTGTGGGGAGATGGTTGGGAGATGCTCGGGCAATCTCTACACCTGACACTAGCATTGAGAGGCAGGAAACTGAATTCAGAAAAGACAAAGATGTGGGAGGCAGTATAGATGCTAGAAAGGAGGGAAGCACAAATCCTGGTCTGATGGGCGATGTTGGCAGTAGTAAAAAAAGGCCATGTCGGGTACAGAATGTGAGCAAAGCCGAGCAGCAAAAGCTAAAATGTTTATATACCAATGCGAGAAGCCTAGGTAATAAAATGGAGGAACTGGAACTACTGGTAGAGGAACTGAAACCAGATATTATAGGGATAACAGAAACATGGTGGAATAGTAGTCACAACTGGTGTACAGGCATTAAAGGCTATGTGACAGACAGACAGATGTAATGGCAAAGGTGGTGGTGTGGCATTGTTTATCAATGATGCAATAGAATGCAAAGAAATTCAGAGTGATGATATTAGCAGGACAGAGTCTATCTGGCTCAAAATCACAATGGAGAAGAAAGCTACTGGAGTTTCTCATGGATTAGTGCTTGGGGTGTGTTACATACCGCCAGGATCTGATTTCAACATGGATAGAGAATTCTTGAAGGCCTTTAAGGAAGTAAACACTACTGGGAACTGTGTGATTATGGGAGATTTTAACTTCCCAGATATAGACTGGAGGATATGCACTAGCAGCAATAAAAGGACCCAGATTTTCTTGGAGGTGATAGCAGATGAATTTCTCCATCAAGCAGTTTCCAAACCAACGAGAGGAGACGCTATCTTAGATTTGGTATTAGTCAATAATGAGGACCTCATAGGCTATGTTCACACAGGGCAGGCTTGTTTCGAAACAACACATTTCGAAACAAGCTGTTTCGAAATAATATGTTATTTCGAAACAACTTATTTCGCTGGACAAAAACCATGTCCGCGAAATAACGGAGTGAAATAGCAGGTCCACAGTGTGGACCTGCTATTTC
>ML681981.1:46636754-46731899 GCA_007922195.1 Podocnemis expansa | reverse complement strand
AGCACGGCCATTTCGAAAGAAGCGGTTTGCTTCTTTCGAAATGGCCGTGCGTCGTGTGGCCATGCCACTTCTTATTTCGAAACAACCTCTGTTGTTTCGAAATAAGAACCCTGTGTAGACATACCCATAGAGGAATTAGTTGTAGGGGACAACCTAGGTTCTAGTGATCATGAGCTAATCCAATTTAAACTGAATGGAAGGTAAACAAAAATAAATCTGTGACCAGAGTCTTTGACTTCAAAAGGGCTAAATTCAAAAAATTAACAGAATTAGCTAGGAAAGTGGACTGGACTAAAGAAATTCATGGATATGAACGTTGAGGTTGCTTGGAACTGCTCCAAGACAAAGCTGCAGGAACTATCTAAGCCTGCATTCCAAAGAAGAGGAAAAAATTTGGAGGCATGGGTTGTAAATCAACCTGGATGAATGTACCTCTTAAACAGGTGATTAGGAGGAAACACAAGGCCTACAAGGAGTGGAAGGTGGGAAGGATAGGAAAGGAGGACTACCTTTTAGAGGTCAGAGCATGTAGGGATCAAGTGAGGAAGGCCAAAAGCCAAGCAGAGTTAGACCTTGCAAAGGGAATCAAAACCAATAATACAAGGTTCTTCAGCCATATAAATAGGAAGAAAACACAGTAGCAGGAGGCTGGACCACTGTACACTGAGGATGGGGTAGAGATCAAGGATAATCTAGGCATGGCTGAATATCTAAATAAGTATGGGGGGACCCGTTATTGCACGACTGGTTTGCGTGTGGAACCGGTTAACACACAGTAACCGGATGTCCCCCAAAGACCCCACAGTAATGCGCGGGTCCCGTTAATGCACCTTGCGTAAACAGGACCATGCGCATCACTATCCCAGAGACAGGTCCCAGGCACCGGCCCAGGCCCCGCTCCCCAGCCCCACTTCTGTGCTGGGGTCCAAGCCGGCCTCAGGCGCCTGCCACCGCCAGCCTGGCCCCGGATCCGCAACCAGACCTAGAAGGGGGCTTGAAGCGGCCGCCACCGCTGCTCTCTGCCATGTCCCCCACCAGGGGTCCAGGGCCAGGCTGGCGGCAGCAGTCACCTGAGGCCAGCTCAGACCCCAACACAGAATTGGGGCCAGGGGCATGGCCCGCGGCCAGGAAGCGGGGCCTGGGCCGGTGCCCCAGGGAAGGCCTTCCAGTCCCGCTTACACGCGGGCCAGTTTACGCGTGGTCGCCAGGGGCTTCTCCCCCGACACCCGCACGTAAACTGGTCCCCACTGTACTTTGCCTCTGTCTTTAATGAGGGTGATGGGTACATTGGGGACAGAGGTAGGGCAGCTAATGGGAATGAGAATGTAGAAGTGGAAATTACCATATCTGAGGTGGAAGCCAAGCTTCAGCTGCTTAATGGAACTAAATCAGGGGGTCCAGATAATCTTCATCCAAGAATATTGAAGGAACTTGCACATGAAATTCCCAGCCTTTTAGCAAGGATTTTTAAAGTATCAGTGAACACAGGGGTTGTACCTTATAACTGAGGAATTGCTAATGTAGTCCCTATTTTCAAGAAAGGGAGTAAAAGTGATCCAGGTAACTACAGGCCTGTTAGTTTGACCTCAGCAGTATGCAAAGTCTTGGAGAAAATTTTGAAGGAGAAAGGACTTAAGGATATTGAGGAAAATGGTAACTGTGATAAAATACGACATGGCTATACAAAAGGTAGATCATGCCTGACCAACCTGATCTCCTTTTTTTGAGAAGATAACGATTTTTTGGATAAAGGGAATGCAGTGGACTTAATTTACTTAGATTTCAGCAAGGCATTTGATATAGTTCCACACAGGGAATTATTAAATTGGGGAAGATGGGGATTAATATGAAAACAGAAAGGTGGATAAAGAACTGGTTACAGGGGAGACTACAGAGGGTCATAGTGAAAGGTGAACTGTCTAGCTGGAAGGAGCTAACTAATGGAGTTCCCCAAGGATCAGTCTTGGGACCCATCTTATTCAACCTTTTTGTTACTGACCTTGGCACAAAAAGTGGAAATGTGCTAATTAAGTTTACAGGCGACACCAAGCTGGGAGGCATTGCCAATACAGAGAAGGATCGGGATAGCATACAGAATGATTTGGATGACCTTGTAAAGTGGAGCATTAGAAATAGGATGAAATTCAACAACGGGAAGTGCAAGGTCATGCACCTAGGGACAAATAACAGGAATTTTTCTTATCGGTTGGGAATGCATCAGCTGGAAGTGATGGGGGAGGAGAAGAACCTGGGCGTACTGGTTGATCACAGAATGACAATGAGTAGCCAATGCGATGTGGCAGTGAAAAAAGCTCATGCGGTCCTGGGGTGCATCAGAAGGGGTATTTCCAGTAGAGATAGGGAGGTGTTAGTACCGTTATACAAGGCGCTGGTGCGACCTCTCTTGGACTATTGTGTACAGTTCTGGTCACCCATGTTTAAGAAAGATGAAGTCAAACTGGAACAGGTGCAAAGAAGGGCTACAAGGATGATTCGTGGAATGGAAAAATTTCCCTATGAGAGACGACTAAAGAGCTTGGTTTGTTTAGTCTTCTCAAAGGAAGGCTGAGAGGAGATATGATTGCTCTTTATAAATACATTAGATGGATCAATACAAGGGAGGGAGAGGAATTATTTGAATACAGCACCAATGTGGACACAAGAACAAATGGATACAAACTGTCCTTCAGAAAATTTAGGCTTGAAATTAGACGCAGATTCCTAACCATCAGAGGAGTAAAGTTCTGGAATAGTCTACCAAGGGAAGTGGTGGGGGCAAAAACCTTAGGTGCCTTCAAAACCGAGCTCGATAAGTTTATGGAGGGAATGATATGGTGGACAGTGTAGCTTGGCCATTGTCTGTCTTTTACTACTGGTGATGGGTATGATAGTGACCTGGGAAGGGGCATTGGATCGAGTGGGTTCTGAGTTATTACAGAGAAGTTCTTCCTGACTGGCTGTTGTGGACTTGCCCTCATGCTCAGGGTTTAACTGACCGCCATATGTGGGGTTGGGAAAGAATTTTCCCCCTGGGCAGATTGGCTTGGGCGCTCAGGTTTTTTTGCCTTCCTCTGTAGCACTGGGCATGGCTCACTTGCTGGTTGATTCTCTGTATTAAAGTCTTTAAATCATGATTTGAGGACTTTAATAGCTCAGTTATGGGTTTGAGGTTCATTGTAGGAGTGGGTGGGTGAGGTTTTGTGGCCTGCAGTGTGTGGGAGGTCAGACTAGATGATCATATTGGTCCCTTCTGACCTTAGAGTCTATGGCTGTGTTCACACACAGGCATTATTTCGATACAAGTTGTGTCGAAACAACTTGTATCGAAATAATGCCTTATTTCAAAATAACTTAATTCAAATTAACAGTTTGTTAATTCGAATTAAGGAAAAAAGCTCAAAGCGAAATAGTTTCAGGCAACAGTTATTTCAAAACAAGTCACTGTTGTTTCAAAACAACATGTTCAGAAGGCATTGTTTCTAAACAATCGTTTCAAAACAACATTGTTTCGTCCTCACATGGTGTTTAAGATGTTTTAAAACAATGCCGTTGTTTCGAAACAACGGGTGCCAGTGTTTTGAAACAACTGTGTGTCATGTGAACAGGGTATTTCTTATTTCGAAACAACCTCTGTCGTTTCGAAATAAGAGTGCTGTGTGAACACACCCTATGAGTCTATGAGGATCTGACTGGCTCCACTTACTTCAGTTTCTCAGGTGCGGTGGTTTCCATCTGCGAAGTCTCCTTCTTCATCAGCCTACTGCTGGGCACATGCATCACGTGAGTGCTCCCTGCCCACACCCCCACCAGCCCCATGCCCATGCCCATGGCCTGTGTGTCCTCCCCATGCCCCCATGCAGAGGCGTTGCTGGTGCTGGGCACCTGGGGCACATGCCCCAAATCCCAGCACCGATGCCCTGGATCTCCGGCCCAATTGGGCTGGAGATCCAGGGCCCAGCCGCCGGCGGCTGTGTTGGCCCCTTCCCTGGCTGGGGATCCAGGTTCCAGCCACCCGCAGCCGCTTCTAGCCCCGTCCCTGGCCTGGGATCCGGGGCCTGGCCACCTGCAGCTGTGGCAGGGAATTCGGGGCCTGGCCACCCATGGCAGTGGCAGCCCCATCTCTGGCCGGGGATGCAGAGCCTAGCCGCCCGCAGTGGTGCAGCAGCTTCTGCACCCAAACAACCCAAACTCGTGCACGGGTCCCTCCCCGGGCCACCGACGCCTCTGCCCCCATGCACTCCATCTGCTCCATGTGCCTTGCCCACACCCACACCCCGTGTGTCCTCCCTCTGCCCCCATGCACTACGCCCACCCACACTACACATGTACCCCTCTGGATTTCTCCATGTCCATGTCACATGTACCTTGCCCACACCAACCCCACACTCACACCACAGGTGCATCAGCCCACCAACTCCACTCCCAAGACACGTGTGCCCTTCACATGTCCTCTGTGTACCCCAAATCCATGGATGCCTCATACACCCTCCCAAGTGTCCCACCCACATCTCCATGCACCCCACTCATGCTCCCAACTGTCCTGCACACTCATGCCCCTGCTACCCCTTACCTGCACCCACTTGGGGGAGGACAGAATGTAGGGCATGTGGCACTCGCTCTTCCCTGCCAAATGTGAGCTTCTCCCTGGACTGGGGAGTGCTTGGCGTCCCACCCTGTGTTCCCATACCACACGAGCCACTCAAGCCTGGGGCTCTGAGCTGTGGAGCTGGTGACCACCAGAGGGCATTCAGACCCGGCCCTGCTGGGCACATAGGCTCTCTCTGTTACTGGGAACTTGTTTTCCCTGCCTTAGCCCAAACTTACCCATCTCTTCACAGCTACCAGCCAGGCTCCCTGGCACACACCGTCTGGAAGCGAGCCAGCCAGCCAGCGAGCTTCCAGAAATTCCTGGGTTATGTGCTGCTCTCGGTAGCCTGTTTCCTGCATCCTGTCCTGGTGTGGCATGTCACCATCCCTGGTAAGAAGCGAGCTGGGGCTACAAAAAGGGGCTGGGTTATGGCAGTGGGCACTGGGGGGGGGGTCATGGCCTGCTTGCCTGCTGATCCTTCCCTCGTTCTTTGCCACCTCTCGTCTCAATGCCTGACATGGCGCCTCTTTCCCAGGCTCCATGCTCGTGATGACTGGCTT
The DNA here is from genome assembly GCA_007922195.1 of Podocnemis expansa. Lineage (NCBI taxonomy): Eukaryota > Metazoa > Chordata > Testudines > Podocnemididae > Podocnemis > Podocnemis expansa. The sequence continues at coordinate 46,726,751 of ML681981.1, read as the reverse complement.
GGCCTACTTCTTGCTGAGTAAGCGGAAGAAGAACCCATCATGCCAGGATGGGCAGGGCCCATTAGAGCAGTACCTGGACCCCTTTGCCATGGCTGCCACTCCCACAGGCTGTGGTGACACAGAGCAAACTTTTACCTTCCCTGGGGGGCGCAGGGAGCAGCATGCCACCCTGCTTGGCCATGTGAAGAGCATCCTGAAGGGCAGCAGTGCAGCCAAGGGTGCTGGAAGGCCAGCTGAGTCTGCCCCGGCCCTGCCCTTGCCAACTACCAAGCCTGTGCCGGCCCCGTGCAAACAGGTGCACTTCCAGGAGAAACCAGTGAGGATCATTACCTCTGTCAGTGAGACCCTGGCTGAGGCAGAGAGCGAGACTGAAGAGGAGACCACGTCGGACACTGTCCCCATCCTGGCACCCACGGACAGCCCACTCCTCATCACACCCTTCAGTGCCGCAGGCCCATTCTGAGCACCCCCCTCACCTCACCGTGGCCTCAGGGCTTGGGCACGCTCCCTCTGCAGTGGCAGAGCTAACCTGCCTTCAGGAGCATGGTGACCCCCACCTCAAACCAGAACCCTGGTGTCCAGGAGCTCAGGCAATCCCCCATAACCAACAGTTGTTGCTGCTGCCTGAAGGGAGGGGCTGTCATTCAGGGGCCATCCTGGTTACTTACCTGCTGGGGCCGGGCCAGCTGGGCAAGGCTCCAGGGGCACCATCTTATCTGGTGTTAGGTTTCCCAAATTTATCCTTGTCTCCTCCAAATGTTGCAAAGGGGTGAAAATCGGGGCAAAAAGTTCATTTCTCAATGCGCAGGTCAGTCGTGGACAGCTGGCAAGACAGAGAAAGACGGCAAAGGAGAGAACAGCCCATTCCACACTGTGATTCATACCCCAGACTGTACAGCACATTCATCAGGCGGCATACGTGTGTCTGTCTTTCTTTCACACCATGGCTGTGCTTCGACAGAGCCTCCTGTTTACTCAGCAACACACTTAATAATGGAGAGATTTCTGCCTAGTGGAGTGGGTTGAATTTTCTTAACCTAATCATTGTTTCCATGTACCTGAGCTGTCCAAAATTCAGCTGGAAATCAGTTAAAACCCAAATAATAGCTTTGGTAAAACCATGTTCACCATCCCAGCCACCACGACCACCACCCCTGAGATCCTGGCAGACTCTGCACAGCCTATTTCTGGGGCAGTTAAGTCCCCAGTCTCAGCACTCAGTGGTCTGTACGGCAGCAGCTCCCACTCTCCCCACCCTCCACCCAGGTTCACCCCGATGACGGTCCACAGGTTAGGGCCAGGTTCACCTGCTGGCTGTATCTAATCTCCACCCTCTTGGGCTGCTGGGTTTCTCACAGAAGCAGCCTAGGCGCATTGGACACGATCTCTTATTACTCCACCCCTGCCCAGGGCAACTATGGAGTCATGCAGGAATAGGGTTACCAGATACCAAAGCATGGAAGGGAGGACAGAAAAGTATGAAAAGGAAGACACTGAAGGGCACATAGAGAAAATGTATATAATATTCTTCTGTTTTTAGGTGGCCCTGGAACGCTTCCCCCTAAAAATAGGGTGTTCTGGGGCATTCCAGCATACTTTAACCCCTGTCATAAAAAGCCAGCCAAAATCATGTATTTTTAAAATGCCTGCTGGATGGCGGACATGAAGGTGAAAAGGAGGACATGTCCTTCTTTTGCCTGACATCTGGTAACCCTGGCTGGCACCTCTGCTTAATATGCAGATGGTCCTGGGTTCAAGCCGCAGGGGGTTGGACTCGATGATCCCTGCAAATAGTGTAGTGGCTAGCACCTCTGCTTAACATGCGGAAGGTCCTGGGTTCAATTCCCAGGGGGTTGGACTCGATGATCTCATGAGGTCCCTTCCAGCCCTATGATTTGATTGATTGATTTCCATCTTATGAGGTCCCTTCCAACCCTGTGATTCGATTCTATTCTATGCAGGCACAAGAGCTGCTCCACTTCTACCAGCCTGCTGTTTGCAGAATTGGATTTGTTCCCTGAGTCCTTGCACCCATCCCCACCATGTCACCCCACACTGCCCTGGGACAGAGCAGGATGAGCCCAGTGCCAGTGTCTGCCCTGCCCTGCGCATCTGGAGGAGCAGCAAACAGCACCTCCAGGGATGGGGCTTGGGAGGTGACAGTCAGGTGAGGGGAGAGCAGGGGGCCTGCACCCCAAAAGAATAAGTAGCCAAGCTGCTGACTGCAAGAAGTAGGTGTGTGCTAGAACAGGGATTGTCAAACTTAGGGTTGGGACCCAGTACTGGATCACAGGCCTTCAGGCACTGGGTCGTGGTGCCCACTACTGCCACCACCAAAAGAATGGAATGTGTTGCTCAAAGACAGAAATGCTGGGTCACAGGCATAAATGATTTTTTTCAACTGGGTCCCAAGGAGTAAAGTTTGAAAACCACGGTACTAGAAGAGCATTAAGGAAGGGCTTTCATGGGCATGAATGCCCTTGGGAAACTTGCATCCTGTGGGAGGAATCATAACTGCTCATTTACTTCAAAGGCTGTGGCCAGATGTGCAGAGATGCAGGATTTGCCTGTCTCCAGTGAAACAAAGCCTGGGGCAAGGCAGTGAGGCTTGGGAAATACAAGCACCACTGACAAGAAGCGTCCATCACTGGGTGGCCATGCAGCATAGCACCCTGGCAGCCTGTGGCCATCGGCCATCAGGGGCAGGTCAGAGATGCCAGCCACTAGTGGTGAGTAAGAAAAATGGCTGAAGCACATAGTCCAAAGGGATCAAATTAGGTTTTCATCACTCAGAAGCAGGTCTAATCTGGTTTGTTTTGACTGGGAACAGCCCTGGCTCTCCTGGCCTGGCTTGGCAGTACTGATATCTCTGCTCTTTGTTAAAAAATGGTAGCTTAGCTTCACTACAGCCATCCCTGTGTGGGTACCTGGGAGTCCTTCAGCCAACCCAAACACTGGTCTGCTCTCAACAGGTCAGCACCACACGCTGGGCAGCCCAGGGCTAGTGTCAAATTAGGCACTTTCCACTCATCCATGCTGGCCTGGCACTGTCCATACCATGTTCCACCAGCCCAAGCCAGTCCCAGCACTGGCTGAGCCAGAGTAGGGAGGCACCTGCCACTGGCTGTGCTGTCCTCAAGGTCCACCTGCTGCATTTTCTGGGCAATACCAGGGGTTACACCTGCAGAGATTGGGGTGCAGGGGAGAAAAGGGAGGGTTGCACTCCGGTCTGGAGGGAGCAGTGCCATGAGAGTCAATGCCCAGAGCAGTGGGACAACCTCTGAGGGCCTGGCTGGGAGCCTGAAGACTAAGAGGATGGGCCCTGTGGGAGGGAAACTCAGCAGGGTAGCCCAGGGGACTGAATGCAGCCTGGAGTGTAGGTTGCTGTCACTCCTGGCAGCATGAAGGTGTGGGACTGGCCAGCCTGGAGCAGGAGGAAGCCAGACAGGTAGGAAAGGCTAGGAGGAAGGTGTGTAGGGAGACACTAAACAAGGGACCTGCCCCTGCATCACAGATGGAGGAAGTCCTGCCTCTTAGACCATGCTCCAACTCTTGCCTCCCTATAGAGGGGACCCCCCCCAGCTCCTTATTCAGGGCTGATAGCTGAAGAGGTAGGAGTCCTGTGTGAGGCTACTGTCCTGTGGGAACCAGGAGGGTTAGGAACCCTGAAGGAGCCCTGGAAGCTGTAAGCACCTGCCTAACAGCTGGATATGTTGAGGCAGCCAGAGACCAGATGAGCCACCATCAGAAGAGATCGGGTGGGAGGTAGCCCAGGGAAGAAGGGACTAGCCCTGATCCATGGGAAACATCAGTATGTTGTGGGAGGATCCTTGGTGGCAAGTACCCCTGCCTTGCCACCATTAGGGTCCTGGGTTAGAGCTCAGAAGAGATGGGAGGGCCTGAGCCTCCCCCCACTGTGGGGACCACATGCTCCTTGGTAGGGCCCCACTGTCCCACAGAATAGGATGACCCTGGTAACTTGTGCCACTTGGCCACACTGCCCTGCAATCATTGACTCTGACTGTTGCCCAGGCTGTCTTGCTTTCCCTAGGCAATTAGACCACCTCCCAGCAAGAGAAAGGGGCGACTTAGCCCCTGACATGGAGTCAGTGAGGTTCAGGAGGGTGTTGACTTTGGCTGCTGACTAGAAGGTCCCTGAGCTGACACCTGCAGCAGAGGGCAGGCCTGGGTCCCCCTGCAGCCCTTGGGGAAGTGGCCACATGGGCCAGTGAATGGGGAGTCTACCGGAGCCCGCCAATGTAGAGAGCCTTTGAAAGGCTTTGCTGCGTGGCTGGGGAGATGTGGATCATGACCTGCCTGGGGACCAAGTGGTGGAGACCAAGAGCAGCAGCCATGTACTGCAAACAGCGGGCCAAGGGCCCTGCACCTGAAAACAGCTAATCCCTAGAGTGGCCAGGGGGAGGCACCCCAGCAGTGAGTGGGTCCTGCCCAAAGCAGTGGGCCAGAGATTGGATGACCAATACCCAGGTTGGGGGACCCTGCCACCTATCAGCACAGTGGGCAGAGGCTATGCTGGATGCACCTGGAGCTGCAGGTCCCCATTGGCTATGTGGGAGATGCAAGCTACAGCAGGAACCAATGTGTGGCTTTAATCCCTTATGGCACTATGGGCCGAGCAGTGCTGCTGAGAAGTACAGGGTCAGCAAGGAAGGCAGCAGCTGTCCAGGCTTGGGATACCCAGCCAGGTCCTGTGGAAATGTCACCCCAAGCATAAGGGTCCGGGACCTGCAGCCTGAGGGAGGAATCTTCTGTCAGCTCCTCACTGCCAAGCCTGCCCTGCTGTTCAGAGACCTTCCACAGCCGGACCCCTCCTCAAAGCTCCATTTTGCTGGTGCCGTCTTCCTAGAGCACCTCCTTGGGTGGGGGGTGGGCTAGTAGGGCCTGCCCCCTGTGCTGCTTTCAGGCAGAGCCAGTCACCGGTATTCATTCTGCTGACACCCTTCCTCTGAGCACAGTGCCAAGTTCGGGCAAGGTCATCGTAAAGTGGGTCTCGCACTGCATGCAGAGTGAGAACAGTGTCTGGCACAGCAAAGGGAGCTTGGGGCAGCTGCCTCCTTCCCCGCCAGCTTTGAACTGTGGGGAGCAGAAAGGTGGAAATCTCCGGGATGGTACTCTTGCAGAGAGTGCATGATTAATCTGTGGAAGAACTTGCTGCCACAGAGAATGTCTGAGGACAAGAACTTGACAAGATTATAAAAAAAACAAGGAGTCGTGTGGCACTTTCATGCCACATGACTCCTTGGTGTTTTGGGGTTTGGTTTGGTTTGGTTTTTTTTTGCTGGACTAGACTAACACGGCTATCCCTTTGGAAATTGACAAGATTATAAAGGGCATGGGGCCTTGCTGTAAGTAATGAGGCTGCCCAGAGTGAGTATAATTAATGACAAACTTCAGCAGGGATGTTATTAACACTCATGCATCAGGACTCAAGCCAATGTCTGACTATCAGAGACCAGGGTGAGACCTAACATGGTGGCCAATGACACATCAGCTACGACAGAGCTCTTGCATCTTTCTCTGAAGGAGCTGGTCCTGGGTGCTGTCAGACAGGACACTGGGCTAGCTGGGCCATGGTCCTGATTAAGTCTGGCAATTCCTATGGACCTAAAAAGCTTTAAATCACCTTTTGCTGGGAAAGGTCTGACCTGTGAGTGGGTGGGTGTGAGAGAGACATGTGATAATTGTCACTGGTGTTTGTGATACAGGCAAGATCCCTGTTACTCCTGTGTCAGTGTGTGACAGGTGAGAACCCTGTTGGGATGGGAGCAGGAGAGGTGAGATGTGTCTGTGAGACTCCTGTCACTGGCGGAGGAGATGCCACAGCTTCACTGTTTGTCACTGGAAGCGACTGGAGACAATGAACGAGGAGTCTAGTGGCACTCCTTGTTTCTTTTGCTGAACTAAACTAACACTGGAGACAAAATGGTTGCTCTTTGCATTGGGTTCATTTTTTATGAATTGGGAACTTGGGCCCCTCTGGCCAGCCCTTCTCACTTCCCTTTTTAGCGAGGTGGTGTCTGTCCCCACCCTGGGCAGATCTCTGTGCCCATGCTGAACCCTGCCAGCAGGTTCAGGCTGTTGATTGTTCCCTCCTGTGTGTGTGGACATCACATAGAGAGTCATTGTAACAAAACAGTGACTGTAAAACCATAGCAACTGGCAGAGGCATGTGGAAGAGTGGACCCAAATCACCTTTAAAACCCTTTTGAAGAACTGACTTGATTTCACAGCAGCAAACTCCTTTGGTGTTTCATACACAATTTAATTTGACAGCTACATTTTCATTAAATCCCTGCTGAACTGGAAGTTCATTTGCTGACTTCCAAAATGGTGTTTTACTTTCACCCACCCTTCTGTTGACAAACATAAACCTCCAGTACTACAGACCTTGCCCTGAAGCTCCCCTGGAAAGACCCAGGACCCTGATTTTGACAGACTGTACCTTTATCTTCATGACTTTTACAAAACTAGGATAAACTTCATAGAAAGTATATCATGTGAGTATCATTTCAAAAAACAACAAGGAGTTGTGTGGCACTTTAAGACTAACAGATTTATTTTTTGCATGAGCTTTCGTGGGAGAAGATCCCACTTCCTCAGATGCTTCGAAGATGGGTGAACTTACAGAAAGGAATGAAACTAAATGCAAGGGGGTGTAAAACATAGGATCAGGTCATACAGGAACAGCAAATCAAAGCAGTTTACAGGTTCAAACCATGGGAAGCCTGAAGTCAAATTACCCTTTGTAATGGGAAAAGAATCCATAGTCTCGATTCAGATATCATTTCAAAAGTCAGAATTTTCTCATCAGTTTTGTCCTGGTAAAACATGTGTGGTGACATTGTAGGCAAAGTTATGTGGTTCTACTCTGACAGTGCTGAGACATGGTCTAAGTTTAGAAAAAACAGCCCAAACTACCTCCTCAGAGACCAAGTCAAATTGATATCTCTACAAAATGGAGCGAACCATCACTCTGTTAAGTGGCCATTCTTTGGCAGGAAGAAGGACATGAGTGAGAAGCTTGCAGCTTGGGAAACAATCTTCTTGGCACTTAAACCCCAGCTGGAGATGATTCTGCAAGAAGAGAAATGATATAAGAAAAGAGACCAGAGGATACACAAACCACCTTGCTCTCCTCAAGGCAGCAACAACATTTGAAAGACAGAAAAAATTGTATTGAAATAAAAGAGTGAGCTGTCTGAAAGATCCAGCCAGACTAGAGCTACCAGATACCAACGGAAGACAGGGAAGTAAGAAAAGGAGCACTCTGGAGGACACATGGAACAAATGTAGTGTTAATGTAATATTCTTCAGTTTTTAGGTGGCCCTGGAACGCTTCCCCCTAGGGCCTTCCAGCATACTTTAACCCCTGTAAGTAAGAAGCCAGACAAAATCATGTATTTTTAAAATGCCTGCCAGACAGAGAGCAAGAAGGTAAAAAGGACATGTCCTCCTTTTGCCTGACATCTGATAACCCTAAGCCAGACTGAGCATCAAGTGAGAGAAATCAGCCTTGAAATCATTTAGTTTAAGTTAATTACTTGCATTTTTTTTTATTTGTCAGCAAGTCTGATTTGAATGCCTCATCACTTGTAATCACCTTAAGTTGATCCTGCTGTAGCCAGTACACTTGCTTTGTTTTATCATCTAAGCCAGTGTGTTTTTTGGAGTGAAGGGTTTGAGACGCTCCATTTGAGATAACAAGTCTCATGCATATTGTTTTCTAATAATGAAATGACATACTTTCTAGAAACCCTTATTGTCCAGAAAATAAAAACTGGCCAGTAACAAGATGCCCATTTCTGGGGACAAATCTGGGACTGGGAATTTGAATTTGCATTTGCTGGTGTCACTGCAATATAATTCAGGCACAGCTGGCTTGATGCACACCTATAACTAAGCTGAGAGTAATCCACCTGTGTGGGCAGACCAGAAGTGGTTGTGCACTGTCTCCCTCTGGGCTTTTTCTCAGGGTCATGCTCCCAGTACTGCTGCTTGGTGTTTAGTCCCTTCCCTAGTTCCAAAGAGGCAGCCATGTTAGTCTAGTCCACAAAAAAAAAAAGGAGTCCTGTGGCACTTAAGGACTAACAGATTTACTTACCGCATGAGCTTTTGTGGGAGAAAATCCCACTTCGTCAGATGCTTTGAAGAGGAGGAACTTACAGAACTGGATGAAAATAAATGTAGGGGAGTGTAAAACATGGGATCGGGTCATGCTGCAACAGCAAATCAGAGCATTTGTGAAGATTCAGACTCTAGGAAACAGCACACAGAGGGAGGGTGAAGTCAAATTACCTGTTATAATGTGAAAAGAATCCATAGTCAGGATTCAGTCCTGCTTTCACACAATCTAATCTGTATGTTAGTTCAATTTTGGCTGTTTCTCTGTGAAGTCTTGATGTCTCATTGCTTTTCTTGAGGACCATCGTTAACAGATCATCAATGGAATGATTAGGAAGATGAAGTGCTCAGCAACTGTTGTTTTTTTTTTTTGTTTTGTGATTTCTGAAGTCAGTTTTCTGTCCGTTTGTAAGCTGATCTATGGTACTGAACTCTATAAGCTGAAAGCTGACATATAGTGCTAAACCCTGTAAGCTGTAGCATGAAATCATTTCCTTTAGATAAAAACATCATGTTGTTTACCAGACAGGCACTAACAAAACCCCCCTTACTTCCCTTTTTCTGTGAACTCCCATAACTTCCCGTCTCCCTAAAAATCCGTTACCTCCCCACTCCCCTTAATTTCTTTTAGCCAATTATGTATCATTTCTTTGTCTGTAACCTTATATGGCTTATTACATATAACTGGATATAAAAGGCTAAACTCTTGCTGTAATCGGGGTCTCTCTGTCTTTATTCAGGGGACCCATTTGTGATCACAAATGCAATAAAGCAAATACCTTTTCACCCTTGGTGTGGTTATTGGCTCTGACGGCACCAAGACAATCCTGGTACCTGAATTCTGGTAACACGTTTATTTTTCCACGTAGGGACTGTCCTATTTGTCCAACGTATAAGGTGCAGGGGCATTTCCAGCACATGATTGAATAAATCACATTAGTGGATCAGCAGGTGAATGACTTAGCACGAAACTGACATCAGAAATCACAACACAAAAAAAAAAAAAAAAAAAAAAAAAACCAAAACCCAGTTGCTGAGCACTTCCATCTTCCTAATCACTCCATTAATGATCTGTTAATGATGGTCCTCGAGAAAATCAATGGGACATCAAGACTTCAAAGAGAAACAGCAGAAATTGAACAAATATGCAGATTAGATTGTGTGAAAGCGGAGCTGAACCATGACTATGGATTCTTTTCCCATTATAACAGGTAACTTGACTTCACCCTCCCTCTATGTGCTGTTTCGCAGAATTTGAATCTTTACAAATGCTCTGATTTGCTGCTGCAGTATGACCTGAACCCATGTCCTACACTCCCCTGCATTTATTTTCATCCCATTCTGTAAATTCCCCCCCTCTTCAAAGCGTCTGACGAAAACTCACACAATAAATAAATCTGTCTTTAAGTACCACAAGACTCCTTGCTTTTTTTGCTTTACTAGACTAACATGGCTGCCCCTTTGGAACTTAGCTCCATAAAGGAGCTCAGTTGCTGAGGTCAATGAAAGGATACTGTTACACAGAATTTAACCTCATCCATCGCATGTCAGCCAAAGCACACAGAACAGCCTTGGAGCTGGCATCAGATAACTCCTGGAAGACAGTGTGAGATCCCTGGGAAAGCAGATGTGAGGTAAGGGTCCCATCACACTTTTCAGAAGAGGTTTAATATCTCTTCCAAAATGTGTGTAGCACCCTGTAGACCTGGAGTGCTCCCTGCATTACACTAACTGCACCAGGGTGCTGACCTGACCTCTGGTGCCTGTGTCAGCAGGCCTGCCTTGAGGAGGGGGGAGGCCTGGATTAAGGAGTGGACTTTTGATTCCTCAGGTCAGCTCTTTGCAAGGATACTGATGTGTTAATTAGCCCAAATGAAAAGGGAGACTGGATAAAAAAGCACAGGAAGGAAGCCCAAGAGGAGAGAACCTGATGGAAAGGCCAGCTGGGCCTGATCAGGGTAGCTAGCTGTGTGTAGAGAGACAGTTTCCCATCCCCGCTTTGGGAGAAAGGAAAGTTACGCCTGATGACTTCATAAATAGTCTCATGACAGGCGTACGCAAGAGGGGAAGAGGGGGAGTGAAGCACTGGAAACAAACAACAACCTGGGAACTACAAAAGGCAGAGTCCCTGAATGGCCTATATGTGAAGGCTTCCAAGAAGATGGGAGCAGAGGTTGCCTTGTCCCAAGTAGTCTGGACAGTTTTGGTCTCTACTTAAAGGCCTGGTCCAGTTTTAACCCCAGCTGTGGTTTTCATATCAAGGACAACCAGTGGCAGTGAGTTCCACAGGCCAATTACCCATTGTGTGAGAGCATATTAGTCTGGAATTTGCCGTATTTCAGAGCTGTTGAATGTCCCCTTATTCTGGTATTATGATAAGAGACTCCATGATCTTCCTTCTCTGTCCCCACCAATTATTTGATATGCTTTCATCACATCCCTCTTCTGTAGGCCCTGGGTAACAACCCAGCCTTAAAATCTCTCTGTGTAGCAGAGTTTCCAAGCCCTGATCATTCTTCTTGCCCTTCCCTGCACCCGCCCGGCCCTACATACCGAGTTCTAGGGGAGGTTGCACCAGTGTCTGATCTCTATCATGATGCTCATCAAGAGTTTCCCAGGCAAAGGGGCTTGACCCTGGTGCGCTCTGCGGTGTCTCCTGCATTGTGGGTTTGTGGGGCAGTTCCTGGGCACATCTAGGGTGAGATCCTGTCCTTCCAGCATCCAGGGCAGGCACAGTGATACTAGGACAGCTGAACTGTCAACACTGGGGCTTGGCAGGGGCTAAGTGTGGAAGTTAAGGGGTACATTTGTGCAATCTCAGCTGGGATTTCACCAAGTACTGTAACTCGAGAGTCCAGGCCTGGCTGAGTCCTGCAGGACCCACTTCCTGGCCTGTAACTTGCTACCAGCCTGTACGGTTTCACACTAGGCCCTGTGTCCATCCAGGCTCAGTGCCCCAGAAGGGAATGCTCTGTCTCAAAGCTGGCTGATGTTTCTCACAGGTCAAAATGTTGGTGAATTTTTTTAAAGGGAAGAAATTTCCACCTAATTCATCCCTTCCCTGGGACCAAGGACAGAGCCACCAGAAAGCTGGGAAGTCTCAGCTGAGTTCTCCACTGTGCATCTCCTCTGTCAGCTCCTCCCCTCACCGCCCAGCACTGTGGCCCACACTGGGGGAACTGTAATTTTCTGGACGCTCACACAGCCATGCCTCTACTTCTCCAGCAAGCCAGCTGCTCTCCCAGCAGCCACCCTGTTCCTGAGCAGCTCCAGCCCAGCTTGGGCCCTGCCTGCCCACTCCCCCCCAGGGGCCTGCACCCAGAAAAAAATTTTCAGTCATGACAGACTCAGTTTCTCAGAACAGTTTGCTTTTATTCACCCAAATGGTGCACAGAGATTAGAGGCATAAGAGTGAAAACAACAGAGACCTAGACGCATGTAGCACTTTGTCCACTCCGGGTATTCCCTCCAGTCCTTCTGTCTGTGGGCCCAAGTCATTGCTGCAGCCCCTGGCTCTCAGTTTCCAGCTCCACTTGCTGAATGCTGACCCTGCCTCTGTCAGCTACCGCCTGAGCTGAGCACTGCCCTGTCCCTCTCTGACCCGGACTCCTTTAATGCTCACTCTTCTCAGCCCTGTCATGGGATGGGGTTGAGGCTGTGGCACCGTGTTCCAGCTATCAGCTTGGCTGAGGGGTTTAAGGAGATACTATTGTTCTATCCTTCTTGCATTATTCCTTCACTGCTCTCCTGGGGTTGGGCTGGAGACAGTCACACAAGCAGGTGATGAGCCAGGGTAATACACCACCAGAAGAACGAGCAGAGACAGAGAATTTATTGGACCAGTGTCTGGTAGAAGAAGGGACAAGCCATTGCAGGCACAGAGCTCTTCCTGAGGCTGGGGGAGTGTCCCAGGCCAAAACAAGTGGGGCATCAGGGGCTCATGCCTGCTTAAGGAGAGCACCCGCCAGACCTGGAGAAGAGAGCTGTGTGGCTAGAAAGCTAGCCCTTCCACCAGCCAAAGTGGGTGCAATAAAAGTTAATGTATCCAGGAACAGTGCTGGGGATTGTGTCCCCCCGCAGCAGAGCGAGGCCGGCGCATACGAGTGACGTCATCAAGGGAGTGCAACGGTGCCGTCCCCTTTTGGCGCCCCTCAAATGCTGGCGCCCCGCTGCAATGCAGGGGCTGCTTACTGTGTAGCGCTGGCCCTGAATGTATCAGTCATATCCTGGGGCCAACACAGTGCCAACCACTACACAGAGAAAGAAACCACACAGAGGCTTTCTGCTGTATCACAGCTGCAGTGAGCCAGGCTGTGAACAGGCTGCTGGCTTTGGCACTCCCCACCCTGCATGAGGTGTGGTTGTCACTAGTCCTGGAATACCATGGGAGGGGATGAGAGAAGCAGTCTGAAAGAGGCAAGCAGGTTACAATTTAACCTGAAGTATCTGCAGAGATAAGATCACTCTGGGGTTGTTCTGGCTCAGTAGAATGCACCCTAAACCTCCTCAGCTTTCACAGTGTCTGGGAAAGAGAACAGGCGGCTGTTTTTGCTGTTAGCTGGCAGGGGCAGCCCCACTCAGGCTGAGAGCGCGTCCTGGCTGGTGCGTCACAGGGCACCCTGTGCTCCCTGATTCAGCCTAGTCCTGTATTGTCGTCCCCTCTTTATGCAGTCACCCTGCTTCATGGGGGCCTTCTGATGCCTGTAAAAGAAGGATGCTCTTTCAGCATGGGACTGAGGGTCTAGCAGAACCCCAGCTGAGGCCCTCTCTGGCTCAGCTCATTTGGCACCATTTCCAAATAGACCTGGTGCACTCCCTGCATTTCTCTTGCCCCCACTGCAGCCCATTCACCTGAGCAGGGTCTTGAGCACCCTGTGGTGCTGGCTGCAGAGAGCCAGGACAAACAGGCTGGGTTCTTTTCTCCATACCCAGGCAGGAGCTTGCAGCACACCACCACCACCACCGCCGCCCTGCACCTGCACAGCCAGCACTGCAGCCTGGCCTGGTGCTGCTGCAATCCACACAGCGACAGGCTGGGAATAGCTGGGCTGTGATCCATCATGCTAAGCACTGACCTCTGCCAGCAATCCAGCAGATGCTTCCCTTGCCCCTTGGACACATCAAGGCAGGTTTTTCTCAGATTGCTCTGGAGCCTCACAGTTAATCTGGAAGACAAAAGGGTGCATTTGGTCTCCTGGGCTGGAGCTGGGGGTCCCGCTGTATGGCAGATGAGCGTCAAGGGCCCAATTCTTATCCTCGGAGTCACTCTAGATTCACACCAGTATAAATAGGAACAGAATTTGGCCCTTGCCAAACATCCACTGTACACAAATGGCTGAGGCATCTGGATTTGGCCCCCAAGGGTGTAGCAAAGGGCTCCCTGGAGGCATGAAAAGAGAGAAATGATAGGATAAAAGCACAAGCAGGGCCTGGTGGAACAGGACAGGCCGCATGGGCTGGCTCAGGAGGGTGTCGTTGGCTGATGCTGCCTGGCAGGGGTTGGAAATGCCCTAAAATCCCTGCCTCACCAATGCAGGAGATGATGTCATTCACCAGTCCTGAGGAACACCTACTGAAGAATTTGAAGGGGACAGGGCCAAAGCTGGGGGGCCAGGTCCCCTCCTGTGGCTTGGCCAGGCTGCAGTGGGTGCTTCCCACATCAGGCTCACCCAGAGAAGCATGGGGCTGTGTCACAACATTGGAATTGACTGTAATAGTTTTATGACATCGCGGTGTGCCTCAGTTTCCCTCTTCACAGTGCCTTGCTACCCCATGGGTTTTAAAGGGTTAACACCACTCCTGGAACAGCATGGCAGGTGAGAAAGGGCCTGTCACCTCCCTGTGGGATGGGACACCAACAGGATCATTACAGAACTGGTTCAAACCAACCCCCATCAACAAAGGGTCCAGCCTGACACAGATGCCCCAAGGACTGAACAACCCCCACCTAACAGCAGGAACCCCAACCAGAGATGTGGGGATTGAGCTAGAGAACAAGGTGTCAGGGGGCTGGGGCCAAGGGGCTTAACTGCCCAGGTTCAGAGTCACGGAGGCCATAGGCCTGCCCCTGGGGGACTGGTGGATCATTTGGGCCTGGCCCAAAGCATGGGTTACCCCCAAGAGACAGGCAACGGGCTGGGCATGAGCCGGACCATGGCACTCCGTGAATGTGGTAGCAGAGGCTGGTTCCCTTTGCACTGTGGCTCACAGCAGCAAACCCCATAGGTGGTCCAAGGAACCAGCCGAGAGAAAGGGTGTGTGCTCAGCTCACTTGGCCCCTCCTTAAGAAGTGAAGCTGAGATGAGATAGGAGGTGAGAGCTGGGGAAGTTGACCCAGGAGCTGCAGGCAGAATGACCTGATAGAGATGGTCAGGACAAGAGCCAGAGTCCAGCCCCAGCTGGGGGCTTCAAACATATGGCCCAGCTCTCCAGCGTCAGTCAGGGTGACCCAGATCCCCCCCAAGGAAGGGACAGCAGCAGCAAGAGGGTGAATCCTTACACGTGTCCATCTTGAAAGTGGGTGTGGCAGAGGCTAGATAGTGAGAGGCCAGCAGCAGCCAGAAGCATTGGAAAGAGGGATGAGAGGGTGGCAACGAGCAGCAGCAGTCGCAGGAACGGTGCTCTAGAGAAGCGGTGGAATGAGGGACAGACAGGAACGGTGAAGGAAGAGAGGAATCATGGGGCACCCTCCTTGCAGGGGCTGCAGAGATGCTGACTTTAATTTGCTGGCCCCACTGCAGAAAGGCAGATTAGAGAGCTGACCCAAATCCCACCCCCCATGAGCTGATGCCTGGGCTAACTCCCTTTCTGGATCCCAGAACCACTCAATTCCAAAGGTGTGAGTTAACTCCAGAGGCTACAAGGAAAACGTTCAGGCTGTGCAGCAGAGCAAGTATAATAACCTTGGGGAGGAAGGGGTTAACACCACTGTCAGCGAGTCCCAGGAGAGCCAAGAGAAACAAAATTCCAAAGGGGTTGGCCCCTTAGTCAGGTTCAAAAAAATAAGCAAGGAGTCCTGTTACCATAATGAAATAGAACCAAAATACATGTTTAATTGGAGCAGCAGCCCTGCGTGTTTGCTTTTTGGTGGCAGCAGAGTTCCTGGATGGGGAGTGTCAGGGCACACAAAAACGTTCACTGCCAGACCAGAGCCCGAGATAGGAAGCTGCTCTGGACCCAGCTTTGGAAATGGAGGTGTGACTGATCAGTGGCTGTGCTGCAAGACTTGTAGAGGTGTCTGGCAGGGTGGCAGCCAAGTGGATGGGAAATAGACTGTGGGCACCTGCATGCCAGGCTAATGGAAGGGGTTGAGCCTGGGATGAGGTCCAGTGTTGGGGAGGATCCTTTGGGTGTCAGTCTGGGATCTGGAAGCCCAGCATTGACTCTACAGACTCCGTGGTGAACTCAGGTGAGTCCCATAGCCCAGGAGCCTCAGTTACCCCCTGTCCCAGAGAGCTAATAGCTCTGATCAGCTGGCCAATGGTGAATGAAGCAAGGCTATTTCAGCAAAAGTGAGGTGCCCAGATATTGAGGGCACTCATGGATAGCACTTCTACAGGTTTCCTTACACCTGGGACCAAGTCTTGGCTGGAAAAACTCCACCCCCAGCAAGGGCACTACCCCTGGGATATGGGCCCAGCTGGATGTGGTCTGGGATCCTCAGCTCATCTTCCCCAAGGGACCAACAGAAAGAATAGAGCCTAGAGCCCTCTGTCTTTGTGTGCAGATTTGTCCCAGGCTCCTTCCTAGCCCTTCTGTCTCCATAACCACACTTATCTCTATAGGACTGGGAAAAGGGGACCGCCTGCCTTGATCTCTGGTACCCTGATCTCTACCAGGTAGGACAGAGTCCCAACAGGTATGTGTGGCACTCATCCACTTCCTGTGCACCCTGCTGGCCCAGCAGCCAGCTCTCACTCACATGATCTCATGGCGATGGCAGTGAGCTCCCTTCTCGACGATCTGGAAATCTTTTATGAAATGGTAAGGAATCGCCTTCTCATGGAATTTATTGCACATGCACCTTGTGGGCACGTAGATGGCCTGGGCCAGCTGGGCTGCAGGAGAAAAGAGACATTGAAGAGTTCTTGCATTGATCCCGGCAGCGATCCTACCCACCATGCCCTCACTGCTTACCTGCTTGGTGCTCATTGCAAAGGTACAAGAGGCATATGGCCACATAGGCTGCCCTGCGCAAGGACATGCTGATTCCAGGCAGTATGCAAACAGCAGCATGCAGCAGGGCTGGAGCAGGGCTCTATAAACTCAGCAGCAGTCAGGTGACTGTCCTGTCTCCCCACCCCACAGCTGTCCAGCTGGTTTCACTTTCCAGGGAACCATAAAAAAGGAGGCTGCCAAAACCAGAATGTCTGGGAAGCAACCCAGCCTCCTGTGATCTGCTGTTGAATTCACTCCTTCACAGTGGTGGTACCTGCCACAGCAAGACACACCCCACACTGTAAGGCTTGTGTATTAACTCTGTACTGCTTGTTCCATGTCAAACTCAAACTCACCAAAGCCAGAATGTGACCAGGAGAATCTGGCATAGGACCAGAGAGGTTATGTTACCTGTGAATTTGGCACTGGTTTGCCCAGTGCTAGATCCAGTTGTTACTGCCCATAAGTCAAAAAGAATGTGGATAAGTTAGAGAGGTTTCAAAGAAGAGCCATGGGCATTATTCAAGAGATGACACCCAGACCTCGGTGGTTCAGAAGCCAACTTAGCAATTGGCATTACCCAAAAAAAGCCACACTTGTGTGAATCCATTCTTTGATCTACTACAGGATAAATATTTAATTTATATATGTAATATTTTTCTTGCAGCAAATAAGGTAATAATGGTGCAAACTGATAACTTAATTGCTTAATAGCATAGTAAAAGCATCCTGATTGATTGGTCCAGCTTAGACTGATAAATAGTGAAATCAGACTCTTTTTCTAACATCCTGAGCTGCAAAATGCCTCAGAGGACACATTAAGCAGTGGCTGGTGCCTTGTGAGAAGTAATCTGAGTATCACTGGATTAAAGGGTTAGAAACCTGCCTGATACTGAGAGACTCAGGGAGCTTAGGCAAGAGAAGCTAAAAGATGATTAGTTCTGTCGGTCAGTATCTACATGGAGGACAAATATTTGACAGTGGGCTCTTCAGTCTAGCAGAGGACACTGGGACACGAGCCAGGGGCTAGAAGTTGAAGTTAGACACATTCTGATTGGGAAGAAGGGGGAAATGTATAACAGGAAGGGTAACTAGCCCTTGGAACAATTTACCAAGGCTGGTGCTGAGCTAGTGACCCTACACAAAGCCAGGTAGGACAGTGCACCTGGCAAAAGGGAAGGAGCAGCATTGATTAAATGTGGCTCAGCTGAGCAGGATCCGAAGCATCTGCAACACATGAAGCTGAGGTTGGCAAGATGTAACCTGCAGTCATCATGGGAGAAGGGAGAGGAGATCAGCTCAGTAGAGCTACATAGCCTGCAATCACTCCTTGGGACGAAGGAGTTTTTGCCAGCACACCCAGATGAGGGGGGAGGGGGAGCCAGGAAGGCAGGAAAGGCTGAAGGGAATCATAGAAACTGGAAGGGACAATGGGAAGTCATTGAATTCAGTCCCCTGCACTCATGGCAGGACCAAGTACCCTCCCTGACAACTTCCAGTGATGGAGATTCCACAGCCTGTCTAGGCAACTTACTCGAGTGGTTAATCACCCTGACTGTTAGGAATTTTTTTCTAATGTCCAACCTAAACCTCCTTTGCTGTAATTTAGGCCCATTGTTTCTTGTCCTATCATTGGCAGTTAAGAAAAACAAATTTTCTCCATCCTTCTCATGACAACCTTTTAGATACTTGAAAACTGTTATCATGTCCCCTCTCAGTCTTCTCTTTTCCAGACTAAACAAACCCAGCTCTTTCAATCTTCCCTCATAAGTCAAGTGTTCCAGATTTCTAATAATTTATGTTGCCCTTCTCTGGACTTTCTCCAATTTGTCCACATCTTTCCTGAAAAGAGGTGCCCAGAACTAGACACAATCAGACACTGAGGCCCAATCAGGGCTGAGTAGAGCAGAAAAATTACTTCTCATGTCTTACTTACAATACTCCTGTTTATACACCCCAGAAGAGCAGCAAGGTATAGGATAGTGTGGATCTTGGCTGTGGATGAGAGGGTCCTGGGAACCCAGAGTGGTGAGTGGGCTCAAGTTACTCTACAAGCCACAACAGAAGTGATGTGAGATGGAGAGCAGCCTGCCTCGGGCAGTTCACCTGGGAAGACCTTGGGTATGGGTCAAGCCATGAAGAGAAAGTGACTGCTCCAACAGAGGAGGGAGGACAGGTGTAGAGACTGGGAGAAGATGGCAGAGTCCCTGGCCTAAGCTAACCCCAGAGTGACGGGGAAGAGGCACCACTACTGGGGATTGAGCCCTGGGAGAGGGTTATGTCAGGGCCAGCCTAGGCAATCACCAGGAGTGTTGCTGCCCCAGGGAAGGACCCGGGGCACCGGCCCAGGCCACGCTCCCTGGCCGCAGGCCACACCCCTGGCCCCAATTCTGCACTGGGGCCCAACCTGGCCTTAGGCGCCTACTGCTGCCAGCCTGGCCCGAGCCAGGGACAAGGCAGGGAGCCGCAGCTGCAGCCGCGGGCGGCCTAGCCTAAGATGGGGGCGGAAGCAGCTGCTGCCACCACGGGTAGCCAGTCCCTGGATCTCTGGCCGGAAACCGGGAAAGGCAGGGGCCGCGCCAGGACTCGGGGAGCTGGCACTGGGATTCGGGGCACAAGTAGCATGTGCCAGGCGCCAGCAATGCCCCTGGTGATCACTATGGTCCCTTCTGGCCTTGGAGTCTGTGGGTCTATGATAATGGGTTCCAGAGGGGCAGCTGTGTCAGTCTAGTTCAGCAAAACGAACAAGGAGTCTGATGGCCTTTTGCGAGTCTTTAAAATGCTGCTAGAGTCCTTGTTTGTTTCTGTGATCACAGGAGCCACATCTAACAGCATATGCCCTTTCTTCTGGCCCCACAGAAACATGAGCCACTAGGACAGCCAGGCAGGGAGGCTGGCCTTCCCCAGACACGTGTCAGCATGCTGGGCAGGCTTGGGCACCCAATTCCTGCAGCGCTGCCTGGGTGGTGCCAGCTCCACTCTCACCAAAGCTAGAAGATTCCCAGCTGTGCTGCAGATTTTCTGTACAATGCCACCCAAATGCCACCAGCCTGGCCCCCTCTTCTCTTCTGTGGTACAAGGCCCAGGGACAGTGAGCAGATGTGGCATAGCACTGCTTTCAAGATTTGCAAAAATGAAAGTGCTGACTTCTGTCAGGGAAATTCCCCGCCCCCCGCCCCAGTTCTGGTGAACGGACAATAAGTGTGGGAGCTGGCAGCACAGCTCATGGCCCTACATGGCTGAGAAATCATTTCTGATGCAGCAGAGTCTCCTCTCTGCAAGAACAGGAGCCACCCAAGCACTGCCATGGAAGCCCTGGAATCAGGGGTGCCAGTGTGGGTTGGACATGTTCTTGGATGTTTCATCACATGACAGCCTTTCATTAAAGGCTAATCTGATTCCTGAACACTCATGTATAGTTGGTAATTCCATCTGGTGTTGATCAGTGTCTGTATGTCAGAAGGTAGGAGTGATGGTGATGTTCCAGGCAGCACCATAATGCAGATGCCCCAGGAAGCAGAAATAAAGTATCAAGGCCAACCTCAATGTAGGTAAGTCCTAATTCCTGAGTGCATGACATGGCAAACTTCCTAATGCTCCCTTCACACTACTTTGTTGGCTCCAACAACCTTTCTCTAGCAAGCTCTCAGCACCTCTTGCCTTCCCACCTGCTGCTCCAGCTTGCTGACTCGGTGGCAAGATGTCACAAAAAATAAACTAAGAATAAACAAAGACCTTAATTGGGAAAATCTAGAAATGTCCAAAAATTTACAGTCAGCTCCAAGAGCTGGATGCCAGCCAGCAAACCACTCACTGGATTTTAAACACCCTGAAACTCCAGGCCCAGGGACTGCGGAGTTTTAGTTTGGGCATATTCTGCCCACTGAATCATGGCTATGGACCATGGTTAGATCTGTCCTGCCCCACAGTTCAGGGGCATTCGATTCAGTCCAACACTGAGGCCAGGAAGTTCAGATCAAGAGCCAGCTTCCCTGCAGTTTTTGAAGTGCTCTGATCCAGGGGTTTGACTCTGCCCATCTTTCCCAGAAACTAACACTTTGCCAGAAATCAACAGTCTGTGGGTTGCGAATGCTGCCCTTTTGCTTAGAGTGGAGCAATGGGTTTGAGGCAGATCAGTCCTGTCAGTGCTCCCTCTCTAACTTTGCTCCATGCATGCTGGCCACCCTTTTGGTCCCAACAGTGCCCCCTGGAACAAATGCGATAGGTCCTTGGGCTGACTCTGGGCCAGCACATTCAGTGCCAAGCTCTGCCAGCCACCCCGTGAAAGCTGCCAGAGGTGAAGTCCACCCATCCAGCCAGCACATGAAGAGAGGAAATCCAGGCAGCAAAGGAGTCCACTTTTGGAATAAGGGAACGCTCTCAGTGCTGGGCTGCTGCTGTCCCCATGAAGCCCTGGCTAACTGCACAGCCCATGCAAAGCAATGGAAGCTGTTATAACCATGGCTAGAGCTCTCTTTGTTCAGCAGGTTCCAGTATTACTGCTCCCAAATGCTCAGGCTCACCAAAAACAATCACAAGGTTTTCTCAGAACAGTAGATCTGTTGTTTCTTTTATTTGCCATCTGCTTTTGAGCCTTTAGGATGCACTGGGGCCACCTTTGGAAGCTTCCTCCACAGCCACAAGGGCTAGAAACTAACTCTTTAAGAATGAAAACTGAAATCATCCCATCTCCATTTCATGCCAGGAGCTGGGGAAAACAATAGCCTAATGAGACTCATCAGCTGGCAACACCAGAGTTCAGTCCTCAACCCTGACACTCTTGTTAGTTTCCCAGATCTGAAGAAGAACTTTCTATATGTTCAAAAGCTTGTCTCTTACACCAACAGAAGACAGCTAAGTAAAAGACATTGTCTCACTCACCTTCTGTCTTGAAAAATCTAGTCAATCTATTCTGGGACCCAAACCCACTAAAATCCCAGTGGTTTGGTTCTTGCCCAGTGTGTCACAACAGGATAGAATAAATTGGCTCTTTTCCATCCCTTGATACAATGGGGGTTACCTCTACTGTAATCTCCACTCTAAATCATCTGGATTTATAAATATTGGGTGGGGGGAAATTTAATATCCCATGAATGTTTTTGTATGTGGTCACAAGTGTAGCTCTGCCTTGACATCATCCATGCCTAGGAATTTTGAAAGAGTTCTGGAGAAAACCAGCCCTGATAAAGAGGAAACTTTTGAGTTCCAAAGAATAACTGAAAACATATCTATAAAACTTCAAAAGAAATTTTTCAAACATACTTGACCCTGCCAGCAGGTTTGAAGATTTGAGGATCTTGGGAGGCAACCACTGCATCCGTGGGGTATGGGGTGGATTTGGGGTACACTTTATTAAAATAAGTATAGGGTAAGGTGAGGGGTGGTCAGTGTATGTCGTGTTTGTCACAGTGGTTTCTGTAAAGTGTTGGGGGGTACCTAACTTTCGGGAGTGGGGACAGGTTGGGGAACAATGGGGTTCTTCAACTAACCTACTAACGCTATAGCTCTACTCACTATAACCTAAAGGCTACTTTAATACACTATAGGAAAAGGGGGGGGTACAATGCAAATTAGTGTGCCGCAGTGGCAGAGAAGATAAGTAACAGGGAAGCTGGGGCCTGAAGAGGAGTGAAGGCAAGTGGGGGGGGGTGTCCAAAGGCAGCGGGGTGAGGAGGTGTTTGGGGGCTGGGGTAAGGGGACAGAGGTAGGAGAGGGGCTGTAGGTGCCTGGGAGTGTGGGCAATGGAAAGAAGCAGGAGAGGCTGAAAGGGATTCAGGGGTTTGCGAGGGAGGCAGAGGGGGGCAAAATGGTAGGGAAGGCAGAAGGGTCTCAGGGAACAGTAGCCGGGAGGCAGAAGGTTTGGGGGAAGCGGCGGCGGCGGCGGGAAGGCAGAAGGGGTCCGGGGGAAGCGGGGGCGGCGGCGGGAAGGCAGAAGGGGTTTGGGGGAAGCGGGGGCGGCGGCGGGAAGGCAGAAGGGGTCCGGGGGAAGCGGCAGTGGCCGCAGGAGCGGCTCGGGAGCCGGGAGCCGCAGGGCAGGATGTGGGGAAGGACGGCTGGCAGCCGGGGCAGGAAGGGCGGCCGTAGGAGCGGCTCGGGAGCCGCAGGAAGCGGCGGAGGACGGGGAGGGCTGGCGGGCTGCCGCGGGGGCAGGGGAAAAAGCGGCGGGGCCGCTAGAGAGTCCGGCGGGGATCGGGGGAACCGGCGGCGGCCGCGGGAGCGGCTCGGGAGCCGGGAGCCGCAGAGAGCCGCAAGGGTAGCGGGGCGGGGAGAGCGGCTCGGGAGCGGGAGCCACAGGGACAGGGACAGAAGGAAAGTTGAGGCGCACCGAGGATCCCAGAAATGAAGAGGGAAGAAGTAAAGTTAAAGAGAAAAAGGTTTATTTAAGTTGGGGAGGTTACAGAGGGGAGGGCAAAGGCAACTTAACCAAACAGTTCTAAAGGCTAGGAACTAAAGGAAACAATCTTAACAGCTAACTTAAGACTTCTAATTAACTTTATACAATGTTGCAAAACACAATACTCTTAAAGCAAGTTCAAACGACCCAGGAGGAAAAGGGATACACTGAGTGAAACAAAGTAGCAAGAGGCAATTACAGACAGGGGGAGCTCCTAACATTCACACTGAATTGGGAAATAAACTCAAAGACACACACACACAAGCCTGTAAAGCTGGGGAAAGCAGTTTTAAAGCAGCCCTAAAGAAATAGAATAACTTTATTCCTAGAGAAAGGTTGCAGGACAGATTCTTACCACTCCTATTAGCAGCAGCAGCATTACAGGCGAGAGAAAGGCGACTCTAATCAGCCGGCAGTTGTACTCCTGGGGGAAACTCATTGATACGCTCTAGGGGGAACTGGTGAGCGGAGGAGGCAGCTTCTGGTTGATCAGGCCAGGCTAGATGTTGAAAACCGTCCTGCCTGAGCACCCCAGAACCTCAGCTTTTTAAAGACCATTTCCCGCCTTTCCCTGATTACAGGGAATGTGGGGGACAATGGGGGTATGAGTCATGCCCTGCAGAACCTTGCAGTCAGGCAGAGCCCACCTACACCAAGCCCTGCAAAACAATGGGCCCCCAGGGTGGTAACAGCCATCCAGTTGAGTTCAAGGGGACCATCTAGTTAAGGTGAAGGAGCCATTGTTCACTTCACACGATCTATGTACTTTAGTGATGGCCCGGGAGGGGCGGCCATCAAGGTAACTGCTATGAGTCACAGACAATACTCAGTGCATGGGAGCTCAGGGCTGTTTGAAGTGGCTGCATGTTTCCTTTGTGGCAGATCACTGGGGACAAAAAAGTCATTCTACATTTCTTAAAAGGTACAGTTGCTAATTTATTTTAATGCTTGAGCTGCTGAAAGGATTGATTTGTAACTTAGTTCTGTGCTCAAACAGCCAGCACTGTAAGCGCTGGGAAGCTACACTAGGGGCTGCCAACAGAACAGCAGGGTTGAGTCCCAGCTAAAAGCACAAAGCTCAACACAACCTCAATCACAGCCAAGGGCTTCCATGATGTTTCTGTTGAAATTGGTCCTCTCAAGAAATTAAAGATAACACTTGACCCCCCTCCCTCGGTGAGAAGAGCACAGCTCTGGCACATCCAAGCAGAGGCAGCTTTTGGGGTAAGTGAAGCAGGCGGTCGCCTAGGGCCCCGAGCAGTAAGGGGGCCCCGTAGCAGTCGCTTGCTTCACTTAACCTACTGCTCATGGGGCAGTGGGGGAGCAGGGGACCAAGGACTGCCAGGGCCAGAAGCTGTAGCCCTCTCCTGGCGTTTCTGCAGAGAGGGCTGAGCAGTGCTCCCTGCCTACCAGCAGCCGGCCACACCTCCTTGGGGGGAGGGAGGAGAGAAGCCAGTGCGGCGCTGCGACTTGCCAGGAGAGGGGCCCCATGGAGAAGCTGGCTCCAAAGAGTTTTGGCTGCTTTGCGCCCAGCCACCCCAGACCTGAATAAGCCTGGGGTGGCCAGGGGCAAAGCGGTCCAAACTCTTTGGAACAGGCTGCTCCAGGGGGCTCCACTCCCAGCAAGCCGCAGCTCTGAGGCCCCCTGCTCCCCCCCCCATGGGATTTGGGACTGTGGGAGGTGGTTAGGGTGGCAGTGGGGGCCTGGGGCCCCAGTAAGGGCAGCATTGGGGGCCTAAAGTGGGACCCATAAAGGGCCTTCACCTAGGACACCCAATTGCCTAAGGCTGCCTCTGCATCCAAGTAGGTACTAGCGGTGGATGCCAGTGCAGAGAACTCCCATGATTGACGATGGTGGGCCCCGAGCTCCTGGTAACCAGACTTTGGTGTGGACAGAATCTCCTGTTGTCCCTACCCTCCAGACAGGTTTGCAAAGTGACAACCAGAAAAAAGATGCTAGCTAGACTCCACACCTTCACTCCAGAGGCTTCCATGGCCATCCAAGCTCTAACCTGCGTGCACTGAACCCTGGCACACCCTCAGGACTCTGGACTAGCTTCCAAGCCCACTTCTGGACTGGGCCATAGGAGGGTGCACAATTATCTTGGCTTCACTGCCATTAGTCATGGAGGCTATGTTCAGACACAGGGGGTTATTTTGATACAAGTTGTTTCAAAACAACTTGTATCGAAATAAGACGTTATTTCGAAATAAGTTAATTCGAATTAAGAAAATGTTAATTCGAATTAAGGAAAAAAGCTCAAAGCGAAATAGCATGTTCAGACAACAGTTATTTCGAAATGAGTCACCGTCATTTTGAAATAACATGTTCTGAAGGGATTGTTTCGAAACAATTGTTTCGAAACAACGTTGTTTCATCACCAAATGGGGTTTAAGTTGTTTCAAACCAATGCCATTGTTTCGAAACAACAGAACCCATTGTTTTGAAACAACGGTACCTCTGTTGTTTCGAAATAAGACTGCTGTGTGAACACACCCGGAGTGAGGATTCGCCAGGTGAGGGGAGCAGGTCCTTGTCTCCAGCTAGCCACCAGGTAGGGTTAGCAGCTCTTTCCAGGGGGGCAGCTGGTCCTGTAGATTGAGCAGTAAATGCTGATGGACTCAGCCCTGGAGGCTGCACAACCCATCCTGGCAGCCCATGGTTGAACTGGTCTGCACTGTCTGCTCCAGATCCCTCCAGGGAACCATGCAGTGAATGTCTCTACTTCAGTTTCATGCTCTCAGGAGTCCAGACGCAGCCCTCCAGTGAGTGGAGCCGGGCAAGCAGCCCAGCTTGTCCATGCGAATCAGCAGCAAGGGGGCCAGAATGAGGACCACAGACCAGACTCCTGTCCCATGGGGTCTGGCAGTGGGTGGGCAGAGAAGGGGCACTGGCCGGAGGTGTGCAATCCTACACCTGAGAAACTGACGGGTTTTGTGTGTCATGCCAAGTCTGTTGGACATGCTGCCACATCCGTGGAGCTCAGTGAAGACTCACTCCACTCAGGAGACTTCCTCCTGCCCTGGCTTGTCCTGTGCTTGTGGGGCTGTGACATACTGCACCCCATCCTTATGCTATGAACAGTGTATCACTCATGTTCACCCTTTATTGTCTGGTGCAAAGTGTGTCACATAAGGTGTTCTTGGAATGCTCATGATGAGCTGAACTTTACTATTATGGTTGCATGTTTCCTGCAATGTCACAAATATACAGGTATGGAAGTCTGCTATGGCATATTACCAATTGTGTGTCTCACATGGCTTAAATGGATGCAGAGGCATGAATACAGAAACAATGGACTGACCTGAGCACCACTGAGTACCTTGGCTCAAGAGGGAAAACTCACGCCCATTGCCGGCCATGGACAATCACCTGACACCAGAGGAGGTGAGGAAATTGATTAAAAGAAAGAGGCCTTCTTGTCTATGGGCTCTTCCCTGGAATCCATCTTCTAACAACCCCAAGAACTGAGAGTCTACCCCTGAGGTGTTAGAGAAGCAAGATGTGTTGCAGCTAACCTGTGTGGAAAGCTAAATACAGACTGAAACAGTGATCTTAGCTTAGAATAAGAATGATCTTTTATTTGATGGTGACTAGCTCCCTGACTTACTAATCTTTGGATTTATATTACTCTTGCTTAGAATCATGTAAAGCTTACAATAGCCAATAAACTTATCTGTTTTAGCTAAGCAGTGCATGTGGATTGAGTGTGTGCAGAGACCTCACCTGGAGTGACAGAGCTGGTACATCTCAATTTCTTTGATAAATTGATGGACAAGAGTAAATGAAGTTGCAGGGTGAAGGGCGCAGCACTGAACCTTGCAGGACTGTAGTTCCAAGGGTTGCAGCTGGAACTGGGAGTCTTTGCTTGGCATCTATCCCATGAGTGGCTAATGAGAGCACTCTTCCACTGAGTAAGGGATTGATTACATGCAGGTGGCTGGGCATCAGTTGACTCAGGAGTGGGGGGGTTCACACAGCAAGATGGGGTAAGTCGGGGCCCAAAAGTCGAGAACTGGGGTGAGTCAGATAGTCCCCAGACTGTGGGTGTGGAACATTACAGGTGCCAAAGACCATCTGATTGTATCAATGAAGCCCAGTATAGGAGATCCACTTGCCACTTTGCTCTGGTCAGTCACCAGCTAAGGGGCTGTGAGCTGTCCAGGGCTATGGGCCACTATGGGCAACTGTCCCTTGGCAAGTGAGAAGAGACAGGATTTCACCACGGTGCCTAGAAGCTGAGGTCACAGCCTGATGGGTAGACTGGTGCTGTCACCCAAGGCTGACATCTTCTGTCTGAGGCAGGGATGTGATCAGGATGGGGCTGTTACCCGGGCTTCTGGGATAATCTCCTGAATGTGCAAAAGCAGGGCAAGCTGCAAAACCAAGGGCCAAACCCCCAAACCACTGATAGGTGGTACTTAAACCAGTCTGCCAATCAGTAACAAAGCATGCTTCTGATTCCCCACACCAGTCTTCATGAAGCATAACAAAATAGAAACAGCCCCCTTTATTGCACATCAGCTTCTCTGGTCCCCACCAAGCCACAGGGTCCCTTAAAGAAATAGATTCTCCTGACCCCAAAGGGTCAGCCACATCACCCAGAACAATACAGGCTGCGATCTTCCCCAAAATACCACATTGCCAGCCAATTCTTTAGTAACTACAACTAAAGGTTTAGTATAAGAAAGAAAGAAACAAAATGTGAGAGATGTTAACGGGTCAAAATGAATCACATACATACAAATGATTTAGAGTCCATATAAAGCAAGTCTTTGAAGAATTTGGAGTTTGCAGGTTAGTCCAAGTCCTCTGGTATACACCCAGCACCTGGGTGGGTCCTAGTACTTTGTTCAGTTGCAGCAGAATAGTTCCAGCGGAGGGTGTTGGTTGCTGGTTGGAGACTGAAGATTGATGACAAAACGGAGATAGGGCCACTACCCTTTTATCACCTCTCACTTTCTCCCTCTCTGCAGTCTTTACAAAATCAAAATGGAGTTGAGATACACAGTCAGTCTGGGTGACTGACCGAGCAGGTTTTTTCCCTAGGCCCACTGTAGCTGGGAGCTTCCTCAATGGGCCATTAAGAGAACAATGGTTTTGCAGACACCCCGTTTGGGTTTGCCTTGGAATCAAATAACTTAGAACACAAATAGAACAAACATATTCCTAACTTCTGATACATGTAAGACACTTACATATAAACCATATAATCATTCCTAGCAGACTACAACCTTTCTATTAGTACCAAACATGGCATGTCACACATGGATTATTGCAAACATGAAATATTAATATGAAAGGTAATTATAAACAATCCCCTAGACCCAGACAGTGTCACATGTGTGAGAGGAACAACCAGTCAGGCACAAAACCCTGGGGGCAGAGAAAGGAGGGGAAAACTGGTGGGCATGCCAATCTAAAATGTCCTCGCTATGGGCCTGGTATGAGTGAAGGGACTTGGCAATAGTTCTGCAATGCAAACAGCACAGCAATCAAAAGGAGCAGCTGGCTGTGGCAGCCCCCATGCTGAGGCCTTTCCCAGGAATTGGTGTCTCTCAGCTACTCTCCGCGTATGACTCAGGCACCCCAAAATGTCCTTCACTGTGACCCTTTGGGCTTGTGCAATGTCAAGAGCCTCATGCCCACCCCACCCGCAGCTTTCCTTAGGGGATCCCAGCCACAGGAGCCTTCCCCAAGGCATCTGCCTTTGTGCTTTGCCCTCCAGGCTCTGGGCACCCTTGGCAGAGTTTGTGGGTAGTCCCTCCATTCCCTGCCCAAACCAGCTTTGGCCATGGGGCAGCAGAATACTGTTGCACATAGCACTGCTCATCTGCTTCTACACTGTCAGGCACAACAAGGTCTCTCTCAGGCCTTGGTGGCTCCCAGTTAGCTCACAGACTGGGCCAGCCAGGGCTGGAGGGGCTGGAGGCAGCAGCAATGGTTAGAGTACACAGGAATGCCCCAGAACATTCTGGGTCCCCAAAAAACAGAAAAATCAGGCAGAATGCTGCGGTCTACCCTGCTCTGGCTTCTGGCCATAACTGCAGCTTCTGGTGCATGGGGCAGGAATCTGGAAAGGTGCTCACCCCCTGCCCCAATCTGGCCCACGGCCTGATGGGGGAGAGGTGCATCCTCCGCCACCAAGCAAGAATAGCCAGAGGCCCAGAAGGAGGTGCTTCCTTTGCCACTGGGCAAGAGCAACAGGGACCCAGCAGGGGGTGTTTCCCTGCTGCTGGGGGAGAGTGACCAGGGATTCAGGGCAGGGCACAAGAAACTCCCCCAGCACCTGCCTGGCTCCAGGAGGAATGTGCCTAAGTCACATTCCTCTTCGGGGTCAGGCAGGGTCTGGCAGCTGCCCTTTAAAATTCCCCGCCTGGGTCTTTGCCCCATTCACCCCGCCACAAGAGGTCTTGGTGGGGTCTCTGGAAGAAAAGACAACTCCCATCGCCTCCCCCAGCAGAACCCGACTCTCTGCCCCTGATTTCCACAGACATGCTCCACTGTCCAGCCCTGCTGCCATGCCTGGGGAGATCGCTGGACACTGCTGCCACTGTAAGGGGCTGCCTCACTTGGCACTCACGGCTGCCTCCCAGCTGCCAGCATGGCATGAGTGGCCCAACTCCAGCGCATCCAGCCTGAGCATTCCCAGCCCCTGGAGTGGCACCAGCTGGCACCATGCCACAGCCCTGACCTGCCTCTATCACAGGCTATGGCCGGTCTGACCCAGTTGGCGCAAGTTATCCCAACTCCCAGAGCACTGCTTCATCAGTCCATTTTGTGGCACTGTGTTATAGGGCTGACTGCCACCCCCATCCCAGTCACAGGGGCGTACTGAGGGGGACTCACATTGACCTGGGGAAGCCCTCCTCAGAGGAACTGCCTGGGTCCACTCCCTGTCTCAGGCATCCAGAAAATCCTCCAGGCCACAGCCCCTCCATCTCTGCACTGGGATCAAGGGGGGAGCTGTGGGGACCAGACCCTGTCATCATCTGCCCCTCCTCACACCCGCTGGCAACCCCCGCTGCCTCCACAGAAAGGGAAGAGCAGGGAACAGGCCTACAGAGCTTTTCTCCATGAGACATGCTGATACCAATGAAGAGAAGGAGTGGGGGATAGGAGACAGCCCACAGACCATCCCCCACAGGATGCTGCCACTGATGGGGGTACCAGTGTAAGTATGGCTCCTGAGACCTGGACTCAGAGACCTGTGGTACATTATCATCCTGCCCCCAGGCTGGCTGGTGGCTGGCCAGGGGCCCCATAAAATCTAAGGGTATGTCCACACATCTTTTTTATTTCAAAACAACACTGGTTGTTTCAAAATAAAAAAGACTATGTCCACACGACATTTTCCTGTTTTGAAAGGACGGAGCTGGTCCTTTTGAAACAAGAGCCGTCATTTCAAAACAGCTTAAACCAGTTTTGGTTTGAAAAGACAGTTATTTGAAAACAGGTGGTTTTGAAATAACGCCATTGGGACATGTTATTTCAAAACACTGGTTGTTTTGAAATAACTTTTGACCTTCCTCCCAGGGTGCTTAGCATCCTGGGAGGAAGGTCCACCCCCCCCAGCACCCTGGCCGGGGAGCCATCAGCACCCTGGCCAGGGTGCTGAGGGAAGACTGCTGCAGGCTATGGGAGGAGAAGGGGACGTGGGGCTCCCTGCCATGGGGCTTGCCAGCAGCAGCCCTGCGGTGGGAGAAGGGGGGCACCCCTGCTCCCATACCCCCAGCGCTGGGGCAGCCTGACTGCAGGGAAAGCGGGGCGCCCCTGCAGTGGGGAAAGCTGGGCACCCCCAGCGGGCAGGGGGTCTAGCAGCTGTGGTTCCTGCCAGCCTGCTGGGGGATCCCTGCCCTTGGGGGCTTTTTCCCCTGCCTGGCTCTCCAGGTGAGAGCCAAGCAGGGGATTCAGTGGCAACATGGCCTGCAGGGGGGCCATGTTGCCACACCTCCCAGGGTGCCCCTGTCCTGAAACAAAATAGCATGTCCACACAGAGGAAATGACTTATTTTGAAATAAGCCTTTGAGTGTGGACATAGCCTCACAGTCCTAGGCCTGGGCAGGGGTGTGTGTTAATCCAGCCCTCCACACCAGTCCAAATTGCACAGAGGAATGTCACACAGATGGGAAGTGAGAAGCAGGGCTGGCACTGGGGATCGTGGCGCCTCCCCACAGCACAGCGACGCCAGCACAGATGAGTGACATCATCAGGGGAGCACCATGGCGCTGTCCCTTTTGACGCCCCTCAAAATACTGGCGCCCCCCTGCAATGCAGGGGCTGCTTACTGCGTAGCGCCAGCCCTGGTGAGAAGCTCTTTGCAACCCCAGGATGTTGCAGCCAGTCCCAACCTTTCAGTTCTGGCCTGCCAGCTGCAGGAGGGGAGTGTTTAGGTGAGTGTTTTTTTTACTTGGATGATGCCTCTGTAAGTGAAGTTATAGAGGTGATTGAAGGGATAGAAATGCACAACAAGTGTTTCATTGTGTGCTTCCCATCCCTCTCTTCAGCACAGCAGTGTGCCAAAGCACACTGAGAGTTCCAGGAAAAATATTGAAAAATAGTGGGCCCTAGAATGCAGCATTCTGGGTCCATGTTCTATTTTTAGGGGCCTGAATGCTGAGCCCCTAAAAATAGAAGTCCCTAGAGCGGCATTCCGCCGTGTTCCGGAAGGCAGGGGACAGGGACGTTACTAGGGGCTCAAGCCTTGCCCCAAACCCCTCTTTTTCCAGGCCATGCCCCCAACCTGGGGCCTACTGTCCCCATCTCCCAGCCACACTGCTGCTAGTGACCATGGGAGTGGCTGACATCCAGGGGGCCTACTGGCATGGGGGGGCCCCACTGGCACTGGAGGGGGGCCCACTGGCACTGCAGCATTCCAGGACCCCCCAAATTATACTTCAGCCCCTGGTTACCAGTGTCCATCTGTTTAGACTGTCATAAAGGCACACATGCCATACAACTCAGAGGCTATGTTCACACACAGGGAGTTTTTCCAAATCAAATTCAAATCAGATCAGATCAAATCATAGGGCTGGAAGGGACCTCATGAGATCATCTAGTTCAACCCCCTGGGAATTGAACCTAGGACCTTCTGCCTGTTAAGCAGAGGTGCTAACTACTACACTATTTGCAGGGCTTATTTTGATACACATTGTTTTGAAACAACATGTATAGAAATAAGGCATTATTTTGAAATAAGTTAATTCAAATTAAGACAATGTTAATTCGAATTAAGGAAAACAGCTCAAAGTTGAAATAGCATGTTCAGACAACAATTATTTCGAAACGAGTCACCCTCATTTTGAAATAACAACATGTTCTGACGGGATTGTTTCAAAACAATCGTTTTGAAACAATGTTGTTTCGTCACCAAATGGGGTTTAAGTTGTTTCGAAACAGAACCCGTTGTTTCGAAACAACAGTGCGTCGTGTGAACATGGCCTTTCTTACTGCATGTAGCAGTCTTGCAATCTGGATAATCACACTGCAGAAATCCAAATCTTTTCCAGCAGATGGTGCTCCTCTGAATTTTTCATTTAGCGTTAAAATTTTCATCCAGTTAAGTATGAAGTCAGAAATCAATTATCTTTACCCAGGATAGTATTTACCCCTTTATACTTTTTTAAAGATATTTCTCTTGCAACACATAAACTACATTTATTAACATTATAAATCCAGACTTTGTAGCATGCAAATGTTGATCATCTTTTTCTACTCTGTGGGGAAGAATATTTCCATTGTACTGATGTCAAACACACAGCAAATATTTTAATCTAACAGTATTTTTTTCTGATAATTAGCAAATGGAAACATTTTCTCTAAAAGACACTGCTTAGGACAGCAAACACTGCAAACTACTTAATACTGAAGTTTTAATTTATTATATTAGTTCATTTCGAGGAATGCTGACTTGAAACATACATTTCAGGAGGCCCACAAATCTGACAGGCTTCCATTTGCATTGTGGGAACCTTTAAAGTATGTTAAATCATGGTTACTTTTAAATCAGAGAGCAGCAACTAGCACTCATGGTCTCTCAAGAAAAACTGGCCTTCATTCAAGATGAAGGTGCAGCAATGAAATCAACGTGGCAGACAATGGAAAAATATTTATTGATTTTATAAACTGTTTTGGTTGATGTTAGCTTCAACCAAACATGTATGTATGTTGATATTAATGAGTTTGCATATCTGTGTTTTACAAAAAGCAATAAATGCAGTTTTGTGTTTTTGTTTGTCTTGATTGTTTTCTGCTTATGCCTTTAATTGCATTCAGTCGATTGCATATCACATTTTATTTAATTATCACATTGTTAGTCACAATGCTTGTTTTATGCAGTGTTTGCTAGTTTGTGACAATAATTGATATAGACATAAAAGTCATATAAAATTATAAATATTTTTATGTAGCGATAACCAATGTATATGGTACTGAAAAGTAATTGCAAATGCCTATTGGACTGGGCCCCACACATGCATGAAGGGGGCCTGGACAATATGGGAAGGGGGCCCAGAGCTTAGGAAGATTCTGGAGCCCATTAAATTATACTTTAACCACTGGGCAGCAGAGGGCCTGAGGTGCATGGGTCCCAAGCACACAGAGCAAAGCTGTGGAAGGCTCAGGCACGCTGGGGAACGTGAGGGCTCTCCCAGGGGGTTAGGGGGTGGGAGGGCTCTAAAGGCATACAGGGCAGAAGGCAAGCTACACCAGGGGCACATGGGGTGTCCTGGGCAGTGCAATGGACAGGGAGAGGGCTGATGCAGTGGGGAGAGAGCCTTTCCTGGGGGCCTGCAAGAGAGGGAGGGCTGCCCTGGGATAGATGACAAGTGGTGGTCAGTCCTGCAGTGGGGAGGTCTGTCCCAGAGGCTGAGGGCATTGGAGGAATCTGTCACAGGGAGGGAAGGTTGCTGTAATCCTGGAACTTCATCAGCCCCCCCACCATCATCCCACTCACTCCCCTGCATGCTCCCACTCCCTTCCCTGACATTCCCTCCCCGTCACCAGCATCTGGCTTGTCTCCCTTTGAATCTTGCACACAGGCGGCATTAATGCAGCAGGTTGGCACTTTGCCCCTTTCCCCATCCCAGCCCAGGCAGCTTGCCAGGCGGCACCCAGAGATCCTTCTGGCAGCTCTGCCGACTGGAGCTGGACGAAGGTCACGGAGTGGAACCACCCCACAGCCAGACCTCAGCAAGGACAAGGCCAGGATTCCTTCCAAGTGGTCAGCTAAGGGAAGGATGGCCTTTGTGCCCAGCCCCATGATCCCTGTTCTCCTCCCCAATCCAACACCCAACCCCCTGTCCTATGTCCACACACAATCAGTTAAATCGATTCAAGATGAATCAATTTAAGTTAAATTGCTATAAAATCAGTAAATCGATTTAACTTTAATCGATTTAACAACTTCACACAAAAAATACCAAACTGAATTAGCATGTCCAGGGACTGGACTTGCTAGTTCAATTTAGGAGAGGGGCACCCTGGGAGGTGTGGCAACATGGCCCCCCGGCAGGGCCATGTTACCACCCAATCCCCTGCCTAGCTGAGCCAGCCAAGGGGGAGAAGGTGCCCCGCATGCTTGGCACCCTCATCCTAGCCCCAGCAGGGAAGCGTACCTGGCTCCCCTGCTGTTGTCAGGCTGCGGGAGGAGGGATCCTCCCACTCCCGGCTTCCCCAGCCTTAGCCAGGCTGCGGGAAAAGGCATCACACACTCCCAGCTCCCAGCAAGCAAGCTGGGCAGCGGGGAGAGCCCTCTGGCACCCAGCTACCCCAGCAGCTAGTCGGGTGGTTGGGGAGGGACCACCCTCACCCGGCACTTCCACCACTGCAGGGAGTGCTCCCCTGGCTCCCGGTGCGCTTGCCAGGCTGCAGGGGAGATGGCTTTTGGACCATTCCCCGCAGTGCAGCTACCGTGGCTGTAGCTGGCTCGGGGGTCCCTTCCCCCTGCACAGGCAAGTGCGCTACAGCTGTCTGTGGGGGGGCAGTGGGAGTGCCAGGTGAGGGAGGTCCCTTCCTTGCCCCCTGGCTAGCCGCTGGGGTAGCCAGGCACCAGAGGGCTCTCCCTGCTGCCTGTCTTGCTTGCTGGGAGCCAAGAGTGTGGGGTGCCCTTCCCCACAGCCCAGCTAAGGCTGGGGAAGCCAGAAGCGAGGGGATCCATCCTCCCTCAGCCCAGCTGCAGCTGGGGAGGAAGGTACTCTTCCCTGCTGCGGGGCTAGGATAAGAGTGCCAGGCATGCGGGGCGCCTTCTCCCCCATGCAGGAGCAGGGTGCCCCTTCCCCACTGCCTGGCTAGGGATCAGGGACCTGGGCTTGGGGTCTCTTTCCCCACAGCCCAGCTAAAGCAGGGGGAGCCCAGCACAGGGTCTCTTTCCCTACAGCTGGGCACGTGCAGGGTCCCTTCTGTGCCCCCCCCCCCCCCGTGGCCAAGGGTTCAGAACCCTGGACCTTCCTTAAAGGGTGCCATGCACACTGGGAGGAAGATCAAATAATGTTAAAGCAAAACAGCACTTTTATCAAAATAATATGCCCATGCAGTGTTATTTCGATATAAGGGTTTTGCTCTAATCCTTGTTTCATTTTCACCCCAGGTTTTATTAAATTGCTCTAACTATTCTTGTTTCACAGTCATGGAACTCATCATGTTGAAACAAAAAAACATCTTGTGGAACTAAGTATTTTTAAATCGAAATAATCAGTGTTATTTCAATTTAAAACCTACGTGTGGATATACCCTTAGAGTCCCCCCCGCCTCAGACTGCCCCAGCCCCTGCTCTGGCCCCCTGTATACCATCTCCATCCCTGCTCTGTCCCATGTACCCACTCCTGGCCCAGCCTCAGTCTGTCACCCACCATGTCCCCGGTTCTTTCCCCGTTTCCGTCCCCAAACATCCTCTCTTTGCTGCACTGAAAGTTGTTTGATGATACAACAGTTCAGAGTCTCATTAGCTGAAGAGGTGCCAAGGGCTGAAGGGCAGGGTCATTCAGCCCCTCCCCTGCATGCATAGATAGAGACAGCCGTGACTGGAAATCCTGGCACCGTGGAATCAACTACAGTGGGTTACTCACCAGTAACCGTCCTTCTTTGAGATGGGCTGCTCGGATCCATTCATTAATAAGTATGTCCATGCCAGAGCACCGGATTGGCCGGAAAACTTTTGTCCTAGCCTGTCAGGAGAGGGCAGGTAGCCTCCACCCCTCACACTACCCCATGGCTATATATACAGCCGCCTCCCGACCCCTCCTCAGTTCCTCAGAATCGCCAACTCCAGATGCGGGGATGGAGGGGAGGGACCTGAATAGATCCAAGCAGCCCATTTCGAAGAAGGATGGTTACTGGTGAGTAACCCACCTTTTCTTCTTCAAGCACTGCTCGGATGCATTCAGTAGTAGGTGACTACTAGCCATGCTGATGGATGGCAGGTGGAGTTGGGTCTTCCACCTTCAGCACAGCAAAACGCCCCAGATGGGAAGAAGCCCAGCAAACAAGATTCTAACCAGAGCCAAGAGATGAACTAGGCTCTTGATGTGGCACAGACGAATCGAAAACTGAGGGCCAACCCAAGTCAGGGGCAGGGCCGAACCCGCCAAGACATATGAGTGTGGGAAGGACAGACAAAGGTCACTGTAATGAGGATGAAGAACACAACATGAAAACATAGAGGGTTGTGTTTGGATGCTCCACCTAAGTTGCAGAACACAAGGTATGAAGACCAGAAGATAAGTGTCTGGCCATAGGACCTTCCAGAATGAGCTCATCGGGAAATGCTGGGGGCCAACAAGTATGGGGTGTGACATTGTCTGGGTCTAGGCGACTGTGTATGATTGTTTTTCATATTGATATTTCATATTTACAATTATCCATATGTGATATGTCATGTTTGGTATCAAAAGAAAGGCTGTAATTTGCTAGGAATGATTATATCATTTGTATGTTGGTAGCATGTCTGTACTGGAGATTAGAAATCTATTTGTTTTTATGTGTGTTCCAAGTTGTTTGAGCTAAACAATCCCAGACTGGGTGTGTGCAAACTATTGTCATATTTATGGTGCATCAGG
Organism: Podocnemis expansa; assembly: GCA_007922195.1. NCBI lineage: Eukaryota > Metazoa > Chordata > Testudines > Podocnemididae > Podocnemis > Podocnemis expansa. The sequence continues at coordinate 46,690,003 of ML681981.1, read as the reverse complement.
AGGGGACTCCCAACTACAGTGGGCCCAGGAGGAAACCTGTTTGACCAGTTACCTAGACTGACCATGTCACCCACCTCCATTTTGATCTGGCAAGGACTCAGAGATAAAAGGCCATCGCCCGTTCTCCATTTTGTCTTTAGTCTTCAGTCTCTGGTCTATCTGCAACCAACACCTGACTCTGGAACTATTCTTCTGGGACCGAACAAGAGACTGAGACCTACCCAGCTGCTGCTGCTGCTGCTGCTGGGTGCACACCAGAGGAGTGGGACTAATCTGCAAATTGCAGGATCTTCAAGGATTTGTTTTCTATGGACTCTAAGTCATTTGTATGTATGTGATTCACTTTGACCCTTTAACATCTCTTATATCTAGCTTGTTTTCTTTTTATATTAAACCTTTAGTTGTAGTCACTAAAGGATTGGCTGGCAGCATGGTATTTTGAGTAAGATCCAAGCCTATATTGTTGTGGCTGGCCCTTTGGAGTCAGGAGAACCTATTTCTAAAAGAGACCCAGGGGCTAGAGGGGACCTTAGGATCTGATGTGCAGAAAGGGGGCTGTTTCTACTTTATTATGCTTGGTGATGACCAGAGTGGTTAGTTAGAAGCATGTTTTGTTACTGACTGGGAGACTGGTTTAAGTACGACCCGTCAGTGGTTTGGGGGTTTGGCCCCTGGTTTTTGCAGCTTGCCCTGATTTTGGCACATTCAGAAGGTTATCCCAGGAGGCCCGGGTCACAGGGGGCATGGATCGCCTAGCCCCCTGCTACTTCCTGTCCCCACCCCAGCCTCAAAGCAGGAGCAGCAGGATAGGAGCCCGATGGAGCTGGGAGCTGCTTGCCGCAGACTGCAAGTAGCTCCCAGCCTAGCCCCCTGCTCCTGCCTTGAGGCTGGGGTGGGGAAAGGGGCTAGCAGGGGGCTAGGCAAGCCATGCCCCCAGGGCAGAGAGCCTATTCTGCCCCTGCCAGGGCTGAGTGTCTGCACCCGTGCCGGGGCAGGGGCTGCCGCAGCCCTACCTGCCCCCTGCCCACCTGCCTCCAAGGCTAGGGCCCGGATGGCAGCTGCCAGCCCCACGCTAGCCGCGGGTGCCAGCTTTGCCCCCCTCCCGGGCTCAAGGGGCAGCTGCCGGCCCCGCACTAGCCACGGGTGCTGGCTTCGCCCCCCCACCCAGGCTCGCTTCCCCCGAGCCTGGGCGGGGGGCAAAGCCAGCACCTGTGGCTCCCACGGGGCCGGCAGCTCCTCTCCAGCCCAGACGGGGGGGCAGAGCAGGCACCAGCAGCCCCTACCTCCCTGGGCGGCAGAGGAGTGGGGGTGCCAGCTTGTGCAGCTGGGCACCCTGCTTGCCCATCCCCTGGCCACCTGGAAGCTGCCAGGGAAGGTTCAGGCTGGGGCTCCCCCGGCCACTTGTGAGTGGCGGGGTGGGCGGGGGTGCCGGTTCCCCCACCACTCACAAGCGGCCAGGGGAGCCCCAGCCCGCATCTTCCCTGGACGCTTCCAGGCAGCGAGGGTTAGGCAAGCGGGGTGCCCAGCTGCAGCAGCCGGCCAAGCTGGCTGGGGCGTCTGCCCCACCCCCCATGCTGGGCAAGGGGGAGCGGTGGGTTTCCCCCGCCACTTCCCTTTGCCGGGGTGTAAATCGGGTCATCTATCAGGTGGGCTATTCCAGCTGTCTAATGGCGATTACCTGAGGCCAGCGCCCACAGCCCACCCAAGTCCTGCCTTCTAGCCCACGCTGGGTGAGGCAGCCAGGGTAGTCTGGGCTTCAGCCCTCTCACAGGGCAAGCACAGTCACAACAAGTCCCTGCCTTCCAGCCCCAGGAGGGGAAGCACAGTGATAACAGGTCCCTGCCTTCCAGCCCAAGCTGGGCGAGGCAGCCAGGTAGTCAGGGCTTCAGCCCTCTCGCAGGGTAAGCACAGTTAAACCAAGGAGTCAGTGTTCACTGAGCAGGGTATAGTGTTGGGGGTTGTAGTAGTAAGGGTTGAGGGGAGGGAGACACAGGCCAGCCCACTCCACTGCGTCTCAGCCCAGGGCCCTATGGGATGGCTACAGGCCTCCCCGATAGCCAGTGGTGCACCTGCCAAAACACGCTAGCCGTGTGGGGCTAGCCCGCACCCCCCCAGGCTACTTCTTCCTTCCCCTTTAGGGGCCTTCCCCCTACCAGATCCCCAGGTACCTTCCTAGCAGCATGCCCGTCAGGCCCTCAGCCTTCGCTGTGGGTGGGTCTGGACCTCCCTCTGCAGCCTCGGCCAGCGGCAGCTCTTCCAGGTCGCAGGCGTTGGGCAGCCCCGGGTCAGCTGCATCCTCTGAGGAGGGCAGCTCATCCAGATCTTGTGGGCCTTGCTCGTCCCCTCAGCCTGGCAGCCCCTCGGCAGAGGGTTGCTCCTCCAGGTCCTCTCCCTGGGCGGGGTTGGTGGGGATGTCAAGATGCTGGTCAGACCCTCGCTCCTCCCGGCCAGGGAGATCCACCTTCCACCCTGCGTGCCGTCTTCTCCTTCTCCCCTGTAGCTGCCTGGTCCTGTCCCATAAATAGTTCTCCCTTCCTCCAGCCCAGCCTCTTTGGTTCCGGGCCAACACTGGGTCCGTGCCCTTCCCTGGCCGGCAGGGGGTTGCAAGAGCTCGGGTCTGGGTTCTGTCTTGCTACACCCCTCCTCCCTCAAGTCCAGCTCCTGTGCTTCGGAGCTGGGCCACAATCCTTTCCCCACGTGGGACAAGGCATCAGTGTTGGCGTGGTGCTTTGCCGCTCTATGTTGGATGGTATAACAGTAGGGCTGCAGGGTCAAGTACCAACGGAGGAGCCGACTGTTGTTATCTTTCATCTGTTACAGCCACTGAAGGGGACCGTGGTCTGTGATGATGATTATGGTGTTCCCTAACAGATAATAACGAAGTGCCTCCATGGCCCATTTGATGGCCAGTGCTTCACATTCTACCATAGCGTATTTCTGCTCCCTGGGGAATAGTTTCCAGCTGATGTATAGTACCGGGTGTTCCTCGTCATCCACCACTTGGGTAAGGACAGCCCCAAGGCCCGTTGCGGAGGCATCGGTCTGTAGCTGGAAGGGCCTCTGGAAGTCAGGGCTGTACAGTACCAGCTTGGAGCAGAGCACCATCTTCAGGGCCTGAAAGGCCCTCTCACAAGCCTCCGTCCAGCGTATTTGCGTTGGTTGAGCTTTCTGAAGAAGGTCGCTTAGGGGGACAGCAAGGGACACAAAGTCAGGGACGAAGTAGCAATAATATCCCACCAGGCCTAGGAACTGGCGGACTTTACATTTGGTTGCAGGTCGTGGATATTCCTGAACAGCCTGGACTTTGTCGACAAGCGGTCTTACCTGGCCTCGGCTGATGGTGTACCTGAGGTAGGTGGTCTCTTCCCCACCACCTTGCACTTGTGGGGGATGGCCGTTGGACCTGCATGCAGAAGGGTCCAAAGCATCGCTGCCAGCTGGGCCAGATGATCCTCCCAGCGGGAGCTGTGAATCACCACATCATCTAGGTATGCTGCGGCATAAGCATGGTGGGGCTGTAATAAGTGGTCCGTCAGTCTCTGGAATGTAGCAGGGGCACCGTGAAGACCAAAGGGCATCCAGATGAACTGGTATAGACCGCTAGGGGTAGCGAAAGTGGTCTTCTCTCGGGCAGTGAAATCTAGCGGGATTTGCCAACACCCCTTTGAGAGGTGCAACGTTATGAAATACCGTGCTTCCCCTAGCCGGTTGAGGAGCTCATCCACCCGGGGCATCAGGTATGCATCAAATTTGGAGACGGCATTCACACGGCAGAAGTCAATGCAAAAACGTGATGACCCATCTGGCTTTGGGACTAATACGATGGGGCTACGCCACTCAATGGTAGAGGGCTCGATCACCCCAAGTTCTAGCATATCTCGCACCTCCTGCTCCACAGTGTTGTGTAGACTCTGAGGGAGCAGCCTGGCTCCCACCCGGACTACTGTTCCCGGTGGCGCCTCGATGCAATGCTGGACCTGGTCAGTTCGGCCTGGCACTGCTGTGAAGGTGGATGCAAAGGTCTCGATCAGGTGTTGTGCCTGGCGGCGCTGTTCTTCAGTCAAGTCTGGGCCTAGTTGGGGGCTCCCTTCATCCTCGGCATGGGGGACGTGAGGCCCCAACTCCAGGTCCGGAGGATACAGTGTGGTCAGCAGGTGCTCTTGTTCTCTCCAGGGTTTCAGGAGGTTGACATGATATATTTGCTTTTTGTGCCGTCGGTTGGGTTGACAAATCTCATAGTTGACAGGGCCCACTTGTCGAATGACTTCATAAGGCCCCTGCAATCGGGCCAACAATTTGGAGTCAGAAGAGGGCAATAGCACCAGGACACAGTCCACTGGCTCAAAGCCGTGGACACAGGTACCTCTGTTGTACGCCTGGGCCTGGGCCTGCTGTGCCTTCTGTAGATTTTGTTGAGCCAGTTGTCCGACTTGCTGGAGGCGATCCCTCAGGGTGTTGATGTACTGGAGAAGGCCTTGTGAAGGGGATGGCATCCGTTCCCAGGTCTCTCTAACTAAGTCTAAGACTCCCCGAGGTCGCCGGCCGCAGAGGAGTTTGAATGGGGAGAAGTGGGTCGATGCCTGGGGGACCTCCCTAATGGCCATCAGTAAGGGCAAAATGACCTGGTCCCAGCGTTTTAGTTCCTCCGGGGAAAACTTCCGCATCATCCCCTTGAGGGTTCTATTGAAGCGTTCCACTAGGCCATCGGTTTGAGGGTGGTAGACAGTGGTGCGAATCTTTTTAATCCCCAGAATTGTGCACACTTCCCAGAGGAGCTGAGATGCAAAATTAGAGCCCTGATCACTGAGGAGCTCCTGAGGAAGCCCCACCCAGGCAAAGATTTTTAGGAGCTCTCCGGCGATGGTTCGCGCTGAGGTATTTCACAGGGGTATGGCCTCCAGGAATCTAGTGGCATAGTCCACTAGTACCAACAGGTGTCGGAAACCGGCCAAGCTTGCTGGTAAGGGACCTACCAGATCCACCGCAACCCACTTGAAAGGGGCCTCCACTAGTGGTAGTGACACCAGAGGGGCCCGTGGCATGCCGGCAGGTGTGGTTTTCTGCACTCTGGGCAGGACAAGCAGTACTTCCATACCTCCTCATGGATCCCAGGCCAAAAAAACCAGGTGATAATTCCGGCTAACATCTCGTCCACGCCCAAGTGGCCAGCTGCCAGGATGTCATGGGCCAGCCTTAGCACTTCCCTTCGTTGGTCACGAGGAACTAATAACTGTCTTTGGACTTCCCCTGTCTCTGGGTCCCGGTTTAGCCTATAGAGGCAATCCTGACACAGTTCAAATGGGGGCCAAGGTAGCCCCTGCTGGGGGTCCGTGGGTACACCATCCACCACTGCAATCTGTTCGTAGGCCCATTGGAGGGTCTCGTCCTCCCGCTGATCCCTACAGAGGTCTGAGGTCTCTCCCCCCACGGGGTTGATGCCTTTGGCCTCGGGGGGACTATGTGGCGCTGGCTCTCCCGAAAGGTCCACAGGGGGATTTTGCTAGTGCCCCCCTTTGGGCTGGGTCGGGGCCTCCAGCTCTCCCAGGGCCTCGCTATGCTCGTCCGTAGGGGTCCCGCTCTGCAGAAGGCGTCCGAAGTCTGGCCAATCCCTACCAAGGATCACGGGGTAAGGAAGCCAGTCCGCTATTCCCACGGTTAACCAGTGTGGGCAACCTGCTACTGTCAGCATCACGGGAAGGATGGTATAGGCTTTTAAATCTCCGTGGATGCATCGCAGACTCACCAGCCCTGTGGGGCGTGCTGCCAGAGGCAGGAGATCCTTCCGCACCAGGGTCTGGCCACACCCCGAGTCTAGCAGGGCCTCTACGTTCCTGACGCCCAGGCGCACCAGGATCGTCAATGTAGGGCTCCCCTGCTTTCGTGCCTGGCCCTTCCCGGCATGAATGCTACCAAAGGTGCATTCCCACTGAGGACACTGCCGTCTAATGTGTCCATACTGTCCACAGTTGAAGCAGGGCCTAGGTCGAGCAGACGCCGCTGTCCGTGACTCCCAGGCTGGGGCTCAGGATGTCTCAGCCCCGGACTCAGGCACCTCAGGAGGAGGTGCCCGTCGACCCATCACTGCGTGGGGTCCTGGATCTTGGGGTCAGGCCCCTGTCTGGCTCCCTGCATGTGGGGGCCTCCTTTTTGGGGGTGAGGTCCCCGAAGGGGCTGATCCCTCAGCCATGAGGAAGTCCTCTAGCAGCCCAACAGCTTTTTCAAGCATAGCAGGTTGGTGATGAATCACCCAGTTTCTTCCTTGCAGTGGGAGGGCATGCAAAAACTGCTTGAGGGCCACTTGGTCCACTACCTCCTGGGCTGATCGTTTTTCAGGCTGAAGCCAGCGTGTGGCAGCCTCTTTCAAATGTCAGGCTAAGGCCCGCGGTCTGGTGTCCAAGGTGTACGCCGCTTCTCACAGTCACTGTCAGAAGGTCTCTGGGCTGATATCCAAGGCATCAAGAATGTCTGCTTTCACCTGCTCATAGTCCTGGGCCGCCTTGTCAGATAAACTTCAGTAAGCGGCCTGGGCCAGCCCCGTCAAGTAGGGGCCTAACAGCACGGCCCACTGCCCTTTTGCCCAGCCGGCGACCATCATCACCCACTCAAAAGTAGCCAGGAATGCCTCTGGGTTGTTGTCAGGTCCTAATTTGGTCAGGTGAACAGGGCCGGGGGTCCTCCCAGGCTTGCCCGTCCCGGAACTGCCCTGCGTGGGAGCCACCAAATGCAGCATCTTGAGCTCCTGACCTAACTGTCTTTGCTGTTCTGCATTCTGGACCCCCATCTCATGGACCAACTGTTGCTGCTGGGTTCCCAGCTGCTGTAGCAAGTGGCGTTGTGTATCCGCCCACCATGTCATAAACTTGTTGACGTCCACGGTCCCCTCTTTTGGCAGAGGTCTAGTCCAGAAATCCCACCTTTATTGCCAATTTGTAAATCGGGTCATCTATTGGGTGGGCTGTTCCGGCCGTCTCATGGTGACTGCCTGAGGCCAGGACCCGCAGCTCACCCGAGTCCTGCCTTCTAGCCCACACCGGGTGAGGCACCCAAGGTAGTCTGGGCTTCAGCCCTCCCACAGGGCAAGCACAGTGATAACAGGTCCCTGCCTTCCAGCCCCAGCAGGGCGAGGCAGCCAGGTAGTCAGGGCTTCAGCCCTCTCACAGGGCAAGCACAGTGATAACAGGTCCCTGCCTTCCAGCCCAAGCCAGGCGAGGCAGCCAGGTAGTCAGGGCTTCAGCCATCTCACAAGACAAGCACAGTTACACCAAGGAGTCAGTGTTCACTGGGCAGGGTATAGTGTTGGGGGTTGTAGTAGTAAGGGCTGATAGAAGGGAGATGCAGGCCCGCCCACTCCACTGCGTCTCAGCCCAGGGCCCTATGGGGTGGCCACAGGCCCCCCGATAGCCAGTGGTGCGCCTGCCGAAACACACTAGCTTTCGGGGCTAGCCCGCGCCCCCCCCCAGGCTACTTCCTCCTTTCCCCTTTAGGGGCCTTCCCTCTACCAGACTCCCAGGGACCTTCCTAGCAGCATGCCCGTCAGGCCCTCAGCCTTCACCGTGGGTGGGTCTGGACGTCCCTCTGCATCCTCTGCAGAGGGCAGCTCATCCAGATCTTGTGGGCCTTGCTCATCCCCTCCGTCTGGCAGCCCCTCAGCAGAGGGTAGCTCCTCCAGGTCCTCTCCCTGGGCGGGTAGGTGGGGTCGTCAAGGTGCTGGTCTGACCCTCGCTCCTCCGGGCCAGGGAGATACACTTTCCACCCTGTACACCTTCTTCTCCTTCCCCCCTGTGGCTGCCTGGTCCGGTCCCTTAAATAGTCCTCTCTTCCTCCAGCCCAGCCCCTTTGGTTCTGGGCCAACACTGGGTCCGTGCCCTTCCCTGGCCAGCAGGGGGTTTGCAAGAGCTCGGGTCTGGGTTCTGCCTTGATACACAGGGGCAGGTCCTGAGGCACCCAAGGGCCTGAGGCACCCAACCCCCCCTTGCTCCTAGCAAGGGGAAGCCACAGTGGAAGCCAGCTGGGGTGCCCGCCGCCCCCCTGCACTCCACTCAGCACTCTGGCCAGGGTGCTGGGGGGAGTGGGACCTTCCTCCCAAGGTAGTATGCACCCTGGGAGGAAGGTCAACTTTATTTCCAAACAATGGTTGTTTTGAAATAACATGTCCAAACGGTGTTATTTCAAAACAACCAGTTTCGAAATAACTGTCATTTCGAAATGAAAGTGGCTTAAGCCATTTCGAAATGACGGCTCTTGTTTTGAAACAATGTGCTCCGTCGTTTTGAAAAAAGAAAACGTCATGTGGACATACAGTTTATTTTGAAACAACCAGTGTTGTTTCAAAATAAAAGACTTGTGTGGACATACCCATAACCTACCAAAAAAAAAAAAAGAGAAAGGAAAACATGGGTGGAAATAACAAAAGGGTATACAAGGAAAAATCAAGAGAGGGGATGAAAGAGGTATCGGATGAAGGAAAGATCAGTGGTTTACTGTGCAACCATCCTTCTTTGAGATGGACTGCCTGCATACATTCAGTTCTAGGTGTCCACATGCCACAGCACATGATTGGCTAGAAAACTTTTGCTCTAGTCTGTCAGAGGAGGGTCGGTAGCCAATGCCCCCTCTGGCTGCTCCTGCAGCTATATGTATGGCCCTGACCCTCATCCTCCTCAGCCCCTTCTTTTTGTTAACTCTGAGTAGTGGGGACAGAGGGAGTGACCTGAACATATCCATGCAGCCCATCTCAAAAAAGGACAATTACACAGGTAACCCATTGTTCTTCTCTGAGCGTTGGTCTCATCATTCAGTTCTAGGTGACTACTAGCCATATCTTGGATGGTGGGTGGAGTTTATTTTTCCCTGCTGTCAGCATGGCAATGCTCAAAGTGGCGTCCCCATAATCATGGTTAGGCAATAGAGCGGTGAATCATCAAACCTGCACTGACAATTACTCTACTGACCCGCAGATCTTTCCTGGAAGTAGACCTGCACAAGGGATGCCAGAAAGGTTATCTGCTATTTTATTTTTTAAGAGGGCGACCTTGATCCGTTATAGTGACCCTCACTATCAATCATTAGCTGGACCAGGAAAGGAGTAATCTTCACTGGCAACATTCCACTATCCCACAAGTGTGGCAAATGGTTGCAGCGTCCAGAACTGAGGATGTGGTCTCCCCATCACAATTATTCTGGGTTTAATAACCTCCAGCATGTGATACTGTGGTTAGGTTCGCTGTACCCTGACTCCTAGTGGGACACACCAGAGAAATGGGTGTCCTGCTCCAGCAGGGAAGGACATGTGGGTAAGACACCCACAGAAAAGGGAGAGGTGGTTCCATACAGAAGGGCCCATTCCCCTAACCTATAGGTGTCCAAAGGCTGAAAGTCTCCAATTTGAGACCCATCTGCCTTGGTAAGATCTGACCTGAGGGGCTTTCAGATATCCAAAGGAGCCCAAGTGGTCATGGCTATCAGGAGAAAGAAGGGGGGGATCCTCCAGGTGGGCCCCGCCGAGAAGAATAGCCTGTCCTGTTAGCCATTGCAAAAGGGAGTGAACATCCCCCTTGAAACTGCTCCCATTCTGAGTTCTGGAAAAACTCCTTAAGCCCCCTTTGGAAATAGAAAAAATGGGGGGATGGGGGGTTGACCAGGAGGATGGGATGAGAGGGAAAACAGGAGGAAAGGCAGAGGGGCAGTTGAAAAAGACCCCATTTTACTCTGTCTCCTAGGATCACGAGCAAGGATGGGTATGTGTCAGATAGGGAGATAAAAGGATCCCTTATCCTACATCCTAGCAGTTATTCATGTGGATTGGATGGCTAGTTTTGGGTTTTCCCTCTCTCTTCTTCTTCTCCTTTCCTTGGAAAGGGAATGAAGGAGAAAGGAAGCTACCTTAGCAGCACTGGTCTGGCGGAGGCTGCTTTGTTATTGGTTTGTGCCCACTTCCTTTGGCCAAGGAGTATTCAGTGGTCATGAAGCCCCCTATATCCGGTTATTGGTCCCCCTGCCCTTACCTACGAATGATAAGGTGGAAAGCATCTCTTGCACCAGGCAAGCCACTTTGTGTCAGAGGTGGCAGACTAGAGCTGTAAAAAGGGGGTTCACAGTGTCAGGTGTTGTCTGCTTGAGCCAAACTCAGAACAGCAGTACAACCCCTTTGCTCGCCCCTTTACTTAGTGAAGGATTTCAAGGGTTAAGGGTGTTTGGGGGAGGCATGTGTCCCTTCTTCCACAGGAAGGAAGTGATCTCCACTGACAAACACCACTCTGTGCTCCATTAATAGGTCAGAAATGAGGTAATCCCAGATTGCAAATGGTGCAGGGGGACCCCTGAGACATAGGGTGTGTTCACACAGCAGTCTTATTTTGAAACAACAGAGGTTGTTTCGAAATAAGAAATGCCATGTTCACACGACGTACCGTTGTTTCGAAACAATGGGTTCTGTTGTTTCGAAACAATGGCGTTGTTTTGAAACAACTTAAACCCCATTTGGTGATGAAACAACATTGTTTCGAAATGATTGTTTTGAAACAATCCCTTCAGAACGTGTTATTTCAAAACGACGGTGACTCGTTTCGAAATAACTGTTGTCCGAACATGCTATTTCGCTTTGATCTTTTTTTCTTAATTCGAATTAATATTTTCTTAATTCGAATGAACTTATTTCAAAATAATGCCTTATTTCGATACAAGCTGTTTTGAAACAACTTGTATCAAAATAACCCCCTGTGTGTGAACATAGCCATAGTGGATCCCTTGTTATGGGTGTAAGACACCGTTCACCTGTGTCCATTGGGGAGAACAAAGCAAGGAGTGTTGGGGAATCCCATCAGAAGTCGTGCTACCAACAGTAGATTAAGTTCGTCTGGGCTGGTAAAGGGGCTTCAGACCACTTCCCGAAGGCTGAGGATGTTCCTGCCAGGGAAAGAGAGGGGTGAGTGCCCTTAGGGCAGACTGTATGGGACATAACTTGTCGTGCTCAGCCAGAATTTGGGCGGGTTCCACCTCCCCACATAAAAAGAGAGGGGGCCCCCACCCCACATTACTGAGCTTCCTACCACACAGAGGTAGGCCATGCCATTGGGTTTGGAAATCCACTGAGGAAGGGGTAGTTCAGCTCCTAGTCTAGGCATCAACCAGAGCTGCTCATGGGCCTGAGGACTCCAAGGGGACCCTTGTCTTATCAGGACAGAGTTCTTGTTAGACCTCCCAATGGAGAGCCCAGGGCCCTGAACAGGAATGGTTAGAGAGGGGTAAGACAGTGGCAAGCTGAGTGGCAAGGGGAAGAAAACCCCTTTTCTGCCCAATTGTTGGACCATCAGGAATCTACGCATCCCGTAGTTGACCATATTGTTTATGGGGGAAAAACAGTCGTTCAAGGGAAAGGGAGAGGAGGGAGCCACTCTCCCCTTCTAGACCTCAGTGGGGCTCCATATAGTCTTTGAGAGGAGCCATAAAGACGAGGTAAGCATGAGGCAGACTGCATCCACACACAGCTCTGCGTGTGCTGTCACAACTGCCCTTTGGTCCTTCCCCTTAAGGCCACGGCTTGAGGGAAGTTGTAATCCTCCCCTCATTCCCTTCATTAAGCAAAAGGGGTAAAAGTAGCTGCTTTCTTACCCACCCTGGTGTAAGAAGGTCATCTGATGGGCACATGCTTGCTCGGGATCAACATTCTAAGATGGTACTTCTGACCCAATCACAGGCTCTGAGGTGGTTTGGGGTTGGGGGAGGTACAATTGGCATGATCCCCCTTCCTCTGTGCACCCTGGTTGGTTTCCTGTCTGGGACAGATCCCTGGGCATGCAGTTTGTGGGTTATGGAGGAGGTGATGGCAGGCCTCCTCCTTCATCCCTTTCCCTTCTGGGCCTTCACTCCTAGCCTTCATCCCTTTCCCTTCTGGGCCTTCACTCCTGAATTTATATGCATACAAATACATGTACACACAGACACAAGCTGCTGTTTTCTATTCCATTAGTGACCCTTTGATGTTATTCCCCTTAGGGTGTTATGTCAGATGAAGGTTAGAAGATTGGCACTGCCCTATGGGAGAGGTTAGGGGTTCCAAGACTCTCTGGTGGAGGGAGGTTAAGGTTGCCAATCCCTGGGTATTCGTCCTGTAGGCCCAAGGGCTGATGCGATGGGGTCCCACGGGTGTAAGAGAGGGATAATTATCCCAAGAGGTTCAGTTTGAGGAGGGCAGAGTCAAGCTTGGGGAGAATTTGTTCAGGGTGCAGAAGGGTTCTCTGCTGCCTAGCAGGTGCCCTGGAAGGCGAAGGGGTTCTAGATCCCTGTTCATCCCAACCTACATTGCCTGTATGTAGGGAGGATCCCTGATGGACCTGCTCTCGCAACTGCTGGAGGGGCTGCTGAGAGCAGGGAAATCGTCTGGGCACTTAAGGCATGAGCATGCCCAGAGACCTAAGGGTGGCTCTAAGGTCCCTCAGACAGCGCAGCATGGAGTTGGTGGCTCTTGCAAAAAGTGACTGCCCTTCAAAGTGGAGGTCTTGTATCACGTGTTGCATGTCCTGGGGCAGGCCCAACTCTTGGAACCATGCAGTTCTCTGCATGACAACGGCTGAGGCAATCCCATGACTAGCCATGTCAGAGACATCCAAAGCCACCATGAAGGCATCATAGGAGGCCAGCATGCCCTTTTCTCTAACTGAGTCATAATCCTCCAGGTGTTCCTGGAGGAGAAGGTCTCAGTAGTACCACATGGACTCCCATAAGTCTAGGGTATATCAGCGAGCCAATACCTGGTGTTTGGCTGTGCAGAGCTGGAAGGCAGAGGCTGAATAAGCCTTTCTCCCCTGGAGGTCTAGCCTCCTAGCCATGCTGGACGTTGGAAAGGGGGCTGGTTGGTCATGCCTCTCCCATCTGTGGTTGGCTTCCAGGAGCGTCGCTGCCCCGGGAAAGACCTGGGGAATGGGCGCGGGCCCTGCCCCCCCCATTCTCTGCTGGGGCCTGATCCAGCCTCAGGGTCCTGCCGCCACCTGCCTAGCCCTGGATCCCTGGCCGGGACCAGGGAGGGGGCCGGGAGAGTCTGTTGCTGTCGCAGGCGGCCTGGCCAGAATTCCTGGCCAGGGCCCGGCTGGGAGCTGCAGGTGCTGCCACTGCTGGGAGAGGCAAGCGCCACAGCCAGCAGCCATGCCCTGGATCATTGGCATGTGACAGGGCTGGGAGATGCAGGGTCTGCCCCAGACACTCAGGGCATTGGCGCTAGGACTCGGGGCACATGCCCTGTGTGCCAGGCATGAGCAATGCCCCTGTTGGCTTCTACCACCTGAAAGATCAGTGCCAGGTGGTCCACCAGGAATGGGAACCTCTCTTGGGGAATGTGGTATTTGTGGCTGGAGATTTCAGAGACTGGGAGGATAGAAGCAGAGGTTTGTCAATGTTCCCTGGAAAGGTTATGCATGCTATCGTGGAGTGGCACCAAGATTGTGGCTGGGGGAGCCGCAAACCTTGAGGTCGAAGAAGGGATCTAGGTCCCTCTTGAGGGGCTCAACCTCCATGCCCAAGGGCATCATCATTCAGCAGAGGAGGTCATACTGGGTGCTGGTGTCCTCTCTATAAGACCACAGCCAAGGATTCACGGCCTTATCTGGGGACAACGACAAGCGGGATCTCGGATTGCTATCCCTTGGCTCAAAGGAACCATGGGAGGGCTCCTCTCCAAAGGCCCTGGGCAAGAGGGACCAGCTGTGAAGGCAGTGTTGGGGAGAGCCCAGTACCAGTGGCCCCTCACGGACAGGTGGGTCCTGCCCTAGGCTGGGATGGGCAGGTGTGTGTGGTTCCAGTTCCCTGTGACTCAGGGAATGGCCTCTCCCGTGGTGCTGGGTGGGTGTAGTTGGCACTGTGGAAGCAGGTCTTGTTAGAGCCAGGGCACCGGAGAGACACTAGGGTGTCAAGACGGCTAAGGGGAGTGCTTACAGAAGCACTTCTGCTGCGGATCCCTCAGTGCCAGGGAAGGAGTGGGTCGCCTGTACCCTGGCTCAGCACCAGGGAAGAAGGAGGTTTCCAGGGGCAGAGAGGATCCCTGGACCTCTTCGTGCTCTCATGTCCTGTGGTATGGAGATGCTTGTGGTGCCAGAAGAGCTAGCGACAAGCCACGCTCCAGAGCAGCCCACATCCCTGAGAGGAAGACAGGCTTCCCCTTCGGCTTCCGAGGCCTGAGAGGCATGGCTTTGGGCAGGAGCAGAAAGGCCTTTGCAGCTTCGAAGGCCTCTGGTGTCAACAGCAGCAGGATGAGATCCAGGCCTTGTCCTCGAGAGGAGGTTGGCCCGGGACAGCTGGAGCAGTGCCGGTGCTTTGGTGCGAAGGTTAACACCTGGTGCGGTTCCCTGTGCTCCTCTGGGAGAGGCACTGAGAGGGGCCCAGTGCTGACTTGGCACACGGTGCCAGTGGCTTTACAGAAGTCCCCAATGTACTAGGGGTAGGCTGCAGTGCTTGCACCATGGCCAATGCACAGCACCTGTGCTCTTTGTCCTTCAAGGTCCTTGGTTTGAAGGACCAACAGATTGAGCCTTTGCTTGCCTGGTAAGATTCACCCAGGCATTTAAGGCACTTCTCGTGGGGGTCATCCCTCGGGAAGGCCTTACTGCAACTCACACAGGGCTTAAACCCTGGCATGATGGGCGGTGGGTGGGAGTGGTGTTCAGGCTCCAACTGCAAGGATTTGATGAGAGCACTAGGTCACGATGGAATGATGTCCATGAACAGGTCTTCTAGCATGAACGGATGGCTCACAAACAGACCGGAACAAATAGGCCAATCGTGCACTGCGGCATATAGACACGTAGAACTGAAAGTATGCCAGCAGCGCTCAAAGAAGAAGCAACAATTGTCTGAATGCATACATTCACCAGGTGTGCAGGGGTGGAGGAAGAAAAGACAATGGAAAGGGGAAACAAAGGCACATGGTTAACATGTCTTCTTTTAACACATTAAAGAAATTACCAGCTAGCATATCACGGGGGGCGCGCTGGAGCCCATCCTCTGGCCTGGAGGCAGCGGAGACAGGTTCTGAAGTCTCCACCTGGGAGACTCCTGCTGCAGCACCATCAGCAGCGGAGGCTAACCCTGGCCCCCCGGAGCTGTTCCCTGGCCCTGAGACGGAGAGCCACACAGAGAACCAGGGACCTGAGACCATCCCGGGCCCTGGGGACTCTGAGACTGACCCCGGGACATCTCGCCAGACCTCTGGAGCCCCCATGGGTGAGTATTCCCTCCCACAGAGGCACGCAGGGCTGGGCCTGTCCAGGTCACAGGCAGCGAGGGAGTACAGGGTCAGGCACTGGGGCAGGTAGGGCACAGGGTCGGTGGGTGCAGAGGCCCTCCCATGACCACAGGTCCCTGAGAGACAGGTGGCACCAGGGTCAAAGGCCCCTGTGTGCCTGGAGGTGGTTAACAGGGGATAGGTGCCAAAGATGCAGCCGCATCTTGGGCGGGGTGGAGAGCATGCGGGCCTTGCCACTGGCAAGTGGCCTTGGGAGACCCCCTATAGCAAGGCATGGGTGAGTCCAGCTCATCATTGTGGGCACCACTAGCATGTGTGCCTCCAGGGCACGGTTACCAGATGTCGGGCAAAAGGAGAACATGGTCTCCTTTTTACTGTCCTGTTCTTTTTATCCTCACATTTTCTGTCTGGCAGGCAGTTTAAGATACAGGATTTTGTCAGGGTTTTTACTGTAGGGGTTGAAGTATCCTGGAATGCCCATAGAATATTTATTTGTACAGGAAAGTGTTCCAGGGCCCCCTAAACACCGAAGAATATCACAGCCATACTACATTTCCTCTCATGTGTCCTCCAATGTCCTCTTTTTGGTACTTTCCTGGCCTCCTTTTGAGGCTTTGGGATCTGGTAGCCCTACCCCAGGGCAATGTCCCACTGGATCCTGAGTCCTGCTGACAGTCAGGGCAGAGGTGTGTGCTGCAGACAGGCAGCACACAGGCAAGGCCAGCAGGCAGCAGGGGCCAAATGTGTTTTCTGCTTCCCTCCAGCAGGTCGCCCAGCCGCTCACCGTCCACCACCACTTGCCTGACACCTGAGCCCTAGGCCACCCTGAAGGAGGAGGAGGGCCCCCCAGTCGTTTGCTGAAATACTGGAGAGCCTCAAGGAGCTCAGGGAGAGGACCGAGGCGTCCACCCAGGCCTGGCGGCAGGAGCAAGCAAGGCACCAGGACTCGGCCCTCCGCCTGCTGCAGCAGGCGTCAGCAGCAGACAACTGGGTGGTCACTGACCTGGAGTGCCAGGCGCAGGCCATTGAGCACCTGAGCGACCACCTCCCCGCCCCCCGCTGTCAAGGCCATTGCCACCAGCCTCCACCAGCTTGTGGAGCAGACGGCCCCTCCAGGAGCTGCAGGGTGTCCGCTGCCTGGCCCTCCCCAAAGACGACCCCAGACCCAGGCTGGCCGTGGGCAGGGGCAGGGTACATCACCACCCCCGGACCCCCCCACAGGCCCTGCCTAACTTCTCGCCTGCCACCCAGACTCTTCCACTCCCTCCTCCCAATCTATCTCCCCCTTCCAAGTTGCTGCCCCTTCCCTGAACTCCCCGAACTCCCCTCCCCCTTCAGTTGCTGGCCCTCCCCCAGACTGCCCCCACATTGCCCCATCCCATAACCCTTCCCAGCCCTTTCCTGCCCCAGCCACTGTTTTGTTAAATAAATAGTTTGAAACTTATTCTTGGTTTTGAGTGGTTTTATTGGGGGTAGTTCACAGTGCGGGTGGATGGGTGAGACCTGGCTGTGGCCGAACGGGGGAGAGGGTGGAGTGGGGCAGGGCAGGCCTGGCCCTCAGAGTTCCTCCTGGGCGAAGGTGGTCATCAGTGTGTCCCTCACTGTCCGGGCTCTCTGGGACGGCTGCTCCCATGGGGGCACAGGTCTGGGTTCCTCGTAGTTACAGGCAAGGATTTGCACCTCAGCTTCCCACGCAGCTGCAATGGGCTCACCCTGCTGCTCGCAGAAGTTGTGCAGGGCCACGCACACACTGATCACCTGCAGCATTGTCCTCTCCGTGAGGTGGAGGCATGTAAGGAGGCACCTCAAGCGTGCCTTGAGGCAGCCGAATGCCCGCTCAACCACCTGGTGGCAGCGGGTCAGGCGACGGTTGAAGATCTGCCTGGGGGGATCAAGGGGCCCTGCGTACGGCCGCATGAGCCATGGGCACAAGGTATAGGCTGTGTCTGCCACAATGAGGATGGGCACCTCTACTCCCCCAGGGCTGGTGAGGCATGGAAGGGGGCAGGGGCAGTAGCTCTGCTCTGCAGCCCAGCTGGCTGATAGCCTTGGGCAGAGGCTGGGCATGATCTGGGTCTGTGAGCAGAGTGTCCCACATCAGCAGGACACTCTGCAGGTGGGCAGAGGGTCTGTGTGTTGCACGGCGCTGGCTGGGCAGCTGGGCAGTATCCATGTCTGTCGCTTGCAGAGTCCTGCTAGCCAGAATGGACAGGGAAGTGAGGTCAGGGCAGCTTTTATAAGATCGGCTGGCAATATGGCCACCGAGATGGCCCAGAGAGGTGGCCATGTTGCCACACCTCCCATGGTGCCCTTCCCCGAAGCAAAATAGCAAGTCCACAGTGTGGACATGCTATTTCGATTCTCGCTTTTCCCTTATTTCAATTTGTTTTTTTGTTATTTTGAATTAAGTCGTTTTGAAATAAGGGCTTTATTTCGAAATGACTTGTTTTGAAATAACTTATTTCGAAACAACGCCCTGCGTGTGTACATAGTTGTTCTGTATGAGGATCAGGTGTTATAATGTTTTCTTTAGTGGGTCAAGCTTTTGGTGTAGCTTGCAGGTAATAGCTGTGATGCATTATTACCATAAGGCATATTAGCATGACGTGGTGGGGTTTTTTGTTTGTTTGTTTGTTTTGTTACCATCAATAGCAGTTTTATTAGTTATGTAATTTGCATTAAGACAGCACTTTTCCTTTTGTTTGCTTTGATTGTTCTTAAAGCATACAGTGATCTGAAAAAGAAAACACAACACTTTTTGGTTCCTTTTCGAGCCATTGCAAGATACTAATAAAGTAGCAAACTTGGTCAACATTTTTTTATATATTAGTTAAGCACAGGATATTTTTTTAGTTTTGGCAAAGGATTTTAACATAACTACATTCTTAGGGTTTGGATGGCCCATGGTTAACCTGAGCCTGACACTCATAGGGTAAGTTTTCATTCTTTTGTCTTCTACCCTGGGCCTTCTGGTAACATGATCCATTCTTCTTCGAGTGCTGCTCGGACACATTCAGTATTGGGTGTCTACGTGCCACAGCTCATGATTGGCTGGAAGCATTTTTGCCCTAGCCTGTCAGAGCAGAGTCGGCAGCTGACCCCTCTCTGGCCACTCCTGTGGCTATATATACAGCCCCGACCCCGACCCTCCCCAGTTCCTTTTTCCACCCTCAGCGACTGTTTCAGAACAGCCCTGTCCTTGCAATTACAAGTGCCTATCGTTACTTCCTTGTATGAACCACCTGTTTAAGCTAGAGGACCTCTTCATGGATATCGTTCCACTGAGAACCAGATCTTCTACGCTACACGCAAGTCCAGAGCTGAGACACTGCTCCCAACAGCTGCCACAGATGCCTGGCTTTAAACCTTCCATGTCTTGTGGCAAGGCCTTCCCACAGGATGATCCCCACAAGGAGTGCCTGTGGTGCCTGGGGTAGTCCCAGCAGGCTACCGACTGCTTGATCTGTCAGTCCCTTAAGCCAAGGATGCTCAAAGACAAGAGAGCAGAGGTACCGTGCACTGGCCTTAGAGCAAGCACAGCAGCCTGTCCCCGAAGAACTGGGGCTGCCTTCAGCACTAGCACTGGCACTGCATGTCAGGTCAGCACCGGAGCCATCTTGGCACCACTCCCCTGTGGACCAGAAGACATAATCAGCACCGACTTCAGTGCCGAAATGCTCTCGCCAATCCACCTCACCCCAGATGAGCTACTCTTGGCACCAAGAAGAAGAGCCAGTGCAGGTCCCTACCACCCCAATCACCTTCAAGGCAGCAAAAGCCCTGATGCTTTTGCCTACACCCATGCCGCCAAAGCCTCTTAAACGGAGATGAAAGCCCGCCTTTCTCTTGGGGAAATGGTCCCCTCGCGAGCAGCACTGCTCCCTGATGCCCAGCACAGCACCAAGCTCCCTGTCACTGAGGGAACAGGCCGTGCGGAAGGCCCCAAGCGGTATCTTCCTAGGCCAGAAGTGCAGTAGGCAGTGCTCTGTCTCT
This sequence comes from Podocnemis expansa, assembly GCA_007922195.1. Taxonomy (NCBI): domain Eukaryota; kingdom Metazoa; phylum Chordata; order Testudines; family Podocnemididae; genus Podocnemis; species Podocnemis expansa. The sequence goes on along the minus strand of ML681981.1, from coordinate 46,670,778 downwards.
CCCTGGTGCCGTAGTGCCTCTGTTTCTCCGGTGTCATCATTAAGGCCATGTGTCAAAACTTCCCGTGTCGCGAGAAAGCTCTCGCTCACCAAGCGTGGAGATTACGCCGTCCAGGAAAGCCCCTTACCAGTACAGGACTCATGAATGGTTGGTTCTGAGAGAGGTGTCTCCCCTGCAATCCCATCATGGTATTGAGGTGCCTGTCTTCATAAACCCTGATAGGGAGCTAAACCCTCGGCCAGGATCCTGTAGAGAGGACTTCATGGCCCATTTCAATCTGCTACACATGATCACTGCATTCACAGGCCTAGATGCAGAACAAATGAGGGGTGGGCAATCAGGTGTTTCAACTCCCCTAGATGCAGTAGCAGTGCTCTTGCACCCTAGTATGCTGGGAGTTGACAGATCCCGATGACAATACCCTGCCTCAATTTCCCCAGTGTCAGATGTGGCAGCCCATAGGTGCCAGCTCCCACTGGAGGAATTTTCCTTCCTCTCTTGCCACCCCAGCCCGAGCCCAAAAGTAGTCAAGATCATCCTGGGGAGTAGGGTATAACCTTCTACAGACCCATGTCAGAGTCGAAAGAGGCCAGGCAGTTGGAGATCTTGGGTAGGAAGCCATATTCGACCTTGGCCTTCCAACTGTGCATAGCAGACCACCAAGCACTGGTGACTAAATATACTGCTGATATCTGGGATTCTCTTAAAAGATTCTCGGGCCGCCTCCGCCAAGATCAGAGGAAAGATTTTGAGTCTCTTCTTGAGGAAGACTCCCTGGCATCCCGCGTCACACTTCTAGCAGCTTGGGATGCCACAGACAAAGCAAGCCGAGGAGTCACTACAACCATTGTTATGAGGCACATGGCCCCAAGTCAGATCTCCAGTCCCTGGGAATGCTCCCTTCTCACACACCAAGCTGCCCTGTTTGCCCTCATCATCTTAGAGAGCGCAAGCTACTCTGATTGACTGAGCATAGATAGGAGCCAGTAGTGGCTCCAAGCTAGCATGTTTACAAGGCTCCACATCTTAGTCCAGTAGACTACCTCTCCGAATCTGCCACGTCCTCCTCTTAGAGAGTCTACCGAGAACTATCAGACACTCTCACTCCATCCTTAGATACAGTTTCCCCAATGTTATCAAGAGTCCCTGCAACTCGGTAAGAACGGCTGAACAATCTCCCTGTTTCTCCGCTCCCCTACTTTATAACGGACTGCTGGACCAGGGACCATCTGTATTCCTAGGGGCAAAGGGAGCCTCGTCTTGGAGCTATATGTCTAATCTGAGTCATCTTTTTCCCAGCAAATTCTGCAGTCTTCTTGGCACATACAGACAAATCGCTTCCTCCACCGTTTGTTTTCCATTTCCCTATTGGTGTTCAGGGTCGGCCCTCCAAGACCCTACTTCTACTCCTAGCTCTTTCTAGCTATTCAGTTTGTTCCTAAGTCTTTTCCACTCAAATCTAAGGTGTTCATAGCATTGCCTGTAAGTTTAGTGAGGGCATGACAAAGATCCAGCCAAGCCATGGGTCAGCCCTGTAGTGCTCAATTACAAGGAAAAATGAGTTTCTGGTGGTGTCCTACAAAAGTCCAAGGTAGGACCTGCACAATTCCTTTGTAGTTAATACAAACTGGGGGGGCGAAACCACTCATGATCCAGTGTGGTTGGATTGTCTTCACCCATCACTCATAGTTGTCTACCTTACGCTGGGCTATGGGTGAGTGCAATGTTGTTCCTTGGGGGGGTGGTACAGGTTCATTCCCCCATTTGTTTTTTTCTCCTCTCCTCCTGCGTTCTTTTCACTCCAGGCTAGAGATGACCACAGCCCAAGCTGACATCAGGTCATCAGGCCACAAGAGCCATACCTCACCATACGTGGAGAGCCTATACACCCTCTGTTCCCAGCGGGTCTACACTGAGTATCAGGACCTCTTTCTCAACTTCGGCCTACATTCCCCTTTTTCTCTACAGGTTGAGAAAAGTTTTCACCAACGTCTGTCTGACTTTATAAGGGTTACTATTGCCAAGTGCCCCAAGAGTTTCATCCCTGGGGCTCCTAAGTTGGAGGGAAGCACCAGTGGCTCCTTAACTTCCAACCTTGTGGGCCCTCCCTCATATGGCGCTAGTGAGGGAAATTTCCCCTTGACAGATAGCGGTCACACGTCTCTACCTCTTGTCATTTTCTAGGGAGGGTCATCCCCAGTTTCCTGCTTGTTCCTACTGAGCCTGCCAGTGTGCATCTCCTCAGACAAGGAAGGCTGGTCTCCTCTCCCCCCCATGCCCCCCCACCCCCACCCCCACCCCTCTCATCCTTTGGTTTGAGGGCCAGGTCAGGAAGTTTTATTGCATCTCTCATTCCCCCCCTCTGTTTCTTCCTTCACCTCCTCAGGGTGCCGAGCTCAGAAAGTAGAGAGCATGGGCTCTGTGTTTAAGCCTAGAAGATTGAAACCCATGCAGGTTGCTCTGAGCTGTATGCCTTTTATGGCCCTCCAGCTTTACACTACCTAAAGGGAAATTATAGTCCCATAGATGACAGTGAAGGAGCTTGTTCTCTTGTTCTCTTCCCCTTTTCCCAACTTTACCCTAGGGGCCTCTTTCTCCCCTGGGAAAGTGGACCTTGGGAAATTACTACTAGTGTAAAAAGACCCTCTGGGACACCTGTATATCCTGGGGCACAGAGTAGGTACTATGGCTGTCATCCCACAGTCTTGTTCCCTTTCTTTACTTGCTCACTCTTCTTATTGATTGGGGTGCCTGTAGACCTAGAGTGCTGGGCCGCATAATTCGTGCCAGGCTTTTTCTCTTAGGGGACAGAAAAATTGGTGGAGCGATGGGTTTATTCTAAAACACCTCTTCATATTTTCCCTTCCTTTCCAAGCCTCTAGCCTTGGAGACTTAGACTGGGTCTTACTTCCCCGGGTCACGCACATACTGCTTTTGCTTAGGGTGACTGAGAAGATGGGAACCCTTTTCCCTCCTGTCTTTTCCCTCCCACATTATCAGGGTGTCTACCTTTCCCCTTTGAGTGGTGCCTTTGATCTTAGGTCTGCATGTGACCCGGGCCTCCTGGGATAACCTTCTGAATGTGCCAAAATCAGGGCAAGCTGCAAAAACCAGGGGCCAAACCCCCAGACCACTGACGGGTGGTACTTAAGCCAGTCTCCCAGTCAGTAACAAAACATGCTTTTGACTAACCATTCCGGTCATCTCCAAGCATAATAAAATAGAAACAGCCCCTTTACTGCACATCAGATCCTACGGTCCCCTCTAGCCACTGGGTCTCTTTAAGAAACAGGTTCTCCTGACCCCAAAGGGCCAGCCACATCACCCAGGACAATATAGGCTTGGATCTTACCCAAAATACCATACTGCCAGCCAATCCTTTAGTAACTACAACTAAAGGTTTAATATAAAAAGAAAACAAGCTAGATATGAGAGATGTTAAAGGGCCAAAGTGAATCACATACATATAAATGTTTAGAGTCCGTAGAAAACAAATCCTTGAAGATCCTGCAGTTTGCAGATTAATCCCACTCCTCTGGTCTGCACCCAGCAGCAGCAGCAGCAGCAGCAGTTCAGTCCCTTTGTTCAGTCCCAGAAGAATAGTTCCAGAAGCAGGTGTTGGTTGCAAATAGACCGGAGACTAGAGACTAAAGACAAAATGGAAAATGAGCAATGGCCTTTTATCTCTGAGTCCTTGCCAGATCAAAATGGAGGTGGGCCACATGGTCAATCTAGGTGACTGGTCAAACAGGTTTCCTCTTGGGCCCACTGTCCCCTCCTGATGGTCCATCAATATGACAATAGTTTGCACACACCCAGTCTGGGATTGCTTTAGCTCAAACAACTTGGAACACACATAAAAACAAATAGATTTCTAATCTCCAATACAGTAATGATACCTACATACAAATCATATAATCATTCCCAGCAAATTACAGCCTTTCTGTTGATACTAAACATGACACATCACATATGGATAATTGTAAGTATGAAATATCAATATGAAAAATAATCATAAACAGTCCCCTAGACCCAGACAGTGTCACACTGCGGATCTCTGTATACCCCAGGTGCCATTTCTTATGTGCTGACCCTAGGGATCTATAGGTAGGATTCCCTCTGGGACTGCTAACTCCCATCTGTTTCCTTACATTACCCTTATAGGGGTTCGGACCCGATTATGTTTATTTTGCAGGGAGTATCAGGGTAGCGCTCCCTAAAACCCTTTCAGGCCACTTCCTGCTGCCCCCGGGCTCAAGGGTCATTCTCTTATAACCCAAAGGTAGACCTTCTGCACTTATTCCTTTCTTCACTGGGTTCCCTAGCAGAAGTAATCCACTCACCACTTAGAATTACAGGGCTACTTTGGAGCCAACCCTTATGACCCAGCATTGAGCTGTTCTTCAAGCTCCCAGGGTCAGTGAAGTAGTTTTTCTACTCACTTTGATACAAAGTGTGCAGTATGAGCTGCCATTGCTTAGGGAAGGTCCATCTTTGCCATCCCCATCTACCTGCAAGTGGGTCACTGTGACTGGATATTGTAGTTTTAGGCTCCAATGGGAGTAAGGAGTTGTACTCCCTGTTCTCCCTCGGGAGCACAGACCTTCCCCTCCCCTATATAGGTCTTACCAACAGGCATTCAGCATATTATTTCATTCGCCAAATATGACTCTACCTTGAACCCTCAAGGGTGGCAGTTGGTCTTGGTTGCATGGGGACCAGTCAGGTACCTAACGTGCTAGGAATTTCCAGGGCAGTTCTCCTACCCAATCTGCCCCAGGAGTGGCCCTCTTCCTTAGCTAGTTTGTCCCTGTCTAGTGTTCTTAGGGCACAACGAAGAGTGAGTCTATTCCACTTGGGAACGAGGAGTCCGTAACTTCTGACTGCCTTTACGGGGTTTTGGGTTCTGCCAGACCTGCATTCCGAGCCTTGCATCCAACCCACCTTCAGGGTGACTTGCAGTTCTTGCGAGGGCCCATGAGTCTAATCACGCTGGGGCCTCGTGGAGTTACTCTTTCTCCTCTTAGGTAGGTGATACGTTTACTTCGGGTGACCTCCTGCTGGAGCTTCACCTAGGGGGATCACTGTGCTGAAGGTGGAAAACTCCACCCCACCCACTGTCCACAGTATGGCTGGTAGTCACCTAATACTGAATGTATCCAAGCAGCACTCAAAGAAGAACAGTGGGTTACTTACCAGTAACCATCCTTCTTTGAGATGGGCTGCTCGCATACATTCAGGCCCCCCACCGTCCCCGCTATACGGAGATGGCAACTCTAAGGGGTCTGGGGAGGGGCGGGGGCGGGGGCGGGGGTGGGGTGGGGCCGGGGCTGTATATGTAGCCATGGGAGTGGCCAGAGGGGGCTTCAGCCACTGACCATGCTCTGACAGGCTAGGGCAAAAATGCTTCTGACCAATTGTGTGCTGCAGCAGACAGACACCTAATACTGAATGTATGTGAGCAGCCCATCTCAAAGGAGGATGGTTACTGGTAGCCCCTCTTCTGGCTCCTCCAGAACCTCTTATTGAGGTTCTGGCTGCACTTCTCCCCACACATTCTTTTGTATGCACTCCCCATCTATGGCCCCACAAAGTCACAGGACCTCCTCGCCAACCTCCTCCTGGCTTATGAGAAACTTGCCATCTATAAGACCAGGGAAAGGAGCTTGGCTGAGGGAAGGGACTGCGACTGTGGGGCCTATTTCCAGTCCCTCATCCATTCATGCCACCAGGCAGGGTTCCTCTGGACGGCATCCACTGGCTCCCTTGATGTCTTCCAGGAGCAGTGGGCTCTGTCCAGGGTTCTCTGCTTGGTGTCTGCCTCTAAATCCCTCATTTTAAACCTATGACCTCACACCCATCTCTATTTTCCCATTAGTTGTCCCCCATAATCAATTGGCCGTGCCCCAGTGTCACCTCCCCTTAGGCTGGGGGACAGGTTTTAGCAGTGGGAGGGCTTGCACCTCCCTACCACCCAGCCACCAAATAGGAAATCACTTAACATACAAACTTCTGGATTGTGCTGTAGAAAGGGAGTCATCCTGAGATAATTTCATCAGTTTACTTCCAGACCCTACAGCTGCTTAGTAACAATGCCTAATACTAGTGTACATGTGTCTAGCAAAAATGGTGGGTTACCGATGTAATGGTGGGCTACCAGTGTAACTGTCCTTCTTTGAGATGGGCTGCTCACATACATTCAGTTACAGGTGTCTACATGCCGCAGCACACAGTGATCTGGAAAGTCTTTTAGGCCTAGCCTGTCAGGTCAGGGTCAGCGGCTAATGCCCCCTCTGTGCCATGACCACAGCTATGTAAGTGACCCTGACCCTGAACCACCCAGTCCCTTCTTTTCACCAACTCCAATTAGCAGGGATTTTGGAAGGGATCTGAATGTATGTGAGCTGCCCATCTTAAAGAAGGATGGTTACATTCGTAAGCCACTGTTCTTCTTCAAGCGCTGCTTGCATCATTCAGTTACAGGTGACTGCTAGCCATACCCAAGATGGTAGGCAGAGTTACAGCTTACCCACACTGAGTAACTACAGGCCTGTCAGTTTGACCCCAGCAATATGCAAGGTCTTGGAGAAAATTTTGAAGGAGAAAGTATTTAAGGATATTGAGGAAAATGGTAACTGTGATAAAATACAACACGGCTTTACAAAAGGTAGATCATGCCTGAACAACCTGATCTCCTTTTTTAAGAAGATAACAGATTTTTTGGATAAAGGGAATGCGGTGGACCTAATTTACTTAGATTTCAGCAAGGTATTTGATACAGTTCCACACAGGGAATTTTTAGTTAAATTGGGAAAGATAGGGATTAATATGAAAATAGAAAGGTGGGTAAAGAACTGGTTACAGGGGAGCCTACAGAGGGTCATAGTGAAAGGTGAACTGTCTAGCTGGAAGGAGGTTACTAGTGGTGTTCCCCAAGGATCGGTCCTGGGACCCATCTTATTCAACCTTTTTGTTACTGACCTTGGCACAAAAAGTGGAAATGTGCTAATTAAGTTTGCAGACGACACCAAGCTGGGAGGCATTGCCAATACAGAGGAGGATCGGGATAGCATACAAAATGATTTGGATGACCTTGTAAAGTGGAGCATTAGAAAAAGGAAGAAATTCAACAACGGGAAGTGCAAGGTCATGCACTTAGGGACAAATAACAGGAATTTTTTTTATAAGTTGGGAATGCATCAGCTGGAAGTGATGGGGGAGCAGAAGGACCTGGGCGTACTGGTTGATCACAGAATGACAATGAGTAGCCAATGCGATGTGGCAGTGAAAAAAGCTCATGTGGTCCTGGGGTGCATCAGAAGCGGTATAGGGAGGTGTTAGTACCGTTATACAAGGCGCTGGTGCAACCTCACTTGGAGTATTGTGTACAGTTCTGGTCACCCATGTTTAAGAAAGATGAAGTCAAACTGGAACAGGTGCAAAGAAGGGCTACAAGGATGATTCGTGGAATGGAAAAATTTCCCTATGAGAGATGATTTAAAGAGCTTGGTTTGTTTAGTCTTCTCAAAGGAAGGCTGAGAAGAGATATGATTGCTCTTTATAAATACATTAGAGGGATCAATACAAGGGAGGGAGAGGAATTATTTGAATACAGCGCCAATGTGGACACAAGTACAAATGGATACAAACTGTCCTTCAGAAAATTTAGGCTTGAAATTAGATGCAGATTCCTAACCATCAGAGGAGTAAAGTTCTGGAATAGTCTACCAAGGGAAGTGGTGGGGGCAAAAACCTTAGGTGCCTTCAAAACCGAGCTTAATAAGTTTATGGAGGGAATGATATGGTGGACAGTGTAGCTTGGCCATTGTCTGTCTTTTACTACTGGTGATGGGTATGATAGTGACCTGGGAAGGGGCATTGGATCAAGTGGGTTCTGAGTTATTACAGAAAAGTTCTTCTTGACTGGCTGTTGTGGACTTGCCCTCATGCTCAGGGTTTAACTGATTACCATATTTGGGGTTGGGAAGGAATTTTCCCCCAGGACAGATTGGCTTGGGCGCTCGGGTTTTTTTGCCTTCCTCTGTAGCATTGGGCATGGCTCACTTGCTGGTTGATTCTCTGTATTAAAGTCTTTAAATCATGATTTGAGGACTTTAATAGCTCAGTTATGGGTTTGAGGTTCATTGTAGGAGTGGGTGGGTGAGGTTTTGTGGCCTGCAGTGTGCGGGAGGTCAGACTAGATGATCATATTGGTCCCTTCTGACCTTAGAGTCTACAGCTATGTCCACACATACATTGTTATTTCGAAATAAGTTATTTCAAAATGAGTTATTTTGAAATAAAGTCCTTATTTTGAAATAAGTTCATTCGAATTAAAAAAATGTTAATTCGAATTAAGGGAAAGCCTGCTATCGAAACGGCTGTTATTTTGAAATGGTTATTTCAAAATAATACCGTTTGGACATGTTGTTTCAAAACAACATGTCCAAACGGCGTTATTTCAAAATAACCATTTCGAAATAACAGCCCTTTCTAAATGAATGGGGTTTAAGCTGTTCGAAATAACGGTTCTTATTTCGAAACGACAGACACTGTCATTTCAAAACAAGAAAACGTCACGTGGACATTCAGTTTTTTATTTCAAAACAACCAGTGTTGTTTTGAAATAAAAGACTCATGTGGACATACCCTATGAGTCTATGAGTATGGCTCCGCCCAACTGAGCATCCTCTCTTGCCTGTTGGATAATAGCGTAGTGCGTCGTGAAAGTATGCACCGACGACCATGTGGCTGCCCTGCACATCTCCTGGATTGGGACCTGCACCCAGAAGGCCATAGAAGAAGCCTGGTCAAGTGGGCCCGGACTCTCCCCAGGAGGGGTATACCCAACCTGCTGTAGCAGTCTTTTAATATAGTTCACTATCCATTTGGAAATGCACTTTGTTGTCACTGGTTGTCCTCTTTTCTTCTCTGTGATGGCAACAAAGAGTTGAGAGGACTTGCAGAAAGGGTGAATATGCTCAATATACATCAGGAGTGCCCATTGACATCCAGTGTGTGCCACTTTCTGTGGTTTTCCCTGACCTGAGGGTCTGGAAAAAATACTGGCAGGCAAATGTTCTGGTTCACGTGGAACAGTGAGACCACATTCAGGAGAAACAAGGGGTGCGGGCATAACAGCACCTTGTCTGCAAAGAATCTTGCATATGTGGGTTCTGAGGAGAGGGCTCTGAGCTCTGAGACCTGTCTCGCTGAAGTTATGGCCACCAGAAAGGCTACCTTCCATGAGAGGACTAGGAAAGTGCATGAGTCCAAGGGTTCATATGTGGGCTCTGATAGGCGTTGGAGCACCACATTTAGGTCCCACTGAGGAGTGCGGGCTCTATGTTGCGGGTATACCCTGTCAATACCCTTCTGGAACCATGTGGTGGTTGGGTGAAAGAAGACTGGGACCTCTTCCACTTTCCTATGAAGGGCTGAAATTGCCACTAGGTGAACCCATAGAGAGGAAGTTGATAAGCCCTTATCCTTAAGGATTAACAGATAATCCAGAATTGAGTGGATGGGGGCTGACTCTGGTATCACCCCTCTTTCTTTGGCCCAAAGGGAAAACCGTATCCACTTAGCTGAGTAGGTTACCCTAGTGCAGAGGTCTCAAACACACAGCCCGAGGGCTGAATGTGGCCCCTAAAGCTATTTCCTGCTGCCCGCAACATTATTGTTACAGATATTTCCAATATCATTGTATGAAAAGGTTTCAGTGGTGCAGCCCTCAGGCTACTGTACTAGTCCTCATGTGCCCTCTACTAGTCCTCATACGGCCCTCGTGGTAATTTGAGTTTGAGACCCCTGCCCTAGTGAAAGGTATCCTACTGCCCACTGGTATCTCCCTAACTCTGTCAGAGCAGAGTCTCTCAGAGTCATTTAGCCATGCAGCTGCCATGTGGTTAGGTGAAGCAACCTCGGGTTCGGGTGCTGTAGCATGCCAGAGTTCTGTGTCAATAAGAGTTCCCTGAACAGGAGGCGAAATGGGGTATCTATTGACAAGTCTCGCAGGATTGAGAACCAGTGCTGTCTTGGCCAGTCTGGAGCTATCAGAATCATGTCCGCTCCATCCCTCTTCATCTTTAGGAGTACCCTGTACATCAGAGGAATCAAGGGAAAGGCGTACATCAGTGGGCCCCCCATGAGATTAGAAAGGCATCTGCGAACAAACCCTTCTCTCATCCCCTGAGTGAACAAAAAAGTTGACACTTCTGATTCCGATGAGTTGCGAACAGGTCTATTTGTGGTAGGCCCCACTGGCTGATTGTGGGACAGCACCTCCTCATGCAGTGACCATTTGTGGTGCGCCAGGAGTGTTCTGCTCAGCGAATCTGCTGCACTGTTTTCCACCCCCGGCAAGTGAGCTGTTATTGGGGTGAAGTCATGTTTCAGAGCGAGTTCCCACAGCTTGGTGGCTTCTGCACAAAATGCTGGGGAGCACACCACTCCCTGTTGGTTCATGTAAAACATGGCTGATGTGTTGTCTGTTAGAACCTGGACTGTTTTCTCCCTCACCAGGTCTAGAAAAACTTGGCAAGCTAGACGAATGGTCCTGAGTTCTTTCATATTTATATGAAGGGATCAGTCCCTGAGGGCTCACATCCCTTGGGTTGAAAAACCCCCTGAGGTATGTGCCCCCCAACCCGCATCTGTTAGCAGGGTCACTGTGGGGTTTGAGCTCTTGAAGGAGATCCTACCCCTGGCAAAGAGGGGGTTCTGCCAAATTTTGAGGGTTTCTAGGACCTTGCAGGAAACTTGTTCAAGGAGTGTTTCTGGGGATGGAAGACCAAGGCTACCCAGAGCTGGAACGGTCTCATTCTTAATCGGGCAGTTCTAATCACCAAAGTTGAGGTCACCACGTGGCCTAACAATTGCAGGCACCCTCTGGCTGTGGTGACTGGAGCCCTCTGAAGTTCTGAAATGATGGAACACATGGACTGAAACCTTAATAGGTGAGAGATGCTCTGCCCTTCTTGCAGTCCAGTAGGACCCTGATAAATTCTATCACGCAAGATGGGATGGGTTCTGACTTTTCTTGATTTATGCAAAGCCCCATTTGACCACACAGTCTTTTTACTATGGTGACGCTGTGGCAAACACGGTACTTGGATTTTCCCTTTATTAGCCAGTCATCCATGTATTGATAGATCTTTACACCCTGCCTCCATAAATATACTGCCACTGCCACCATACATTTTGTGAAAACTCTGGGAGGGAAGGTGAGCCTAAATGGGAGGGATGCAAACTGGAAGTGTTCTCTTCCCACTACAAATCTGAGAACCCTACTGTGTTTTGGCCTCATAGCTGTAAAAGAATGCAGCCAGTGGGCCCTGATATAAGTAGCTGCAGATTGTGTGTGTCTGAAGCAGCTAGGGACCCCTGATAAGACAGAAGCTGTTTATGTGTATCTGACTGCCACAGACCTTGAAGGTCAGTTCTAACTGGTCCAAACTGCTCACCTGTGTTTTGTAAAACATATCTTGGCCTTGCCGCCATAAAAGGAGAAATTATAATCTGTGCCAATAAGAAACTGCCAGATTTTGTTATTGCCCTCCCTAATATATGCAAAGGTAAACATGTTGTTAATATAATAAAAGATTCTGTAGTACATCACGGGGGAGGAGACCAGCTCTTACTCTCCCCATGAGCGTTCTCATGTAATAAAGAATTAGCCTTGCTGATACACTCGTCTTTTGTTTCTTTAGAAGTTTTATTTAACATAGCTATATGAAAGTGTCCTTTAAGTTGAGGGCCGCAAACCAATCCCCTAAATCTAAAGTGGGGATGATTTAGAAGAGGGAATTTGTGTGGAATTTTATTTTTCTTAGATGTTTCTTCAGAGTCCTGAGGTCTAGGATGAGTCTCAGGTTGCCATTTGGTTTGGGAACTTGGAAGTATCTGGAGTAGAACCCCTTTACCTGCTGACCCCTTGGGACTTTTTCTATTGCCCCTATGGAGAGAAGTTTTTCGTATTCTCTTTGTAGCAGAAGCTCTAGCTCTGGGTCCCCGAGACATGGACAAAGGAGTGGGTTCCTGTCTAGGGGTATGGTTTTGAATTGGATTGCATAACCTCTGGATATCATATATAATATCCAACAGTTGGTTGTGATTCTGACCCATGGGCATAGAAAGTGGGCCAGTCAGACACTGAATAGCAGGGCTTGAGTGGGGAAGTAGGGGTCCTTTAGCTGTTGTCAAAAACGCTGCTTTTGACCAGCTGACCAGGAACCTCTGTTCCCTTGGCGGGATGTCTGGATTGAAGATTGGGATTTCAAGCCTTTACCCTCACAGTTCCTTTTCCTCTCCAAGCCCCTGTAGGGGCATTGAGACTGTTGGTAGGGCCTCTGATGGGACCCCTGCATGTGGCTGTGCTGCTGCGGCTGCTGGGATTGTTGCTGAGGCAATTGGGATCTGAAAGGGCACCTAGTTTCCGGTGGCACATACATGCGTAGAGACTTTAGAGTCATCCAAGGAGCCAGGAGTCCAATTAGACGACGGTGCCAAGGGTCATGATGATGCAGGTTAGTCCTCTGAGTGGTAGGTGAGCCATCCATTAGACCAGTGGATCCCAACCTTTTCTCTGCCGTGGCACACCTTGAGACCTTCAAATTTTTTGAGGCACACCACTATTTAAAAACTCATGCATATTCAAATTAACTGAAATTACATGGCACAGTGTTTCGGAAATGCTGCTATGTGGGGTCGTAGGGCTGGCAAAACAGTGGAGGTCAGGAGTCATGGGCAGTGGCAGGAGTGAGTCTGGAGAGCAGAGCAGAGCAGGGGTGGCAAAAGAAAACAAGGGCAGCCATGTGGGGAACAGTGCAAAGGTGGCAAGAGAGGAAAGGAGAACAAGCATGGCTCTGTGGTGGGCAGAAGGGAGCCTGGGGAGTGGGAAGGTAGGGAGGGGAGCATGGCGCAGCACCCACTTCCGTCTTCTCCACAGTGGCTCCCTCACCTCACTGCTGCTCCCTCCCACCACAGTGGGTCTCGTCCTCCCCTCCTCCAGCCCCTTTCTGGCTGTGATGGACCCTCCAGCCCCCAGCTACACCCCCCCCACACACTGTCACCCCACCCCCCCAGCTACACACCCCATCAATCAACCAGCCACCCCACAGCCCCAGCCACACACCCTCTGCTACACACACACACACACACACACACACACACACACACCTGCCCCACACAACCCCCAGCAGTGCCTCCCCCCAGAGCCCTTACCTGGGCTGTATGCAGGCTGGCTGGCTGACACACACTGCTCTGCCCTGCGGGGGGAGATTCACACACTCCCAGCCTCCCACAGCTCTCTGCTGGCTGGGCTTTAAGGTGGAGCCACCTGAACGGTGCATTTGGGCGGCTCCTGCTATTTTTTGGGGGACCCCTGGAATGCCCCATTCTAGTGCCTTCTTCTATTTTAAGGGGACCAGAAGGCTGCCTGCCTAAAGATAGGGGGCCTGGAACTGTGTTCCAATGCCTTCCCCCTTACTCCTGCCCCTTCTCCCTTACTCCTGCCCTTTCCCAGCCCTGCACAGCCCAGGTGGCTGGGCTGAGCAGGGAGGGAACTTTAACTCCAGTTCTCAGGCATGCTTGCAGCATACTTTGGGTGTTCCCGCAGCACACCAGTGTGCCCCGGCACACTGGTTGGGAACCACTGCACTCGACTGTTCCTGGAAGGATCGTGGGCTGGAATCACGGTGTGCCCTGGTGTAATCGTTTACCTTTCAGGAGCCTCCCTCACTGTAAGGGCTGTTCTGGGATCTACTCTGCAAGCCCCCAGTGCCAGCTGGGTCAGCGAGGGGTGTTCCCATCGGCGGTTGCTCTTTGGTACCGAGAGGCAAGGTGCTTCAGCGGTGAGGAGCTGGGGAGTGCTTTCAGCTCCGCTTTCCCACAGGCTTTTCTCTGGTAGGAGTCTACCGGGGATGATGAAGATCTGCAGTGATGTGGTTCATCATTGGACGGCACCAAGGAAGCTGAGGATGATTTCACTGTTCTTGATTTCTGCGAGCACGGCACCGATGGTTCATGTGCCTACACGGGGGACAAGAAGTAACTGTTTGCTGAACCCTGCTCCAGCCCCAGGGTGGAGCTGGTTTCCTGTGGTACCAGTGAAATGTCTGCTGTTAGTACTGAGACCAGTGCCACCCCTGCCAGGAAGAACCACTCCTTGGCTGAGAGGGCCGATATACCTTTCAACTGCACCGAGCTGTGTGGTGCCAGAGATGTCAGCTCTGATAGGATTTTCACCACTGGGAATGCCTCCAGTGTCAAGGGGATGGATACTGAATCCCTTCCCCAAGGAGGAGTGGCTGGAGGTGAGGTGTCACAGTGCTGAGGCAGTGCCACATCAGAGGCTTTTTAGAAATAGCTGGAGAGCAGCGCTGGGTGTTCTCCAGTGCCAATCTGGCAGCGGTGCCAGCGAGTCCTTACGTTTGGCGGGTGCACCCAAAGCCGGTAGTGCTGCCTGATTCTGAATGTGGTTATGGAGCCTCCGCTCCCTATCTTTGTGAGTTCTTCTTTTGAAGGACTTGCATATGGGACATCAGTCCTCCAGGATGACTCACCCAAACAGGAGAGGCATCTCTTATAAGGGTTGTCGATCAGAAATGCCTTGCAGCAAACAATGCAGGGTTTAAATCCCAGCATTACTTAATCGTGCAAAAATAACAAAAGTTAACTAGTGAGACAGGCATTTGCTTAATCACAAGGACAGGCTGTTCCAGTACCATCACTGAGGGTGGAAAGAAGGAACTGGGAGGGTCAGGGTCAGGGTTGCATGGGTAGCCGCAGTCACAGCATAGAGGAGGTGTTGGCTGCTTACCCTGACCTGACAGGTTAGGGACAAAAGACTTTCCAGATCACCATGCGCTGTGGCACGCAGACACCTGTAACTGAATGATGTGAGCCGCACTTGAAGAATGGACCTTTCTGACCTTAGAGTCTATCTCTTTCTTGAGTGATAACAGCTAAGTTAGACCCATTATTTTATATGTGTCATGGGGTTTCTGTTTTCAAATATGCATTACTTTGTATTTATCAACATTTATCAATGGCCCTCACACCCCACTGTAATTTCCAACAATCTCCTCTAATTTAGATTCCTGGCGAGAACACTGGCTCAAACCCAAAACTCATTTTGTAAGTTGCTCTTCGCTCAGTTCCCTGCTTATGTACCACAACAAGCAGCTGCATGTGCTGTTGCTGTTGGGAACTTACCCAGCTACTACTTAGCTACAAGCTAAAACCAGAACCATACTTCAGCCCTCACACTGACAGTTTCCTTCTTCGCCTTCAGTTCTAGTCCTATACACCAGTGTTTCCCAACCCGAGTGCCATGGCACACAGGTGTGCCTGCAGGCATGTCACAGAATTTTTCAAAAAACTGTTTGAAGAGTTCTGGATTGACTCATGAATGTTCATAAGTTCATTTGCAGACTATACGGTGGTGTGCCTCAAAATAATTGAAGATATCAAGGCGTGCCACAGGAAAGGAAATATTGGGAACCACTGCTATACACCGGCGTTACCTCTAAAGCCCTGATGCAGCTGAGCAATGTATGTTGCTCACTGTGTGGCCTGGACTGCCCCTTCCCAGCCCAATCCTCCCCCCCCTCCACTCTCCCGGTCACCCTCCCACCCCCAGCCAGCCTGATCCTGCCTCCCCCCAATCTCCCAATCATCCCCTCCGGGCACTGTTGACTCCAATCCAATTTATTGTCCACCGAACCCCCAGGTCCTTTTCTGCAGAACTACTCCTTAGCCAGGGCCGGCAATAGAGTTTCCAGCACCCCCCTGCAACCCAGAAATAGGTGCCCTCCTCCGTCCCCCTCCTCGGGAAGGTCTGTCCCTGGGAGGGGGGAAGGGCCCCAGGCAAATGAGCCATCCATGCCCCCCCCCACATTGGGGACAGGGCTGGCAGGTCCAGCGGAGGGGCAGACCCCTGCACTGCCCCCCCCCCCATGCCTGGGACCAGGGAGTGGCCAAAAGTGCAGCCGGTGAAGCACCGCCGATCCACTCCCTCCTTCCCCGCCCTGCTCTGGCACTGGAGCCCAGAGCAGTGCGGTTGGTGGGGAAGGGGGGGTGGATCAGCAGCACTGCACTGGCCACCCTTGTAGCCGCTCCCTGATCCCTGGCATGAGGGTTGGGGGGGCAGCAGTGAGGCCGTGCAGGGCCCCCCAAGGCACGTGGACCTGAGCGGCCGCCTGGATTGCCCTGCCAGAGGGTCGGCCCTGCCCCCCAGCATTGAGGGGTGGGGCTGGCCAGCCCAGGGGAGAGGCCGGCCCTTGTGCCGGCTGGCCCATGCTGGCAGGGACCAGGCAAGCCAGCCAAAAGGGCGCATGGTTCAGCGCTGCTGGTCTGCCCCACCCCCATGGGTGCTGCTCTTGGCTCTGTGCGGGACCAGCAAGGAGGGGGCCAGAGGCAGCGCAGCCGGGCAGGGAGGAGTGATGCCAGCGCCGCGCTACTTCCTGCCCTCTCCATGCTGCTCCAGAACAGAGCCAAGAGCAGCACCTGTTGCGGGGGGGGAGGCGGCAGACCAGCGGTGCTGAATGGAGCGCCCTTTTGGCTGGTTCTCCCGGTGCCCACAGGCATGGGATAGCCAGGCCAGGGATGCTTCCCCCGTACCACAGGGCGTTTGGGGGCCCCTCAAACAGCGACGCCCCCTTGCAGTGCTTACCGCCTTGCACCAGCCCTGTCCCTAGCCTGTCAGTCCCTAATCCAGGCGTGGCCAAACTGAGGCTGGGAGCCGCTTGTGGCTCTTGAATGAAAAAGCGTGGCTCACGGAAGAACATCAGCAAATCAGTTTAGTAGGTAAAAGCATATGGCTGTGTAGCTCTTGAAGGTTTAATAATCAACTTGTGTGGCTCTTGAGTTCCGTAAGTTTGACTACCGCTGCCTTAGTCTGTAGCAGTGCATGGGATTCTTCCATCCCATATGCAGGACTCTACACTTGTTCCTGTTCAGTCTCATCAGATTTCAGAGACCTCGGTCCTGGAGTGCTGGTAGGTCCCATGGGTGACATGCAGTGCTCCTATGGCAGCGGCAAGGGTGACCCAGCTGCTCATGCAGCACCTCCTGGCCCTTCAGCAGCAGTGCAGAGCCTACTGTCAGCTAATCATAGAACAAGAAGACTAGAAGGGCCCAGCCGAGACCATCTCATTGCAGTCAGTGAACTTATTTGTTTGTTCTGTCTGAAGCAGCACATGTGGATTGGGTGTGTGCAGAAACCTCACTTGGAGTGGCAGAGCTGGTGCATCTCAATTTCTTTGATAAACTGATGGGGAAATGTAAATCAGCTTGCAGACTACAGTGTGCTGCACTGAACCCCCTTGTGTGCCCCTTATGTGGAGGCAGGACCAAGTAAACCTAGGCCTTCCCTGGCACTCATTGGTCCAACCTAGTCTTAAAAACTTCTGGAGCTGTGTCAACCCAATTCCTCACTCCTGGGACCCAAATTACCCAATTTGCTGGGTGAACCCCTACTCCTGGGTCAGCCCACACCCAGTCTCCTGCATGTAAATGGTCCCTAATTTAATGAAGGAGCACTTCTAACCAGCTGCTAATGAGATAGACCCCCAGCAAATACCACCAGTTCCAGATGCAACCCTGGTGTAGAGGGGAGATTTCCCCACTATGGAGTAAAAGGGCTTAAAAGCCCAGAGATGAGGGAGCAGCCATTGGGAGCAGAGGGTTGCAGGGCCAATCAGGGCTAAGGAGTTAGTAAAAAGCCAGAGCTGCAACACCTGCTCTTGGCAGTTTGCCCCAGACCTGCAAGTGGGGGAAGTGGGAATGTCAGTGGGGTGTGGGAAACAGGACCCTGGACAGTTCCCAAGAACACTGCCAGGCTTCCACCTGAATCCAACCTTGATGCAAGGACTGCAGGTGCCTTGGGGAGGTGTATATGGCCCAGGGGACCTGGTGAGGCAGAGGCTAAAGAAGATTGAGCTGGTTTGAGGCAGCACTCATCAGAGCACATAGGGTCCCTGGGCCAGGGCCTAGAGAAGTGGGTGCGCCCAGGTCCCATAGTCTCCTTCAGACCACCAATGAACAGAAAACCAAAGACGAGCTATACAGACTGATGGCTGCTGGTACAAGAAGGCCAGCCAGAATTGGAGCATACCCTTGGAAGAGGGAACTGAGGACTCAGCCAGAAGGCCCTGGGACAGACCACAAGTGAGCGGGTGAATTGACTAGCGTGGGGATTGGCAACCTTTGCTGCCCCTGCACCAGCCCCACTCACCACACCATCAGTGGGTGCCAGGGGTGGGGCCAAAAGGAAGGGAGTTGGCTCGTGCCCCTGCAGCAGAAAGTGGCCTCCGGGGCTCAGGGCCGACCAGCACCTCCCCACACAGTGGCAGGCAGCCTCTGAGGGTCAGGACTGGTCAGCACCCACCTACTGCAACAGCAGGCAGTCTCCAAGGATCAGGGCTGACTGGCACCATTCCCCCCGCAGTGGCAGATGGCCTCTGGAGGTCAGGGCTGGCAGGCACCAGCCCCCAGCAGTGGCGGGCAGTCACAGGGGGGTCGGCAGGACCATCGCTGCCCCAGGAAAGAAACCAGGCCACCAGCCCAGGTCACACCCTCTGCCTGCAGGCTACACCCTTGGACGGAGCTGGGGCCGGGAGTGGCTGCCGCAGCTGCAGGCAGCTGGGCCCGGATCCCCAGCTGGGGCCAGGGCTGGGAGCGGCAGCCATGCCGACAGGCAACTGGGCCCAGATCGCCAGCCTGGTCAAGCCAGAGACCCAGAGAGGTGGGACCCCACCTCACCCGGGGCACTGGCACCGGGATTCGGGGCACTGGCCCTGTGTGCCCGGTGCCAGTGATACCCCTGAGGGTCAGGGTTGGGGCCAGCTGGCACCAGCCACCTGAAGTAGTGACTCCAAGCTGGCCAACCCACCCTGCTCTCCTCTAGCCCTGCCCAGCAGGGAGTGGGGCCAGCAGGGGACAGGGGCCACATGCCACAGCTTCCTTGTCCCTGCTGGCCATGCTCCTTGGTGGGGAAGCACGGCCAGTGGGGTTCTGGGGCAGTGGGGGTCCTGAGCAGAACCACATGCCACTCAGGCTCAGCCCCCATGCCACTTTTGGAACAGGTGCTGGGAGTTACTGACCCCTGGACTAGCAGCAGGCAGCCCTTGAGGCAGAATGGGATGGGTTGGATTTAATTGAACCCCAGAAGGAGGGGACTTGCAAAGGCCTGAGCTGGAGGGCTTAGTTCTTTTTTGACTGCTGCGCACATATTCAGTTACAGGTGTCTACATGCCACAAGGCATGGTAATCTGGAAAGTCTTTTAGCCCTAGCCTGTCAGGTCAGGGTCAGTGGCCAACGCCCCCTCCATGCCATGACCACAGTTATATATCTGACCCTGACCCTGACCCTCCCAGTTCCTCCTTTCCGCCCTCAGCAACAGTATTGGAACAGCCTACACTTGCGATTGTCACACCTAGTTAACACTTGTTATCTTGCAGAAATTATGCTGGAATTTAAACCCTGCGTGGTCTGCTGCAAGGCATTCCCGATCAATGACCCCCATGAGCTCCTGTCAGGGTGAGTTACACCAGGTGGACTAATGTCCCATTTGCAAGTTCTTTAAGTGAAGAACACGCAAAGATAGGGAGCGAAGGCTCCAAAATATCACCCAGGATGGGGCAATGCAACTAGTTGTAAGTACGCCTGCCACACCTGAGAACTCGCTGGTACCACGTGCCAGATCAGCACTGGAAAATAAAATGGCACTGGTCTCCAGCTATTAGTAAAAAGCCACAATCAGTCTCTGACTCAGCATCGCCTCACCGCCATACCACCTCACCACCAGCTACTCCACCTCTGGGAAAGGATCTGGAATGCATCCCCATCCCCTCAACACCAGAGGCATTCGCAGAGGTGAGAGTCCTATCAGAGCTGACATCACTGGCACTGCGTAGGTCAGTGCAGTCAAAAGGGAAACAGGCCTTCTCAGCCAAGGAGTGGTCCTCCATGGCAGAGGCAGTACTGGTATCAGAGTCAACGACAGATTTCCCCCTAGTGCTGGAAACCGGCACCAAGCAGGAGTCGGCCAAAGGGTACCTCTCTTCACCCATATCTATACGTGAACCTTTGGTACTGTGTTTGCAGGGATCAAGAAAGGCAAGGTCAACTTCCACTTCTTCAGTGCCATCAGACAATGAACCATGGCACCATCAATCCCATCAACCCAGACACTGACCCTGACGGGTGAGAAGCCAGTGGATAAGTGGCACCATAAGTGCTCCACGACTCCACGCCACCGAAGCAATTTGTGTCTCAGTACCCAAGTGCATACACGTGTGGCACGATCCCCCTCGTTGACCCAGCTGGCACCGGGGGGTGACATCAAGCAGACCCCAGTGTGGTCTTTATAGTGATAGTGGCTCCTGAAAGAAAAAAGGCCACTCCAGGGCATGCCGTGACTCCACCCTGTCATCATTCCAGAAATGATCTAGCAGGTGGCTCAATTACCCTTCAGAGGATGAACCTGCGTCACCGCAACCCTTAACATCACCATCAACTAGGACCCCTTGTTCCTCGGAAGACTTGGACGATGAACCCGACTCTGGTACCACACAGTGCTATAGATCACAAATTCCTTCATCCTCTTCCCTGGAAGAAGCAACTTATCAACGACCTTTGGTGTACTGGGATGACCTTCATGCCCAACAGGATCTTCTTAGGCACATGACAGCAAACTTGAACTTGGATCTTGGGGTTGTAAAGGAAGAGTGCAACACCCTGTTTGACCTAGGGGATGCAGCCCCTCCTGCTAAGGTCTCAGTTCCCCTGCATGAGGGGCTACACAGTATTGCAAAGGCTCAGTGGCAAACTCCCTCCTCGATTTCCCCTGCATCCAGAGTTGCCGAGTGGAGGTATCATGTCTTTGCTGATAAATTCACCTTCCTCTTTAACCACCCCATGCCGGGCTCCCTGGTGGTGGATGCAGTTAACCATAGGGAGACACAGGGCCAAAGAAACTCCACTCCCAAAAATAAGGAGGCAAAGAATCTTGACCTCTTCAGTAGGAAGGTTTATTCCACCTCAGCTCTCCAGCTCCGTATAGCAAACCACTTATGCCCTCATGGGGAGATATACATTCAAGCTCTGGAGGGTGCTAGAAAGATTTTGCGATGTGATTCCCAGGTGACATCTCAGGGACTAGGAGACACTGGTAGAGGAAAAGGTATTGGTCTCCCGCAAAGTATTAATGATGCTGTGGGACACATCTGATGCTGCCTCCCGCAACATAGCCTCCACAGTGTTTATGCGCTGTTTGGCCTGGTTACAGAGCTCTGGATTGTCTGAACAGATGCAGCTGGTCATTCAGGACCTCCCCTTTGAGGCTTCAGCCCTCTTTGCAGAATCTACAGATTCAAAACTACACAGGATGAAGGATTCTAGGGCTACCCTAAAATCCCTGGGCATGTATACACCCCAAGAAGTAAAGCGTTCCTTCAGGCACCAACAGACCCAGCAGTAATCCCAACAGCTGCAGCAGCTAAAGCAAGCAGAGGGGTCACACCAGAGGTCCTACCAGCAGCCTCAGCATCCACATAGGAGCCTGGAGAGGAAAAGGAACAGAGCAGGCAAGGGTTCAAAATCCTACTCCTGGATCCAGACAACCTGCAAAGGGACCAATAATTCCTGACCACCTGGCCAAAAACAGTGTTTTAGATGAACAGCTAGAGCGCCCCCCGTCACCACACTCAGCCACTGTTATTCAACAACTGACTGGCCTGGTTCCTACCCCACTGGGCCAGCATCACAACCAACTGTTGGATACTGGACACTATATCCAAAGGATACTCAGATCTACACCCTGAGACAGGAACCTGCCCCTTCACTTGCATCTTGGGGATCCAGAGCTCTATTGTCTGTTACAAAAGGAATGCAAAAAATTACTTTCCCAAGGGGCCACACAGAGGGTCCCAAGGAGTCAACAGGGAAAGGGATTCTACTCCTGATACTTGCTAGTTCCCAAACCGAATGGCAACCTGAGACCCATCCTGGACCTCAGGGCACTGAACAAACATCTAAGGAAAATAAAATTCCATATGGTTTCCCTCTTGCAAATCATCCCTGCTCTAGATCAAGAGGACTAGTTTGCAACTCTCAACTTAAAGAGTGCTTATTTTCACATAGCGATAAGGCCCAAACACAGAAGTTTCCTCAGACTCGTAGTGAGAGGGAAGCATTTTCAATTTGCGTCCCTCCTATTCAGGCTTGCCTTAGACCCCAGCGTGTTCACAAAATGTATGGTGGCAGTGGCGGCACATCTATGCAGGCAGGGCAGAAAAAATCTACCCTTAGCTTGACAATTAGCTAATAAAGGGAAGGTCCAAGTGCTAGGTTCACCACAGCATCACCCTTGTAAAGAGGTTGTGTAAACATCTGGGGCTTTGAGAATTGAGAAAAATCAAAATCCGTCCCAACCCACAGGATAGAATTCATAGGAGCCTTACCGAACTCCAGGAAAGGGAAAGCATCACTTCCACTATCGAGATTTCAGTCCTCATGTTCCATCATTTCAGAGCTCTGGAGGACCCCAGTCACCAAAGCCAGATGGTGCATGCAGTTACTGGGCCACATAGAGGCCTTGACCTTGGTGATAAGAATAACCCGACTGAGGATGAGGCCATTCCAGCTCTGGGTAGCCACAGTCTTCCATCCCCAGAAACATCCTTTGAACAAGGTACTGTCAGTTCCCCATGAGGTCCTAGAAACCCTAGAAACATGGCAGGACCTGCTCTTTGCCCAAGGTGGGATTCCTTTTGAGACCTCAAATCTCACAGTGACCCAGATAGCAGATGCATCGGACGCAGGCTGGGGCATACACCTCAGAGGGACTTTCAACCCAAGGGATGTGGACCCTCTGGGACAGGTCCCTTTATATAAATGTGAAAGAACTCAGGGCCATTCATCTAGCTTTCCAGGTTTTCCTGGACCTGATAAAAGGGAAAACAATCCAGGTCCTATGGACAATACAATGGCCATGTTTTACGTGAACCGACAGGGAGGGGAGCACTCCCCAGCCCTCTCTGCAGAAGCCACCAGTCTATGGGAGCTTGCACTATGTGGGCATGCTATTTTGATTCCCGCTTTTTTCCTTATTTTGAAATAGCTTTTTGTTATTTTGAAATAAGGCATTTCGAAATAAGGCATTATTTCAAAACGGCTTGTGTGTGGACATAGCCTAAGTGCCACGGGGCTCCTTGTTTGGTTTTGCTCCACCCCGCCTGCCACCCCTTCTGGGTAGAAGCAATCCCACTGTCTCTTCTGATACACCTCAACTGGCCTATCTTTGCTGCTTCCCTCCAGGTACTTGCTTGCTGCTAGGACAGAGAACTCTCTCTGTTTCCCTTCCACTCACCCCCCTAAGCCATGCTAAACATGCTATATGTCTGTGCGCATGCATGAAGTTGTAAGAAACATGATATCATACTAACGTAGACTAGGTTAGGAGCATCCATAGAGAAACATGGTATGATTTGTTGCCAACTACACCATGCAATCACAGAGCACAAGTGAACAGGAAAAGCATGATATAGATTGTAATGCAGGATGCACAGATGTGTATCCTATGACAGCAGGGCACTGCACAAATGGAAAGACAGACAGCTCCTGTTCCAAAGAACTTACAGGCTAACCAAAGAAGGTATAGAACATGGGTGGCCAAACTCATGGAACTCAAGAGCCACACAAGTTGATTATTAAAGCTTTGAGAGCCTCACTGAGGCATATAGCCATATAATTTTACCTACTCCAAAATTATGAAGTTTAAAATTCATTGCACATTTTAATGTTATTGTAAAAAGATCGTACTAGTGTCAGAGTCTAATAATTACTTAAGGTTACCATGAAAACTAGGGCTATACAGTAAACGATCAATTTTCTTCCTTGTTTTTTTGCTTATTATTCGATGTCATGTTTAGAGGGACTTGAAAACAAGATTTTATTTTAACAATGAGTAATTTTATTTTAACAATGAGTAACACATTAGGGCCTACCAGAAAATCTAAACATGCCACACTTCTCCCTGCCACCCCGACCTTGCTGCTGCTTTCCCTGTCCCCAACCATGCCACTGCTTCCCCTGTCCCCATGACACTCTTCTGCCCGCCCCTCTGACCATGCCGCACTTCTCCCCTCCATCCCCTACCATGCCACACTTCGCCGTGCCACCCCCAACCATGCTGCCACTTCCCCCTATCCCCGACCATGCCATGCTTCTCCCCAGCATCTCTGACCATGCCGCGTTTCTCCCTGCCATCCTGACCCCCTCCCTAAACCCCAGGTCCTGATGCTGGCTACCCTGTGCCAACCCCCCATCCAGGACTCCCTTACTTGTTCCCTCCGGCAGCTAGGCACAGGCTGGATCTTCCTCCCCAAGCATGGTCTGAGCATGCTCAGGGTGAGAGATTTAAAATTCATGGGCTGGGTCTGCTTTCCTCTCTCCGACTGGCATATAAGCAGAGTTCTTCGGCGAGCCTCACTTTTTCTTTCAAGAGCCGCATGATGCTCATGAGCTGCAGTTTGGCCACTCCTGGTATAGAGAAAGGAAGTGATGCATCAAAAGTCCCATAGGAGACTGGTTTGGAGCCCGGGATGCAATGCTCCCTCTAAGGCCCAAAGGCAGTTGAGCAACATATATTGCTCACTTCACCCCCCCACACCCTTGCAGGGACCCGATCCTGTCCCCCCTGGTGGCCCAATCCTTTCCCCCTGCTCTCCCAGTTACCCCCCCAGTTGGCCTGATCCCACCCCCCCATACCCTCCCAGTTGGCCCAACCTCATCTTCCCTCTAACCCTCCACCCACTTTCATGTCTGGCTGCCTTGCGCCGTCCATAATCTCCCCCCCGCCTCCTTACCTGGCTGCCGGAGCAGCGTGGGCTGGCAGCTCTCACTGAGCATGCGCAGAGGCTCTGCCCATGGTCAGTGAGAGCTTACTCCAAGTGGGAGTTTTAAAAACTCACAGCCTGGAGCAGCTCTCAGCCTGCTGAAAGACTCTGTCTTCTGGCTGGGCAGGAATTGCAGCTGTTGGCCCTGTGAGGCCAGCAGTGTTCCCTGTGCCAGGCAGCGACGGGGGCTGTGCAGCAGTGTGGCTTAGAGGGAATATTGCGGGGATATGCCTTAGGTTTTTAAGATCTCATCTGAAAGATTACTGCACAGTAAATTGCTTAGAATTCCACCTGGCTATCTCATAGGGATAGCAAGCCAAGGTGACCCTGCTACAGTTCAAACCTGCAGGAGTCAAAGTGGATGTTTAAATCCTGAAACCCTTCCTTCCTGAAGACAAATTCTAAAGGGGTTGCCATGTTAGTCTAGTTCAGCAAAACAAATAATGAGTCTTGTGGCACATTAGTCTTTAAAAGTGCCATAAAACTCTTTACTTGTTTTGCGGGTCTTTGTTCTGTGGCCTTTGGGAAGTCACGTTCATCAGGTAAGTTTTCAAAAGCAGACACTGATTTCCCCCACCCCGCACATTGCCTCAGTTTTTGGATGTCAACTTGAGACACCTAGGGACTGAGAGAGAGCAAAATTTTACTACATATATAAATGATGAATGTAACTTATTTATTAAATTTAAATTCATCAGTATTTTATTTTTGTATTTAGATTAAAAGAATGAATTGATCTTCCTATTTGAATTTTAGGTTGTAAACACAATTTGGAAAGCCTTTTTCAGCTTACATGAATGAGACGGGGAGGCGCCAAAGCAAAATTTGGCTTGGGGAGCCACAGCCCCTTGAGCAAGCTCTGTTAACACCTCTGGTCTCCAGACATAATCAGCACCATCAGGTAACACCACTTTTAAAACGCCTGCTCTAGCAAATACCTAGAAATTCTGTACCACCAGTACTTGATCTTTTTGTAAGAAGCAGTGACTGAAAGCTGCTGAATTTTTAAGCATTTGCATTCTAAATACTGGTAAGTCTACCCTCAACCACCCACCCTGACCTCCCCTGCAGTCCCTGCTTCCCATCACGGCCACGGCCCTCCCCCTATAGACACAGTCCCCTGGCTCACTGCTGCCAGCGTCCCCCCTCCCCTGCAACTCCCAGCTCCCCGTCTTACCCCTCCAACAAGCAACCAGCTGTAGGCAGTTTTTAAACTTCCTGCCCTTCTGCTGCAGGCCAGCTGGTAGCCCCAGCTGAGCTCTTCTCTCCCAGGCTGTCTGAGCCTGTGCCTGCTGGAGTCAGAGCAATCCTGCTGCTGACTGAGGCAGATGCGGCACTATGGATCTTGGGTTAGTAGAAGGCAGCAAATTGCCCCAGCTATGCACTTATTCCTTGGGGCCCTAGGCAGCTGCCTGCTCTGCCTACCCCAAAAGCCACTTCTGCCTCTGCTCCAGGGCCATCTGCACTGGATGCTGACCAACTGGGCCAAACGCAGAGTGACTGCATCCTCGCTCTCCTCACGGGGAATCTGAAAGAGTGACACAGGGCTGTGGAGCTGAGTGGGACACTCACCCGACCCTGGGATTAACCCAGGCCTCCAGGCGAAGCGATAAGCCAAGCTCCAGAACTCAGCTGCGAATCCCCTGGGTGGGGCTCAGGCCATTTGTAATGAACCCAGCCAAGAAGAAATGGGGTACGAATCACAATGCCTGGCAGGCCCCTGCTCCAATCTCAAAGCAGCCCATGACTGTTTGTGGCCAACCCCAAACCTGTTGCCACATGAACCACCAGTCTCAGTGAACCATGGGATCCTCACCTATCATCAGCCTGTGAACAAGCTCCTCAGCCAATAAAGATATGGGTCAGTCTCCTCTAGAAACTGAGAGGATGAACCAGGGAGCTGATACAAATATGCTCTGGACCTCTTCATTGACCCTTGTGTACTCGATCATAGAGTATGGCTCACAGCACTATGTCAGTCCTCACTTTAACGCTGCCATGCATTATAGGTACAGCAACATCAGCACCACACCCCTGGCTCACTGTTCTGGTGCACATTCACTCACCCCAAATTAGCCCTGCCCTGAGACAAGAGTTCCATCTTCTTCAAGGGAACAAGAATCGTCCAGTATATGGAGATCTAAATAACATACTGTGATCCAACTCCAATCTATAACACCTTTCTGACTTGCAGCGCGAGAGCTTAAAGACTCAGGGTTTTCTGCTGATGATTAATGTTGAACAAGGTGGAAGGATGCATGGCCAAACTGCAGCTCATGAGCCAAATGCGGCTCTTCGAAGAAAAACTGCGGCTCCTCGAAGAGCACAGCAGGAAAGGGCAGCATGGTGGGAGACAGGGGTGAGGAGTGTGCAATGGTTGGGGACCTCAGAGAGGTGGTGGCATGGTAAGAGCTGGCAGGGAAGCATGGGATGGTCACTGCCAGCAGGGAAAGGCAGTGTGGTGAGAGCCTCGGCGTCGTGAGAGCCGCCAGGGAAAAGCAGTGTGGTCAGAGACTGCAGGAAGGGGTAGTGTGGTGACAGCTGGCAAAGAAGTAGGGGATGGGTCACTGGTGGCAGGGAAAGGCAGTGTGGTCAGGGACTGCAGGGAAGGGGCAGCATGATCAGAACCAGCAGGGAAAGGGTAGCATGCTCAGAGCTGCCAGGGAAGGGCAGCATGGTCAGGGTCGGGGTGGGCAGAAGTGTGGCATGGTCAGGGAAAGCAGAGAAGGAACAGCCTGGTAAAAGACTGCAGAGAAGTGGCAAAAGGGGTGGGGGAAGGAAGCGCAGCATGGTTGAAGAAGCCCCGGCATGTTTAGATTTTCTCATAGGGCCTAATGCAGCTTACTCGTTGTTAAAATAAAACTGTGTTTTACAAGTCCTAAACATGATGTGGAATACTGAGAAATGAAAATACAAAGGAGAAAAGTTTAAAACGGAATGTAGATTACTTTCATTTTTGACACAACCTACTGCTGTGAAGCATTGCATTCCACAATGATATTCAAAACATTGTGCAATACTTAGAGATCAGCATCTGAGAGAGCTTTTACGTACTGCATTGACAAATTACTGCCCAGATTTTAAAAAATTTGCCACAAGCCTGCAGTGTTCTACAGCTAGTTTTCATGGTAACGTTAAGTATTTATTAGAATCTGACTTTAGTAGGATCAATATTTGTCATGTTTTTATGATAAAGTTAAAGTACACAATGAATTTTAAGCTTAGTAATTTTGGAGTAGGTAAAAATATGTGGTTATATGCCTCAGTGCAGCTCTTGAAGGTTTAATAATTGACTTGTGTGGCTCTTGAGTTCCATAAGTTTGGCCACCCCTGAAATACATCATCAAGAGGCAGACAGACTGGAAAATCCTGAGGAAAGCATTAAGAACTGTTTATAAGTTTTGAAAACCTGACTGGTGAGGAAACGATTAAATATATGGGCCTGTTTGGTCTGGAGAAAGAAGACCAAGCAGGGATCTGAGAACAATCATCAAACATGTTAAGCAATTTCGGTTAGCTCTTAGGAAACACTTCGTAACTCTCAGGGCAGTGACTCTCTGGCATACGCTTCCAAGGCAGGTTGAGCAATCCCCATTTGCGACATGCTGCACTCTTATGGGGTGATCTGTGTATCACTCATTTTCACCCTTACAGTGTGACTGTAAGTGTAACTGATGCAAAGTATGTTGCATCAAGTGGTTTTGGAATGCTCCTGACCTACTGAACATTACTGTTGTGATAGAATGTTTCCTGCAATGTCCCATATGTCCAGATATGAAACTCTGCCATGTCATTTCTCCAAATGTGTGTCTCACATGGGTTGAATGGATACAGACAAACCCAGAGCTGTGTTTCAACACCCTGCAGACACATGATACAGGAAAAATGGACTGGTCTTAGCACCTGCGTGCACTTTGAGCCAATGGGGAAATATCACACCCATTGCTGGACAGGGCCAGTCACCTGACCTCATGGGGGGGGGGTCAAGAAAACTTGTTAAAAGCTGAGGCATCTTTGTCTCATGGGTCTTCTCTGTAATCTTTCTTCCAAGCAACAGCAAGGACTGGCACCTACCCTCAGTAAGGGAGAGTCTGGCTGCAAATCCTGTCACAGTCAGCCTATGTGGTAAGCTAACATCATGGGTTGAAAGTGACATCATCAGGTGGTTGAGAGACATTTAAATTGGACACATCACGAGGCATGGATGGTACTAAGAAGAGTAAGACAGTTCCACCATGCATCGGCATCGGGAAGTTTCAGGACCGTCCTACCCATTGACATGAACTTATTAACTAAAGGACTATATACAACATTAAACTGACTCAGTAAGGGACAACCCACTACTATTGACATACCTGCTCTCCATTAACCTCATCTTAGGTAATTTCCATAGTTAGTGATGTTCCTGAATTAATGAATGCTCATTCTTTAAAACACTGAACCCTCAACCTCTTATCCAGGATGCTGCAGCTGCTGTATTCCTTATATTTATTAACTGGTGTCAAGGTTGTTTCCCCACTCTGGCACTCTGAGTACAGAAGGTGGGGGCCCACAACAGGCCTTAAAACCCACTTGCTTTAAAGCCTTGTCTTGAAACTCTCCAAGGCCCCCAATTCCTGTCCTTGGAGTGGTATTGCTGCCACCACCCAAATGTCTCTTAAAACCTAGGAAGGTGCATTTGGGAATTCCTTCCTGTGAGGAATTCCTTGCTCCAGAAAGTGATTGAATCCCACCCAGCTGGGATATCAGCTGAAACTGGGACAGAATCCCCTTTAGTAGCTGGCTGTGCAGCCTGAGGCACATCCACACAAACCTTTTGCCTTTCATGACACAGAATCAGAGCTTACTTTAAAAGGGTAAAATCTTTGATTAAAAAGAACAGATAAGAACACAGAGAGTTGCTTCTCTGGGATTTAACTTAGGTAGTTACATGGTAGTGGGAGGGGGTACATGTGCTCAGCACAGAGAAATCCAAAAACAAACCCAAAAGAAAGAAATACCTTGACTGCATTTAGCTGAACTTTCCTTGTTCTACTCATGCCTGCTCAGTTACAAACTGAGCAGGACTGTCCTTCGGAGTGGCAAAAGTGGCAATCGCCCCAGGCCCCATGCTGTCCTGCTGTAAGCAGGGCAGCATGGGGCCCGAACTGTAGCCCACCCCAAAGCCGGCTGTTCCCCATCCGGGGGACAGGGTGAGCCAGCCAAAAGCGGCATCTGGGTTCAGCGCTCCTTCTCCCCTCCCAAGTGTTGCCTTCAGCTCTGTGCTGGAGACAGCAGGGAGGAGGTGGGAAGCAGCCAAGGGCCTGTACCGCTGCTCCCCACCTCCTCCCCACTGCCTCCAGCACAGAGCTGAAAGCAGTGCACATGGCTTTGGGTGGAGGGGAGAGAGCGGGAACACTGAACACAGCTGCTGCTTTTGGCTGGCTCTGCCTGTCCCCCGGGTGGTGAATGGCTGGCACAGAGGCGCAGCGGGCCTGCCACTCCCTTCTGAGCCAGCTGGTCCTGCCCCCCAGGGCATGGGGGGGGCTGAGTAGGGGCCCCGCAGAGGGTGATTGGCCCAGAACCCCATGCCCACCCTAGAGGTGGGCCTGAAACTGAGCTTATCTTTGGCAAGGATGTTGCTGGATCTTTCTTCGGGCCTTTCTACTTGGCCTCCTCCTGAACCCTCCAGGAGCTCTCTTGCCACCAGACAGGAAAAGGCAAGTTTGCTGCTCCAATTAAAAAACCTGTGCTTTGTTCATATTGGCGCCCCTGGGACTCACCAACCAGTGTGTTAACTCCTTCCTCCCCATGTCCAAACGGCATTATTTCAAAACAACTGGTTTTGAAATAACCCTCCTTTCAAAAGCAAAGTGGTTTAAGCTGTTTTGAAAGGAGGGCTCTTTTTTCGAAACGAGGAGCTCCCTCCTTTTGAAACAAGAATACGCAGTGTGGGCATAGGGACTTTTATTTCAAAACAACCAGTGTTGTTTCGAAATAAAAGCCCTGTATGGACACACCCTTAAAGACTAACAAGTCCACTCAAGTGTTTCTTTTTGTTCCAAAACTTTTCCCCCTTCCGAGCAGAGGTGATCCCATTGTCTCTTCTGATAGACCTCAGTTAGAACATTTTTGGTGCTTTCCTCCAGGTATTTGGTTGCTGTTGGGAGAGAGAGCTCTGTCTCCTTCTTGTTCCCCCCGAACCATGCTAAACATGCTACATGCTGTGAAACAGCTTTCACCTTCCCAGAGATGACTGCATTGCACAAAAGGAGGGAGACAAATTCTGGGTCCCCGGGGCTGATCCCATGTGTAACAACTGCTATGTGATTCCTTCTGCCCTCTGTACTAGCTCCTGGGGAGAACTAAATGCCAGAGAGATGACTGAAAGATGCAGCATGAAGGCATGGCTGTAGGAGTTTAAAATGTGATTAAAATTAAAATATGGCGTGCCAAAGTGCTGGAAATAGACTGTCCTGACCCAGGCTTCAAGGGAGCAGCCAGAATGGGACGTGGTGTTTTTGTGTTTGTTTGTTTGTTTTTTATCTCTAAAGTCCCCACCAATTTTATAAGGTAGCATGTTCTAGTGGCTAGCTCCCTGCATTAGGCCCCATGGGACTTAGATTCTATTCCTAACTCTGCCTTTGATCTGGGGGGTTATCCTGAGCAAGTCATTTCACCACCCTATGCCTCAGTTTCTCCATCCATAATATGGGGGAAATGATCCTGCTCTCCTATGTAAAGGGTTTTGAGATCTACTGATAGGCGCTAGGGATTCTTATTAAGAAGTGCCATTTATGTGCCAATGTGTGGCAAATATGGCAGTAACAGGGAATTAAGCAACCACTGTAATTTATGGTGCAAACTTAAACTTATTTGATCAAGAGATTTCCAAGATACAGATGTTCCCCTCCTTCTACAGATCCATTTTTTAAAATAATAAGTCATAGCTATAAATGTGGGGGGAGGGTAAAGAAACTCCACACGTTGAATGTATCATTTGAACTATCAATATAGATGTAGTATATTTGTATCAAGATCAAGCACCTAGTCAATATGAAATTTATGACTGTACAGAGTGGTCCATATTCCTGGTCACCATTCTTAGAGAGACAGTAGAGAGAAAGATATGAGTGTGAGAGAGCACAATGCACATCTCCCTGATAATGTACTCATTAAAGGAATGTGCAGTGAGCTGACATCCTCCAGGAGCTGTAGGCTCTTCATCAATGGACGGTTTAATGTTTTTTGTGTGCACTTCACAACCTTACTTATTGATCATGGCCTCAAATTACTAATGTGGCAAGAAGCAACAGCATTCTCCTTCATTTTTATGAGGTAGCATAAAGACAGAAATAAAGACCTACAATTTCCCTTTCTGGATGAGGCAAAGTAAGCCAAGAATGCTGCACAATCATCTCTGAAGACCTAACTACTCTTAGAACTATGCTCCATCCTGCAATGGATCTCAGCCCCTGTAAACATCTCCAAGCTACAAATGAAGGGGCACAAACACAGTGGGACACCACATTGAAACTTCACCTGTTCGGGGCCTGGCCACCAGCTCCCCAGGGGCCCCGATCCCTTCTCTAAGCTAACTTACCCACTGGCTCCCAACTGAGTCTCTGACACTCCCCCCAGCCTGCCTGCCAGCCAAGTTCCATCTCCCCCCAGCCAGGAATTTCCTTAAACCTCCTCTATGCCCCTAGGCCCCACCTGAATTTCCCAGCACCCCCCAGTTATCAGATAGTAATAGTATTATATCAATTTGGTGAGAACCCCAACACCCTCTCACACCTCCCCATACAGCCCCCAAATTTCCCAACACCCCTGCAGTTGTCAGCTAGTAACAAGTGTTATACCAGTTTAGTGAGCACCCTGACACCCTCCCTGAATTTCCCAATCCTCCCCTGCTGTCAACTAGTAACAGTGTTACACCAATTTGGTGAGTACCCCAACACTCTCTACACCTTCCCCCACACCCCCTCTAATTTCAAGTCCTGAAGAAACTGCTGTCCTCTACTCCTTCCTTCACTATCCCACCAGGCACCATCTCTCCTGGGCCCCAAACTGAGTTCTTCCTTACTTGCTGGCATGCCCCCACCCCACCGACACCCCACTGGGCCTTCCCCTCCGATCCACCCACCACGCTGTTCTCCTGCCGAGTGCTGACTGCCCATTCCCGACCCTCCCCACCTCCTAGGGTCAGTTCCCCATCTTAACTGAATGGTGGCCTCCACTCCCCAGTGCTGCCACCTTGCTACCTGTGTGTGGTCAAAGGCAGCTACTGCCATCAGCGTGCACCCAAACAGCATGGTCAAGGATGGTGGGAGATCTAAAAACTCCCCCAGCCTCAGCACAGCTTCCTGTCATAGCATAGGGGCTGCTAACCCTAACACAAAAACCTTCGCGACTCCCCCACCCCCAGAGTTGGGGCCAGCCAACTGAGAGGTGGGGACAGCCAGTCTGGAAGTGGGCCTTCCTTCTCCTGCTCCTTCCCTGGAGCCAGCAAAGCTTCCCTAGTGGTGGAGTGGGACAGCCTAGTGGCCGGGCAACAGAGGCAAGCCCAACCCCGAGACCAGCAAGGAGTCGCTGGCTCAGTGGAGGGGAGGGGTAAGAGTACAGGGTCTGGCTTCCTCACGACTCCCCCTGCAGTCCTTTGTCCAAAGCCATTTACTCAGCTGGCCTATGCCTAGAGCCAGCCCTGGATGTTAAATATCCAGTTAAAAGTGAAGTGGAGTCAATTGTGCCATCTACTTCATGCTAGCTAGAGTAATAACTAGAAACACACACATCCAATTCTTCCCAGCTATTAAGGGGACTTAAATTTGTTAGTCTTTAAGGCTGTGTTCACACGCACAGGGTTATTTCGAAACAAGTTGTGTCAAAACAACTTGTTTCGAAACAACACCTTATTTCGAAATATCTTATTTCGACTTAACAAAATGTTAATTCGAAATAAGAAAAAAAGCGGGAAACGAAATAGCAAGTTCACTGTGTGAACATGCTATTTCGTTACCCCTGGGGGTGAGCCGCTGCTGGCTCACCCTGCAGCCCCAGAAAGGGGGCTGCAGGCACCAGCAGCGGGTGAGCCGCTGCGGGGTGGCTCAGCCCCCCCGCCAGAGCTGCCCCCAGACCCCGC
>ML681981.1:46608581-46631754 GCA_007922195.1 Podocnemis expansa | reverse complement strand
GAAACAACGAGGTTGTTTCGAAACAAAAGTGCCGTGTGAACACAGCCATGTAGACCTAATTTCTTTTATTTCGAAATAACGAGTGTTATTTCGAAATAAAAGTGCCGTGTAGACATAGCCTTAGACTATCAATAAAAGCCATGATTGGCCTCTAACTTGGCACCATGTGCTCGGTTTGCACCTGAGCCCTCTCAGCTGCTACGAATAAAAGCCATGATTGACTTCTGATGTAGCACTGCATGCTTGATGGGCACTGCTCTCCAGGTACGAATAAAAGTCATGCTTGGCCTCTAACAGCACCGCATGCTCAGTTGGCACCGGAGCCCTTTCAGCACTACTCGCTGGCTATGAATAAAAGCTGTGATAGGGGCCTCTAACTTGGCATCATGTGCTCGGTTGGCACCGGAGCCCTCTCAGCACCGCTCTCTGGCTACAAATAAAAGCCGCAATCGGCTTCTGATGTAGCACCACATGCTGGATGGGCACCGCTCTCCAGGTATGAATAAAAGCTGCACTTGGCCTCTAACTCGGCACTGTGTGCTCAGTCGGCACCAGAGCCCTCTCAGCGCCGCTCTCCGGCTATGAATGAAAGCCGCGATCGGCCCCTAACTCAGCATAGCGTGCTGGATTGGCACCGGAGCCCTCCCAGCACCACTCTCCAGCTGCAAATAAATGGCCGCAATCGGCATCTGGCTCGGCACTATCTCAGTGCCATGTGAGCTTATGCTCGGTACCTCCTCTCCAAAGAAAAGGGCTGGAGCATCTGAGCACCATGTGTTGGCGGCAGCGCCTCAGGACAGTTGGCTTCAGAGCCCTCTCGGCACTGCTCCCCAGCAGAAGCACAGGTAAGTGCATCAACTCAGCATCAACTTCGGCACTGAATGCCGGTGCCCCTCTGGCTCTCCCCTCCAGGGGGAGAGGGCTAGAGCCTATCATGGTGATGTCTACACTGGAGGACTTTAAGGTGGTGGAGGCTCTTCGGCTCCTGAAATCACCAGCAGGCCATTGAAGCAAATGGCAAGTATGCCTTCCTTCCAATTTACCCAGTACTGGCCCCGCATCACTGCAGAACTGAGGGCTCCAATCCCTATGGCGCCAACACCTGGCCTCAGCACCACAAGAAGGTCCAAGAGTGCATGCCTCAGGCCCAGCCTCCTACTGAAAGGTTCTCTGCATCAGCGTCTTCTTGGTACCGCACTCAAAGCTGGTTACCTTCCACTGAGGCCATGGAAAGGGAGCTCTAACTCAGCACTACAGCCCCAGGAAAGGGCACCCCCGTACCAGGGTTGTCCCTTCCCCTGACTAGAGCCATGAACCCAGGGCCAGGGTCTTACAGAGAAGACCTTACCACACTTCAGCCCCTTTACCAGGTCACCACCTACCTGGGGGTCTGGGTCACACCCCTCAAGGGGAACCAAGACCCCTTATTCGACCTGGAGTTTGCATCCTCTCCAGTTGCCATTACGATCCTTCTTCATGCGCGTCCCTGACATCACTGGAACACACTGGCCTGAGCCACCATGGTTTACCTCAGGGGTCCTGGAGGTTCCATAGTGTAGTGGTTATTGCATCTGCTTTACATGCAAACGGTCCTGGCGTCAAGCCCCAGTAGACCCACAACAGCTGCTTGCCTTTTGGGGTTGGACTAGATGATCTTATGAGGTCCCTATCCAACCCTATGATTCTATGATAGCAATTCTGTACCTCCTGGGTCAAAGGCCTATTCAGCTTCAGCCTTTCAGCTGCGAATTCCTAAGCATTAGGCCTTTTTTAACAGAAATTCCCTAGATCTGTGTAATGCTATGAACGGTTTTAGCAGCTTCCTCCCACAAGAACACTTGGAGGATTAGGATCCCTTCGTCAAGAAAGGCACCTTGGCCTCACGCAAAGCCCTTACAGTGGCGTGGGATGCCTTGGACACGGCCAGCTGCGGCATTGCTACAGCCATGGTTATGCACCGAGTGGCCTCTCCCAGGACTTACAGCAATCCACGTTAGACCTTCCTTTTCGAGGGACAGTGTCTCTGTGTCCTGGCCACTGACTCCCTGATCTGCGGCAACTGCGACCCTAGGTCAGTCCTCAGAGCCCTCGGTATGCTTATTCCCCAGGTGCTTCAACATTCTCCCAGCCCACCACAACCCCACAAACGCTTGGGGTGAGGGCCCTCACGGTAGTCTCCCCCCACAAGCAAAACAGCTACCCTTTAGGGGCCCTTGGACTGCAGGTTGATGGCCCCCTTTCTCCCATTGAAGGGATCAGCTCCAATACAGTCGCCTCTCCCTCCATCAAACCCAACCCTTGAAATTCAGGGAGGCACCCTAAATCACTTATGTTAAATACCCCCTCACAATCAGCCTCGTCTCTTCTTCCTCTCCAGTGACAATGTGTCTCCTTCTTCCCTTACTGCACCCTTCAGGTCAAGTAAGGCTTTGGCAACCAGAGAACTCTCCTCACATGTGCTTGGTTCTAGTTGCCTGTGCCCTTGGAGCCTTTGTGGAAATCCTGGGGTGATACAGGTATGAGAAGGGGACACATGATGCCCCCTCCCACCATGACACCTGCTCTGAGACCCTTACCCAGTGTTACAACCCTCTGGGACGTGTAGGGAAGGATATCCACTCCCCATCCTCGTACCCAGAGGCCCCTCCTTCCCCACCCACCTAGTCCAACCCTTCCTGAGTCGGGCACACTGGGAGGGGTATGCTTCCACTTCGCTGGCCCAAAAGCATTTCTTATTCATGTTGGCCTGCAACACCTCTTGCGGGAAATTATTGTGGGATGGTTTACCCCACCTCCTAGCTGGTAGGTAAGAGGGTGAGCTCGTACCTTCTTGTCCTCTACTTTTCCCTCCTTGCCTCCCCAGGCAGTCCCCTTTTTATTCTCAGGGCCATGGTCTTCAGACTCATATTAGGCCTGTTGCTTGAGGCATCCTTGACCTCCACTGTAGGGGTTTTGCCTCTTCAGCTCCCACGCCTCCTCCCCAAGGACATTCACCACATCTCATTGGTCCATCCGCCAACAGGCAAACCTCACGTTTAGCCCTCTACTGGAACCCCCTCTGCTCTGCTGCCACCTTGCCATCTAGGAGCCACCTTGACCTTTCTATGGCATCTCCCTCCTCCCTAAAACTGCAACGAGGAGAGATAGTAGGGGATAGAACTCTTAACCCTCATTGGTAGAGTCCGCTTGAGGACATGTGGTCCTTAGCTCACAGTTAGTTCCCCTGCGGGACTCTGGCTCCCGAGGGAATTTGCAAAACCCTTAGCAGGCTTGGGCAGGTCCCAGGTGGAAAAAGGGGAGCAAGAGACCCCAGTGAGAGGGGAGGAGGGCATAAGGCAACTCCAAATTAGGGAAAAACCAAGGGGAAGACACTGTGTCATCTAAGGAACACAGGGGATGAGGGGATGTTATGAAATGTCACCCATAAGGCAGCAGGCTTTCCAGCCTGCTAAGGGTTTTGCAAATTCCCTTGGGACCCAGAGTCCTGCAGGGAAACTAACTGTGAGCTAAGGACCCCCAGCTACTCCTTCCTCATTATTTTTCTTCCTACGTTATCTTTCATATGGAGGCGGGATGCCTTTGTTTAGGGTGCACTTATCAATCCTGCCCTTGGCATCTCCTACCAGTATGTCAATGGGGAAAGGCCTTTTGCCTATTCCCCATTTGGTCAAGGGGTGATCTGTTCCATGCCCTGGTCTTGGTTAGTAACTTAACCCAATTTACCTCCCTTTGAGGTTAGGGCAGCAGTTATCCCACCCTTGCTCATCACCTGTGGCTGTAGGAGCCTATTGCTATGGATCACAACTGCCTTCCTCAGGAGTCAATTCTGTTAGGGAAGGGCAACCGTCTTATTTAGATGGCCTTGCTGGTGACAAGGATACTCTTTGCTATTGTGATATAGTGGGTTCCCCGGTAATGAACCAGGACTGCCCTGTTGGAGTTCTGGTCTCCTGACAGAGTGGCAAATGACCCCTTGGCACTCTCATGCATGTCATCTCTCAAAGATCTTGCACTTAGTGGCATGTCCATAGGCATTCATCTGGTGGTCCACTGCTTCTTCGCCCAATTTTGGGTACTGTGCCGTTTGTGGGTGGACATGCTTACGGCAGATAAGGCTCTAACTCCACCCACCTCCCACAATACGGCTAGCAGTCACCTGATACTGAATGTATCTGAGCAGCGCTCAAAGAAGAATGGTGGGTTACTTACTATTAACTTCTTCGAGATAGGTTGCTCGGATTCATTCAGATCCCTCCCACCATCCCTGCTACTCAGAGTTAGCGACTCCTAGGAACTGGGGAAGGGCAGGGCTGCGGCCATATATACAGCCACAGGGTGGCCAGGGAGCATTGGCTGCCAGCCCTGTCCTGACAGGCCAAGGCTAAAGAAAGTTTCCAGCCAATCGTGCACTGTGGCACGTACCCCTGATACTGAATGAATCCAAGCAGCCCATCTTGAAGAAGGACAGTTACTGGTAAGTAACCCACCGTTTTGCAGAAACGCAGTCTGGGATTGCCTTAGGAACAAATCACTTGGAACACACATAAAAACAAATAGATTTCTAATTTCTAATACAGGCATGATACCTACATGTAAACCATATAATCATTCTTAGCAGATTATAGCCTTTCTATTGACACCAAAAATGGTATATCACATGGATTATTGCAAATATGAAAAATGAATATGAAATATAACCATAAACAGTCCCCTAGACCCAGACAGCATGACCTTGATTTCCTAGTTCATTCTGTGACCTTGCTAGCCCTTGCACAACATTTGTGATATTGTGGAATATTGCATTCTTGGATGCTTTCTGCTAACTTGGAAGGATTCTTTTTACTGAAGTGGATTGATATTTTATGAAATTTGGTTTAGTTTTTGGTTGTTCCTTGAAATTTTTTAAGTTGGAAATGTGGTCACCGTCATGATGTGGCATTGTGGTCTGTTATGACACTCATTATTTCATTTGCATGACTGTATTGTGAGGTTTGACAGAAAAGGGACTATTAATAATAAAGAATAAGGATGGGTGGATGGCAGCTTCAAGGAAAGATGAGTCAGATAATAGAAGGACATACATGTCAGGTACTAATGTAAGGTAGGCTTAGAAGCTGTGCTTAACAGTTTCTGAAGGGGGACAACTAATCTGCATGGGTCCTGTATTAGCATGAACACAAAGAGCACAGTTAGGTATTAGCATACTGAGTGAAGGGCATAGTGGGTAATGGTATTTGGGGTTAATCTGATTACAAATCTGTCAATACCTGTAATTCTACTGAAGGGAAATATGAAATACTGTCTTTGATGATATACTATTCTCTGCTTGTTCCAAATCTGTTTGGATTAGTTAAGGGGTAAAAACTACCCGTAGTCAAAAAAAGAGACCTGTAAGAGAGGCCACTGGCTATTTCAGCCTGCAAAAATGTTAAAACAGGGGTGGGGGTTGGCTTATTTCCTTCTGCTATTTGCCTCACCCATCTAATCCCATTGTCAAATGATAGATTTGGCTGGGGTTCTTTAAGGCCTCCTTTGTTGTGTTAAAGGAAGCAGCTGTTTAAGGTTTTAGAGCTGAAATCACTAAAGAAGAGGAAACTCTCTCTTTGAGCTGAAATCACTGAAGAGGAGCAGCAGATGGAGTGACCGCTGGGTGGAGCTGACAGACAGTGGGTAGAGCCAATGGAGGGTGAGAGCAGCCAGTGGTGAGCTGGATGGCATGCTTGACTGGTGGGTGGAGCCAGCAGACAGTGGGCAAAGCCAAGGGATGGCACTAATGGATGGAGTGAGTGATCAGCGGGTGGCACTGGTGGACAGCTGACATGAAAGACACTCCTTACATACCCCAGGGTTGGTTGGGAACTTAGTTAGCACTGATTCTGCAGATCAGTGCCAATTTTTGCCATTAAGTCTTGTATGTTCTGTTATGCGGTGTGGGTTGTTGGGAACTTTGCTCTGTATTGATTTTCTAGACTAGCACTGATCTCTGTATTTGGCTTTTTACATTACATTTTACTACTATTGAAAGTTCTGTTTGTTGCACTCAGACTAGTGCAACTAGGGGGAAGCCTTACCCCTTTGGGGTGCCCAGGGAATAGTGCAGGATTCCCCAGAAATCTGAGAGGGGGCTCAAGCCAGTTGGTGCTGTAACATTATTTGGAAACCCCTAGATATAAAACCCAGCCCTTGTCCTGCCAGCCCACCCTGGCAGAAGGGTTACACTAAAAAAAGGTGGGGAGAGATGGCTGCTGAGTGGATAGTACAAAAGCAATCCAGTTTACTCTCTAAATTCTTAAAGTCAACAGATGATATTTCATCTAGAAAAGAAACTGGAAGTTCAGGCCAAAAGTATGGACTGCATGCTAGCAGGACAGGTGTCCTGCTATCTGTTGACTTCCAAAACCTTATTTCTAGTTTTAGTAACAGAAAGAGTAGGAAGGTGAACATTTAGACATTTAAAACATTTTTTAAAAATGTTATGCATTTAGATTTTTAAAAAATCTTTTAAAAATTAAGAAATAAATGCTTTTAGATTTTTTTAAAGTTATGCTTTTTATTATGTGTTTATTATGTGGTTAGTTTCTATAGGGTGCCCTGCAATGGGCCTTTGCCTAAGGCCCCAGGTAGCCTAAGGCTGCCTTTTGGTAGAGGGGTGTGGGAACGGAGACACAGTTGCTATGTCCACGCTTAGGCAGTTAAATCGATTTTAAGTTAAATTGATTTAATATAATTGCTATAAAAATCATTAAATCAATTTAAGTTAAATTGATTTAACATGTCCCCACTAGAAACTCAGATCAAACTAGCAAGGCCATAACTACGGTGGGGCAAATGAGGCTTTGCTCCGGGCATGCCAGAGCAGCTTAATAGAGCTGCTCTATTAAAGGGCATGTTTTGTGCTGCTGGTCCCAAGCGCCACTAATTGCAAGAGGTGAGTTCCAATAGGTACATGCCAAGGATGCTGAAACGGAGCATTATGGATCTGCGAACTAGCATGTCCATGGACAGGACTTTCTAGTTTGATTTAGGAGAGGGGCACCATGGGAGGTGTGGCAACATGGTCCCCTAGAAAGGCTATGCCCCCAACCAATATATAGAAAATGGACAGCACACTGGGAAGGAGAAGGGCAAAAGCATTGAATAGAAATAACACAGCCACACTGCATTATTTTGAAATAACAGTTTTGATTTAACTGTCATTTCAATATCATACTAAGCTTTATTATATCAAAATGACTTTCCTTATTATGAACTGAGGGAGCTCCTTGTTTTGAAATAATGAAATGTAGTGTGGATATGCAATCTTTTAAATAAAAATCACCAGCATTATTTCAATTTAAACTCTGTGTGTGGACATACCCAGCTTGTGTTAATAACGCAGCAGCCCCACTTCTCAGCATGTCTCACTCACGGCTTCCCCTGGACTCCTGGAAGCCAGGGAATGTAGACTGAAAGATGGACGCTCTCCTGACAAAAAGCCCAGGGACCCGTCATGCCCGCCACAGCTGTTGGCACACAGCCAAGGCCGCAGCAGTCCCACAGAGCCCAATGGCCATAGGGACACACTGGTTGTGACACAGAGGCACTCAGGCTGACAAGCACTTACTGGCAGGGTGGTGTAGGAAACAAGCCCGCCTCTGACACTTGCCTGGCGCATGTCCCCAGTGCTCTGTTTGACCCACAGTGCATGATCAGTGAGCCAAACCATCGCCTCTCTGAGCACCAGCCCACTAGCATGCAGGCTGTGTGTGTACAGCCCTCTGCCAGCAGTTCACAATGTGCTAAGCGAGCTGGTGTTTGCTTCCTCCCCAGCTGTATCCTTGTTGACACAGGAGTTGGCCAGGGCTCTGCACAGCACCAGGCCAGCCCATCATAAGCCTATAAAATAGCCCCTGCCCCACGGAGAGGAAATTGACCAGCAGCAGTTTTGGCCTCCCTTTGTTCACCCAAGTTCGACTGGCATCACAGCTCAGGTAGGCAAATGAGCGAATGCCCAGCACTTCCAGTAGCAGCCTCCTCAGAGGGGGAGACAGCCCACAGCTTTCCCAGACCTCCCCTGCCCAGAGGCAGATGGAGCCTGCTCTAGATCTGAGAGAGCCCAGCTGC
Source organism: Podocnemis expansa (assembly GCA_007922195.1). Lineage (NCBI taxonomy): Eukaryota > Metazoa > Chordata > Testudines > Podocnemididae > Podocnemis > Podocnemis expansa. The sequence continues at coordinate 46,623,651 of ML681981.1, read as the reverse complement.
CCTTGAACAATTAACCTCTCCCTTGTGTTATATGTCAGAAGGGGATCAGCCCCTTGAACCCACATCCATGCAGATCAAGTTGTTGACCCTCCTTTCAGTGTTTCCACCTTCCCCGCTGCCTCTGCCAATTTCTGGGGCTCTCTGTGGACACTGTGTGAAGGACCCAGCCAAACAGCAGAGGAAACTGCAGGAACCAGTGGCTGTGACTGGAGTCAGTAGTAAAATATCCCATGATGGTAGGGTCAGGGCAGTGCCACCTGTGCCAGCCAGTCCCAGATCTGTCTGTCATGCTGTCACAGGCCCTGGCAAAGCAGAAAAGTGGTTTTATTCTGGTGTCACTGCTAGGAAGTGGAGTGTTTTGTCTGGACCAATAGCAGTGAAAAAGTGCACATAGACGGGGTCTGGGAATGTCTATAAAGCAAAATCATAGAATCATAAGATTGTAAGGGACCTTGAGAGGTCACATAGTCCAGCCCCCTGCACTCATGGCAGAAGTAAGACTGATCTAGATCATCCCTGAGAGGTGTCTAACCTCCTCTTAAAAAATCTCCAGTATTAGAAATTCCACAACCTCTTTAGGCAATTTATTCCAGTGCTTAACTACCCTAACAGGTCAGATTTTTTCCTAATGACCATCCTAAACCTCTCTTGCTTTAAGCCCATTGTTTCTTGTCCTATCCTCAAAGGTTAAGAGGATATTTTTTCTCCCTTCACCTTGTACTTTAAAACTATTACCATTCCCCCCCCCCCCGACTAAACAGACACAGTTTGTTCAGTCTTCATTCATAGGCCATGTTTTCTAGGCTTTTAATCATTTTTATAGCTCCCTTCTGGACTTTCTCCAATTTGTCCACATCCTGCCTGAAATGAGGCACCCATAACTGGACACAATACTCCAGTTCAGGCCTAATCTGCACAGAGCAGAGCAGAGCAAAAGAATTACTTCTCATGTCTTAGTCGCAATTCTACTGTTAATACATCCCAGAACTGTATTCATTTTTTTTTTGCAACAGTGACACTGTAGACTCATATTTAGCTTGTTATGCACTCTGCCCCCCAGATCCCTTTTCACAGTACTCCGTCCTTGGCTATCATGTCCTATTTTGTATACATGCAACTGAGTGTTTCTTCCTACCTAGAGCACTTTGCATTTGTCCTTACTGCATTTCATCCTATTTACTTCAGACCACGTCCCCAGTTTGTCCAGATCATTTTGCATTTTAATTCTGTTCTCCAAAGCACTTGCAGCCTCTCCTACCTTGGTATCATCCACAAACTTTTTAAGTGTGCTGTCTATGGCACTGTCTAGATCATCAATGAAGATACTTGAACAGACTGGATCCAGAACTGATCCCTGGGGCACCCAACTCAGTATGCTTTTCCATTCTGACTATGAACCATTGACAACTACGCTCTGGGAGCAATTTTCCAGCCAGTTATGCAGCCATCCAAATCTTCTTCCCCCAGCCAGAACAATAATATGCGGGTACTTCACTCCTCCTGAGCACCCCAGTGTGGCCAGTGAATGAGAGACATGATAGCACTCCACATTAGCCCATCCTTGTCTGGACCCCTCCCTTGGTCTCAGGGCACCCCGCAGGCATTCACAGGTGGAATAGAGCTGGCTGGGAACAGCTTGACAGAACTGCAGTTCTGTCGAAATCAAAGGGATCACAAAATCTGGATCGGGCCAGTGTGTTGGCGTATTTGCACACAGACAGGTAGGGTGCGTGTGCAGGAGCAGTGACACTGTCTAGTGGCCAGGTCTTTAGCACAGAGAAGCTCCCACAGGGAGGGGTGGGGTCATCTCTACTAAGTCTCCATCATCCACAGGCTTCGCCCCTCTGAGTGCCTTACAGAGCACACACTACATCCCAGTGGGAACACTACAGGATCCTTCCCAGCCCACACTGCTCCCCTGCCCTGAGGGGGCAAAGGGGGCTTGGTCCACACAAAGATCTGACCCAGGGCAGCCAGGGAGGAGGTTCATTTTTAACCAGGCTGGGGCGGGGGGACACCTTCCTGCTGCAGGCCAGTGGCAGCAGGCAGGCGAAGCCCAGGAGGGAAGGGGGGGGGGTGTAGGGGTGGGCAGCAGTTGTCCTTCCTCAGCAAGTTCAGAGCATCATAATTCAGATACGTCCCAAGCTCTACTTCTCTGGCAACTGCCTGGGAGCTGCAGCACGATCCCTATCCAACGGAGGAGGTGCTGGCTGCATTGGACCTGGACCCTTGCTGGCATCTATGAAGGCCCCGCCATAAGAACCAGGTGGCTTTGCTGGACAGAGCCTGTCCCTAGTGCAAAGCCATGAGCGTTTAGCAGGGGATTGGAACCAGAAAGTTGCCCTGAATAGCAGGCACCACCCCCGCTTGCAGGCTTTGTGTGGGTGTAATCCATGTGCACCTCTAGCTTCTCATCCTGCTCCCAGCCCTGCAGGGCATGTGGCTGTGTGCACGCAGGTTAGAGATGATGAGCTGCAGCCAGGAGAGGGCAGGGGTGTGATTCTCTCTCACTCCCCTCAATGGAGCAGCATCTGGGGTTGGTTCAGTGTCCCCACAGTATCAGCAGGCTGGCGCTGGATAAGGGGCCAGATAACATGCACCTTTGTGAGCAAACATTGTCTGACTGGGAAACTCACTGTCCAGGGCATCACCAGCCAGCATGGGGAGAGTAGGTGCTGAGGAGGGCAGGAGATGGTTCAGTGTGAGGCCGGAGTGGTGGGGAGGAGGACTGGGCGGCAGGGGTCTGGGAGGTGGTACAATGTCGGGGCAGAGGGGAGACCTGGGACTCTCAGCTGGCCTGTCTGCCTGTCACTTAGGGTAACATCCTCCAACCTGCCTGGGAAGCCATGTCTGTGGCCCCAACCAGAGAGGGCCAGGACAGCTAAGGAGGTGTGGGGCATGTTCACTGAGCCTTTTGTGCCCATAGGCAGATCCTGGCACTGGGTGCCTGGTGGGGACCCCCAACAGAAGAGCCACGTGAAGCATGGTTTACCAGCGACTTTATTAGAGCCCATCACAGTTCATAGATGACCGGCAGGTGGGTGCTCTGGGCTCTGCCAGGCCTGACCCTCGCTGCGCTGCTGGGCACGGCTGTCCTCCTGCACAATCGCTGCCAGCGACCCCTCCGCTCCAGAGGTGGTGCCAGGCCGCTCAGTTTCTGGGCGGTGTTGCTGGGGTCACTGCTGGCACTGCCATTTCCCCCACCTGTTTTCAGTAGGGCAGCTGAGCCCTCTGCATCAGCCATATGGGAGGAGCAGGGAGCCGGACTTGCCCATCTTCGCAGGCCCATGCTCTGCTCCCTCGGTTCTGAGAGTCCAAAGAGCCAGTCTAGTGGGTCAGCACTGCCAGGGAATCCCTGGGGTCCATGCTGCCCATTGAATTGAGTTGTAATGTCCTGGAGTGATGCAGCATTGGCATGCACCATCTCAGAGCTGCAGCTCACCACTCCTCTCCGGGCTGCTTTGCCCCGTGTCCTCTGAGGCCTGGGGGGCTTGTGGCTGCTCTGGTAAGGACCTGGGAGCCCTCTGGACAGCAAGGATGGCTGGGCCAGCTGACTAATGGATCTGATGTACTCATCCAGCCCGTCCAGTGTCTCTTCAGCCTGGGCATGGAGCCCTCCACCAGGCAACATCTCCCCCGTCTCGCTGATTGTGGGCAGGTGGGTCACGGAGAGCAGCAGCCTGGATCTCATGCTGCAAAGCAAAATGGAGAGCATGAGGCACCGGATGGTCTTTATCAGAATACCCTAGCACCAACCCTCTCTGTCACCTCTTCCCATCATTCCTTAGTTTCCGCCAATGTAAACGTGGTCATTCCACTGACACCAGTTCCCTCAGAGCAGGGCCTCACCCAGTGGCCAAGCACCCCACAATCTGAAGTGACTTTTACAACCACACCCAGAAGAGACTGTTCTGGTCACGTGGCCTGATCTCCTGCTTACCACAGGCTAGAGAGCTACCCCACAGTAACCCCTAGATCAGAGCTCATGGAGAAACAACTAATCCTGACTTAAAAACGGTCAGCAATGGAGAAACCACTATGACCCTGGGTAAATGGTTCTGGTGGCTAAATGCCCTCACTGATACAAATGTGCACACAGCTCCACAGCTGCCCTTGTGTGGGGCTGGATCCTGGTGTGCCAGCAACCAGGTGAGCAAGCAATGATGGCCCAGCCTGAAAGGCTCCAGGACTAGCAAGCCAGGCAGGACTCTGTCCTTGTCTAATGACTGGGACACAATGTGCAGTCAGCCTGCTGCAGCCATGGAGAGGGAATCTGGGAATTTCAGCTCTGGCAACAGCAGCTCCTCCTTTTAGGCTCAGAGATGGCACTATGAATCTGCCAGACTGTCACCAATGTAAACCAGCCACATGAAAAATAACTAAGGCAAGAACAAACTTTCAGCCATAGGTGCAGCCAGCTGCCCATTTTCACAACCAACATGCAGCACATGCCAGCCCGAAGAAGCCCAGTATCCTGCCTGAGGCTAGAGTGAGTGAATGAGGAATTCATTTTTCAATCTCATGCGCAGGAGTAAAGTGCTTTGAATGAAAAGTGCCCATTCATCCAAACTTCTAGGGAAGGGTTAACATGGAGCCTGCCCTTCCTGTTAAACTAACCTGATTCTTTTTCCCATTCTGCACCCACCACCAAGCACCACTAGATCCCTGGTCCCAAACTGGGGGAATCCATTAAATAAGCCAGCTGGAGTCTCAGTCAAAGACAGATAGATTTGCCTCCTGTCGAAGGTGATGCCAGTTAGTCCTGAAATAAATGGGCTTGCTCCCATGCAGCAAAGTGGTGTTTGTAGCAGTCAAAACCCTGGCATTCGGTTGCCTGCAGATTTGCACCCGAAGCCAGGCAGGGTGGCTGGCAATTTTCTTTTTTATTTCAGACTCCAAAAAGCTGGTGTTTCTTGGTATGTGCTGGGTCACCAGAGCTGGGCGTTTACTCTTCAATCAGCTTAACTATTTGAGTACAAAGTGGTGTGGTACTAAACACACCTCCCTGATTTTCCCATAGCTTAGAGACAAAGCATCATCTTACCTTGTGTGTGCAAAGTCGTTTGCTGCTTTCCCAGAAGACTTACAGCTCTGTGATGCCCACTCCCGCTGTTTGCCACAGCTAAATGAGCTTTGGGTTTTTTTCTTTCCAACCCTGAATTTGCTCATGCCATAGTTTATTGCCCAGAGCAGTATATTAAATCAAGGCTAGCATGTTGCTCAACACAACAGCCCTGCTCCCTGCGCCTCTATTTATACCTTCCTGCCTGGGGCTATAACTCACTGCCAGCAGCTTCCGAAAATAGCTGCCGCAGTGAACAAGGTGAACTCAGGAAGGCAGAGGGCATGGTGTCCTTGGAGGAAAAACACAGGCTAGAAGAGGGAGGGGCCTGGATAATTTCTGTGACCTTTCAGAAAATGTCTATTTTTCAGATTGATATCCCTGCAGATTCAATTATCATTGATTTTACAGTAAGGAATATTCAATTCATGTTAGTCCACCTGGCGCGAGTGGAGTTGGCTCAGGCAATTTACTGTACCTGAGGCCATCCACTCCCAAGATTTTTTGGGGGTGGGGGTTAGAGGTTTAAGTGCATGATGGAAAACCCCCAGCTCCCTGGAAATCTATTTTTGCATGGACTCAAGAAGAGCCAGAAATAATCACAGCAACACTTAGGAGGCTCCACCCCGAGCCCAGTTGTGGATTGAAATTTGACCAGTTTTTTAAAAGGGTCTTGCCCAGAAGGGCTCGTTTCTGAGCAAACCCTTTTTCACAATGGCCAACGTGCAAACTTGTCCAGTTTCCTATGTGTTCCCAGCCAAGTGTCCATGGTCGTGAAATTCTGAGAAAAAATTCCCAGATCTCCAAGGATATGTCTAGACTGCAAAGTTTTTTTGAAATAAGGAGGCTTATTTCAAAAGAAACTTTATGCCTGTCCATGCAGGTATTTTGGTATTTTGAAATAAGCTGTTTGTTATTTCAAAATAATGAAGTGCTATTTTGAAATACTAAAACCTGGATTTATTTCAAAATATTGATTCTTTCAAAATAGCTATTTTGAAAAAAGTCATTCCAAGCCACAGAACTGGCTTTTTTTTAAATTATAGGCCTATACATTACATTGCCTTTTCCTATTTCAAAATAGAAAGTCTAGCAAAGACTTTCTATTTCAGAATAAGAACTCCTACCTTATTTTGAAATGTCTTCACTAGACTCCAATTTCAAAATAAGAAAATGAAATAATGCTACTTCAAAATAAATTTGAAATAGTTATTTCAAAATAACTATTTTGCAATATCTGTGGCAGTGTAAACGTAGCCCAAATGTTTAGGCGGCTGAGATGATGAGCAATAGGAAATCCTGAGAGCTGGGAATATAGGGGATTGCTAGCCACTGTGCAGCTGTGCTACAGAGACCTCAGCTTAGGTCCCAGAACCCAGCTAGCTGTGGGGCAGTGGGGTGAGCAAACTTGAGGGAAGGCAAATGGCATCAACTTTCAGAGCAGTTCTGCAATTTCTGAGTTACAAACACAAACAGGAAAATCCCTTTTGTAAAGCAAAATTCCCATCTGTGTAAATCATCCATTGCTCTGTTAGTCAATGGGCTGGATTCCCTGTTGCTCTCAATGGGCATCGCTCCATGGACGTCAACAGGTAGGATTCCCAACTAGTGTCAATGGGCATAACTCCACTGGCATCAATGGGCCAGATCCCCACCTGACGTAAATCCTCTATCACTTTGTGGGAGTCAATGGACCGGATCCCCAGCTGGTGTCAATGGGCATTGCTCTGTGAGAGTCAGGGGGACTGCAGCACTTTACAGCAGCTAGCCGTGGTTGAGGGCGAGAGGAAGGTTCCATGATGGGGAGCCCTCTCTCCAGGGCCCACTCCCCACCCATGGGGATGTTCCAAGGCTGCATAGCCCACCCAGTGCTCACTGCCCCGCTGCCCTGCAGTGGGACAGAGGGACACAATAGCTGGGTATCCCTGGCTTTCCGCTCTTAGCTCCCAAGCACACCAGGGCATCTCTGCTGAAGCAATTGCAGAAAGCAGGGCCGGGGGTGCCCTGTTGAGCCACAGGCCCCTCCCAACATTGGGTGTGTTTAGGGAGCTGCCAAGGCCCCAGCCCAGCACTTTGGGCAAGGGCCTTTCTGTTCCGCTATTCTCTGGGCAGCCACGTGGCACAGACAGGGAGAGCGCCAAGCTCACCCCAGGGCTAGGTGCACCAAGACAGCCACGCAGTGGCTAGTCCCAAAGGAAGCAGCCTTGTCCCAGAGCAGGGCCATGGAAGGCAACATGTGCCTGGCTGGTTCAGGGCTAGGCTCTGCACCATAGGCTGCTTGATGCCTGCGTTTTGCCCTCTGTGGGAGAGGTTAATGCAGTGTGAGGCAACATCCCTCCCCGGGGAGAGAGCTGGAGCCCCAGGAGGGGTGAGCACCCACAGCTAGATGCCCATTGCCTTGCTGGGCTGGGCTGGAGCTCTGCCAGCAGCGGTCTGCTCAGGAGAGCACTGTGGCTGGGCCTGGCTTTTGTGGGGCCTATCTCACTGGGGCTCTGGGCCTAGCTGTTGGGTTACAGGGTGGAGAATGGTCTGAGGCAGCAAACAGCGCAATCCGCACAGCGATGAACAGGTGGCTGTGGTAGACCTGATCAAGCAGGCCCTGGCTGAAGCAGCTCTGACCTGTTTGCAGCAGGGCTGAGTATGCTCTGGACCCCAGGGCACAGCCAGTTTGCATAGGCAGGGAACTGGGAGGCTGCAGCCAGTCCTGGGCCCAGTGGTACGTGACTTTGGCCATGTGGAGCTGGCAGGCCGTGTCCCTGCTCACACTGCCCTGCTCTGTCCCAGCCAAGCGCGTGTGGAGCTGCAGGCAAATGGCTGGGGGGAGCCCTTCCTCTGCAGAGCCACGGCTGTGCTGAAGCGCACGTAGGGAGGCAAGAGCAGCTGGCCGGCCCACCCACTTCCCCTTGGCTGAGGCTATTCTTGTCTGTTCTGGACATATCTAGGAAGCTGGTGACTCGCTGAAGTGCCGCTAAATATACTCTGGGGCCTGTGTCAGCTGATCCACCTGTAGGTGCAGGATGACATGGAGAGCATCCACCTCCACTTCTCCACGCCATGCAGGCAGCTGCTGACATGTGTAGGTGACTGCCATGGCCAGGGGATCAGGATGTGCTAAGGCATGGCCAGGCGGGTGTTGTGCTCCCAGTGTGTGCCGTTGCTGCCTTGGCACAGGTCCTGCCATGCCCATTGGGTACACAGCTTGGGGCCTGAGTCTGCTGTGGCATCGGGCATGCAGGGCCCTGTTCTGCCTGCACCCCATTGCACCCACTTCTGCTCCAGCCCCCATCTGCACCCACTCCATTGATATCCAGGGACTTACCCAGCTCACGATCATGTAACTGGGCCTCTATAGCCTTGTACCCCAGGCAGCACTGGGCACCAGCACTGCATGAAATGCTCCAACCACAAGAATGCTTTGTACCCACACTGTCCTGCTGTAAAGTGTGTGCAAGGAGCAAGGCACTGGAGATCCCCTGACTCTGCTGGATGCAGACAGCCCCTGGCAGTTGCTGAGCAGGGTTGGGCCTTGATCATAGCTGTGTGGGAGAATGGCCCACTGCAGCAGGGTGAACCCCTGGGGCCTTGCAGGCACTGTACTGCAGGAGAAACTGCCTTTCCTCAAGATAGGAGCTGGTGATGAGCAACTGTGGTCATCAAAGTTCTGCTAGCACTCAACAGGGGCATTGACTCACATACCATGGCTTGATCCCAACAGAGGAGGGAGCCCCAGCTGAAATTTCAACTGTGGCCACTAGAAATGTTATTCTTCGCTTCCTGCCCTAAACTGGATTCTGCCCCAGAGATGGCTGCATCCTACTCCCTGCTCGTGCATCTGTAGCCAGGCGGGGTTCCACAAGCAGTTATTCAGGTAGGGCCGTTCTGAATGTCTCCACATGTGGACATGCCCATGGGAGCAGGATGCTCCCGGGGGGCGGGGGGGAGTGCTGCCGAGGGTCAGCTCCCCAAAGCAGAAGAAAGGCCCCTGCAAGCTGAGTGCTCTCTGGGTCACTCAGGCAGTGGGACAGGAATGGCACAGGACAAGACTTTCCCTAGAGACACTCAGCCCCCCTGGCTTGCTGGGGCCTCTCACCTACTCCCCTCCTGCCATGATGAAGACAGGTTCCAGGTGAAGCATTGCAGCCGGAGACACCTGCAAGAGGCAATATGAAGTCATGGATCAAGCCTGGCTGCAGTAACCAGAGTGGGAAGCAGGGGGGAGCTGCTTGGCAGCTGGGGACAATGCCCAGGTCCCACTGGCTGAGGAAGGCTAGGTGAGTCCTGACCCCAGAGATCCTGGCTGCAGACTGGCCACTGGCCACTTCCATGTGACTCCATTGGGGCAGTTAGAGGCAGAAAGGGGCTCCATGGCCACACCCAGCCCGGGCAGTCCAAGGGAGGGTCACAGCACCGGGGAGGCACAGAGGGTGAAATGACCTCAGTTAACTATCAATGGTCACTTCTGCCACCGCAAGGTTGCCTGTGGCTCAGGTCTCAGGGCAACCAGGGTGCCTGGACATAGAGCAGCTCAATGGAAGGTATTTGGCTGGCTGCCATGGCAGTGACTTGGCCAGTGAGCGTGTGATGTGCTAGCTCTGTGCATGTGAAAAGGCAGGCCAGCTAGGGCCCAGGGGATAACCTGAGCCACTCCTGGTAGCCCCGTGGGATCACTCCGCAGCTGGCTCCATGCCTGGGGTGACATTTGGGGTGCACACAGCCTGAGTTTCACACAGGGATCTGATCTTGGGGCTTGTCCTAGCCTGGAGCATTTAACTGAAGCAGGAAGTCAGGGTTCTATTTCCAAACAGATGCAGGGTAAGAAAGGGCTAGGGATTAGAATAAGGATCTGGAATACTGAAGGGAGAAGAGGGAAGTCCCTACTCTCCCAATGGTACTGGTGTGGCCCCATCACAGTAGTAGCTGAGAGCCTCATAGGCTATGTCCACACGAGCCTTTTAAATCGAAACAACAGCAGTTGTTGCAATTTAAAAATAGACACGTCCAGATGACGTTTTCCTTATTTCAAAATAAGGAGCTCCCTTATTTCAAAATAAGGAGAATCACATTGATATAATAAAACCTGGTTATATATCGAAATGAGGCTTATTTCAAAACTGTGGTTTTGAAATAGCCCCGTCTGGCTCTGTTATATCAATATGTCCCACATATTGATATAACAGAATGACCTTCATCCCAGGGTGCATGGCACCCTGGGAGGAAGTCCCACCCCCCCTCAGCACCCTGGCCAGGGTGCTGACAGGAAGCGGAGGGGGGCGCAGGAGGGTGGCGGGTCCCAGCCACTTTCTCGGCTGCCGCAGAAAGCAGGCAACCAGAGGGGACTGCGGCTCCCCCACCCTTTTTCCTGGCTGCAGCAGCAAGCCAGAAACCAGGGGGGACCACGGCTCCCCCACCCACTTTCTCCGCTGCTGCGGCAGCAGGGCAAGTGGGCAGCCAGGGGGGACCACAGCTTCCCCACCTGCAGGCTTGCCCCCACAGCCAGGAAAGCGGGCAGGGGAGCCACGATCTCCCCTGGCTACAGGCTTGCCCCTGCAGCCAGAAAAGCAGGCGGGGGAGCTGTGGTCTCCCCAGGCTGCCAGCAAGTCCCCTTGCTGGACCAGCCAGCTGGGGGACCTGCCCCCCCACAGCAGTAGGGGTGCCCCAGGGTCCCTGCCCCGCTGCCCCACCAGCAGTGGGGGAGGCAGGGCAGGGGGATCCCTGCCCTGGAGGCTTTTTCCCCTGCCTGGCTCTCACCTGGAGAGCCAGGCAGGGGATTAGGTGGCAACATGGCCCTGCCAGGGGGCCATGTTGCCACACCTCCCAGGGTGCCCCTCTCCCAAATCGAAATAGTAAGTCCTGTGTCCAGACTTGCTATTTCAATTTGATATTTTTCCTTAATTCAATTTAAGATAAATCAAATTAAGGGTTTTATTTTGAATTTGATTATTTCAAAATTAACTTATTTCAAAATAAGCATTTAGGTGTGGACATAGCCATAGTGTCTAACCTATTTCTCCTCACAGCCTCCCTGTGAGGCAGAGCCGTGCTGTTAAACCTGTTGTACAGAGCAGGCACTGAGGCACAGACAGATGAAAGCCCAGATTTTCAAAAGTATGTAGGCACCTTGTAGGATTTTCAAAGGTTTATAGAAGATTGGTTTCTCTGTAAACCTCACTGGATGCCTTGCTGCATATTTCAAAAACCTTTGAAACTCTCTTTGAAGCACTGGCCTGAGATCAGATGGGATCAGAAGTCCATGAGAGAAGTAGCACCCAGGTCCCCAAGGGCTAACTCCCTAGCCACTAGACCAGTCTATCTCTCTGCTGCCTGTTAGCAAAAAAACAGTCTGACAGTTGGGAGCAAAACCAAGATGGCCAATTCTCTGAGATGCCAGCAAAGGGCTGGGTAATTGGGAAGGCTGTCTTGGTTGACATCATGAAAAGCAGCACAGAAGTCAGGCAGGATGATGAGTGGAGAGTGAGGTGATAGCCAATCACTTGGATACTCACCAGTAACTACAGACCTAACAACAGAAACATCAAAGAAGGCACACATCCCAACAACAAACCACACTGCCAACTTTGCTTATATATCTGCATAAAAGACACCATCATAGGACCTGATCAAGCCAGCTACTCCACCAAAGGGTCCTTCACCTGCTCATTCACTAATGTGATTTATGCCGTCATGTGGCGGAAATGCCCCCAAGCCTTATACATTGGACAAACAGGACAATCCCTATCCAGAAGAATAAATGAACACAAAACTGATATCAGAAGTCACAACACACACACAAAAAAAGTTGCTGAGTGCTTCCATCCTCCTAATCACTCCATTGATGATTTGTTAACGATGGTGATCAAGAAAATCAATGGGACATCAAGACTTCAAAGAGAAACAGCTGAAATCGAATTAATGTGCAAATTAAATTGTGTGAAAGCAGGGCTGAATTGTGACTATGGATTTTTTTCACATTATAACAGGTAATTTGACTTCATCCTCCCTCTATGTGCTGTTTCCTAGAGTCTGAATCCTTACAAATACTCTGATTTGCTGTTGCAGTGTGACCTGATCCCATGTCCTACACTCCCCTCCATTTATTTTCATCCAGTTCTGTAAGTTCTCCCTCTTCAAAGCATCTGATAGAGTGGGATTTTCTCCCATGAAAGCTCATGCAATAAATAAATCTGTTAGTCTTTAAGTGCCACAAGACTCCTTGCTTTTTTTTGCTTTACTAAGCTAACATGGCTGCCCCTTTAGAACTTAACTCCTGGGTGACAGATTCTGCCCCAGGCTGGGTTCGCAACCAATAGCTGCTGGGCATTTTACATGCTGTTATGTCATTTTTTTGTTCTGAGTTTGAGAAAAGGGAAGAACGAGAAAGCATCGTATGAGCATCAGATGTGGTTGTGGCTTAGATTCCTAGGGTCCAGATTAACAAAGAACAGGAATTGTATTCATTAAGTCCATAAAAGCAACAATAATTACCATGTTCCAAAGGGGCAGCTGTGTTATCTCTGTTATTCGCTGGATACCATCTGTGTGTTCGGCATTGTTGAGACTACATTAGAAAATCTAGTCCCTGCACCAACGTATTTAAAATGTGTAGTCCTGGAGAGGAAGGATCAGATATTTAAGTATGAAGTAAGTGTACAGTTATTAAGCATGTTATAATATCTGTGAGTGAAGGCGCTGATGGCAACAGAAGTTTTACATGATTAAGAACTGAAAGATTTGACCCTCCGACTTTTTTTTCAAGAGGAAGAGATGTCCAGAGCTCCTGTGCCTGTTTATTTTCCTTTTCTGCCTGCAGAGGCCTGATACACCTTCAAAGACTCAATTTTTTTCTGCACTTGAAAATGTGGAATTTTCCCTGGGTTTGGTTTTAAATAGTCTCCAGTGAGCATGGCAACACAGTTTCCATGGTGTTGTGTTTAAGAGCCTCCGGGAAAGTAATTAGCCTTTAAACAGAAGTGAAAGCAGTGCTGCCAGCTCTCATAATTTTGTCATGGATCTTGTGATAATTATTATTTTCCTGAGAGTCCCAGCTCCTGGAGTCCAGTGGATCTGTGATGATTTCAGCCTTTGTTTTTAAAGGAAAAGTAAGTTTCTAACCATCATGACTCTGGAGAAACCTTCAAAATGTGACCCCAGTGCACCATGAAGGCTCAAACAGCAGAAGGCAAATAAAAAGAACATCAGCTCAATTATTTTTACCTAATCTCATGATTAAGCCAATTTTATGATTTTTGGTGAGCCTGACTTATGATTTTGGATTATTTATGATTGGCAATACTGTGAAAGGGACTTAAAAGTGTCAGTTGCAACAGTCCTGTTTAAAGTCAGTTTCTAGTCTGGTATTTGTAGTCTGGTGACACCCCTGTAACCTCAGACAGGTGCAGTATAAATTCACAGGGTATTGCCCCAGTGGGCTGCTTCCAAAAATTAATGATCTATTTCAAGCTTCGTACACAGCAAAAGTAAGTAGCCTAAATGACAGAAAGTCAACTAGATTTGTCTAGCTTTTTATTCAAGAGGTTGTAACAAAGTAAGAATAAACAAAATTTTCAACCTAATATGTGTCCCTTAAGTGACTTGAAAGTAGCTGTCAGAGCATGTTAGTATTAGAGATGAGTGGGTCTAATATGTATTTCATTTTCTTTCTTGATACATGTCTTAGATACAGTGCTCCTTTCAGATAATTTCTAAGTTATCTGCAAAAACTCTAGAATTTTCTGCCCCTGAAATCATGGTTAAACTTGCCCCCCACTAGCAAAATCTGAATTGGTGCCCTTTCTGTGCCTCTCTTCTGTTCCTCCATCCGAGACCCACTGCTGGGGGAAAACAGCCAACTGCTCTGTTCCCTCTAAGCTCTGCACATGTGTGCACACACACAAAGAAATAAAGTGCGCACAAAAAAATTCAACAGTGCTAATATTAGTGCACACAAACACATTTTTTGTGCACACAAAGAAATGTTTTGCGCACATAGCCTACGAAAAAGTAGAGGAAACATTGCAACCTAACATAATTTAAAGCAGCCTCAGCTTAAAGGCTGCTTGCAATTACACTCCCTGCAGGCAGAGGGTCTGGCTGAGCTATGTAGCCTCCTCCTATCCCACCACTCACCGTCCTACCCATCACATGTCCCCCTGCTGAGCCCTGTGTCCCCTGTGCCCATCCCCGTGACTGGGCAATTCAGAGGTGCCTTATTAGAGCAGCACATAGCATCCAGGGCCCAGGAGTGGGCTGCCAGAAAGGGCCCATTCTTCAGATTGAGACAGCCTGTGTCTGTTCTTCCCAAGGACCTCTAGTACTGTTGGGACAGCTCCCCCACTCCCTGCCAAGAAGCACTGATCAGGGACTGCTATGGGAGGGAGGGGAAAGGGGTTCCCTTTCCCAAAAAAATGAGTTTTCAAAGATTTTCAGAGGGCAGGGAAGGGGAGAGTTTCCTTCAAAGATATTTTTATTTTTCAACCCATCACAATGAACATTTTTTACTTGACCTGAACGTGCACATTTGTTTTTTCAACGGTCTTTCCCCCTTCTGGTTTTTGAGGATTTTTCTCCAGAAAGGAGAAAAGTGACTGTAAACCTGGCTAAAGACAAAAGATTGGGGCCTTGGTTCATTTCATCAACAATTTTAGTGAGAATAAAACCAAACAAACCAACATTTCTCATATTCTGGCCTTTTGAGTCCTCATTTGTGACACTCACTGGTGGTGAATGATGACCTGGCCGCCTAGATTCCAGCACCTGTAGGAACAGGTAAAACCATGGGGTCTTTGCTGGCCCTGAGCTGCAGCCAGATGCTATCCCTGAGCCAGCCAGTGGGTGGAGGATTCCAGTAACAGAAGCTCCACAAGAAGCCACTTTGGCCAAGCCTCGTGTCATAGGCTGTGTTCACACGGCACTTTTGTTTCGAAACAACCTCGTTGTTTCGAAACAAAAAAAACCATGTTCACACGACGCACAGTTGTTTCGAAACAAGGGGAAGCCCTTGTTTCGAAACAA
>ML681981.1:46560590-46597431 GCA_007922195.1 Podocnemis expansa | reverse complement strand
GGTGTGCTAGATCTAGGGGTGCAGGGGTGCACAGGATGTAAAGTGCCGGGGTGCACAGGGTGCACAGTGGGGGGCTGCGAGCGGTGCACGGGGTGCACTGGATCTAGGGGTGCAGGGGGTGCACAGCATGTAGGTTACAGGGAGGGCACGGGGTGCACAGTGGGGGGCTGCGAGGGGTGCATGGGGTGTGCTGGATCTAGGGGTGCAGGGGTGAACAGGATGTAGGGTGCAGGGGGTGCATGGGGTGCACAGTGGGTGCTGCGAGGGGTGCATAGGGTGAGCTGGATCTACGGGTGCAGGGGTGCACAGCATGTAGGCTACAGGGGGTGCACGGGGTGCACAGTGGGGGGCTGCGAGGGGTGGACGGGGTGTGCTGGATCTAGGGGTCCAGGGCTGCACAGCATGTAGGGTACAGAGGGTGCACGGGGTGCACAGTGGGGGGCTGCGAGGGGTGCACGGGGTGCGCTGGATCTAGGGGTGCAGGGGGTGCACAGGATGTAGGGTACAGGGGGTGCAGGGGTGCACAGGATGTAGGGTGCAGGGGGTGCACAGGTTGCACACTGGGGGGCTGCGAGGGGTGCATGGGGTGTGCTGGATCTAAGGGTCCAGGGGTGCACAGCATGTAGGGTGCAGAGAGTGCATGGGGTGCACAGTGGGGGGCTGCGAGTGGTGCACAGGGGTGCTGGATCTAGGGGTGCAGGGGTGCACAGCATGTAGGGTGCAGGGAGTGCATGGGGTGCACAGGATCTACAGTGGGGGGCTGCGAGGGGTGCACGGGGTGCGCTGGATCTAGGGGTGCAGGGGTGCACAGGATGTAGGGTGCAGGGGTGCACGGGGTGCACAGGATGTAGGGTGCAGGGGGTGCACAGGATGTAGGGTGCAGGGGTGCACGGGGTGCACAGTGGGGGGCTGCGAGGGGTGCACGGGGTGCGTTGGGTCTAGGGGTGCGGGGTGCCCGGCCTGCACAGTGCGGGGGACGCGGGGGGTCACGCCACGGGCGCAGGTTGCCGGGCAGGCAGTGGAGCGGGAGGCGGAGGCGGAGGCGGAAGCGGGCGCGGCGGCGGGATGGCGGCGGCGGGCGAGGCCGGGCCGCGGGTGCTGGTGCTCGGGACGGGCCTGGCCGGGCTGGCGGCGGCTCGGCGGCTCCACGGCTCCGGGGTCGTCGCTCAGCTGCGGCTGCTGGAGGCCACGGGCCGAGCCGGGGGCCGCGTCCGCTCGCAGCGTTTCGGTAGCGGCGGGGCCGGGCCGGGCCGGGGGCGAGGGGAGGCCGCGGCAGAGGAAGCCCGGGGCAGGAGAAGGCGCCGCCCTCCATGGGCTGCGGGCTGTGATGGCCCCGGGGGGGCTGGTGCAGCTGCCGGCCCGGCTCCGGCCGGCTCACGCCAGGCGGGACCCGCCCCTCGGGACGCCCGTGAATCTGGGCACCTCCGGGCAGGCGGATCCCTTGAGGCCCGGGGGTCTCAGTCTCGAATCAGCACGAGGGCCACATGAGGACTAGTAGGTTAGCCCCAGGGCAGCGTCACTGAAACCTCTCCATACAATGATATTGCAAATACTGGTGAGGACAGTGTCGTTGGGGACCACAGGAAATATTTAGGGGCTGCACGTGGCCTATGAGAGGCATGGTCCCTTCCAACCCTGTGATTCTGTTCTCTTCTATTCTGGATGGCTTGAGACCCTGCTTCAGGATGAGGTTATCCCAGGGCAGGACTCTCTAGACCTCCATCTTCCACTGCAGGTGCTGGCCCATGGCAGAGGCAGGCTGTGGTGCTCACTGGGCTCAGATCAAAGCTTCTCCACCCCTGCTGTGCCAGTGAGTCACGTTAACGTTTGCCTTTCCTCCTAGGGAACAGAGTGATTGAGATAGGAGCACAGTGGATCCACGGACCCTCCAAAGAAAACCCTGTCTTCCGGCTAGCGTGTGAGTACGGTCTGCTGGATGAGGAAGCAATGTCAGAGGAGAACCAGCAGATCAAGGCAGGGGGTTACCCCCTCCTGTCTTCACTGGCTTACACCAGTGCAGGGAGAGTCCTGAGCGAGGACCTTGTGGATGGGGTGAGGAACCTGTTCTTCACTGTGCTGGAGCAGACTCGTGAGCTCTTGCATGAGACACAGGTCCCCGTGCCCAGCGTGGGCGAGTATCTGCGCAGGGAAATCACTCGGCAGGTGAAAGAGTGGACAGACGATGACGAAACGAAGCGGCTGAAGTTGGCCATTCTGAACACATACTTCAAGGTGGAGTGCTGTGTGAGTGGGACCCACAGCATGGACCTTGTGGCACTGGGGCCCTTTGGGGAGTACACCATGCTCCCTGGCCTGGACTGCACCTTCCCCAGGTGAGTGGTGCAAGCTTTATCTGTGCTTGCAGGCTTTGAGAACAACTTGGTGCAGCATCTGTCCATCATGTGGGACCAGGCTCTGCAAACAGCACAGCCTCTACTTTTAAAAATAGCCCTTCAGAGCAAAGGATGCAGCAATGACTGGCTCCCAACCCTCCATCCTTGGCACAGGGAGCCTGTGATCCTGCCTGAGAGTGGCACTGCCAAGGTGAAGGTGTTCTGGGCTTTCTCCCACTGAAGGTGATGGGAAAGGCTCCCACAAACTCTGCATTGGGCCTGGTTCTTGTCATAGCTGTGTCCAGGAGTGTTGCTGCCCCAGTGAAAGACCGAGGGCACCGGCACAGGCCCTGGCCCGGATCACGCCCCCTGCAGCCCTGATTCTCCAGCTGGGCCTGATCTGGCTTCAGGCTCCTGCTGCCACCAGCCTAGCCCTGGATCCCTAGGACCGGGAGAGGCGGGCACTGCCACAGGGGGCCTGGCCTGAATTCCCAGCTGGGGATAGGCTGGTAGTGGCAGGTGCTGGCGTGGGTGGGCCAGCGTGGGATGGGGCTGGGAGAGGCAGGGGCCTCCACCAGCTGCCGGGCCCCGACTCTCTGGCCGGGGCAGGGACGGGAGAGGCAGGGGCTGCCCCAAACATTTGGGGCACTGGTGCTGGGGCTCAGGGCACATGCCCTGTGTGCCAGGCACCAGCAGTGCCCCTGGCTGTATTCCTCGTCTGGGAGGAAGGGAGAGCATGAGAGTGAATGCAGGGAAGTGTTTCCACAGTGCTGTATCTGCAGACAGCTGGGATTGCAGACCTGACTGCTCAAGAAGCAGTGACCTCATCCCAGTGTCATTTGTGTCCCCGTCCCAGAGGGCAGCGGGGGGTGCAGCTGGCCAAGCCAAGGCACATGGTGCCATGCAGCAGAGCAAAGCAAAGTGAGAGGCCGGGCTTCAGATTTAGCTTCCCCAGTGACTCAGTGCCCACTCAACTGGTGGGCAGGGCTGAGTTCCCTAGAGCTGCCAGCTGTTTGGCTTGTCCCATGTGCATTCAGCTTGAGGCTGAGTAAACAAGTAATAATTCCACTGGGTCACTGGGCTGCAGGGCATGGAGCCCAGCGTCCAAGCCTTGGGGGTAGGGGCCCTTGCAGTGGTGCTGTTTTGGGGCAAGGAAATCCAGCTGTCTGCACCATGTAGCCCTTGAGTGCCGGATGTAGCCAGTGACCTACTGCTGGGCAGGAGCTCAGGATCCTGGCCAGGGCTACAAGAGCATGAGTGGCCAATCTTCCCTCACCGCCCTCCCCCACTCCCAGAAAATTGTGGCCATGCCCACAGCCGTAATACAGTGTTTTGACGCCCAGGGCACATTCCAATTGGAACGCATCCCTTCCCATTAGCAGCGCTTAGAGCTAGCACCGTGAATGCCGCCCTTTAATAGAGCAGCTCCACTGAGCTGCTCCAGGCCAGCCAGGGCTTTGACCCATCGGCCCCACTGTAGTTACGGCTCTGGCCATGCCTATGTGTTGCTTCCCATTGGCATGTGTGTGTCAGCTGTGCATCCCTATCCCCCACCCCTCTGGGTATTTCTCTGGTCTGTCCTTCCTTGTTTTCTCCACCATTTGCCAGCAGACCTGCTCCACTTGGAGGGAGCCAGGCACAATCACCCGTCTAGCTGGGGCAGTAAGGTGAGCAGTGAGGGGGTGTCAGGTTCCCCCAGCAGAGTGAAGCTGGATGACAGCATCCCCAGGACACAGTCCCATGGGAGAGGGCACTCCCTGCCGCTCCTGGCCGACACATTCGTTTCTCCTAGGCCAGGTTTGGGGCACAGGGGATGCTCTGGGCATTTCTCTGTTGGGAGACAGCTGAACATGCCTGAGTGTCTCAGTGAGTCTGGGGAGGAGGCCGGCGGCCTCCAGTGTGCCCCAAGCTAATATGCTGGTACTGGGCACTTCCTCTTTGCAGTGGCTTTGGGGGCCTTCCAGACCATATGCTGAGCTCCTTGCCCGAAGAGATTGTCACGTTCCACAAGCCAGTGAAGACTGTTCACTGGGGCGGTTCCTACCAGGAGGAGAGCCACACAGGGAGGACATTTCCAGTCCAGGTGGAGTGCGAGGACGGCGAGAGGTTCCTAGCAGATCATGTCATCATCACGGTGCCTCTAGGTGAAACGCCTCTTGCCCTGTCTGTTCTCATTGCCCATCACAGCTACCGGCCTTCTCCTACAGGCGGATGAACCCACTGCTGTCCTGGCATGGCCAGGCCCTACCCTTCCTAGACTCACAGTCCTGTCTGCAGCCCACAGGAAGGGCTGGATTGTCCCTCCTGCTAATCTCAGCCCTGGTGAGATGCTGTCGCATGGTGTTACGCATGCAAAGAAGGAACTCCAGTAACAGCCCAGCCTCCCCTCCCACATTCAGCTTCCAGCATCTGGCTGCTGAGGTGCATTTTGCTAGATCTTTTTTCCCCAGAGAGTTGTCAGGCCAGACAAGACCCAAACCTCCAATGTCAGATAGCCCCAGTAGGAGAGAACCCCATGTGGCCTCTTGATGCATCCTGAGGGAGCTGAGGGGCCCAAACCAGAGGCCCCCTTCCAGCAGAACAGAGAGCTCTGGCAAGGCAGTGCCAGCCTCCAAGTTCTGAACAGGGCTGAGCATGTGCTGCTCAGCCAGACATCTGGGTCACAGCTGTGGGGAGAGACGCAATGTGCCACCAGCCATGCTGAACAGCCCTTGGTGTAGGCGAGCCTAGGGGACTTGCCAGAGAAGAGCAAGAGCCATGGCCGTTTACTGCTTTGGGGGTGTACTGGAAAGTGGAACAGTCAGAGAGAGACCTCCTGGCTCGGTTAAGGGGAAGGCATTGGTGCTCAAGCTCCATTTAGTGGCATTTATGTCCTCTTTCAGTGCAGCAGTGGAAAGGGAAGCGTTCAGCACCCCAGATGTGTGTATGAAGGGCTGGACCCCATCCATGCCTCAGCCACCCAAGGAGTGCTTCCCAAACAGGACACCCCTGCTGCCTGTGCAGCTTTGTGAACCTCTTCCAGGCCTCTCCACATCCTATAGGAGCAAAAGATGGCTTGAGCCCATTGTCTCCTCTTTGGCAGAGTCTTGGATTGATGGCTTCCTGCCAGCAGTCTGGGGATTAAACCTAGAGAGTCTAGTGGGCCCTTCTCCAGCAAGGGAGCCTCTGTAGGTTAAACACCATCATGGCCTGCACCTGGCTGCAAGGAGGCACACAGGGATCTTGTCAATGGGGTGAAAGGCCCTGCCTGTACTTCCCTGACCTGCTGGCTTTGTCCTTGTTTGGCAGCCTTGTTAACACAGTTCTCTGGGAGGGTCACAGCCTGACTTGGTGAGGGTTTAGAGGGAGTTCAGAGGAGGGCAACCAAAATGATTAAAGGGCTAGAGCACAAGCCCTATGAGGAAAGACTGAAAGCATTAGGCTTATTTAGTCTGCAGAAGAGAAGATTGAGGGGGGATTTGATAGCAACCTTCAACTACTTGAAGGGATGCTCTAAGGAAGATGGAACTCAACTGTTCTTGGTAGTAATGGAGGACAGAATGAGGAGCAATGGTGTCAAGTTGCGGTTAGGGAGGTCCAGGCTGGATATTAGAAAAAACTTTTTTACTAGGAGAGTGGTGAAGTCTTGGAATGAGTTGCCGAGGGAGGTGGTGGAGTCTCCATCTTTGGAGGTGTTTAAGGCCCGGCTTGACAAAACCCTGACTGGGATGGTTTAAGTGGGAGTGGTCCTGCCTCTGGCAGGGGGTTGGACTAGATGACCTGTGAGGTCCCTTCCAACCCTAGGATTCTATGAGGGGAGGGAGGGGGTGGCTGCAGTAGAAATACAAGTGAGTTGTTCTCCTTTTGCAGGGTTCCTTAAGGAGCATCACGAGACCTTTATCGACCCGCCACTGCCTCCCCGCAAAGCAGAAGCCATTAGACAGCTGGGCTTCGGGACAAACAACAAGATCTTCCTGGAGTTTGAGCAGCCATTCTGGCCACCAGGCTGCCAGCTGATTGAGGCTGTCTGGGAGGACGAGTCTCCTCTGGCTGAGGGTGGGAGTGACCTGCAGGCCGAGTGGTTCAGAAAAATTATTGGTTTCTTGGTCATCCAGCCTCCAGAACAGTATGTGGGGCTAGATTACTGGCTTCTAGGGGCAGCTCTGGTGTTAGAACAGACAGAACATTCCTACTGCTTCCACCAACCCCAGGCTGGTTCATTGCAGTGCTGTGGCTTTTTGTCACTGGAGCCATCCAGCAAACTCCATTGGCTCAGCCCTTTGAGAACCATTACCCCTAGAGAAGTGGGCAGGTTACTGTACCAGTGAGTCATCACACCCAGGAGCTTTGGGCCACACCAGCATCCAGCTGTGCCTCAGTTTCCTTGCTGTCCAAAGTGCTGGGCAGCAGCTTTGCCAGACTCTCCTCATTTCCAGCAGCTTTATTTGTTCTCAGCAAAGTTCTGCCCCACAGCTGTTTACCTCACTGGGCCAGGGTCCCACCTCTCCTAGCAGATCCTGTCTCTGAAATGAAGCCGATTGCCTGATTGTAAGTCTTTTTTTAGGTATGGGCACCTCATCTGTGGCATTCTGGCTGGGAAGGAATCTGAATACATGGAGACCCTCAGCGACACTGAAGTTCTTACGACCTTGACTGATGTCATTCGCAGGCTGACAGGTATCCCCTCTTCTTCATGGACTGGTTGACACTTTTGTTACATCAGCCTGAGCTTTCAGAATGGACTAGTGATGTAGGGGCTTTGCCATCAGGGGCCCCAACTCAACTTGCATTAAAGGGACCTGGTTTTCAGCAAGTGCTGAGCACCCTCCAACTAGAAATCGGGCCACTCCACGGTGATCCCGACTGAGACGCCCAAACACATAAGCCCCTTTGGAAGATGGAGGCCATGAACCGGAAGCCTAGGGCTCCATGCCATCAGAGTCCCACCTTGGGAGTGAGCCACCTGCCACATGGGACAGCTCTTGTGGGGCAGTGTCAGCTGCTGAGATCTCTGCTTAGCTGTGGTGGTTCTCAGAGGCACCAGCCAAGGCAGATGCTGTAGTGTATGGAACAGGCTCTTCAGCATGTCCTAGTTTGTAAAGAATGCATAAACAGATTGCATTGCCCCCTCATCCGCTAGCACAATCCCTCTCCTCTGGGTGAGACCCCAAATTACCCCTTCCTGCATGGCCCCTTATCGTTCACCCCAATTGCAGTAAGAGACGTCAGCCTAAGCAGCTCCCTGAGTGTGGCTGGCTGCTCCCAGCTCTTTCCTGAAAGCCTTTCAGGCCCTCTTACAGTCTGGAGCTGCAGCTGATGTGACTGACCTGATCTGGGTGCCAGGTGAGTCACAAAACAGCGCCACACATGTGTGCTGGCTCCTAGCAGCTGCCCACCTATGCGTGAGGTGAAACACCCACCCCCTTAACTATGCTCAGCTGCTGTCTTTGTGATTCAGGGAACCCTCATCTCGCCCCACCGAAGAAGGTGCTGAGATCCCAGTGGCACAGTGCTCCCTACACCAGGGGCTCCTACAGTTACGTGGCTGTTGGCAGCTCAGGGGATGACATTGACGTGCTGGCTCAGCCCCTGCCAGAGGATGCAGCTGACCCCAGGGTAATTGCTTGGATTTCCCAACTGCTTCCTGCAGCAAAGTTGTGCAGCATTCTACCCATCTTGCTTGTGGCATTGCTGGTGGAAGCTGGAGATGAGGAGGCAGGTGCCTTCTGAGGTCTATCTTCCCAACCCCCATGCTGCTCCCCACTTAAGACGGGTTGATGGGATGTGCACAGGGCCTGCTCCAGCATGGCTGCCTGTGTGAGAATGAAGGAAGGCAGCCGTGTGGGAGGAAACCATGTTCAGTAGTGCGATCAGCAGATGTGGAGGTAGTGAGCTAGTCTCTGCTGGGGAGGATGATGATCTTACAGGGCACAAGGGGTGGCCCTCACCAGGATGGCAGAGCAGAGCGAGGACTGCGTGGAGCTGGGGTTTGAACAGCTTTCCTCAGAGACAGGCATCCATTGTCCACTCCTCTTAGGCAGGGCTTGGCTGGTGCATTGTCCCCCTTTCTCCCCAGTTGGCCGACACAACACGGAGACCTCACATGCAGTGACAGCCGCAGGGAAATCTCCCTCCTTGCACTTGTGCAGCAGTAGCTCTAGCAGGGCTAACAAAGGGCATGGATGATGCACCAGACACCAACCTTTGTCAGCTCTGAGCATGGCTAGATGTGCTCCTTGCCAGCACCGGAATGAGGGCTAGAGCACTGGAGAGCAGGAGGGCCACTTGGCTTTAAACACCCAGGGAATCAACACTTCACAAACCCACATCAATTGACAGCTAAACAAAAAAGATGTGGGATCTGGGTCTCCTGCAGTGACAAGGCCGGGCTATATTGCAGCAAAACCCGCAATTGACTGTTAGACAGAATTCCCCGGGCAGGTCACAGAAAGTGGCGTTAGATCGGACAGAGGGTGGGGGGGTTGCTGTACCCAGCGTGGGAAGTACCACAATCACTCTGCTATATATGTGCTGTACACACTCAAAGCTGAGGCTGCAGTGGGGATTGCCCTGATAGCCTCCATTTCCAACCCCCAGCTCTGGGGGTGTGAAACTTCCTCCAGGAAGCTGAGTGAGCATCCATAGGAGCACTCAAATCCAGTAACTGTGACTGACCCTCAAAGTGCTGTCCTGTGCTAACCCCTGCTTCTACCTTTCTCTTGCAGCTGCTGCAGGTTCTCTTTGCTGGAGAAGCCACGCACCGGACTTTCTACTCCACCACACATGGGGCTGTGCTGTCGGGCTGGCGAGAGGCTGATCGTCTGCTCAGCCTGTACAGCACATCCAAATCCGACCAGCACGAGCCCCGGCTCTGATGCTGCCGGCTCACTTGTCCCTGCCCCCAGGATGCTGCGGCTTCTGGTTTCCAGCTCATTCCTCAACCTTTGAATCTGTCTGTCCCTCGCCATTGGCAAGGGAAGGAGTTAGTTTGTCTCTACCTGATGCAGCAGCTCTTTATGGCTTGTACTTCTAATCTCCCTATGATCAGACTAAAAGCAGGTTGACTGCAGGCTTGAACCCAGTACTGGGAGCTGTGGCACCTACATAGCCCTGCAAATAGTGTAGTGGCTAGCACCTCTGCTTAACATGCAGAAGGTCCTGGGTTCAATTCCCAGGGGGTTGGACTCGATGATCTCATGAGGTCCCTTCCAGCCCTATGATTTGATTGATTGATTTGATTGATTGATGACCGAGGGACTGGGGGAACTAAAGTACCATCTAACTATGTAATAGATGTGGATCACTGTCAGTAGTAACAAGTAAATCTCTATCATGAGGACTTTGCTTTTGCCACTCATCTTCTCTGAGGTCTTTGGGAAGAACACAGGAGCCAGGACACTCCTGACACAGGCTGTGTAAATGTGGGACCCTTAGCCCCACTGAAAGCAATGAGACAAGTCCTGCTCTCTTCAGTGGGGTTTGATGTCAGCTCAGACCATGTGGGAAGTTCCCACGGTGTGATGTTCCCTGCCTGCAATCCAGATTAGTGTGCACTGGGCCACCCCAATTCTCCACTCCAGAGCTCCAACTTACCCTGCTTTGCTGGATCAACACCCCCAAACCACAACCACCACTCCTGGGTCAGCTCACACCCAGACTCCTGCATGTAATTGGTCTCTCACTCAGCAGAACAGCACTTTCACTGGCCCTTCATTGGATGGACCCCCAGCAAACACCCCCTGCCCCCAGTGCGACCCCAGAAACTGCTGTCTTGCAGCCCACAGCACCCTGCAAGCCCATTTATATTTGCCTGTCAGTTTATCAAAGAAACTGAGATGCACCAGCTCTGTGACACTCAATCCACGTGAACTGCTTCAGATAAAACAAGTTTATTGACTACAGCAAGATTCTTGTCTGATAGTTTCTTCATTCTCTTCTCTGTACCCGCGATCCATGCAGACAGGAGGGATGAGCAGGATCACCAGCACGCATTCAGCTCTCACTGCTGGTGCTCAAAGCCCTCGAACCTGCTGCTCCAGTTCAAAACAGAACAGCTACTCTGGGCCTGAGCATCACTTGTTGTTGCCCGCAGGGGAGACAGCACTGATCTCAGCTAATCCACAGCTACTGAGTGTGAAAGCACAGTCTGGACTGGCGTCGACCCCTCTGGTCCCTGAAGACTGTGACAAAGATTAGTCCCAGGTTAACCCTCCTCCAGCTAGGCTGTATTATTCACTCAGCCTCCCTGATTGAAGCCATATAGACACAAGCTGTGAACAAGAGTCAAGGCTGTGGTGTATGCATGCAGTGCTGCCAGGGTAGGAACAAGGAGGTGGAAGATGCCATGGCTATGGAGTAGAGCTGAGTGGAAGAGTTGATTTAGCAGGGCAGAGATGCAGCTGTGTGGAGGGTCTTTTCACCTATGAGCATTGGCATGCAGTGGCTTCCATCAGCCAATTCTTCAGAGACTTCAGTTTACTTGATCAAAGGAGGCCTAGAAGGGGAAGCAGGTGGAATCGTCCCAACCGTTGGCAGGATGTGCATGTGGGCATTCCTGGCTTGAACCCTGGATGCTAAGTCCAACAGAAATGAGGGAAAGGTGAACTGAAGCATGCGACTCCATGGGGGTCAAGGCCAGTGTTGTCCCCTCCAGAGCTAGCGTAGGCAGGCAGGAAGCAGAGCCTCTTTGGGCCAGCAACCACACTGATGTGGAACAAGACAGCTCCTGTCGGGGCTGCAGTACAATTGACCCAGTGGGGCTGTCACCTCTAACTGAAATCAATTCAAGCAAGGCCAGGTGTGACAAACGCCCTTCCTCCAGCAGCAAGCTCTGGAACAGGCTCCACGAGGGAGGTGGTCCACCACTCCAATCTTTTCCATCAGTAGGGATGAGGACTCAGCAGAAGCCCTTAGCCTCTCCCAGCAGCCATGGCACTTAAGACTGTTGCCTGTTTCAGGCAAGAACTCTTGAGCCACAGTCCTAATTTTTAAGAAACTGCATTGCATTTCAGTTTTGTCAGTTGAATAAGGGGCCCTGTGGTCAGCACCCTGCCCTCCTGCCCAGTGGGCAGGAAGAGGCTTTTTATACCAACTGTTTTCAGCAGAAGTTCAGATCTTCCAGTCACTTAAAGCTCTGTAGAGCAAATCTGGTTAGATGTGAACCTGTGGAACTCACTGCTGCCCCCAGTTGCATCACTGCAAGCCAAAGGAACCCTGCTGTAATGGGGTACTGAGCTATAGCCTGAGCTGGTGGGGATTCCCCAACACTGAATGTCCCTGTATTTCTGCTGGCTGGAGGGAGCTCACTAGATAGACCTGTACCTCTTGACTAAGCTGGGCATAGTTTTTTGCATTCCCTTGTGGAGAACTGGCAATGTTGTCTGCACATTGGTTATTTAATTCCTTTCACAGTTCTAGCAACAGGAGAAATGTTGCCAAAAGGTGATTATTTTACTCAGCCTTTCGGGGAGTAGCAAAAATTATGGGATTTTCTATCACAGGGCCCCTTACTGCATGACTCAGGGAAAGCAGCACAGGTGACAATCTGAGAAAGGTGTGAGCTATGGAAGCCTATGATCCCTGCTTTCCCATCTCTGCTGTACTGGACCAAGAATTTTGCATGGGGGATGTAGCCTCTTGGGGGAGAGAGTTTCTGTGGGCACAGGGAAGTGATTAAGGCTCTTTGCTTACAATAGGGGTTGCTGCCCAGGTGATTTGGGTTCTCAGCAGGAAGGCTGATGGAACTGAGTGGCTAGCAGCAGGAGAGAAGAGGAGGAACTCAACAACCTTGAGAGGGACTCTTTATTCAAACAGGAGGCCATCTTCAGGCCAGGCAGTGACTCAGGTGCTCCTGGAGCTGCCGGGATGGCATGAAGCCCACCTGCATCTTTGGGTGCCTGGCACACTGGGCTCTGGGGCTTGTCCTCCATTTGCCGTGGCCCTGGCCGGCTCTAGTACCAGTTGGTGCAAACGATCCGGTAGCGCACGTCATCCAGGGGCACAGGGGACGTTGATTCAGCTGTTGTGGGGGGAGCCGCCGCGGCAGGGGGGCTCATGCCTGGAACAGGGAGCGATGATGCCCTGGCAGGGGGAGCTGCCCTGGCAGGAGGGCTGGCACCTGGCAAAGGGGGCGTGGGAGGCACTGACCCCGCCGGGGGCTGTGCGCCTGGCAGGCGAGGGGATGAGTCTGGGCTCCCTGTGCCACCCGCCGGCCGCCCCTCACGCCGCGGCGCTGCCATGGCTGCCTGGGGGAGAGGAGGAGAGGAGAGGAGGGGTGAGGGGAGCAGCCGTCAGGACCTCACCCCCCATCCCCGCCTGTCTGCCCCGCCCCGGCACCTGCTGGCCTCTCGCCCTGAGGTCGCTCCGCTCGGCAGCGGCGCACGCGCGGGATGACAGCGGGAAGCCCCGCCCCCAAACACGCGTCACACACCCGCGCGGCAGGAAGGCGAGCTGAGGCGGCGCAGGCCCCGCCCCGGTAGTGACGTTTTGGCAGCGCCCATGTCTCCCGGGCGGGGGGGGGTGCGGCAGCATGCGGCTGGCGGCGGGGGCGCTGCGGGCCTGGCGGGAGCGTTTCGATTTCGGCGGGCGGGACGTGGCCGCCTGGTTCCCCGGGCACATGGCCAAAGGTGGGCGCGGCGCGGCGCTGGCGGGCGGGCGGGCTCCGGTGAGGGGCGGCGGCAGGGCTGACCCGGCTCCGCTTTCGCAGGCCTGCGCCGGATGAAGGAGTCGCTGCGGCGCGTGGACTGCCTGGTGGAGGTGCACGATGCCCGCATATCCTTCCGCGCCGGGGGTCGTGGGGGCTGTGGCGGGAGCCGGGCGGGGGGCAGGGCTCAGCTTCTCCGCGTCCTTAGCGCTGGCACATCCCCTTCTCCGGCCGCAACCCCGCCTTCCAGGAGAGCCTGGGCGTCCGGCCTCACCTGCTGGTGCTGAACAAAATGGACCTGGCTGATCGGAGCGGCCGAGCGGTAAGAGCCCTGTCCGGAGGTGCCCCCAACCCCCCCACACACACGCACACCCCTTGCAGGGGGGCAGCCGTGTCGGCCTAGTTCAGCAGAACAGACCAGGCGTCCTGTGGCACTTGTTGAGAGAAAAGCTCGTTCTCTGCTCTGGTCAATGATGGAGCCGGACAACAGGAGGAAGAATCACCAGTTTATTGATACTCAGAGCTACTGAGTGCGGCCGGCCCCGAAGGACTAGTGCTAAAAAGGTTTTATACCCAGGTACAACAACTTAATTCAAGGAAATCTAAAAATGGTTAATATATTCAAGGTAAACAAGATTAATACATTTTATTAGTACCATATAGGGATAGTTTTCATACATATTCATGTAAGATAGGAGAATTAGTAAAGAAGGTCAAGCAGGCTCCTCAGAGCCTGGGAATGTAATAAACAGGAGAAATTGTTGATTAATAGGTGACCTCGAGACTGGTGCAGTTTCCCCTAATCTTCTGCTTATAGACTGTTCAAGGATGAGAGGGGCTCTCTACTTTTGTTAGTCAGGCTAGAGGTTGAAATAATATTAAGGGAACAGTGCTAAGATGGAGTCACTTATGCTCACAAGTTTGTGGTCTCATACAAATCTCATAACACACTTAAAGACTAACCGTCTAAGATGCATCTCCTAAGTGTCTGGCAAAGTGGGATTTTCTCCTATGAAAGCACATGCAATAAATTAATTTGTTAATCTTTAAGTATCACAGGCCGCCTTGTTTGTTTGTTCCCCCCTGCTCTCTGCAGGTATCTTCCTGGTGTTTAATGGGGGACACAGCTTCTCCTCGTGATCCTGAACAAATGTCATTAGGTGGAGGCTGGGCTTGGCTGTAGTTTTGCGTTGGTGTGACTAGGTCACTGGAGGCTGTGCTCCTGTCACATTCAGGAGCTGTGCATTTGTACAAGGGGTCTCAAACTCAAATCACCACGAGGGCCACATGAGGACCAGTATGTTAGCCCAAGGGCTGCACCACTGAAATGACAGTGTTGCAAATATCAGTAACGATCATGTCATCACGGGCCACAGGAAATGGGCCGCATGTTTGAGACCCCAATTTATATCTACCTAACCCCTGGTGCAGGCAGCACTAAATGGAGAGCAGAACATCTCCCTGACATATGCCTCCTCTCACAGGGCTGGATTATTAGCTATGCCAATTGGATATGCTGTCCGACTGGCATGCTAACATTTTCTCTGAAGCACTCCCTCATTTTCAGTGTAGACCTGCCCTGAGAGTACTAGCCTGCAGATGCCTCTTAGCAGGCTGTCCCAAGTGATCAGAAGCACATTGGTTACAGGGAGCCTTCTGCAGCTTTGTTTCATGTTATCACTGGAGGACTGGTGAGAGCATGGCCAGGTTTGTCTCCTGGCAGGGATGCCCTGGCACCAGCCCCCAGGATCTACAGGTCAGTTAGTGACTGCTGTGTTAATGCAGATGGAACCTATGAGCCAAATGTGTTTTACACTAAACCATGGTAAACTAGATTCTGAGTTTGGTGTACAGAAACCTTGGCCTGTTTAGTATGACATAAAAAGCCTCATGAAATAGCTGTTCAACCTTTTATTAAAGATCCAGGAAAAATAATTGAAGCATTCAAAACATGAAGTATTAAGTAAGGCTTTCCCTTCAGCAGCTTCCTTTTTTTCTCTCTTCTTTTAGCCCTCCATGTCCTAGCGCTAAGCTGTGGGTGTAGAATGCAGCCAGTCATCCATCGAGATGGCACAAAGGAAATGCAGCTCCCAGAGTGTCAAACATGCCACATCCTTCATGCTATATTTGTGGGGTTTGGGCCAACCACAGCTGTTACAAAGACCATCCTGCTAGGTGCTCATAGCCAGCCAGTTAGTGCCACATGCTATGTTCCCTCTAAGCTGTGCGCACGCACGGAGGTTGTGAAACCCATGCACACAACAACATAAAGTGGGCACAAAAAAAATTCAACAGTGCTAATATTTTTATGCTACTTTAAGAAGGTGATTTCAAGTAACATGTTTCAAATAAAGTTTTGTAATTTATGGTATCATTTCCATCACCAGATCAAAATAAAATTTAGATATTATTTGCATCATACTCACTTTATTGCACTCACAAGTTTGACCACACTCCCTGGAGTGCGCACAGATTTTCACACTGGCTCCAAAAATTTGCACAAAAGAAATTTTTTGTGCATATAGCCTATGAAAAATTAGAGGGAACACTGGCCACATGGTAAATAGGTTTCCAATGGGCAGCAACTTCCTTCACCAATCTGGCAGCAATCCTCGCTGCTGATCGACCATAGCTGGCTCTTCAGTGACCTGTGCGGGGCACCCTTGCTGGTTGTTTTATCTGCCAATAACAGATGGTCTGCTGCTGTTGCCATTTACCCCTAGACAGATAGTGAGGTCTTCACTTTGCTGGCTTCAGCCTGCAATCCATTGTAAATAATGTGCCCAAGTAACACTCCCTGATTCTCAGCACACCTCCATGAGCTATGATGGGTTGTCTGATTTTTGTTATTCCCATTCTTCAGATAAGAAAATGGAGGCACAAAGCAGGGGGTTAGAATCCAGGGCTCCCACAAGAGTCCCCCTTTCTGAGCTGCCCAGCATTTCTGGTCTGCAGACTAATAGTGGGGAACTGAAGAATCATTTGTGTTTCAGCCATGTGCCTTCTCTGCAACGAGTAACACAGGAGAGCTATTAGCAGCAACGCACTTCACACTAGCTATCTCCAGCCAGAGTGACTTTACCATGGTTTGTCCTGTGTGACCAGGGCACTGTAGCCCATTGTTTCCTCTGCCATGGAAATCTCTCTCATTTCTTGATAGAGGATTCTGGAGCGCTTGGAGCAGGAAGGGTGCAAAAACGTCCTCTTCACAGACTGCATAAAAGATGAAAACATCAGGAAGGTAACAGCCTCCGTCTCTTCTAACCACTTTTCCTTACAGTGTGTGTCTGCTCTGTAATGTGACTGTTCAGGGCTGAGGAAAAGCCAAGCTGCTCTGAGCAGTTCACTGCCCCTGGCATCTTGGTCACATCTGGTCCCATTAGTGACTGCAATAAGCTTTTCCACTTTGAGAGCCCAGCTTGAATCTCTGAGCCAGGGGAATTTTTGGGCCCTGGCAGGTAGGAGTATCTCCGTACTTATACACTGAGTGCACGTGCCTCCAGCTTGCTGAGAACTGCAGTGAGGCAGCAGTGGCTACCGGCATCTATCCAGTGTGCCTCACCCAGCAGCCATGGCAGCACATGCAGAAGTAGGATCTTGGCACTCATGCCAGGGATATTAGCTCAGGCTTGATTGTGTGTGATCCTAATGCATACCTGTAGCCCAACACATCTCTCAGAGCTGCATGGGAGCCCTCAGCTCCTGTATTTTGTCCTGCCAGTGGGAAATCTGGGCATGCAGAAGCAGTTTGATATCCATTGGCAGCTGCCCTGTGGAGGACAGAGCAGAGTCTTGTCTTTTATGTGAAACAAAACCACTTGTATATTTCCACTTCTCAGCTTAGGTGGCTTTCAGGACTCCAGAATGACATGCCCTGTAGCCCTGACAGCAGTTTTACCCCACATATTGGAACGCCTATGCTGTATCATCTTTGCTTTGGTTCCTTTCAGACATGTTCCGGGAGAGCACTGCATGGTGGGTGGTACTTATTTCTGTTAAACAACCCAGGAGTCATGTGGCACTTTTAAAGACTAATAAATTTATTTATCTCATGAGCTTTCATGGGGAGTGGGGTTTTCTCCCGCAAAAGCTCATGCAATAAATAAATTTGTTAGTCTTTAAAAGTGCCACACGACTCCTTGTTGTTTTTGCTAATTAGACTCACGTGTCAGAGACCGCAGACCACACCCTTGGATCTCATCTGTTCACAGCCAGTCAGGACTCCGCTACGGTGGAGCTTTCTCCCGAATTCACCAGGTCTCCACTCTACCTGTAGCCAGCTCCCAAATCCAGGCTCAAAACATCCGATCCTTGCTCTGTCTTATCGCCCCTGGGATGGGGTCCTCCCTCCAGGAGGGTCCCAGCCATCCCAGTCAGCAGTGACACTCAGGCAGTGTAGAAATCAGAGGGTTTATTAGCAATCCAGTTTGCATGGCAGCAAGGACAGTTGGCTTTCGGATCAACCAGGAGGTCTTGCAGTAAACCCCCCAGGAGGAGCCCCGGAGATCCTGCCTCTTAGACCCCCATCTTCCTTCTACCCTCTCCTCTTCTCCCAGCCCTTTGTTCTCCTCCTAGCCAGCAGCCTTGCTCCCGGTCTAAACCACAACCTGTGTCACCCACAGGGGGTCCAGGCAGCGTTCCCTCTGTGGTGCGCTGGTGCGCTGCAGTGCAGCCCACCGCAGCCGCCAGCGCAAGGAAGGCTGCCAGCAGCGCATGGCCGGCAGCCGGAGTCCCTGCTCACAGCTCCCGCCCAGAGAAGCTCTAACAGAGCATACCCAGAAGATCTGAGCATGCTCCGTTAGTGCTTCTCTGGCCCCAGGAGCTGTGGCTGGGCCCTGTGGCTCAAGCCACAAGGTAAGTTTGTGGGGAAGGGCTGGGCAGGCTGGGGGGGTTACCAGGGAGCGGGCCCGCGGTGGGGGAGGACATGTCAGGAGCGGGCCTGCCGGGGGGGCTGTGCAGCGAGCAACATGAGTTGCTTAGCTGCCTGAGCCTCTTAGAGGGAACATTGGGTGCAGGTAAGGTTTGTCTAAAGCCCCTTCCCCCCCAGTGGTTCCCACAGTTATCACACCACCATGTCCCATCATCAGAATACCCATCTCCCACCACCAAAGTACAGGAACAAAAAAGAGAACACTTGTGTTATTGCCTCTGGCATCCCACAGTAGCCAAGAGGTTTTCTTACTTCATCACAGCATGGCTGCCCCTCTGGTTTCTGCTAAGACATTCATTGGCTGCATGGGGGGCAATCCAGTTGAGAGTGGCAGGTGGAAGCCTGAAGGCTTCACTTCTCCTCCAGTCTGGACAGAGTGCAATGGCTGGAATGAGGCTTGGTTAAGATAAATGCTACCCAGTGAATTTGATATACCTACAGTGAGAATCTAGCATGAAAGTGGGTGTTCCATGTGATTCTTGAAGAGAGTGATCATCATACATTTCAGTGTTAATGCACAAACACTGCTATGTGTTGGGACTGCTCCAGGGGAAGAATAGTTACCAACTCAAAAGGTCTATTTCTATTAGTAAAAGTCCATCCCTTTAGGGCAGCGCCTCCCCTGGATGGACAGTGGTAGTTAATGAACTAATAACACCCTTTGCTATACTGGTCCCTACCAAATACTGTGTTCCAAGTGTGTGTGGGTGTTACCTGTCTCGGATGCTTTGCTTGCATTAAAGGTGTAATCAGAACTCAGTTTGAAGAGAAGGCTGGATAGGTCTCTGTCCATCCTGTAACTGCCTTCATTTAAAAGCCAATTTAAGCTGTGTTTGAAGTATAGATTAGCTTCAGAGAAGTCCTTGGCTTTCCCACTAGCTGGTGTGTTGTCTGTCCCTCCAGTGAGTTCTGCATGGCAGCTCCTAGCTCCTCTGTGCTGGCAGGGAGTCCAATGGAAGGGTACATACACTCTTGGAACAGAACTGTCATTGGTTTGCTTAACATCTGTCTTTGTATTGTCTTGCAGATCGTTCCCCTCATTACGGATCTGATCAGCAGCAGCCCGCGCTACCAGAGAGCAGAGGTCAGCTAATGGGCAAAAGTGATAATGGGGCGAATGTACAAGTTAAACTCCCACACAGCTGTGTGGCTCCCCAGATGGGCAGGGACCTTGTCTGCTGAGCGTGCTGCTCAGGAGCCCCCACACACATTGGATGTGCCCATGGTGCCCAATGATGGCCTATCTGGGGTCCAGCTGAGGGGGAGGGAGAGCTTGGCACAATGTTCCTGGCATCTCTGGGTTCTGGCTGAGATGGAAATGGGGCTTGGCATGGTGCCCTCAGTATCTTTGGGGTCTGGAGGAGTAGGATGGACAGCCTGGTGTGGTACTGCCTGGCATTACTGTTAAGGGAGGGAGCAGCTCATCCATCTCCCTACCTGTTGTTCCAGAATGTGGAGTACTGCATCATGGTGATTGGAGTGCCCAATGTGGGGAAATCCTCCTTGATCAACTCCATGCGGAGGCTGCACCTCAAAAAAGGTACTTCCCAGTGTGCCATCCCCTTGCAGCACCAAGGGAGAACACCCCCTACCTGGGGGAGATCCAGGAATGGAGGCTTTGGGTGGCCTTGGAGATGGTTTTGGACTCTAAGAGTGTCCATAGGATGGTTTATCAAACCTCCTGGTTCTTCCCTTTCCTGCTGGGCAGTCGGCTCCCCCAAGTGATGAGTCGGTCCTGCAGTGTGGACCATGATGGGAGTCAAGGTCCTAGTAATCATTCTGAGGGACCACTGCATGCTTTCCTGGCTGGTCATTGTCAGAGTCCCACAGCGAGCAGGACTTGACTTAGCCAGTGTTGAGCTGAGAGGCAGCAGGAGGAGTCAGGCCCTCGTTTGCTCTTGTTCCTCTCTCTGCTGTTGCTCTGCCGTTGCTGTGATGCTCTGTGGGGGGGATGCAGAGGGGTTGGCAGAGCCACCCAGGCACTCCTTGCATTAACCATGAGGAGGAGGCTCCTCATGGAACATGCACTGGCTGAATGGGGCCCCAGCTCTAGGGTATCAGTCCCACAAGGCACTCCAATCAGAGCTTGCTGGGGAAACCAGATTGGTACACAGCAGTCTCCACCTTGCTCAGTGAGGCTGGCAGCAAGGCCCTGTCACCACCTGGGGAGTGGGCAAGACCAGGATGAGGCTTCCTTCTGCAACTGACAGGGCCTCTCCTTTTCCTGAAGGCAAGGCGTCCCGGGTTGGTGCCGAGCCGGGGATCACCAAGGCTGTTCTTACCAGAATCCAGGTACTATCCTTGGGAGCTCTGCCCCCTGCAGTTAACAGACTGAGGGCTCAGTGCCAGCTCTGGGTGAGGCATGTGTGAGCTTCCACTGTGCAGTGAGTGTGCACAGTGCAGGGGGATAGCAGCTGTGTGAGGCCAGCATGTGTTGAATTAAAAGATCAGGAGGTGGCCGGGTTAAGAGACACCCCACCGGACAGCGCAGGGTTGGTAGCTTCCAAAACAACCCTGGCATGCTGCCTTGCTTGGTGCTCCAGCTCCCCTTGGCTCCACAGTGGTAGAAGTTGGAGGTGGGAGCTGGGCCTCCAGAACAGGCTGCTATAGTAACACATATGCCAGGAGCTGGGGTCTCTGTGCCGCTGGTTAAGGTCCCCTTTAGAGCAAGTGTCTCTGGGTTGGTTCTAAGGCCTGCTGCCCTCAGGAGAGAGATGTTTATGTAGTCAGTCACTCAGTGGGGCCTGTTATGTTGGGGCACCCTCAGCAGTCCCAGGGGCTTGGGGAAAGTGCTCAGGTAAGGGCTAGGAGCTCCTAACTCACCTCCATTTGTCCCCCAGCAAAGCCGGGGCCAGAGCTCCACGCCTGATTTTTAACCCATGCTAGGGAAGAGCCAGAATGACACAAGTCCGGGAAGAGTTCTTTGTGGTGACCTCTGTAGGAGGGGCTGGCATGTGCTCTAGTCTGTGCTGAGCTCTGGCCCTTGGGCTGCTGGCTGGCTTCTTACAGGACCCTCTGGGACAGCACTGGGTGTCTGGTTGTATGGGGCTATTTTCAGTAACAGAGTCCAGGCTCCACGCAGTCTCTGTGCTGTGCGAGTGAGTTGTTGCATGACATTCCCAGGACAGAATCAGATTCCAGATTCTGGTGTCCCCTCTGCTGTGCAGTGCTGCTCAGGGTGCTGCTTTGGGCCAGGAGATGAGGCACTTTGCTCTTTGCCCCGTGCAGCCTCTTACAAAGCCTGTCTCTGCCTGTCTAGGTTTCCGAGAGGCCCCTTATGTACCTGCTGGACACCCCTGGAGTGCTCTCTCCAAGAATAGAGAACGTGGAGGCTGGCATGAAGCTGGCCTTGTGTGGTGAGAAGGGTTTTAAAGTTGCAGCTGCTTCTGTCCATGGACTGGACTGTCCTTGTTCTCAGTTCCTCCCTGTGGACTGGGTGTGGCTGAGATCATCGACAGGCTGGGGGGAAGCTCATGATCCTGGGTTGTGTTCCACCTCAGCTGGCAGGCCTGGGGAGCAGAGTATTGGGGAGGCAGCATGGCCCCATCGTTTTGTCTTTGGGTGCTGGGGGCAGGGCCACTGCACATTCACCTGCCCTGCTGCTTCCAGCTCTCTGGAGAGGGGAGTATTGCCCAGAACCTGTGCTCCAGCCCAGCCGTCTGTCGCACCTTTCTGCCCCGCCTGGCCATGCTATGGACTCTTAAGGTCAGAAGGGACCAATATGATCATATAGTCTGACCTCCTGCATAGTGCAGGCCACAAAACCTCACCGACCCACTCCTACAATGACCCTCAAACCCATAACTGAGCTATTAAAGCCCTCAAATCATGATTTAAAGACTTTAATATCTGTGAGCTGCAGCTGGTGAATGGGCAGGAGGCTGCTGTGGGGGCTGCTGCCTGGAGGGGTGGATCTGATGCTGCATATTCTGTAGCTCAGTAAGAATGGCCTGTGTCACTGCCCTGGGAAGCTCCTTACATGGCCTCCATCCAGTGCCTGGCACTGGCACTCTGGCACTGGAGCCTAGCTGTGCCCAGTGTGGTCCTGGGCAGTGGTGCCTTACATGTCCTGCATGCACATTCTGAGGCTGGCCGAGCCAGCCCAGTGCAGGCGGCTGCAGCCGCATGGGAGAGGAGTCAGGTCGATGCAGATGGGGCTGTCACTGCACTCTGGCCTGCCTGCATTGGCTGGCACTCAGGTGGTGCTCTGTCTCCTGCAGGGGCCATCCGGGACCACTTGGTGGGCGAGGGCGTCATGGCTGACTACCTGCTGTACACACTGAACAAGCAGCAGCAGTTTAGGTGAGCCCTTCCTGAGTGTGACTGCTGCCCACCTCTGTCTGATGTCACCTCCCAGCTCACTGTGCGCACCCTGTGAGCGCAGGCTTCTGCGGTGAGGGCAGTCCTGTCCACTCGTCAAGTGAGGCTGATTGGCAGTACCCTTACACCTGGCAGCTCAGTGCGTGTGCCCAGCACGCATGCATGCAAAGTGTGTTACTGGCCGGAGTGGCTCTCACCTATGTGTGCCAACCTCAGGGCAAATGGCAGAAACAGGACAGATGCCTCAAGCCATTTATATGTTCTGTAATTAGATGTCACCAACCTGGGAGCAAGTGTAAACTCCTGAAGCACTAGAACAGTCTTACCATGGAGTCACAGATGGTCCCCCTGCACTCTCCAATCCGTCTTGCCACCCTGGCAAGCTGACTTGTTATTTGGTTGCCATGCATGAAAGATCAGGTTGCTCCCAGTCTGATTTGTTCCTCAGATCTCACACTGAAGATAGCACAGCTAGCCAGTCCCATAGTAAACCACTCAAGATGTGTTAACTGAAAAAAGAAACAAGCGAGTTCTGACAAGGTTAACACAGGCAAACACATGTACAAATCAGTTTGTGGTTTTAAAAGGTGACAGAGCTGTAGGAAGCTGTCAATACATAATGGCTGTTGGTGCTAACCCAGGTTGATCCTGGGGCTCTTTGCTTTTATTTACAGCTCCGGCCCTGTAGGAGTCAGCAGAAGAGATGAAAAATGTTCTTGATAGCTATTTTCATTTCTTTTCCAGAAGCAAGCTAACCAGATTAGCCCATCTACATGTAGCCTCTTCAGGGGTGTGAAGGGACAACTTATGAAGTCTTAGTATTGCCAAGTCCCACAACAGCTCCTTTAGGTTTGACAGAGACCTCCCTCCCGACAGGTTCACAGTCTGAGCAAATACCACTTACAGCTATAAAGCAAAGACTTAAATGTTCCGTTCTGGCATATGATAAAGCTGGTACATGTGGAATTAATACAGGCAGCAATTTGCAGTCATTGCATGAAATCTGAATGCACTGCTGGAAGTCCACTACTCGTATTTGCCAGACTGACACACGGCAGCTGGGCTGGTTTCCAGCAATGGATTTGTCCATGCTCAGCTGAGGCCTGAAGCCTCGGCAGGAGCTGGCACCCGGTTTGCCAGGATCAGGCAGATATAGAGCAAAATGCCCCACTTGTCCCAGAAGAGGGTGAAGCTCCACTGTAATTTGCTGGCCCCTGCTGGCCATGGGGAAGTACCACATTCATGGCTTGAATGGGATGGCCCGAAAGTCTGCTCCTAGAGCAGTGGTTCCCAACCTTTTCTCTGTGGTGGCACACCTTGATACCTTCAAATTCTTTGAGGCATGCCACAATTAAAAAAACCTCATGAATATTCAAATTAACTTAAATTACTTATGAGTATTCATGAACCATGGCACAGTGTTTCAGAAATGCAGCTATGTGGGGTAGTAGGGGTAGCAGAGCAGGGATGGCAAAACATGGGAGACCAGGAGTCGTGCAGTGGCAGGAGTGAGTCTGGGGAGCAAAGTAGGGCAGGGGTCGCAAAAGAGGACAAGGGGAGCCATGTGGGCAACAGCACAAGGGTGGCAAGAGAGGAGAAGGGAAGGGAGAACACAAGTAGCTTGGGGGGGGTGGAGGGGTGGGAAGGTAGGGCAGGGGAGCATGGCACAGTACCCACTTCCGCCTTCTCCACAGTGGCTCCCTGCCACCCAGAGCAAATCCTCACCCCACTGCTGCTCCCTCCCACCCCAGTGGGTCCCATCCTCCCCTTCCCCAGCCCCCTGCTGCCTGTGATGGACCCTCCCCTCACTGCAGGGACTGGAACTAGGCCTCCAGCCCCCAGTTACAGCCTCCCACACAGCCACCCCACCCCCCAGCTACACAAACCACCACCCAACCAGCTACAACAACCCCAGCTACACACCCTCTGCTACACATGCACTCCCACCCACCTCTGCTACGTGCGCATGCACACGCACACACCTGCCCCACATAACCCCCAGCAGCCCTCCCCCTGAAGCCCTCGCCTGGGTTGTTTGCAGGCTAGCTATCACAAGCTGCTCTGCCCTGCAGGGGGAGATGCGCACACTCCCAGCCTCCCCTAGCTCTCCGTTGGCTGGGCTTAAGGTGAAGCCAGGTTTAAGGTGGATCCACCTGAATGGTGCATTTGGGCTGCTCCTGCTATTTTTAGGGGGACCCCTGGAATTCCCCGTTCTAGTGTCTTCCTCTGTTTTTAGGGGCCAGAATGTTGCCTGCCTAAAAATAGGGGGCCCCAGAACTGTGTTCCAGTGTCTTCCCCCTTACTTTAACCCCTGCCTGTTCCCAGCCCTGCACAGCCCAGGTGGCTGGGCGAGCAGGGAGGGAACTTTAACTCCAGGTCTCAGGCATGCGCACGGCGTACTTTGGATGTTCCCGTGACACACCAGTATGCCCTGGCACACTGGTTGGGAACCATTGTCTTAGAGAGAGGATCTGCCAGTCCTGGGGCTCCTGAATGGGGTGGGTCAGAGCTTCTCAGTGGGTTTGCTACTGAAGACTCCTGCCTGCAAAGGGCAGGTGTCAGCCCTGCTGCCCTGTCATGTTTGTCCCTGAACCCCTCCCAGCTGACCAGGAATTGTAACCACCATTGTAGAGAGATAGTTAGCGAGACCTGGCAGTGTACAGTAGTCATTGCAGTCCCTGGAGGATGGCAGTAGAGCTTCTCCTGTGCCTGATAGGTCCCTCCCAGTTTGGCCTCATCTGGAGTACGTAGCATAGGCCTTACTTGGAGTGCTAACCAGCTCTTGCTGCCCTGGCACAGGTACGTGGAGCTCTATGGGCTGGGTGAGCCCTGCGATGACATCGAGAGTGTGCTTAAGAGGGTAGCAATGAAACTGGGCAGGACACAGAAAGTAAAGGTGCTCACGGGAACAGGTGAGTGCCTCTGCAGGCCAGGGACCCCATGAGGGGGATGGGTGAGAGCCCTGACTGCCAGCCATGGTGGGGGGAAACAGCTGAACGTCCCTCCTGATGCCAGACAGGGGGCCTGTGCACAAGGGTGGATTAAGTGCCCTGCCACCTGGAGATCCCAAGGAGGACCCATGAGTGGGGGAGAGAACGGGAATGTTCTACACACTGCCTGCTGGACGTTTTGGGAGAACACTCCGGCGGCTGCTGGCTGGAGACCGGGTTTTCAGTGTCACCGTTTGAAGCCAAGCCAAGGGGCTGGCAGGAGCTGCCATTTGCGATGATGGAGGCTGATGACCATGGGTGGAAGGGAGGAAGGACTTGAGCCCTGGTGTGCCATGAGGAGTCCATCCAGTGCCTCTTGTGCATGCATTGGTTCACGTGGAGTTGGAGCCATGCAGCACACATAGCGAGGCCCAGGGCTATGCCAGACCATTCCATCCCCCTTGCCTACAGTCTTCACCTTATCTTGCAGGGGACGTAAATGTGATTGCACCCAACTACCCTGCTGCCGCCTATGAGCTCCTGCGCACCTTCCGCAAAGGGGAGCTGGGCAAGGTGATGCTGGACTGAGCCCTCGGGCTCTGCAGGAGTAAGGAACCACCTGCCAGTGCTGGGCACCCAGAGACCTGCTGGCAGGTTCATCTGCAGCTGTGACCTTCTCCCCTCGCCACTTCCCCAGAGCTGAGAGTGCTGTGTGTCCAGGCGAGTTGCCATCTTCTTGACCAGGCTGGTCATGGCAGGGAGAGGGCACCTGGGCCGAGCAGGATGTGGCTGTGTCCAGGCTATTTCTCTCTCCTCTATGTGAATGCAGACCTAGGGGTGGTTTGGCCACAGCAGGGAGGGAAGCCCTCATGCTGCATTCAGTTTCCTGTCATCACTGGGGTGCCTCTTTCCCTTGTTGCCAAGGTGATGTGAGGTGAACAGAGCCTGGCCCAGGGACTCCCTGTCCTGTTTTGGGGGGAGAGGAGGCCTTGTGGCAGTATAAGGTCCTGTTTTTCCTTGGGTAGGTTCATGTTGCTAGGGGCCATTGCCTCCATGGGTAGAGCCAGCCCCTGCATCTCTGGGAAGAACAGAGCACAGCCTGCCAGGGGCACCTCCAATAAAACACCCTTTGCCATCCCACAGCAGAGGCCAAGGGGTGGGGGCGCACTGAGCTCTAGCAGCCAGCAAGGTGCAGGCACTTAGCCTCGATGATGAGACCAGGTATTGCATATGGTGGCACCTTCATTTAAAATAAACACTGGGGCTTTTGTAAGGAGTTTGTCATGAAATCAAGTCTCTCTGTTCATGGAGTTGTGACCATTAAATTCAATCCCACCTTGAAATTATAAACTCACCACTGCATCCCTGCGTTTTGGGGAGGGAACAGAGGAAAGTGGGGCTGGCTCTGTTGGCAAGTGTGTTAGCACTGTAGTGATGTGGGGGGAGAGTTCAGTGTGATATAAATTGGTTTTAGGCAGCTGCATTCCCCAGTCAAAATGATGGTCTCAGGCTCTCTGCAAACTCACGTCCTGCCACTGTGTTGGGCACACTCAGCAGTTTCCCCCTCAGCATAGCAGACTCAGGTGTGTTGCTCATAAACAGGACACACTTTCCTGGTTCTCTTTGCAGGCCTCGGGTGACATGGTGGAAGACTAGCTTGTGCATATGAGGGTGATGGTGGGCTGGATCCTGTAGCACTAGGGTGGCCAATGGCCAGTGGCCATCTGTGGCAGACAG
This sequence comes from Podocnemis expansa, assembly GCA_007922195.1. Taxonomy (NCBI): domain Eukaryota; kingdom Metazoa; phylum Chordata; order Testudines; family Podocnemididae; genus Podocnemis; species Podocnemis expansa. Next base: position 46,570,560 of record ML681981.1, on the reverse strand, counting down.
CAAGCCGTGCCATGGCAGTTGGAAATCTGAGGATAATCATACTGGTCCCTGAACTGGGCGCTTAGGGATTCTTCATCACAAAAAGTCTTAGCTCAGGATGGGATGTTGTTAAATGACCCCCTGTAGCTCACCCCCAAGAGAGCAGCTGGCAGCTGCAGTCACATCTGGTCTTCACCTCTCTGATCTCTCCACTTCCCAGGGAGAAGGCAGAGTTAACTGCCTGGTCCCAAAGCTCCAGGGGAAGGCATGAACAACCTCTCTGCCTTGTGTGTGTTTCTGCTAGGTGCCCTGCGTGTGTGGAGAGGGAACCATTCACGATTACCCCCTGTAGGCAGGGGGGTCCAGCAGCCCCACCCTGGTGGTTGCAGTTAGGCACTTAGGGCAGATGCTGGCATGGCTTTTGGAGGAATTAGGTGGGTCCCCTGCCAACCCTCAAGCTCTATCCATGGTAGCTGTGCAGGGTAACTGGGGAACAAGCCTCCAGGGAAAGTCTCCCTACCTTTGCAGGGGAGAGACAGCCCTTGGGCCCCCAGAGCTGGAGAAGGTGGTGTCTGCATACTGTCAATGGCTTCCGTCATCCCAGGAGTGGGTGCAGCTTCTGGCACATCCCTCCTGCAGCTCGCAGCAAGTCAAACTCTCCTGCTAGGTTTTATTTCTACAGCACCATGAACACATAAAATCATCAGAGACAAGGATGATAAAAACAGGTGAGTGCAAGGACACGCCCTACTCTGCGTGCCAGGGGGCTGTTCTGTGGCTTGGCACTGTGGCTGGGGCAGGGTCCCACTAGCTCTGTGTGAGAAAGAGGGGTTTTTGTAGCTACTGTATTGCTATGCACAGATGGCAAGCCAGCCCCTCACAGGGGCTTGTTTGTACCCAGTCTCAATCCCACACTGCTCCACAGGACCTGGGGGAATCCCTATGAAGCCTAGTGCAGGTGGGAACATCTCTGTCTAACATGCCAATCTACCTCCTGCCCCCTCTCTGGTTGCTGGGGAGGTTAAGTGGGGAGGGTAGTGAGGGAGTTTGGTCCAAAATGTAGAGAGCCTAATACCCCTGAGATCCCCTGTGCAATGGTGGGCACCATGGTAGGCAGGGAGACCAAGCTGGCTGATGTGGAGGCTGAGGGTGAGCCTGGCAGGTGGAAAATCGAGTCCCTTCCTCCGTCTGTGTCAAGCAGGGAGATCTTCCCCCCCATTCAACCAGAGCATCCCCCCACCACCAGGACTTCAAACAGGGCACCCTTCCCCCATGTGCTGTGCACAGACTGACTGCTGGCCATGCTGGGAGAGGCCCCTGAGCTGAGGCTGAAGCCAGCAGAGGGTGACTCTAGAGGTGGCTTTCTGGACTCCACATGGATCTCCCTGTTCCCTGCCCCCTTTGTCTTCCCAGTGATGTACATCTCTGCTGGAGCAGGGGGCAGTTCCCCCCCACCCCACCCCACCCCATGGGCCTTTTCTGAGATTGCCTTTCCCCATCACCTTAGTCCAGTTCCTCCCTGCGAACACTGGCTGCTCCCTGCCAAACACAGGGTTGTCACCAGAGCTGCAGCGACTTCCCAAACCTGCTCTTGATGCATTGCATGAGCCAAGGCCTGTAATCCTCATCCTGCCGGACCAGCATGGGCCACATGCCTGTTGGAGGGATCCGGCTATGCGAGGAAGAAGGGATGTACGTGGGACCATTGACAAGGTGGGAATGCAGGAGATGGGATTACTAGGTTCCACCCCTGCCCTTTGGCACATTCACCCTGCCAGGCAGCACAGCTTAGTTGCAGCAGATGCTGAGGTGCCTGAAGTGACCTTTGGCAGCCTGTTGCAGTAGTAACTACTGCCTTTTGAGGGTGGGGGGCAAAGGGTGAATTGGATGGGACATGGCAGTGTGACTGCAGGCTGTAAAGAATGGTTGAGCTCATGGACTCCCATCTCAGCTCTGCACCTTTCCTAAGGCTAGAGGGTGGGCATTGCTGGCTCATGGTGGGTACAAAGGAAGCTGTAGTCTGCCCAAGTGCCGGGTGCAAGGCAGCATCCCAGGGTATTGAGCCCACATTTGGCTTGAAAGCTTTGCTTTCAGCTGGTGTCAGGGTCCGGAATTGACTCTGCATGCTCCCTGCAAGGACAACAGCAGATCACTCGCATGCCATCGTGTTCCCATCACACCTACTCCCACCAGAATCACTCCAGGGGGTAGAGGGTCTTTGCTTCTCTATACCCAGAAGGTGGCTGTCCTGGCAGGATGAGATTCAAACATAACACTTGCTTCATACAGCATGGTCTGCCCCAGCAAACCAAGACACTCAGGCCAGCTACACCCCCCTCCCCTTGTGTCAATTAACAAATTGAGGTTGTGTCCCAGAACAGCTCCACCTGCTCACTCTGCTGCATGCCATTTGGACTAGCGCTTGCACCATGTCATTTTCACTCTCAGCAGTTCTGGAACCAATATCCCAGTGTCCCTGGTATGCCACTGCCATTTCAGCTCAATGCTGTGGTGAAGGAGTGGGAGATTCAGGGCCGAGGCACTGCAGACTTCACACAAAACAAGGAACTGACTGTGCAAACCGGAGCTTGACCTGTCCCATGATGGCACCATGCTGTAACGGGTGCATGCACCACTTCACCCAGAGCAGCCTGATTGCTTCCAGGGCATGGCTCCTGCCTGGACCTAGAACATTACGTGGCATAAGTCAAGGTCAATCTGCAGCGGAGTGGCTCCTGGGCAGCTGGCTAATTGTCAGGACATGTTGGGCAATGAGTGTAGCTGATGCCCATAGATCCTGCACAATGTTGCTGATGTACCCAGAGCACACGACTGGCAGCAGCTCTTTGGGGGCTAAGACACTGCACAGGCCCTGCTCCTGGTGATTCTGGCTGGTGGGGCGAGTGCCTGGGGAGACATACAAGTCAACCAGTGCAAGTGATGCCACACATTGCAGTGATGGTGGCACCCAACAGCCCCCTGCCACCCATGGCAGCTGTGCCAGCTCTGCCTGCTGGGGGCTTCAGGGACTGCTCTAGCTGGGGGACCATCCTGCCCTCCCTAGCAGCTGCTCTGACTCCAGCCTGCTGGACAGCCAAAGCTGCGGCAGAGGAGAGCCACTCAGCTGGCCCGAGGCTGCTGCCTGAGGGCCCTGGCACAGTGGCTGATGCGGCCTTTAGAGGGGAAGAAGTGGGAAGAGGCCTGTCACCAGGCAGCAGACAAGGGCAAGATGCACAGTGTTCCAGGCCTGGGCAGCTGAGGTCCACGCGCGGTAGCTGTACATGCCGCTGGCTGTTTGGTTGCCTTCCTGGAACTCGAAGCCGTTGTCCAGACCATGCTCTCCAGACATCCTCATCCTCCTCTCTGCCACGCCCGCCGCTGCACCAGCTGCTGCCGCAGCTGCCACCCGCAGTGCCCCTCCTGAGGAGCCATAGCGAGGGGCAGCTTTGGCCCGACCACGGGCCATGCCCCGGGCCCCACCCCGGGCTGCGCCCCGTGCCCCACCGCGACCACCCTTGCAGGTGACACTGTCGCAGAAGAAGGCAGCCAGCAGGAGCAGCGTCCAGCAGGTAGCAGTGCGTCTCTTCATCCCAGCCGGTGCTACTCCCTGCACCTGGAACAAGAGGGATCAATCAGCACATCAGCACCAGGCTCCAGCCAGGGGTGCAATGCTATTCCCAGGGTGGGTGCTGAGCCAGCATTCGGGACCCTCTTGGTCCTTACCGGAGCTAGGGGCTAATGGCAGAATTTCTGAAATGTCCCCAACCCTCCCAATTGTCGTCTCTCTGGCTCCTCCTGCCTCCCACCACCACTGAGGTGCAGAGGAATGTCAGCAGGGGATGGAGGAAACATAGAGTGGGGGGCGGGGGGCTTATGGGAATGTGGAGAAGTGCGGGGCAATGGATTGAACTGGGGGCTCTGGGGAACTCAGTGGATGTAGGGGCCTGGGTGCTGCAGGGGTTTGGGGGGCAGGAGATAACACTGATCATCACACGCTTTTTCTCTCTCCTTGGTCCATCTGTTTTCTGCTGCTCCCCAGGCCCAGCACCCTCAGGCTCTGTGGGACCTCAGGTTTCCTTCTTTGCCACGTGTGGCTGGGCTGTGTGCCCTGGCATTGCGGTGGGCAGCAAAAAAGTTCCAGAGACCCAATTTCTGCAGAAAGGGCCAGGCCCCAGCTAGGAAACCTGCCCAATCTCCAGGCTGCCAGAAGGGAGCCTGGAAGGCCACGTAAGGGAGCATTGAGTGCAAAAGCGAGGCTCGGGGGGCTTGAGTGATGGAAATGCAGCATCCCCCCCCGCCAGGCTGGGCATCAGTGATGCCCAGCTGCTATTACCACACACACACACAGCAATCTTTGCCCACACTGACACTGGCCACACCATGCCCCCCACTGAGACCCACGCTGCACACAGCACAGCATGAGCATGCTCATCTCTAAGCAACAAGACATAGCTTCACCTCGGGCAATGAGCAGTCCCCTCCTCCACAGTCAAGGCCTCGGTCTCCCTTGGGACCAGCCCCCTGGGCTAGGTGGACAAGGAGCCAGGGTGCCCACCCAGCTCTCTGCAGGGCTGCAAACTCCCCAGTCCATCATCCAGGCAACCCACCTGCCTCTGCATTGCTCATGAGGAGGGAAAATCTGCTGCTCTCCTGCCCTGAACGGTGCCACTCCATTCCTCTGATTCCAACCAGGTCTAGGCACAATCAGGGTCTGCCAAATGTTCCTCTTTTTGTTGCCTCAACACACTCAGATTGACCCCTTTCCTGCTGGGCCCCCTGGGCTGGAAGCTAGGTGCTCCCCCCAGCCCCTGTATGATTTGGGACAGGAGCAACATCCTCTGCCAGGTGGGGCCTGTGTCCTCAGTGCCCAGGGCTGTGGCTGCCCTCGCCTGCAGCACACCCCATGATGGATCAGGTGGCACCTTGCACAGACAGGGCAAACAGGGCCCGAGTGGGTTGTTCCTGTGGGTTTGGGTTTGCCTGGGTGGTAGGATTCAGTCCCAGTGAGTGGAGACAGCAGTACCCAAGTCTAGGTCCTGCTGGCCAGTGTGTGCCCATCCCCACCCCATGGGCAAGCAGGAAACCCCCCCAGACCAAGGAGGTCCCATCATTGTCACCTTCAGTGACCGTAATTATGGCTGTCAGGGCCATATCAGAACAACCCAGCCACCATTCTGCTGCCATGGGGACCCTTGCTGTCTTGCTGGTGACGCCCCAGCTCATGCAGCTGCCTCATAATGTGCAGCACTGATGTGGTCTAGCCCTGGCTCCCAGGACAAGGAGCTAGTAAAGGTGTGAGGGCAAGGAGAGGAGCTGGGGGCACAGACTGTGTCACTCCATGGAGAGGACAGATGGGTTGAGTCAGTGTCAAAACTAGATGTTTTGGCACCTGGAGCAAGCAGCCCAAAACACTCCCTCCCCTGATCTGGGGCCCAATCCAGCCCCAGCCGCTGCCAGCAGGTGGCTTGGAACATTGGCACCCTCTAAAATACGGCACTTGACACACTGCCGGGCCCAGGACCTTACCCACTTCCCCCCCAACCCGCCTGCCAGGTGCCATCTCCCGTCCCACCCCTTCCCTATCCCGCCAGGTGCCATCACCCCCAGACCCTGAACTGATCCCTTCCCTAACCCACCCGTTGGCTCCCTGACACCCCACCGGGCCCTGGGCCTTCCCCTCTGACCCTCCCCATGCCTTTTTCCCACTGGCTTCCCAACTCCGACCCCCCAGGTAGTCTCTCCCTCCCTTACCTGGCTACTTCCACCTGTGGCCACAGGCTTCTCCAGCCCTGAGCATGCATCTGACCATGCTCAAGGCAGGAGATTTAAAAACTGCCAGCCTGGCATAGCTCCCTGCCAGCTGGGAGAATGTGTCTTCCGAGGCAGGTAGGGACCACAGCTACTGGCAGCGTGCCTGTGCAGGTGAGTGACAGCTCCTGTGCAAATGTCTAGAGGGGTAGCCTTTGTAGTCTGTGTACAGCAAAAACAATGAGAGTCCTATGGCACCTTATAGACTAACGACAGATTTCTTCGGGCATAAGCTTTTGCTGGCTCCAACCCACTTCATCAGATGCCCATGAAAGCTTATGCCCTATGAAATCTATTAGTCTATAAAGTGCCACAGGACTCTTGTTGTTTTGGTTGTTCTGCAACTGCCCACCCGCACAGGCAGCTTACTGGGAATGTTGTTGGCACCTGGGGCTTTACCCCGGTTGCCCCGCCCTAATTATGGTCTTGGGTTGGGGTGCTGGCACCCTGACACTTTGCTGCCCCCTAGGCTATGCTTGCTGCCCGCTCCTCTGGCCCCACCTCCTGGGCAGAACTGACCCATTCTCCACCACCCAGTGAGAAGGTTGCAGACCCCTGCCATCTTCTGTGCACACTAATGCGCACCCCTGCCATCTCCTTTGCAAACACTAACACACCCCACTGGCCTCTGTGTACGCTCAGACCCACACACACCTATCCCCTCTGCACATATGAACACATCCCATTGTGCTCTGCACACACTAACACACACAAACTGTTGTTCTCTCTGAGAAAACTAACACACCCTGCTGTCCTCTGCACACACTAACATCTCATCATCCTCTACGCATGCTAACATACGCCCTACCATCTTCTGTGCACACTGAAACACACACCCTGTCATCCCCTCTGTGCACCAACACCTCCCACCATCTGCTGTGTATGCTCACACACACAAAAACTGCTATCCCCTCTGCACACTAACACAAACCCTGCCATCCCCTCTGTGCACACTAACATATCCCACTGTCCTCCCTGCTGTCACCTCAGGGGAAACTGACACACCCTGCCATCCTCTGTGCATGCTAACACACACACAACTCTGCTGTCCTCTACACATGCTAACACACACACAGCACCATTTTCTGTGCACACTAACACATCCCTCTATCCTCCGTGCACGCTAATGTCCCATCATCCTCTACACACACTATCACATACCCTGCTATCATCTGTGCACACTAACACACACCGCCATCCTCTGCTCACACTAACACACACACAACCACAGTCTGTGCACACTAACATACACCCTGCCATCCCTCGCATGCTTTGACATACACACAAGTCAGCATCCTCTGTGCACATTAACACACAGACCTCTAGACTGCATGCACACACACAGCCATTTGCTGTGCACACGCACACCTTGCCTTCTCTATACGCACCCCGGCCATTGTCTACACACACACACCCCCACACACACACACCCCAGCCCCTACACGCAAGACCCCCAAGCAGCCCCTGAGCAGCACACACGGCTCCGCGCTCCCTACCGGGCAGGACGGGCCGGTCCCCGCGGCCGAGGCTCCGGCTGGGCTAGGCGCTGCCGATGCGGGCTGCGGGCGGCCCCTGCACTCGGCTCCCGCCGCCCGGCTCCGAGTCCCGGTACCGAACCCGCGGCGCGGCCAGCCCCAGCCCCAGCCCCAGCCCCCGCCTGCTCCGCCCAGCCCAGCCCGCAGCGCTGAGCTCCGCAGCCCGCCCCCGCACCACGGCCGGGGAGCTCTGGGGGCGGCGCGGGGCTTGTGGGGGGTAGCACGGGAGCGCTGCGTGTCTGGGGGTTGTGGGGTGTGTGACAGGGAGCTCTGGGTAGAGGGGTTGTGGGGTGACAGGGAAGCGCTGTGGGGAGGGGGCAGTGTGGGGTGATAGGCGAGCTCTGTGCAGAGGGGCTGTGGGTGGCACAAGTGCTCTGGGTAGAGGGGGTTGTGGGGTGGCGTGGTTGCTCTGCAGGGAGGGGGTGTTGTGGGGTGACACGAGCTCTGTGGGGAGGGGGTTGTGGGGTATGACTGGGAGCTCTGGGTAGAGGGGGTTGTGGGGTGGCGTGGTTGCTCTGTGGGGAGGGGGTGTTGTGGGGTGACACGAGCTCTGTGGGGAGGGGGTTGTGGGGTGTATGACTGGGAGCTCTGGGTAGAGGGGGTTGTGGGGTGGTGTGGTTGCTCTGCGGGGAGGGGGTGTTGTGGGGTGACACGAGCTCTGTGGGGGGAGGGGGGTTGGGGTGTGGCACAGGAGCTCAGGGGGTTGGGGTGGCACCGGTGCTCTGTGGGGGGCTGTGGTGTGGCATGAGAGCTCTGCGGGGAGGGGGTGTTGTGGGGTGGCAAGGGTGCTCTGATTTTAGCACCACACCCTATTTCACAAGGGAGCCTGTTCTCCAGCCCCACCCCCCCACACACACACACGGCACCAGAGCGGGTGGTGAAGACTGGCACGTAGATCTGGGCCACGGCTGGATTATAGCGCACTCTATGACAGCCAGGCTTTGCATGTTTTCTGGGGAATGTGTGTCAAGCTATTGGCTGGGGGGGGGTGAGCTGGGGAGCTCTTGGGGGGAGGAACAGATGGACAGGAGGGTGGGGTGAGTGGTGGACATGCTGGCAGGTGAATGGGGAGGTGGAGGGAGGCAGGGCTGGATGTCTCACCTGGGTGCATGAATGCCTGTGTAGTAGTGAGGGGAAGGGTGTTGCATGCACAGGTGCCCTAGGCTAGCTATGATTTTTGTGTTCCATCAGAGGGCGATACTTTCATTTATAACAGATAACATATTATTTAAAAAGAGAAAAAAATCACTTCTGTCACCCCTTAAAGCTTGGTGTCCTAAGCAACCGCCTAGTTCACCTATATGGTTGGGCCTGCCCTGGCTATGCATGTGTCTACATGGAGGGGAGGGATAGGTTATTTAAAGAATCGCATTAGAGAGGGAACATTTCTCCCTCCAACTGGCGAGTTAGCTCAGCTTGCTCCCATGACAGATATGTTCTCCAGGGCTCCATCCGCCCTGCCGCGGGGGGCTTCCAGACTTCCTGTTGTGTCTCATCAGCTCACTACTGACCACTTGTGAAGGGCTGGGTTTCATGGCAGCCTTGCCTTTATTTTCCAGGATCCCTGCCAGGATTGCTGCATGCAATGCACCAGCGGTGAGCCAGCCCCCACCCTTAAGGACAGGTGGTTGGGAAGCAGAGCACAGCCCCAGACAGGTTGTGAGTTCAGACCTTCAATCCTACCGACCATCAGATGTGAACTCCTCAGGTGCTGCGACAGATCAGCCATGGAGTCACGCTCGCCCCAGCACTGCTCTGACCTGTCTCACCACCCAGGTGAGCTCACCTGTGCGAGATGGTCCCTCACACCAAGGATCACAGCTATATTCAGGTCACTCTCTGTCCCAAAGGACCAGCCACTGACCCCAGATCAATTGCCCTTTAGATCTCAAAGCGAAGGCCATCCCTATGCTCGGCTCCAGCCAATCCACAAGCAAGGAACTGGCCAGATTCCCCATGTTGCTCTTGCTTTAGCCTTCTTCCCATGCATCTAGGCTCAGAGTTCAGACAGCCGGGCAGCAGGTCAATGAGCCCTGGGTGCTCCCACTTGTCTTTGGCCTCAAGAAACACCTCTGGACCGGGGCCCTCTTCTGCTGCCCTCTGCAAACCCACTCCCTGTGACCACCTCTATGCTTAGCAAGCTATCACCTCTCTCCTTATTGCAATGCCAAGTCCTGACCCCAGTGCTCACGGCTCCATGGAGGAAAATAAATGCAGAGAAGTCAGACCTGTATATCAATTCCAATTCTTCTGCATCTCATTGCATTTGCCCTGAACCCACCCTACCCCCATCCTCCCCCTCCCCTGAATCCAGCCCCCAGCGTCCACCTTCCCTCCCCCTAGACCACCCAGCCCCATCCTCTCCGCTGCCCCCAACCCGCCCCCCGTCCAGCTCGCCCCTGAATCCACCCTGCCCCCATCAGCCCCCTCCCCTGCTCCCACCCCGACGCCTGCTGCAAGGCGGGGGCGGGGCTATGTCGCTCGGAGGGGAGTGGGGGGGGCTACAGCGCTCGGGTGTTCGGGAAAGAGGCGGGGCTACATCTGTCGGCTGTTCGGAAGGGGGCGGGGCTACGCGCTCGGGTGTTCAGGAAAGAGGCGGGACTATGCGCTCGGCTGATCGGGGAAGGGGCGGGGCTATGCGCTCGGCT
>ML681981.1:46522024-46560580 GCA_007922195.1 Podocnemis expansa | reverse complement strand
CGGCCGTTCGGGGAAGGGGGCGGGGCTATGCGCTCGGCTGTTCGGGGAAGGGGCGGGGCCGACGGCTGGGAGCCGTGGCGCAGCAATGGCGGCCCGTTTGCTCTCGCTGCTCCGCGCGGCTCCTGTCCCGCCTTCGGCGCGGCTGCTGCTGCGGGTCCCGGCCCGGTTCTGCGCGGCGGGTGAGCGGCGCGATCCACCGGCGGCCGGGCCCTCGTCGCCCCGCTCCCATCCCCCGCCCGACGGGGCCCAAGGCGTGGGGCCGGGGCGGCCCCCGGGAGCCTCCAGGTCTCTGCCCCGTCTCCGGCCGCCGAGCCCCGCTGTGCCCGATCCAGCGCCGCACGTGCTGAGCCTCCAGCCGCCACCTGCGAGCCCGGCGCGCTCGTGACACCTCCTCCTCCTCCTCCTCCTCCTCGCGCTGCTCTGCCGGCGCCAGCAGCTCCCCGGCACCTGCCGCTGGGGCGCTGACTCCATTGGTACAAGGCTGTTACTGGCTGGGGGGTCAGGGAAATCCCTGGCCAGGGACCAGGCTCGCCTGAGGCCGGCGGGGACTCCTGGGCACAATGCCCCAGCCCCGCTCAGCCTGGGCCCCGGGCTTTGCTGGCGGGGGAGGCTCAGGGGGACGGTGGCGGGGCCCTCGCCCTTCACTTGTCCGCTTAACTCGGGACACATGGCCGGGAGCCTCGCGCTCTGGAGCTGGGCCTGTATCCGGGGCTGAGTTTAGAGTGGACGGGAGCAAGGCAAAGTCTCCCCGCCCCGCACCGCACCGCACCGCACCGCTCCAGCAGGGCACCACGGCCCGTCTCGGGTGCCGCTGCCACTCGTGTGGGAAATTGGCCTGGGCGGCTGGGTTCCTGCCAGCCATCGGTTTGGAAGCGGCTCTTTTGGCATCAGGCTTGTGAAGCGTCCCAGCCGCCTAGGCCCGAATCTCCTCGTTTGGCCTAGCTGTGGGGAGGGTGCTGGAAAAACAAGTGTCTGTTTTACTGCCCCCCAGAACTGACTGCATCCGGGCCATGTTCTGTGCCTCTGCTCTGGCCGCGTCACAGGAATGTGAATTTCACTTCTGAAATACTAAGGCTACCTCAGTGTGTTCAGCACCTTTTATAGATTCCTCCCATTTGGTACTGTTGGTTCTCTGGGCATTTGTTGAATGCTCTTGCTGTGTGAGGCACAGACACCACATGCATTAGAGTACAAGACTCACAGGACAACAGCTCATGCCCCAAGGAAAATACAATGGCTAACAAAGACTAAGGTGAATGCAGTGGGAATCTTTCCAGAGGGAGTCACTTAGCATTATATGTGAAATTACTCCATCTTCAGGAGGAGAAATGAGGCTTCAGGCAAGATTTCATGAGGCACAGGTGGTGGCTTGGCAAATGGGAATAAGGGGGGTGGAGGTGAGAATGGAATCAAAATAGTTGGGGGAGGAACAGGCGTTACTGATCTGAGAAGAGGGCTTGTGCAATAGGAGCATAGGTGCAATAGGAGCATAGGTCACTGGCTTGTTACTCAGGGCTTTGCATTAAAATGTTCACATCTTCTCAATGAACTTTAAATGTTGAGAAAAGAGATTACAATCAAAAGAATTTGGCGGTAGGCCTGCTGAGGAGCGTTGGTGGATTAAAACGAAAAGTGCCACAGGACCCCCTGTTGGTTTTACTCTGTTTTAGTTTGCATATATATAGTTGACAGTTTGCAGTATGGTAGTTGCTTGATAGTTTATTATTCACACAGGGTCTGGAGTGTTGGTTCTCAACCTATTTATCATGCGTATGCAGCTCTGTGTGTTAGGTGGGCTGCATCCAAACAATGTATCTACTATTTGCATGGGCCTGAGGGTGTCCTGTGGGCCGCAGCTGTGTGCAGACAGCTGCAAGCAGCCCATGGGTGGACAATCACTGCTTCAGAGCATGCCTGGATTGCATCTCCTGGCATGTGGGTAGTTGGGGGAAAGTCCTACGAATGGATGTCCAAAGTGTTGGTGCCTGAGAGATTGGCTCCTGCACCTTTCATACAGGAAGCAATGTAATTGTTTAAGAATATTGAAGGAACTCACACATGAAATTGCCAGACCATTAGCAAGGATTTTTAAAGTATCGGAGAACACAGGGGTTGTACTTTATGACTGGAGAATTGCTAATGTAGTTCCTATTTTCAAGAAAGGGAGTAAAAGCGACCCGGGTAACTACAGGCCTGTTAGTTTGGTACTTAAGGATGTTGAGGAGAATGGTAGCTGATAAAATATGACACGGCTTTACAAAAGGTAGATCATGCCAGACCATTCTGATCTCCTTTTTTGAGAAGTTAACATCTTTTGGACACAGGGAATGCGGTGGACCTAATTTACTTAGATTTCAGCAAGGTATTTGATACAGTTCCACACCGGGAATTATTAGTTAAATTGGGAAAGATGAGGATTAATATGAAAATAGAAAGGTGGATAAAGAACTGGTTACAGTGGACATTAGAGGGTCATAGTGAAAAGTGAACAGTCTAGCTGGAAGGAGGTTACAGGTGGAGTTCCCCAAGGATCAGTCCTGGGACCCATCTTATTCAACCTTTTTGTTACTCACCTTGGCACAAAAAGTGGGAATGTACTAGTTAAGTTTGCAGACAACACCAAGGTGGGAGGTATTGCCAATCCAGAGGCAGGTCGGGATAGCATACAGAATGATTTGGATGACCTTGTAAAGTGGAGCATTAGAAACAGGATGAAATTCAGCAACGGGAAGTGCAAGGTCATACACTTAGGGACAAATAACAGGAATTTTTTTTATAAGTTGGGAATGCATCAGCTGGAAGTGACGGGGGAGGAGAAGAACCTGGGCGTACTGATTGATCACAGAATGACAATGAGTAGCCAAAGTGATGTGGCAGTGAAAAAAGCTCATGCGGTCCTAGGGTGCGTCAGAAGGGGTGTTTCCAGTAGAGATAGGGAGATGTTAGTACTGTTATACAAAGCGCTGGTGCGACCTCACTTGGAGTATTGTGTACAGTTCTGGTCACCCATGTTTAAGAAAGATGAAGTCAAATTGGAACAGGTGCAAAGAAGGGCTATAAGGATGATTCGTGGAATGGAAAATCTTTCCTATGAGAGATGACTTAAAGAGCTTGGTTTGTTTAGTCTTCTCAAAGGAAGGCTGAGAGAAGATATGATTGCTCTTTATAAACACATTAGAGGGATCAATACAAGGGAGGGAGAAGAATTATTTGAATACAGTGCCAATGTGGACACAGGAACAAATGGATACAAACTGTCCTTCAGAAAATTTAGGCTTGAAATTAGATGCAGATTCCTAACCATCAGAGGAGTAAAGTTCTGGAATAGTCTACCAAGGAAAGAGGTGGGGCGCAAAAACCTTGGGTGCCTTCAAAACTGAGCTTGATAAGTTTATGGAGGGAGTGATATGATGGACAGTGTAGCTTGGTCATTGTCTGTCTTTTACTATTGGTGAAGAGTATGATAGTGACCTGGGAAGGGGCATTAGATGGAGCGGGTTCTGAGTTATTACGGAGATGTTCTTGACTGGCTGTTGTGGATTTGCCCTCATGCTCAGGGTTTAACTGATCGCTATATTTGGGGTCGGGAAAGAATTTTCCCCCAGGGCAGATTGGCTTGGGCGCTGGGGTTTTTTTGCCTTCCTCTGTAGCATTGGGCATGGCTCACTTGCTGGTTGATTCTCTGTATTAAAGTCTTTAAATCAGGATTTGAGGACTTTAAGAGCTCAGTTATAGATTTGAGGTTCATTATAGGAGTGGGTCGGTGAGCTTTTATGGCCTGCACTGTGTGGGAGGTCAGACTAGATGATCATATTGGTCCCTTCTGACCTTAGAGTCTATGAGTCTGTAAGGTCAATGTTCTCTCAGATCCAGCTGATGAAGCAGGGTTGTGCTGTCTCAGTGGAAGATTCATGCTCAGTTGGTTCATGCGCATTGGTTAACACTTATTTAGCAGGAGGTTTAACCTGCTCTGCGTTGGCAGCTGGGTCTGTTCATGCTTTCCTTTGACCTTGAGCATGGAATCCTGACTTTTCCATGTTCTCGTCTCCTCTTTTTTGGTTATTCGGGGTAGACGCTAGCCAGCATAATGCATTTGGGCACTAAAATGTATATAACCTAAGGAAACCTTCTGCATTTCTCTTTCCCTCATGTTATGCTGTGGGGCCCTGGTGTGTGAACAGGATCTTTGTTCCTAAGGGTCTGCCATCTAGTCTCTTCACAGGGTCCTACTGGCTGCCTTGGAGGTGACTGTGATGTCACTTGTGGAGGAAGCAACCAGAATAGCTGCAGCCCCTATGCAGAAAAACACATGGATCATGAGCTCTCCTTTAAGTTGAGGAGTCTTTTATAAAATACTGGGAGAGCTGTGAAAGCTCTGTATGAATTACACTTAGCACTGGTTAGGGGAAAGGCAGAAATACATGCAGGTGTGACGTGCAGAATGGTTTGAATCTGTTTGCAAGAGATGGGATCCTTTTTAGAGACTTTTTCATACTAATGGTGTGTTTATACATATTTAGATCAGTTTACTGGGCCAGTTCACTTTTATGGGCAGGTACTTCAGGAATTTGACTTCAAAAGATGCTGACTTCGAGATCGACCTGAAAATCACCTGTGCTGTTTTCAAAGTCCCTCGTTCTGCAACATGATGCAGGTGAACTGGTTCCTGCACAGAGCCTCTTGTGCATCCCAGTATTCCTGTAGCTGACTGACTGGTGGGCACCCCCCAGTTTTTTTAGTTCTGTTTTACACCTTTTGGTGGGACCTTGCTGAGTCGGTTTCACTGGTCCACTGCATCCTCAGAAAGGGGGAGCTAGCTAATTGGAAAAATGGCCTCATAGAAATCAACAGAGGAACAGAAAAACGCTTACACGCTTTAAAAAAAGAATTTAAGACTATAACCCAGATTGATGATACCCCTGTAAAGAGCATCAGAAAATGGGAGTTGGATTAGTTTTTAAAAAATCCAACTGACTGTGCCCCTTTCAACCCACATCTGCAGCCATTGATGGGTCCTGAGTGGTGCTGCCAAAAGGGCCAGAGCTATTGATGTAATGTGAAGCAGTGTCAGGATAGAGAAATGGGTCCTGTCCAGGCCAGCTATGCTGAAGACAGAGCTTGATCCTCATAATTGTCCATATTCACCAAAGTCAGAGAAGGAAGCTTTTTGTTGTTTAAAAACCCATAAGATGGGCCTTGATTTTCATGCCTGGTGACGAACTATTACGGCCATATTTAGGCATCTGTGCAGAAGCAGCCTGACTCCCACACGTAGCTCACAGTGGCTCTGAGTGACTTGTAAGTGTGTGGCCATTCTGACTTACAGGTCCTTTCATTAGGCGCTAACCTATGGATTGTCCGGTGCCGGTTTGAAAATGTCCGAAATGGTTCCCCCAATATCAGAGGAGGCTAAGAAACAGGGCAGCATGCACTCTAACACAGGTCCCAGATGAGTCTGGCTCTTCCTGCTAGATTCTACAGCAAAGCCCTAAGGCCCTGCTTGGAACAGGGTTGCTATGGCAAAAAGTGCCATAAAATCCCCGTTTTGAGGACATGGCAGGTGCAGATTAAAAGGAGCAAATAGGGAGGAGCCAGTCAGACCTGCAAACAGACACGGATAAAAGTGGCCAGACTGATTGAAGGGGCTTATATGGACATGCAATGTATTTAACTGGAGGTTCCTGGTTGTGGAGGCTGCATCTTTTAACCCAGAATTGCCTTGGATTATTGCTGCTTTCTGGGAGGCTGTCATCTGGGGTGTACTGCCGGTTGCTGTAGCTTGCAGAAGGAATGTCTTTAGGTGTATGGCAGAGGGTTGGTAGTGCCCCCAACCAGTGGCATGTTCCAGCCAGGGGGATTGGGTTTATGCCCCAGAATTTGCCACCTTTTCTGGAGTGGGATCCAGGACTTCTAGGCTCAGTTCCAAGCTTTGCCATTTCCTTTTGGTGTGATCTCGACCTATTTCTTATCCCGCAAGCCCACCTGTAAAATGGGCTGATGATACAACCTGCCTTTGTAAGGTGCTTCTAGCTCCTATAATGACAATCCATAAATAAGAGCTGGGGGTGGATTATTTAAAAGTAGGTTTCTAGCCTTAATGATTATGAACAAAACCTTCCAAATGGGATACGTGCTGTGGCCCTGTCTGTCTGAGACTCCCCTCTGCTGTTGCGCAGAGCTTTCCTGAGCGGCAACATAGTGAAATGATCAAGACTCAAGTTGGTTTGTGCTGTTGCCAAGAAAAGCCCCCACTGTGAAAAAGACAAGAATCTCGCTGGGGAAGCTCTTAGTGGTGGCAAAGAGGGGTACTAGAGATAAGACATGGGAGGGGACCAACCTGAAGGCGGAGGGAAGGGACAGAATAATAGAGGTCATCTCTCCCAAGCCTCCCAACAACACACTGGCTAAGGGGTGCTAGGAGAGGGTGCAGCAGAGGAGAGACTACTGTGGATGTGAAACAGTTTGGGGCAGAGAGACAGCTGATGCTTCTCCATTCTAGCAGGTAGGAAGGGCTTTAAAGACCTGTCAGCTAGAGGCTGAAATTGAACAAGAAGCCACCCAAAGAGTTCCAGCAACTTGGGGCAGCAAGGGAGCCGAACAGCTCATGGGACATTGTCCCCCAAAGCCTGTGTATTATAGAGACTCTAGGGAGAGCAGCAGGTGGGTGCTGTCTGCAAGTTCATAGCCATGGGAAGCCAGCCCAGTCCTGAGTCGCTCACAGCGCAGGGCACGAGCAGCCGAGCAGACTTGCAGAGCCCAGAATTGGCTTTATGCTGGTGCAGGGCCACAGTCACTGTGGACCCTGGCAGAAGTGCACCGTGGGGTGGGTTTGGCGGCAGCAGCTGGGGCGGGGGGCTTGCCCTCGCCGGTGAGGAGGGGGATCCTAGCCCATCAGAAATGCAGAGCCGCCTACCACAGTCATGATTGATGGTGCCCCTTCCCCTGACAGGCACCCAGTTCCAGTACATCGTGGTGGAGAAGAAAGGGGCAAAGCAGAATGTAGGTGTGATCCAGCTGAATCGTCCCAAGGCCTTGAACGCCCTCTGTGAAGGCCTGATAAACGAGATGAACCAGGCCCTGGACTCCTTTGAGAAGGACCCTCACATAGGGGCCATCGTCATCACAGGCAGTGAGAAGGCCTTCGCAGGTAGGCAGAGAGGGTGCCCTGGAGTGACTTGTTTAGCATATCCCCTGGCAAGGTGGGTGGAAATTCTGGCTGAAAACTGCTTGACTGTAGGTGGTGGTTCCTGTTGCCTTTAGCAGGTGGTGGGATCTGAGAAGCTGCCAAAGGGCTCTGGGTAACAACTGTTGCTTTTGATCCTTTATCTCACAGGGAAGAGGATGTTGGGGAAACTCTGAGTCCCACTGGGGGCTATCCTCCTGGTGCCTTCTCTTGAAATAACAGTGCTGCCTGTTTGCTAGTGGAAGTGGTTGTAGGAGGAAAATGAGCCTTGAATTTCAAAGGGGGAATCAACATGTCCTGTCGTGGGTATGGCTTCAGATGGAAGAGTCTTGTTCCCCATTCCTCTTGGGATGGGGAAAATCCAGCTCAGAGTGAGAGATGCAAGGAAGCAAGCTCTTGATAATTCTGGCCAAGTTCCAAAGGGACAGCCGTGTTAGTCTAGTAAAGCAAAAAAAGCAAGGAGTCTTGTGGCAATTAAAGACTAACAGATTTATTTATCACATGAGCTTTCCTGGGAGAAAATCCCACTTCATCAGAAGCTTTGAAGAGATCGATCTTTCTGTGGGATCCAAAAACAGTCGCTTTCCAGTTCTTCCTAGTTGCACAATATTCTCTTTCAGCTGGAGCAGATATAAAGGAGATGCAGACCAGAACCTTTCAGGAGTGTTATGGGGACAGTTTCCTTGCACATTGGAACAGAGTCTCTGAAGTCAGGAAGCCAGTCATAGCAGCTGTGAATGGATATGCTGTGAGTTTGGGTTTTCTGTCTCTTAATCTAGTCCACAGTCCTGAATGTTTTGGGGGTGAATATTGTATCCTGGGCAACTTCTGTGTCATTGCCCCAGCCAGCTCCATACAGATCCAGAAGCCAGTTTTAACTGCGAATTGTGATGGACTTAATATGCTTTTATTGCAAGTGCTAATGGGAAGTTTTCCTGCTACCATGGAATGAACCTTTACACAGCTGGAATATTGGCATTTATTTCCCTGATTACCAAAGGGTAATAAAATACTTTTTTTCAGTGGTGGGATTAACAGGGATCTTCCCTACCTCCTGATAGCTACATAGAAACCAGGTGGAATGTGCATGAAACATAGGATGTTGTCTGAGCTGTGTAAGAAATTCAGGGGATTGGAAATCCAAGCAGGAACTGTTGAGGTCAAAGCTGCATGTTAAAGAAAGTGCATCCAAAGAACTCTGTAAGCCAGCCCTTCCTCCTTCCCTGCAGGTGTGACTGTGGAGATGTTTGCTTTTGCTTTGCTCTGCCTTCCTCCTTTGGGGAACGTCTGATCCCTCGCCCCCAGTCCTTCATGGAAGAGAGGAGTGGGCTGTGGAATGCTTTGTGTCAAACTGTTTCTCTCTGGGCTTGGTGAGGTAGTTCTGTGGCCCTGTGCTGCTTGGGGCATTGGGTAGGAACTTGGCAAAAAGTTTTGTGTCCTGGCAAAGCCACATGCTCCTTGAATGACCATGGACAAGTAATTTTATGTACCATGTGCCTCAGTTCCTGCTGCTCAGGGGGTGGATGAAAACAGCATGGACTGTAAGGCCTCTGATCCTGTGGCAGCAGGGCCAGGTAGGTACCTAGCTGGACTGAAAGAAACACTCATGTGCTCTGCTAGATCTCATGCACATCCCTCTCTTCCCTGAAGCTCGGCGGTGGCTGTGAACTGGCCATGATGTGCGATATCATCTATGCAGGCGAGAAGGCACAGTTTGGGCAACCCGAAATCTTGCTGGGAACCATTCCAGGTAATCCACACAGAGTACACTTCTGCATGCAAGTATCTAGTGTGGCAAAGTCCCTCCACAGCCTTGGCATTTCCCAGTGGCGTTTGGGCCCGTGTCTGCTTCCAGAATATGTGTGTGATACGAGGAATCCATAGGTCTTGTAGCTACTAGATGCGTCTCCAGACTGCTTTCTTTTCCACCAGAGTGGCACCCACCTCGTCCAGAATCTGGTGGGGCTATTTTTGGGTCATCTGGAGCATTCAGAAATCAGCCTGATTTACCTTCTGATTTTTGACTGGTAGCTACTGATAGGTCTGAGCAGCTGTCACTTTTCTGATCACCCATACAAGGGAAGGAATTCCTCAGCTTGCCCAGTCTCAGGTGCTCAGTAAATATACTTCTGAGGTGCCCAGAATACACCCTTTGCTTAAGTCTGAGCTGCATATAGTTTAAGTGGCTACATACAGAGTGAATGGCAGAGAAGCATGCTCTGTAATTCCTGGGGGCTGGAGCATCCAGAGATGAAATGGCCAGGAGGTGGAAGTGTGCTCATCCCTCACTGTATGATACATGCGTAAGGATCCAACAGCTTGTTGCCCTGCCCACCCTTTCCTCTTCTCCTGGCCATGCTGCATATGAGAGTGAGATCATGTGTGCATGCATGTGAGTGAGCGAGAGAGAGGTATCGGCGTGTGTCCCGACTGATCATCACAAGCTAACTGCTGTCTCCCTGATTGACCACAGGAGCAGGCGGGACTCAGAGGCTCACAAGAGCAGTGGGCAAGTCCCTGGCAATGGAGATGGTCCTCACTGGAGACAGAATCTCTGCTCAGGAAGCCAAAGAGGCAGGTAGGGATGCAAATATGTTCACTGCCCCCACCCTCCAGGTCCCTCCTGTAGCTGTCCCATCATGCCCTTCCCTAGAACACATGGTTCCTGGGGAGGGTCCCTGTCTGTGGCTGCAGGGAAGCCAAGGTCATAGTGGCTGTGTGCATTGGTTATGTGTTCCCTAATTCAGTAAGAGTCAGGGCAGAGAGGGCGTCCTCTGTTTGCTGCCAGACTTGATGGGGCCTGATCTGCTGGGGTCTCCCAGAGTACCCATCCAGAACCTTTTCTGGCTGCATTCATGGCCCTGCAGTCACTGAGAGCACAGAGCGGGAGCCGTCTTCCCCAGGCTGCAGACCCAAGTTGTCCCTTTGCTGCTGGGGTGCATGACCATTCTTTCCTATGGCTGACTCTCAAGCTGATCCTGCATCTGGCAGGTGCTTTCTAGTCTGGCGCTCCTAGTGCAGAGGTGCTGCCTGGCACTGTCTCCTCTGTCCAGCGATAAACCAGCCAGAGAAAGGGGACATTGCACAGGGGAGGAATTCCCATCCAGTAATGTCCCTACACTGTCACAGCATGACTGTGGCTGGTGTGATGGCTCAGGGGGCTCTTCAGCTCAGCCCAGCAGGCCAGGAACGTTCCCAAAGGGAGGAAGGGACAGGGCTGCTCTATGCACATGGTGGCTAAAGAGGCTGGCCAGTGTGAAGTGCCAAGCTTGGCAGCTGGTACTGGGTTGAGGGGACTTTGTGGAACAGAGTTAGGCGTGTGCTGGAGCACATCACTGGGTCAGCAGCAGCCCTCTGG
Source organism: Podocnemis expansa (assembly GCA_007922195.1). Classification (NCBI taxonomy): domain Eukaryota; kingdom Metazoa; phylum Chordata; order Testudines; family Podocnemididae; genus Podocnemis; species Podocnemis expansa. The sequence continues at coordinate 46,550,039 of ML681981.1, read as the reverse complement.
CCCCCGGCTAGGAGAAATGGATAACAGCCCACCCCCAGGTGGACTTTCGGCCCTGTAATTGGGCACAAGCTTGTTGTAAGCGCCTGGATCCTGTGGTGTCATTTTGCCTCGCTGTAAGAAGGGGATTTGGGACACGGTGCCCACTGCTGCAGCTGGCACGCAGCCATGGGTGGTGGCATCTCATTGGTTCTGCAGGCTTCACTCAGGTGCTTTCAGCTTTGTCCCCCACAACTGGTCAGGGGAGCTGAAATGGCAAAGTAGGGCTCCACGCTGCTTCTGGCTCCCTCAGCTAGGCTCATTTTAGTGCAGGAGGGTTTTGCTAACAGCCAAACTTGGCCTGGGCTCTGAATCCTGCTAGGCTCATTCTGGCTGAGGGCCGGTCAGCCACAGAGATCCTGCCACTGGAGCTGACTTTAGTCTAAGGAAAACTGGACTCCAGCTACCTCTTGTGTAGCCCTGCAAAGCCAGCACAGCCGAGGGCGAGAGGGCTGCGGGGCCTGACCAAAGGTGTTGGGTGTGAATGCCACTGCTTGAGGCTCTACTTCTAGCACCTCAGTTCTAGAGAGCTGAGGATTACTCACTGTTTAGCACAAATGGCAGCAGACATGGCTCTGAATGCCCATGGGGAGCGTGTGTGCAGGGATAGAAAGGGATCGTTATGCACAGTCATGTCCCTGGCTGTAGCCATGCTTTGCTTCAGCATGGCTTTGTGCCAGCTAACTGACCTGCAGTTCATGGCTGGCAGCTTCCCGGGCATGCTCTGTGTTACTGGTGTTGGACTTTGCACCCCAGGCCCAGCTGTCCGATGAGCAGGGCTGCACTGTGCTCTGGTCTGAAGCCTGGTGCTGGGAACCGGGAATGTGTTCTTGGCTGGGAGCATCGAGGGATGACACAGGGATGCTGAGTGCCAAGTATGGACTTTGTCCAGTAAATTGCCCCCTCCTTTCTAGGCCTGGTCAGCAAAATCTATTCCGTGGACAAGTTGCTGGATGAAGCCATCAGCTGTGGGGAGAAGATAGCCAGCAATTCGAAGCTAGTCACAGCCATGGCCAAGGAAGCCGTTAACGCAGGTACAGGCCGTACACAGTGATGGCTGAATGGGAGTGGGTGCACTGGGCTGATGCAGCCCTTTTGGGCTCAGTGGCAGGTTGAGGTGCTCTGGGACCGTTGAGCCTCTCACAGCATTGCTGAGGAAGGACATTCGAGAGTTAGGAGTTTGCTTGAAAAAAGTTATACCGTGGCTTTTAAGGCCAATGTGCCTGCTGGCCAGCACCTATACTGGGGATCAGCAGCGCAGGCTCAGTAAGCCACCTGTGGCTCCCTGAGCATCCTCTTCTGGCTCCCTGGCAATCTCCTCCAGGGACCCAGGTTTGCTCCAGGGACTTCTGGCTGGCCCCAGCATCATGGCCAAATCAGGGTTGCTGGGGTCGTCGCCACCCTCCCACCACAACCACATGAGCTGGAAGCAGCCCAGCAGCCCCGCCGTGGCCCCTAGTGCTGGCAGGGGGTGTACGGGTGGTGTGCGCTTCCTCTGTCCCTCTCTCTGCTGACAGGGCAGAGCAGTGCTGCCCCACCTACCCCCAGCCGGCTGTCCCTCCCAAGAGTAGCAGGTGGAGTGCTGCAGCTTGCAGAGCTGGGGCCCTGGAATGGCCCACTGCGAGGAGTTCAGGCTGCTTGGATCCAGCCACCCCAGGCCTGAACAAAGGCTGCCTCACCCCAGGCCCTGGGTCGGGCCTGTTCAGCCCTGGGATGGGCGGGTCGAAGGGGCTTGAACTCCACGGAGCAGGCCATTCCAGGCACCCGCCTCCACAAGCTGCAGTTCTCCACCGGCCACTCTTGTGGGGGGGATGGCTGTCTGGGGTAGGTGGGGCAGCGCCACTCCATCCCACCAGCAGAGGGAGAGAGAGAGGGAGCGTGCGCAGCCTACACACACCCCCGCCAGCATTAGGGGCACAGCACAGCTGCTGGGCTGGCTTGAGCTCATGTGGTTGTGGTTGGAGGGTGCGGGGGAGCGGCTTTTCTGCTCTTTTGGGTTGCCGACGCCGTCCTATACAGAGCTTTCTCTCCAGAGGGGTGTGCCAGTAGTTCAGGTGTGCTCCCGGCTTCTCCAAAACAGAGCCTTTATCTTAAGGCCAACAATGTTCAGAGAAAACTGGGGAGAGGTCTAAACACATAGTAAACCTCCCTGGGATCACCGCCCATCTTCACACAGGGCTGGCAGGCTGGAGTGTGGCCTCCCTTGGACACAAGGCCATGTCTGTTTGTTGGCTCAGAAAAGACAACTTGGGGTCTGTGCAAACTCAGATTTCTATAACAGAAACCTTGTGTGCCAGCCCACTGAAAACAGATCAAAGCCGCTCCTGCCCCAGTTCCCAGGTAGGCAGGGCTTAAGGGCTGGGTGTTTGCATGGTGATTTGAGAAATGTACACACGCACCCAGCACTGACATCCAGAGCTAAGAAAGTGTATTTTGGGAAGGGGATTTACCTGCTTTCTCTAAACCCTTGGGGTGGCCATGGCTGGAGATGGGAGAGTGGAGGACAGCCAGGCTCTGTGGTGGCACTGACTCTTTTGTCATTCAGGGGTGTGGCTGGCTGCTTCTTGCTCACATGCTCAGGGTCAGATGATGGCCACATATGGGGCTGGGATGGAATTTACCCCTTCTCCGGTTGGCAGTGACCTTGGGGGCTTTTTTTGCCTTTCTTTGCAGCATGGGGTGTGGGTTACTTGCCAGGACTGTCTGGGTTTATGTCACTAATCATTTCTCTGCCATTGCGGGGCCCTCAGCCACTGGTGCACCTCCACTCCTACCATTCATTGCCTGAAGTGTGGACCAGTCTGGTCTGTGGGCTTCGGTCTTTGGTCTCATTTTGGTTCTTTGTGTCCGGAGGCAGGTGGGGCTGGTAGCCTGTGACAGACTGGAGGGCAGACGAGGCCTCTGGCTTTGGTGACCCCTATCGTACAGCTCATGCTTGGCTCATCTCAGTGCAATGGCCTGTGTCTGTCAGACCTGTCAGTTGTACCTAAAACCTTGCAAATGTGACCCCAGTGCAGCTGCTGCAGTGACGTGCAGGGTGATGACTAGGGTGCTGATGCTTTTAATGGCAGCATCACAGTCCCAGCCTGCTCCCAGAGAGCTCACACCATGCAGACTGTGTGGAGTGGGGAGGACAGGGAGGTGAGCAAGTGGGAGGTTCTCTTGTTTAAAGGCAGTAGGCTGTGCATGTAGCTTCCTGTCCTCCAGACTCTTAGCAGCTGGGAATGAAATGGGGTAGGTGGGGTCTGGAACTTGCATGGTTCTGGCCATTAGCTGGCAGAGGTGGGACAGTGCGAACACCCCAGTTCTTTTCACAGGGAGCGGGCTGGATCCAATCTGTTCCCTCTCTCACCACATCTGCCGTTGGTTCTTCTCTTCTAGCCTTTGAGATGACACTAGCGGAGGGGAACAAAATGGAGAAAAGGCTCTTCTACGCCACCTTTGCTACAGTGAGTATAAGCACTGCCCTGTGGGCTGCTTGTCCATAATGTGACTCTTGTGCAGACCCTGCCTCTGATCTGTTGTGTCTGTCTCAGGATGACCAGAAGGAAGGAATGACGGCCTTTGTGGAGAAGAGAAAGGCAAACTTCACAGACCACTGAACGCCAGCAGGGCTGTGTGCTCCGTGGGCCTCATCCTTGAGGAGCTGCTGAGTGGGAATGTCTGCGCTGATCCCCACGGAGTGTGGGACTGCTGAATAACATGCACAGCAGTAACCAACATGTGTGCCTAATCCAGTGTCGCTGGCCTGGAAGGAAGGACTCCTCAGTTCAGAAATGCTACATTATCAAGGGCATTGGGCTAGCACATGGCAGTGCCTCATCCAACTGTTTTGTCCTTTCCACATAATCAGCTGATGGGGAGTGGGGAACATGTCTGATCTGAACCTCAAGTGATTTGACACTTTTTTGTCTGTGGTAAGAAAATCAGAAATGGCAATGGTCACGTGATCTTTATTAAGCAGGCTCCTTGGCCATGTTGGAGCACTTGGACTAGTTCTGACGAGGTGCACTGAACGCTTAGGTTAGCTGGCTCAGTGAGTGTAGAGAACGAAAGGTTCTTGAGTTTGGGTGAACTGATGCTGCCCTGTCACTGTGGCAGGGACTTGTGGGCTAGGCCCCGTAGGTGCCATTGGTAAAATGAGTGTAGCAAACAGTTAACCTCCAACTCTAAGGATGGTCACCATTTGCAGACTGTTTCCTGTCCTCAGTTGGCCCCACTGAGCAGGAAATGGGCCCCCTGCTCTCCCATGGCTGGGCTTGGGGGGTCTCTGGAGCCAGCTTGGCCCTTCTGCCTGCCAGCCTGTTGCAGCAGTGGTGTCCCACAGGCTGGCTGGCAGGAGTCTTTGGAAGCTCCTTTGCTAAGTTGGTCTGATTTCCTCGTGCTGGTGCCCAGCTCCCAGCTGCCACCCCCAGCTCACCAACAGGATTGAAGTGCTGGTGGCCTGGCTGTTGGAGACACTCTTATGCCAAGCGTAAGAGTGGCCAGACTGAACAGAGCAGAGCTCCATCTCGTCCACTGTCCCACTGCTGAATGAGTGAAGGTATAAAGAGCCAGTAGTGGGTATAACCCTAGGGCTGTGTCTGCTGTCACTGGTTGGTTCATGTCTTGGCTAAACACCAGGGTGGCTACCCTAGACACATGACAAATTGGTTTCCACAGCAACCAGGAATGTCTTAAGTACATACCCTCCTGACCCATTGCCCATCCCACTGCAGCCACACTATTCTGCCTAGTTCCTTAGCTGGAGGAGAGGGGTTCCATTGCCTGCCTGGCTGGCAATGATGCCTCGCCTCTCCTGGGCTGGTGGACTGCAGGAGGCTCTGCCACTGCTCGGATAATTTCAGTCAAGGGAGGGTAAATGGAAAGGAGAAGCCCCTGGCCATTGATTGACTCCACTGGCTAAAGCTGGCTCCCAGGGCTAGGTTGAGGTAGGTGTAGGGAGTAGAGTTAAGGGTATTGAATGTGACGCAGAATTCCAGTGCTGTGGGATTACATTATCACCTCTCCTTTTCAGTTACTCTCTGTCTGAACAGTTTAATCAAGTGTTTTATCCTGTGGGAATTTCTTTACTGACTTTATACAGTCAAGGAAATAGCCCAGTTCCATTACTGCAAGGAAATGTTGATCCTCTTCCACTCGGGTACATTGCAGGCTATTGGTGCACCTCTGGTCTGCAGCTTACCATCTCAGCTGTGCCTTGCCCTGCTCCTTTGGCAGTGGCCTGTTAGGGTCTGTTTATGACTCCACATTTCTGGCGCTTGTCAGGTGGTGAGGCCACAGCCATCTCCTGTCCCTGGTATGGCTTTCTCCAGCTCTGACTGTCAGATCCTTGCTGCCCTAGAAGTTCTGACCTTCATGCCAAAGTGCTGTTTTGCCACTATGTGTGCCCACATTGGGTTCAGATGTCATACTAAGAAGAACAGTGGAGCTATGTGTATACTGCAGCTTCCGTCAGGGGTGGTGGATCACAGCCATGAATGATGCCAGATTAGGTGTGCGTTCTGCTTGCCAACTTAGCTAGCCCATCCTGGGATGTCAGGTTTAAGCTCCCTTGTTCCTCTCTGGTACAGTGCAGAAGAGAAGGCAAATGATCACCAGCTCACTCTCCTCTGCTGTCATGCACAGTTGCCACTCCTGTGAACAGTTAGCTTCCATCTTCATGATTTCATGCTGCTTTATACACTGGGTGGGAGGGGAGATTTTAAAGGGCGTTCCTAGCCGTGTTTCCTTTCAATGTCCACTTCTTGTGACCATAGAAGACTTGGGGGGCTTTCAGACCTGGTAGGTTTATGACAGTATGGAAGCCTGTGCAGTATTTTAGTGTGAACTCAAATACATTATTCCATTTTTGATGCTGCCCCTATTACCACAATGCCTGGGTGCCTTCCAGAAGTGCCATAAGCAACACGACGACTAATCTTTGTTACCTGTCATTTTCTTCCTGACATGAGATTTAAGGGCTCTGTTTTCGTTATTGAAGCAGCTCAGAGATGTGCTGTGGACCATCATGGCAGTTCTGTGGGCTGCCACTAGGTGGGGCACAGAGCTCTCTGTTGGGATTGCCCTGGCCCTGGCCCCTTATAACCCTGGGGAAAAACAATTGAGGCCCCAGCTTCCAGTTTTATATAGTAACTAAAGCGAATAGACAAAAACCTAGGAGTGAAGACATCCAAACAGATGCATCTCAAATCATCCAGCTCATCTGATTATCAGAGTGATGAAACCATAAGCACTGTGGGATGGGCTGTGTCCTGCCACTACTGACCCTTGAGAACTGAAAACAGCCCCCAAAGTCTTAGGCAGGATGGTTGTTGCAACTCCTGTGCATTCGTCAAGCCTCTGGAAGCTGGGGTAGGGTTGGAAACTCTAACCAATGGCTTTCTTGGTTTTCTTTAGTTGCCAGTGACAGTCAGCAAGGGTTTGAGGGTTACACCATTGCTGTTGTATGTTGTGGGATTCTGGTACAAGAAACAAGGACTCTTATCAGGTGTGGTGGAGTTGCATGGCTAGAGACTAGCAACTGAAGCCAGAAGGAGGTGATGGCCAGAGGCCATCAAGCAGTGGCTGCTGCTTTCCTTTAAATTTGTGGGGATGGTGACCTGGCACTTAAAACTTTCTGAAAAGCATTTTGTTGATTCAGAGAGGGGCAGTCCTCTTCTGTCATCGCCTAATGTTGGTTGATGAGGTTTTCTTAATGCAAACAGGGAATCTCCCCCCTCCCTTGAAGTAATTTCTGGCTCAGAAAATCCAAATTCCTATAGATGCTCTCTGGTTTGAGGCATTTGAGACCCTGGGTCAGTTGGCAGACATTACTGTGTGCACAGCTAGCAGAACTGATGCTGAGATCACAGGAAAACCTGAAGTTTGTGCTTAGCACTGCATGTATCATTTGGACTGGCAAAATTGAGGCAAAAGGTGAGACTTCTGCTCTTCCAGAGTACAGACTATTGCTCTGCAAATTGAGGTTTTGAGGTTCAGTTTTCATGCATTGGCTCGTGGAGAGGAAGGTGGCAAGTTTGAGGATGGGCCTTAGTGTCTTTGGGCAGTCTGGGATCATACACAGACAGGCCCCACCCTTTGAATACTCGATCCATTGATCTAATGTCCATGTTCATCCCAGAACTTGAGACTCATGCTGATACACTGGGCTTAAGCCAGCACGTGTCTCGAATGTGCAGATGAGCCCTCAGGTCTGAGCTGGCCTCATGAAGGATTCTGAAAGGCAAGACTCTCTCGGGTTCCATGGCACTCCAGAGTTGTGTTCCCACGGTAAAGATCCAGGGCAGAAGAAGCTGCTATCTTTGGCTAGTCCCCACATGTTGCCCAAGCAAAGTTCTTCACAGGTATCCTAACCTCGAGGGGCCAAGACCCTGGGAGTTGGAGCTTTCACGGTGAGTTCTTTCCTCCTAAGTGCATCTCGGGCATTTGAGTTAAAAACCAAAGTGACTAAAATGTCTTTCCTCTTGTGGAGGATCTGGTCTTCCTTCCATGGAATGGGTCTGTAATGCATTCCATTAGCTCTCCAGGCCCCAGCAGAGCTGGCCAGCAAGCTGTACAAAAACATCCAGTGGGGGAACAGACCTCCGTGAGCAGTTGTGAGCCAGTCCCTTAGCACTGTGTGAAAGAAAGTGCTTTATTTCTGCTCAGTGCCAGCTGGGCTTGTGTCTGAGCCTGCCCTTTTATTCTCCTGTTAGTACCAGCTGGGATCAAGGCCCCTATGTGTGGCACTGTCGCAGTCCCAAAGAGTTCATATGACTTTAGGCCAGGCAGGCGCAAGGAGTACTATGTCTGCCCAATGGCTGCGAGCTGAAGGGCAGTGACCTGGCCCGGAAAGGCAGTGGCAGTGTGGGGAGTAAAGCTCAGATTTCCCACACCAGGCCATCGCTGTGCTCCCCAGCCCACCTATGGTGTGTGCTGGCATCTCCCCCAAGCTTCAGCATGTGATCCCTGCACTGGACTGTCAGCGCAGCTGTGTTTGCTCTTATGCCATCTTCCCCACCCCAGAGCTTCCAGTCCTGCCTTGCCAGAGATTTCTGGTAGCTCCAGATGGGCTCCATGGGAGGAATCCTGCCTTGGCTGACATCCTCACTGCTGCTGTCAAGCAAGAGCTGATGTGTCTGGGGCAGTGCTCACAGGCACGCAGTACTCAGGCTGTGGTCAGCCAGCCACTGGTCTGGCCTGCAGCCTCCAGTCCTTTCCTATGGGAGGAAAACTGGAGTTGGTTGTCCCTGTCCAGTCTGCACACAGGCCTCCTGTCTCTGACGGCAGCATCCCAAACACTCCTGTCAGTAGTGCGGAGATGCCGTTGCTCCCTGACAAGTTGTCCCTGGAGTGTGTATTGGAGACAGGAAGGGCCAGACTCAGCTCTGTTGACTTGGTGTGGTTTCATGGGGGAGGAATTGGTCCACTTGAGTCAAACTGATGCGTTCTCTGCTTTAATGCCAGGTCTTGTGATTTTTCTGCAAGTCTTGTGCTAGTTGGTGTTTTTAACTCCAGGGCCCAGCTCCTGGAGGCTTGTGATTAGCTGGGACTCTCAGCTGTCCATGGAAAATTCCCTTTCCAGGGCTGCTGGTGATGGAAAAGCTTAGAACTGACTTGAATGCCAAATCAGCCCACATGTAGTTTTACAGAACCTCCCTCTTGTTGAGCCAGCCTCATGAGTTCTCTGTGTCCTGCTGATTAATTTTGAGCACCCTTGTTTAATGAATACTGGCTTTGGTGTGGTAAGCAATCTGGTTGAGAATGGGCTGCCTCCCCTTCCTCCTTGCTAATCAGCATTAAGTCTAATTAGCTAAAACCACCTGGGCATTAACACCATTCCTGTCTCAGCCACGTCTCCTGCTTTCCCTGCTGATGGATACCATTGTGCTGGGAGTGTTGGGTTTCCCTGTCAGCTGGGGGCCTGTCATCAGCTGTAGCCTGCCTCTCCAGTTACCCTGTGCCACGGGGTTTTACATGCCAACCTAGGAGGGCCCATTGTTCCCTGTCAATGACCGACAGGAGCTGAGCTGGCTTCTCCATTGCTTTTCATTAGCTGAAATTGCTGTCTGGGGGTGCTGGCATCTGCTGGGGTCAGGCAGAGCAATATCTCCTTTTGGGGGTGGGGTGGGGGGAATGTGGGGTCAACGGAGAGAGGCAGTGGCCTTTGGGCACAACTGTGGCTTGGCCTTGGCAGAGTGTGGAGCCTTGTGCTCTTACCTGACTGGAAATGCTGGGGGGAGGCCCAGGGCTGCTCCTGCCACTGGCCTGCAGGGGTACCTGGGGTCAGTCACATTCTCGCTCTGTGCTTTGGTTAGCCCTTGGTGTAAAGCAGAGGTAGCAGCTCTTCCTCCTTCCACAAGGCTAGCCTCAGCCTTTGGGGATGGGTCATGCTGAAATTCTGTCCTGGCTGTGTGGAAGGGAAGCTGGTTTCCATCAGGCCCCAGTGTGGGCAACCTCTCTTGGTCAGCTGCTTTCCAAGCCCACCATGCTTCACTCTGGTCTCACTTGTCAGGGAGAGCCATTCAGGGCTATGGGACCTGAGCTGGTGTTCACTATCCAGCCTGCCTGCAGGTCTGTCTAGGCTTAGCCTTCTGCAGCAAGGAGGTGAGTTGGTAGCTCTGTGTGAGGTAGGAGGCTAAGATCCAGGGCCAGGACCCCATTAGGCAGCACCTAGTGCAGTCTTGGAGCTAGGAACCAGCTCATCCAGGATTTCTAGACTATGGCCCTGCTAGGCAAAGCAGGGATGGTTACCTACTGTAGCCAAGGCCCTGAGAGCTCCCTCATTCCCCATGCCCCAGTGGGTCCAGTCTGTTTCTCACTGGTGGGTATAGCTGGATTCCCTGGTTCATGGCATGGTTTGGGGGAGAAGAGGGCCATTGCCCTCTTAATTAAGGTAGGCCTTATGGGGAGCAGGGAGGCTCTGTGAATTTAGTGTGATGCCCCAGGACAGGCTTCTGCCACCAACCCCCTGCCTCCCATATTCTTCTTCCTTGCTCTGCTGCAGTCTAAGGTGCCAGCTGTTTGGTGATCCTGGTGGAACCTTTGACACCACACATGATGTCTCTGTAGTGGGAACCCAGCATACAACCCAAGGCCAGGGCAGTACCAGCAGCATCAAGTCCAGCTGCAGGAACTGGTTCCAGTCACTGGAGTGGACAGCCACCCACCCCCAAGTTCCCCCCCTCTGCACTGGTAGCCCAGGTAGTGATAGAGGGAACTGCCCCCCACAAGCAGTCAAATTACACTTGTGGTTTGCAGCTTTGCTGATGAATGATCCTTAGGTCTTTTGCACAGGCTGCTCTGGGCTCCATGTCTCGTGGAATGTCCCTGTACCTGTGCATGTGCATGCAGTCGGGCCCTGGCACCTCTGCCGTGTCCTTGGGGCTTTACACTCTTTCTGTGGAGCATGGTCCAGTGGCCATGGGGAACTCTGGCCTGCCCACTGCTCTCTTCAGGGAGCATGTCTCTGCATGGCAAATTCAGCCATAGCTGGGGCTGCTACCATCACCTTCCACAGCTAGGGATGCCCTCTGGAATGCCCATCTGCATGTGGGGATACCGTTGGCAACAAGAAGGCTGGATGTGTAGGAGCTTTGTCTGCTGACCATGAGCCTCTGGCCATCACCTGCTTCTGGCTACAGCTGCTAGCCTCTGGCCATGCAACTCCATCACACCTGATAAAGAGTCTTCATTTCTTGCACCTTCTCTCCAAGCCATGCCCCAGGGTCACACACACAGGCTGTTGCTGCTTGGTGATGTGGAAAGTTGGGTCACAGGACTGCATTAACTGGGACCATTCCCCTGGGCTCATGCCTGTGCATGCAGGGTTTAGCCTTAAGAACAGCCATGCTAGGTCAGACCAATGATCTGTCTGGCCCAGTATCCTGTCTTCTGACAGTTGCTAATGCCAGGTGCTTCAGAGTAGGTGAACAGAACAGGTCATAGTCAAGTGATCTGTCCCGTTGGCCATTCCAGCCTCTGGCAGACAGCAAACCTTGTCCATCTGGATAATAGCCTTCAGGAAATTGTTGTTTTTGAACCTCATTATAGACTTGGCCTTCACAACATCATCTGGCAAAGAGTTCTACAGGCTGATGGGTATTTGTGAAGAAATACTTTCCTTTTTTGTTTTTAAACCTGCTGCCTATTAATTTCATTTGGCAACCTCTAGTTTTTCCTCTTATGAGGAGTAAACATTCCTTATTTACTTTCTCCACACAACTATGATTCTATAGACATCTATCATCCCCCCCTTAGTTGACTTTTTTTCCGAATTGATAATCTTCCCGTATAGTGTAGCTTTTCCATACCCCTGATCATTGTGGTTGCCCTTTTCCAATCTATCTTTTTGGAGACAAGGTGACCAGATCTGCAGACAATATTCAAGATGTGCTTTTACTATAGATTTATAAAGGCAATAGGATATTTTCTGATTTCTCTTTCCCTTTTCTAAGGGTTCCCAACATTCTGTTAGCTTGTTTGACTGCCACTGCACATTGAGTGGATGTTCTCAGAGAGCTATCCATGGTGACACCAAGATTTCTTTCTTGAGTGGTAACAGCTGGGCTTTGTGGCACAGCTGGCCAGCATAGAGGAGAGTGCTAAAAGCAGGCAATGAGAATGGGGCCTGTGCTACATTTGACATGTGGGGTCTTAGCCCTGGCAATTCCTCAGTGCTGCTTGGGGCCAGGTGCTGGACTAGACCCAGGAGGGCTGGTCAAAGGGGAAGACTGCTGGCTGTGTTGTGCAGCAGGTGCAGTAAAGCTAAGGCCTGGCTGGAAATTGAAACCCTCTCAGCTGGAATTCTGGTTCAATGTCTTAGTCTCACAGCTGCCTCCCCCTGTTTGTGAGGGCAGGGCAGGACAGCTCCTACAGGCCAGAGGTTATGATCCAGCCCTGGGATGAGAGATTTGCCTTCCAATGCAAGATGTTCATTTCCTTGCTCCAGCCCTGTGTGCTAGGCTCCCCTTCCAACAGTGCTCTCCCTCACCAAGGACCCAAGGTTTCAGAGCCAGTGGTAGAGGGTGTGCCCCTGGGGGAAGCCTATGTCCAGCTCCCAAGCCCTATGCTTTAGGGATCTCTGCCCTGGCAGTAGCTGGCTCCTGCTCCCCCTGCATGGGTCCAGGGCTGTCAACAGGTGGTGCCCAAGAATCAGGTGTGGAGCTGTGTATCTGTTTGCTCTGGGAAGGCTGAACTGTAGTCTTCTGGGCCAGGTGCCAGCCCCACATCCTGTATTGGCTACAGACCTATTTGGGGTCTGTGCCCTCATTACTCTTCCTCATGTGGGGTCAGTGCTCCCCTCCCAGTAATCAGCCTCCAATCACCAGTCCCCTGCCCCAGTGACCTCCCTAGGTGGAGCCCAGTGCCCTCGTCCCCAGTAACGAGCCCCCTAGAACTGAGTCCTCTGCCCCAGTGATCTATCCCACATGGAGCCTAGTGCGCCCTTCCTCTGCCCCTGCCATCTGCCCCCAGCACTTTCCCCCCATGATCAGCCCACTGCCACTGTCCTGTCCCCATTGTCCAACCCACAGTTACCTGTCCTCTGCCACTCCCTTGGCCCCAAGGCCCTGCCTCAGTGACCAGCCTGTGCTCCAAACCACCTGCCCTGGCCCCAGCGACCAATGCTAGCAAGCAGCCCCTGTTTTCCAGTGATGAGCTCCTGCCTGCCCCACCAAGGTGGCCAGTCCTTCGGGGCTAGGTTGCTCTCCTTGTGGTAGCCTAGAAGGAGTTAATGAGGCTGAGCTGGGACCAATTAACCAAATAGGTACCAGCTGAGGGGAATTAGGTAGTGCCAGGTGAGGGGGCCCAGTTGAGAAGGAGCAAGTTGGGGTAGAACAAAACTGGGAAGTTGACAGCTGTAGAAGGATGTAATGAGGGAGATTGTGGCTACCTTTGGAGTGCTAGAGTAGGGGGGAAATGCCAGGACAGGCTCCACCCTGCCAGCTGACTGTGGGCCCAAGCCCAGCAGGCAGGGTTTGTCCAGAGAGTGATGGAGCTGAAGCCTGTGAGGTGGAGCTGGAAAAGCTCAAGGGAAAATTGCAGACTATGGTCCCTCAGTAGGAGCCTGAGGTACAGGATGGCCTTGGCAGGTCCTGCCAGCTGTTGGGGGAAGTGGCACCATCAGTGCAGTGAGAGAGAAGATGGGCATTTTGGGGAGAGAGACATTGATAATCTCTGGAAGGGGAAAGCACACAGGGGCCTGAGTGGAGGGCTGAGCCACGAAGGGAGAGCTAGCTCTGTGTTGTGCTGAGGGAGGTGGCAGAGTGGGCTGTAGGAGGAAGTACCCTAGTAGTGAGTATATCCCGTAACTCCCAGCAACTAGCTCCTACTCCCCCCATCCAACCAGAGGTATCATAGAATCAGAGGGTTGGAAGGGACCTCATAGGTCATCTAGTCCAACCCCCTGCCAGAGGCAGGACCATTCCCACTAAACCATCCCAGTCATGGTTTTGTCCAGCTGGGCCTTAAACACCTCCAAAGATGGAGATTTCACCACCTCCCTTGGCAGCTCATTCCAAGGCTTCACCACTCTCCTAGTAAAAAAAAAAAAAAAAGAAAGTTTTTTCTAATATCCAGCCTTGACCTCCCTAACTGCAACTTGAGACCGTTGCTCCTCGTTCTGTCCTCTGTTATTAATGAGAACAGTCGAGCTCCATCTTCCTTAGAGCATCCCTTCAAGTAGTTGAAGGTTGCTATCAAATCCCCCTGCAATCTTCTCTTCTGCAGACTAAATAAGCCTAATGCTTTCAGTCTTTCCTCATAGGGCTTGTGCTCTAGCCCCCTTTAATCATTTTGGTTGCCCTCCTCTGAACTCTCTCTAGCATGTCCCTGTCCTTTTTGTAGTGGGGAGCCCAAAACTGAACACAGTATTCTAGATGTGGCCTTACCAATGCAGAATAGAGGGGAATGATCACATCCCTTGATCTGCTGGCGATACTTCTTTTAATGCAGCCCAGTATGTAGTACGACCCAGTAGGTAGCCTTTGGCAATTGGGGGTCTTAGGCAAAGAGCCATTGTAGGGCCCACTAAAGGCCCCACTGCTGCCCTCATGGTGGCCCCACTCCCCCCTGCAGCCCTAACCACCACCCCCAGAGTCCCAACTTCCAGCCACTGCTCCGTCTATGGCTCTAGCTCCATCCTCTGTAGCACTCCTCGTGGCCCTGGCTTTCCCCTGGACCTAGTTTGAGGAGAAGCACTGGGGACCCTACCGCTTGTGGGGGGGCACAGACTGCTGGGGCCAGAGGCTGCACTGCTGGCCCACCCTCTCTTTCTCCAGAGGGGGCAGAGCAGCACTCCCTTCCTACCCCAAGCTGGCCACACTGCCCCAGGGAAGGGAGGAGACTGGCCGGTACAGAGCTGTAGCTTGTGGGGGCATGGCCCTGGAGTGGCCTGCTCCAAAGAATTCAGACCGCTTTGTTCCCAGGTCCTGGATCAGGCCCATTCAGCTCTGTGGTGGCCACGGGCAAAGGGGCCAGGACTCTTGGGAGAGGGCTGCTCCAGGGCTCCACCTCCACGCCCGCCTCCCTCCCCCTGGGGAGACATGGTCGGCTAGAGGTAGGTGGGGAGCGTTGCCCCACTCCCATTGGAGGGAGAAAGGGTGGGTGAGCAGCACAGCCTCTGGCCCCAGCAGTCCTGTGGTGGGAGGCTAGGGGGAAGTGGGTTGCTGACCCCAACTTAGGTTAGGTGAAGCGGGTAACCACTATGGGTCCCTTGCTGCTTGGGGCCCTAGACAGCTGCCTGCTTTGCCTACCCTAAAAGCTGCCTCTGCCTCCAACCCATCCTTGCTGCGTTCTTGCCAGCTGCTTCTCCAGCTCCTGTCCCCCAACAGCTATGTTGCACTCTTCTGTAATGTTCCAGAGCACAGCTCCTTTCAAACTTGGGTGTCTCATGACCCTTTACTGCTGTAGCCCCCATCTGGGCTGCTCACAGTCAGTCAGCCAGTATGCAACTCACACCCTGAGTGTCTGTGTTTCCATAGTCACAGTCTGGCTTCTGCCAGTCTTGGTTACCACTTGCAGTGTCACCCCAACACGCTATCAGTCCTAAGCTTTCCTCCAAAATGTATTCTGTACTGTCCAGGCCTCCCCTGTGCACTCCAGATATATTAAGCCCACTGCCCCTCTAAGGCGATCAATACATGGCTGTTTACTATCCTAAATGGAGTTACCTGCACAGATTATGGCACTGGAGTAGTATTGGCTAAAGAATAACAGATTCCTTTAACTACAAGGTGATGAGTTTTTTAAATGAGTACAAGTGTCAGGTATTAAGGTGAGAAATGCTTACAAGAGACATAAAGGTAAAATGCATCCTAGCAGTAGTATTTAACACACTAGACTTCATTAAAGGTGAAGCCTTTAAGCATGTGTTGCTAGTACCATTGCTGACCAGATTCTCAGGCCAGTGGCTGTTCATTTGTCATCTTACATGAAAGAGAGAGATGTTTAGGGAGAGAGAACTTTGTGGGTGTTTTTGCCTCTCCCTTTATAGTCCAATTCCCATTTGAAATGCATTTTCACTGAGCATGTGCAGTCCATGGGATCATAGGTTATCCTCCATGCAAATGCACCTTGGTAAGAGTCTCAACTGGGCACCACAGTCTGGATTGCTGCCCTGAGCCCTGACCTATAGGCCACTTGCACACAGCTTGCTGGGCTAGTGCTGCAGAAAGTGGGTATGTTGCTCTATCCAGTAAATATGTCATCCTGGGCCTCTACCTACTGCCTGCACTGTGAACCTGGGTCCATCTGCTCAGTCTATGTCCCCTGCTGGGGTACTGCAGATCAAAAGCTTGCTACCCCTTGTCCAATGCCTCTTCCCCTCCTGGAACAAGCCAGAATGATGAGCCAAGGCAAAGCCAGCAGGGATGCAGCCTCAGTGGCACTGGTGTGCAGTTGGGGGGGGGGGGGTACAGTAAGTAGTAAGAGGATTCTGCCAAGGGGCCTTGCCAGAGCTCATGCTGCCTAGTAAAATGTTTATAGTCCATTCAGTGCAAATAAGGGTAGGTAATAAATATATGTGGCAAGGAATCAGCCCCAGCTCCTGCTATCCCCCATGGCAGAGTCATAGGAGGCACTCGTTGGCATAGGGCTGGCACATCTCCTGTAGAGCAGGGGGAGAGTGGCTGCAAGGGTGGGTGCCTGGCTGCTGTGCAGTGAGTTTGGCTGGCCTTAGTCCAATACCTGGGGGCTGCCTGCAACTCAGCAGAACATACCTGTGTCCGGGTTGCCTTGCCAGACATCTGGGCAGAGTGTTAGGGCAGTGCTGAGGCACCAGTGATGGACATGCCCAGTGACAGAGTGGTCTGTCCTGTGGTGGGTAAAATCTCCCAAGGGCTCTTTTTGGGCCCTTTGCTGCCCCTCTCCCCAGTCCTGTGCTGGTGCACTGGGAGTAGAGGGTGCTTAGTGCTGGCCTTCTGTCTGTTCCTGCAGCACTGGGCATGGAAAGCTAAATGCACCCCTTAAACAAGAGCTGGGGTGAGCAGCCCTGTTCACCTTTGCCTCTCCTGATGCTGTTGGCTGCCCAAGCACTTTCTGCTGCCCACAACAGCTCTTCTTTTGAACCCCCGCCCCCCATCCACCCCCTTGGGACAATTGGATGCATGTGTGTCCATTACCCACTCCCCCTCCATTGGCTGTGAGCCAGCACTCTTCTAATGGCCTTTGTCATCTCTGTGTTCACAGCCTAATAGATCATGGGTGCCTGAATTCCTGTCCTGGTGCAGCTATTGAAATAAGGTGTCAGCTGGGACTGACTGCCTGGGCTGGCAGAGTAAATTTCCTCTGTCTGCTGGGAGCCTGCATTTACACTCCTGCCTGGGTTGGGGCTGGCAGTCCTCCCTGCTGCTGCCAGCTACTCCAAGTCAAGTTTGTACCATGGGACCACAGCTTGCTCCCTGCCAGCCAGGGGCCAAATGTGGGGTAAAGCTCCTGATTTCCAGTGTTTCCAGCAGGAGGAGGAACTTAGGACAAAAACAGGGTAATCATGCTGGTACAATGCCTGGTGCAGTGAAAATATTACAGCAGGTGAACTAGTCCCTCTGGGACAGGAATAAGCTGTGCTCTATCAGGCTACTTTCCAGGGTGTCACAATGGCAGGCCAGGGGGTGTGCTAATGCAAGTCTAGCAGTAAGCCCCCAGGGTTATCCCTCACAGCTGGGACAGTGTGGTGAGTGGGTGGGTTTTGCTTCGGGCTGCTTCTGTTCACAAGGGAGATGCCAATCACCCTGCAGTGGAGTGGGCCAAAGGGCCAGTGCCCCAAGGTCTGTGAGTAAGAATCTCATGTTTCTCAGCTTCTCTGGGGCAACAGCTGGACCGCCATTGTGAGGGGAGGCTGCCAGCCACCATGTGACTAGGATCAAGCAGGCAGCACCTTGCACTAGCCTGTAGGGGCTCTAGGTCTTGTTTCTAGTTCTACCACTGGCCTGCTTGTTGACCACAAATATGTCCTGTCCTCTCCATGCTTCAGTTTTCCCCATCTGTAAAATGGGGCTGACTGGATAAAAAGCCAGGGCTGATTGTAAGAGTGCAAATCATGCTGTCTTGTGTCCGTCAGAAGGGTCCTGATCTTGACTGTGACTTTA
The DNA here is from genome assembly GCA_007922195.1 of Podocnemis expansa. Classification (NCBI taxonomy): domain Eukaryota; kingdom Metazoa; phylum Chordata; order Testudines; family Podocnemididae; genus Podocnemis; species Podocnemis expansa. The sequence goes on along the minus strand of ML681981.1, from coordinate 46,532,436 downwards.
GTCTTGCTACATTCCCTCGTGCTGTGTTCAGTGGGGTGGAGGCTTTCCTGTCCTGAGAGTGGGGACATGGGGAACACTGTTTAGCCTGCTTCTGCTATGCGTTTCCCGTGTCTACCCAACACCATCTGCAAGGTAGGAAGCCTCTGGCCTGTTCAGCAAGGGGAAGAGAGATACTTTCAAAGGAACATCAGCCAAAAAATAGTACACCTTCTCCTTCTAAAAAAGCTTGTTTGGAGTGTGTAGAGCCCACCATGCTGCAGGTGCCACAAGGTTGGGTCCCTTTCGCCAGTCAGAGGTGCAGCCTGTGCGGGGAAATCAATGGCCAGTGTTTGAAATTGCACAGAAGAGAAAATAAGGAAGTGTGGCAGGGAGCGTGGGCAGCACGGAGAGCTGGCTAGGACAGAATAGCCAGGGATTGGGTTGGAAGAAATGGACAAGCCTGGAATCTGTTGTGCCAGGGCTGGGTCTGGGCACACCTGGCTCACCCCTACCCTAGGTCTGACTTGCTGGGGCAGAGGAACAAGGGTTGGGCCATCCTCGGCTGGCTCCGTGTCAGAGGCCATGGCAGCAAGGGAGGCAGTAATGTGCTTGTTACCAGTGATGGCTCATTACTAATAATAATTATTAACTGCCCTTGGTTACTGGGTGATAGCTCTTCATTGCATTAATCTCTAAGATCCCACTGGACCCAGAGGTCCTGCCCCTGGATGGACTTTGGGGTGGCTCATGGATTGTTCCCCCTGTCCACCCTGAGGCGCTGGCAGGTGTCTGCGTCCCTCACAGCTCGGGTCAGGGGGTCAAGCTGCTGCCATGGGTGTGAGGCTGCCAAAGAGCTGGTGAATGAGGTGAGTGCCATTAACTGAGCTCAGGAAGAGGTAACAAAGGAGTGAGGCAGGGGCAGCCCTGAGCCCCTGGCCTGCAGGCTTGCAGCCTGGGCTCTCAGCTGGGACCCAAGCCCAGAGTGCTGCAGGGAGGGAGCTGGGCTATGGCTATGAGGGCCCAGGGTGCATAGGTAGGTCAGGCCAGCTGGCAGTCCTAATGCCTTCTGCTCCCTAAGTTACTCCCCTCCACACCCACAGGGTCCTCTTCTGGGGGTGATGGTCACTCCAGCCCCATAGGCCAAGAGCCCGGAGAACAAGGCATTGCAGTGCTCCCCCTGAGTCCTGGTTAAGCTGCCATCTGGTGAATCCCTGTCTGGCTGTGACACACCCAGAACATCAGTGGGGTCCCTGTGGCAAGGGGATTTGATGTCAACAGCTCCAGATGGTGTGGGATTGATGCTGTGGTCCTGGGTGATGCCTACCCCAAACACCTCTTGCTATGGGGCTGCGTGCTTCATCCAGCCATTTCAGGGAACAGCTGGGCTGTGAGGTGGTCAGGGCAGCCTCTGGCCAGGTGCCCCCAAATGTCCTATGGGAAAAACCTTGGATGCACTGGGCAAGCTGCATCCCTAGCCAGCCTTGCCCATGCCAGGCTGGCCTGCCCTTCTCTGCACAGTGCCGGCACCATGGAGGATCTGATTAGCACGCAGCCCCGTTCTCACCCGCCTCCCCGCCTCCACAGGCCCAGCGACGAATTGATTTGTACGGGCATTCAGGGCTGTCCCCGAGGGACCGCTCTTCTCAGCGCCTAGGACAAAGGGCTGCGGAGGGGGGCGGGGTGCTCCCGGCACAAAGCCCCTCACAAGAGAGCCAGAGCGCCGGCGGCTCTGCTTTGAAGGCTCTCCTCCCCAGCTAAAGGTCAAACTAATAAATGTAGGGCCCATGGCAGCGCTGGGGGCACACAAAGGAGGGGGAGCACTGCAGCGGGGCCGGGCGGCCCCTCAGAGCGTGATGAACGCCTCTGGCAAAGGGCACACAGCAGGAGGCCTGCGCCAAGAAAGGGCCTTTGAGCAGCACAGTGCAGACAGCCCCTCTGCTCCCCAGCCTCCCCCAGCTGGGCAGCTGCTTCCCAGGCAGGAAACTGGCCGCAGCCGTTCCTGCCCAGCCCCACCATTGCCAGCTGAGTACCCACTGCACGTGCAGCAGCTGGCCGGGTGCCGGGTTGGTGAATCAGGCTGGGCAGTGGGGACTCTAGCCGGCACGCTGCCAGAGCCTTTGGCCTCGTGGTGTTACACAGGCACCCCATGTAACCAGCACAGCTTTCCCTTACTGCTCTGCTTGCCCTGTCCATGGCCCTCTTCCTTTCCCGTTTGCACCCTGGGCTTTAGTTCCTGGGCCATCCCACCCCATGACCCCACCAAGCCAGGGCTTCACATCAGTCACAGGGCTGTTGCAAAACAGCTAGAGCACCTCAGGCCACCCCACTACCCCCAAGTTCTGCTGCTACATGCTGCACCCAGTCCCACACATCATCCCCTCACCCTAGTGCTCCCAGCCCCATACCTCTTCCATATACTGCCCTACAGCCTCAGCCCCCAGGCTGTCCCACTGCCCCCTGAGCTCCAATGCTACACGCTTCCCCCAGTCCCACACCACCTCTACACACTGCCCACTCCCAGATGCTGCCCCCTAGCTCCACTGCTTCCAGTCCCAAGCCTGTTCCACATACTGCCCACAGCCTCAGCTCCCAGTCCAACACCCCCTCTACACACTGGCCTCTCCCATACATTGTCCCCTCACCCCACTTTTCCCAGCCCCAACCACCTTTATGCACTACCCCCAGCCTCACACCACTTCTACATGCTGTCCCCTCTCACACCCCTTCTCCAAGCCTCTTCCACATACTGCCCCACAATCTCACCCTCCCAGCCCCAGTCCTACATCCCCCCAACACACTGCCCTAGCCCCACACCCCCTCTATATGCTTCCCCCCAGTCCCACAAATTGTTCTGTCCTGGCACTGTCCCTGGACCCCTGTTACACCCCCCCCCCCAATGATACTGTCCCCTGCCCCTTCCACGTTCAAAGAAGCAGGCTCCCAGCTCCACCCTGAGTGCTCCCAGGGGCTCCAACCCCACCCACCCCCATTTGTAAACATTGCTGCTGCCCCAGGGCCCAGCTCCCTGTTTGCACAGTGGGGCTGTGCATTGTGGTGGTTTTCTGAGGCAGTTTGAGCTGCTGGAGAAGGGACAGTGACACCCCTGCTCTCTTGATTAATGGCCGAACATGGAAGTGCTGATCTAGCCCATCCCCTGTGGTGCAGCAAAGGGGCCTTTCGCAAGACAAATTGGGCGAGTAATTGCTGAGCAGTTCCCAGCAGAGAAATGAAGGGCGTGTCCCCTTGGAGAACCCACCTGGGCTCAGGTCCCAGCAGCTGCATAACAGCCATGCACTCATCGTGTTCCTACCATCTCCAGCAGGACTCAAAATTTGGTCCCAGAGCCGGGGAGGGGAAGGGAGAGCGAGCTAGCAGGATCCCCTAAACCAATCCCTCGTGCAAGGTGACCGTCCTGGGGGGTAAGAGAGGCAGAGGGAGCTGGGGAGCAGGGCTGAGTTTGCTGCTTTGCTTTGGGGGTAAATGCTGAGCCTCAGGACTTGAGTCCAATGTTCAGAGAAGCCCCTGAATGCTTAGTGAAGACACTACCTATGCCGGTGGGTGGGCTTCTCCTTCTGGGGAAGTTATTCATCTCCTGCAGAGGAGGTGGCTGTGTCGATGGGGAGCCCCTCCTTTCTGGAGGGCTATGTCAGTATGATTGCATTTCTCAGGGGATGGATTCTCTTGCTGGAAACAATCAAGATGGGCTTTGTGGAAAAAGGGGCTGAGAAAAGCGAAACAGATCAGACAGAAGCTATTCATGGAATAGGCCCCAGCCTCCCCCCAGCCTCTGTCTCTTCCCAGGCAGTCCCGATGGGGGCAAATGAAAGCTCCAAGCCTTTGCTTTCCAGTTGCAGGGCTCAGTGAAGAACTCTCCTCATCTAGCAAGTCAGCCTCTGTCAGCCTTGCCTCTGTCTGTCAGCATTCTCCCTGCTTGTGTTAAGGATGACATCTCAGATCCCTGTTTCTGTGACAGATCCTCCCACTTCTCCCCTGCTGCTACTTTTGCCATTTGGTGCATTTCATTGCCACACTTTGTAGTAGTCACTTTCACTGTCTGCCACCCACAGTAGTTCCAGGCAAAGATCCTGCAGATTTGGGTCCCCTGTGCTGTCCCCAGGGCTGAGGAAGGCCATGCTGAAACAGGAACAAGGATTTAAAACGTCTGTTTGAAAACCTCTGGCTGGCGGTGCCTTGTTAGATCATGCAGGTAGTTTAGGAATGGCCAGCACCAAAGCATTATTTTTTGGGCCTTGCGCAAACTTGTAACACAGGCCCCCTGATAATGGAAATTGAAGACTGGGCCTCAATAAAGTGTACCCTGGGCCCAGTCACTCAGCCCCAATAAAGTGTACCTTACTCCCTCTCCCAGCTGGGGGCCGTGGGAATGTCCTCACTTTGCACATAAACCATTTGATACATGGACTGGGGTTGGGCTCTGAGAACCAGCTGGGAGCTGAGCCTGCTGGAGGGACACTGAACTCACTCTGCTCCACTAACAATGTGGCTGGTGCAGAACAGCTTCCCAGTGTTTCTAGAGGGATCTGTCCTGCATGTGGGTTTTGCTACATCAGATTATGAATCAGTGTGGTTCAAACTGTGCAAACCCCACGCACAGAGGCAAGTATAAAGAGTTTTATGGGGGGGTCTAGCTTAGCCCCAGGAATTCAATGCTGGGAAAGCCTGGTTCTTCTGGCTCTGTCAGAACTGCCCTGTATGGACAAGGGCTGCCAGCAATGTGTGGAGCTGAACTGGTTGTGCCTGTCTTAGCTTCAAACACAGACACACACCCTCCATGCTCAAAACCATCACAGTGACTCAGCTGCTTCAGGACTGAGGAGTGTGTGTAGCAGTCAAAACAAAGCAGAGTCAGGACTAGGATGGTGCGCTCCTGGATCTGCTGGGAGCAAACTGCAGGAGCAAGACACATTAACAGGCTAGGCACAAGGGGGCACTGTTGTCTTTTGAGATTTTCCAGTGCTGCTTTCAACCCCAGACCCGTGGATGCAGTCCCAAGACACTTTCCTTGACCTGGTCTGGCCTTCCTGACAGCTACAGCAGCAGCCTGTGCAGGAGAGTCATAGACCAGCAGCTTCCAGCCCCTCCAGATGACTGTGCCCCTCACAGGAGTCTGATTTGTTTTGTGTTCCACCCAGTTTGAGCTCACTTAAAAATGACTTGCTCCCAGCAATCAGGCAGGAAACAAAGAAGATGTGACAGTGCACTAGCACTGAAAAACCGTGACATTCTCACTGTTACCACATCAAGAAAAAAGAAATCAATTGGACTATAAATATTGCACTTGCATCTCACTGTGCAGCGCACAGAGCAATATTTGCCAGGCACTCTCTGTATGATGTCACAGGGAAAGCTAAGCAGGCAAAGGAAGGATGGGCAAGCAGCAAGTGTCAGGGCCAAGTTGGGGTGGGTATTGGGTGGGATTTGGTGAGCAGCAAGCAATGGGGCCAAGCAGGAGAGGTGGGTGGGATCTGGGGCAGAGCTGGGATAGAGTGAGGGCAGGACTGCAAATGCAGAAGATGGGACAGGCAGCTAGCTCCCCTCTCCAAAGGAAAAGCTTCACCCACCATCCATGGTCATAAACATCAGTCCTCTTTTTTATGGGTTTGGGGAGGGGCACTAAGGGTTTGGCAGGACTCCAAGAAACTGCTGGAAGCTGGGCTTGCCAGAGAGACACTGAACTCACTTTTGACTTTTATCCTGGAATGCAGCTGGCCCTTTTCATTCACTATCACTACTGCAGTGTAGGCTGGTCTACAAAACCATGCCCCTAGAGCCTTGTCCTTCCAGGCTCCTGAGATTTGAGATCCAGCCTGTGTTCCTCATTTTATCTGTCTCCCCAGGTGGCCTGAAGCTAGAATGTCTTTTCCCTGAACAGAGGCTACTTTCAGTGTTTCAGATTCCTCCTTGCAAATATTTGGCATGGCATGTTTTGAACTGTAGATATCTCACAAAGTCCAGCTGAGGCCAAGCATGTTTGTTCCTTCTTGGGGATCCAGACAGCAGGGTGACAGGAGAATCAGTACCATGTGCTGAAGGAGACCTGCCCCAGAGCATCTTGGGCTGGACCTGCAATGGGGAAGTGTGAGTACATGTGGTTGCAAGAAGGGAAAACATCAGCAGCTGGTGAGTGGTAGAGAAACAACAGCACCCAGTGGTGGCTTGCAAGAGTGTATATTTATGATATTTTTTTGTGAGAACCAGTGTTTATAGACATGGGTGTGTGTGTGTGTATGATAGCTTGTGTAATTTGTGTTTGTGTGTTATGTCTGAGTTAAGGTTTGTTTGTGTAGCTGCAAGTGTGTCATCTGTCCATGTGTGTGTATGTGCTCTTCACTAGCACCCCATGTGCTGATTAGAGGTTGCTCATTCCTGTGTCACCACAGCTGCCTCTAGTTAGTCTCAGTACTAAGGTCTAATTCCACCGTGATCCCCACATGTGGTGGGGGTGTCTCTGGACCATGGCTGCGATGCAGGGCTGATCTCCTGAACGTGTCATTGACTAAGAAGCTGCTTGGTTTGACTGCACTGCCAAGGAACAGAACTGGGTGAGCTGGCTTCAGTCAGACATTCAGGACTGAGCACATGCCCCGACCCATGGCAGAGGAGTTTCCTGTCCCCCATATTCTGATGCTCCTCAGTTTATTTTGGAGGACTTTATCTTTGGTGGTCTGCCCCGGGGCTGCTAGAGCGCCTTAAACTGAGCACCCAGGGTGGCAGCACCCCAGAAGAGCAGCCTTGTTTGATTGTGTAGAAATGTGAGACTCCATCTTTGCCAAGAACTTGAGGATTTTTCCTCTCCTGTGCTCTCAGTGTCAGGACTAGGTGTCAGGCTGTCTGGAGTGGTGCATGACTGAGACTGCCAACCTCACAGCAGACTGTTAGGAAGCAGGGCACAGCCTCAGATGTGTTATGAATTCTGTGCTTTGATTTCATCAACTAAGTATCAGATGGGAACTCCTCAGGCACTATAACAGCTTAGCCATGGAATCATGGATGGCTTCTTTGCACCCTCTGGTCTGTCTTGCCATCCAGATAAACTTGCCTTAGTGATAAATAGTTTCTTGCACCAAAAAAACAATAGTCGGGTTACTCCCAGTTCCAAAGGACCAGGTATCCCCAGATCTGTCACCAAAGGCTGTGCTTATAACTAATCCTATAAGAAACTAACAAAGGTTTATTAACTAGAAAAAAGAAACTGGAGTTACCTGCAAGCTTAAAGTAGGTAAACTTAGCCACAGTGCAGCAAGGGGGTGCAGCTTCCTTCAGAGATAGATGGGGGGAATGGCCTGACCTCCTGCACACACAAATAAATTACAGCCTCAGGTTTCAGAAAGCTATAAAAGTTGCTGTGATGTGCAAACTCTACATGCCCCTTAGGGCTAATTCAAGCTGAAGAGCTGAGGATCCCTTGCTTACGCTTAGAAAACTTGTTCTCACCCCATAGTCCAAGCAGCACAGATGACAATTTCATCTTCTCATGGGGGTTTATTCTCTTCCTCCAGAGTTCAAGCCATAATGGGATGAGCATATCTTCTTCGGGGTATGAAAAAAACAATCAACAAAGTCTTTTGTCCACTATTTTTGATGGGCAGGAGATGACACCTCTTGTGGTAATCTAGTATGTCATACTCATTAATGCGTCTCTCCTGGCTGTGGGAGAGAATGGTCTTAGAGCAGACACTTTTATATTACATGGGTTATAGGTGTTACAAGTGAGGTTCAGCAACTCACTAAAGCCCAAACACTAAACTGAGCACTATAAATCTAATACCTCTTCTAACAAGGCTAATGCACTGGAGAGCCAGACTGATTCAGCTATGCATTTGTCAGGGCTCAGAGAGGCCTAGGACCTTGGTACAAGCTGGCACCTGGTTTGCTAGCATTGTGCTAAGCAAACATATTCTGTCTAAACTGTTTTCCAATGAAACATTGGGTTGTTCAACTCAGTGATGTGATTCCCAAGAAGTGCCCACTTTCTGGGCAAAATTTCCCAGTTCTTAAAAGGTCAAGGGCCTGAAAATGAAAAGAAAATTCAGTGTTGGCTATCCTGTGCACCCAGCCTCCACAAAGGCATCTTTCCAGAGGGTAGTCACTAGGAAACAATGAAAGCTGGTGACCCTCTTTGTTGGGGGCAGCCTCACCTTCCCCTGCAACTGCTTCAGGGAACGGCAACCATGATGACAGAGGGAGGCTGTAGTTCCAATTCCATTGATGGTGGTGGTTGAGGGCAACTGTGCCGGCCAGGGGAAAACTGTTGAGCATGAAGATGGAAATCAGGCAAGGATGCTGAAGCTGAAATAAGGAACTGCCACTGAGAAACTCACATTGAACCTGGGAGAGTGGGCAACGCTTCAGCAGCATTACTAAAAGGCTCTGTCCACCAAGCATTGCCTGTTCAAACTCTGCCTTCCTGCCTTCTGCAGGCCCCTATCATTGTGGCAGCAGAGCACTCATGCACCATGAGGCATGGGCTGGGCGATTATGCCCATTGTACAGGCAAGGAAATGAGAGACTGAGGGCCAGGTCCTCCAAGAATGCAGGTAATTAACTCCATGGCAGTCAAACAGCTCAGTGAGAATGAAGAACCTAAGTATCTTTGGCTATGTCTACATTAGCCAATTAGTCCGGACTAATTTAGCTTTTGGCTATACAAAGCTTTGCCTAGTCCATTAAGAAATTTCTTAGTTTGGACTAGGCAAAGCTTAGTTCAAACTAGTTAGTACCCCTAGTTAGTTCAAACTAGACTTGCTGCAAGGGGCCTGTGCAAGCAGGGCTGTAGCTATGGTGGGGCGAAGGGAGCTTTGCCTGAGGTGCGCTGGAGTGGCTCAAGAAAGCTGCTCTATTAAAGGGTGCATTTCACGCCACCAGCCCCAAGTGCTGCTAATTGCAAGGGGTGCATTCTGATCAGAATGTGCCCCAGGCACCGAAACAGAGCGTTACGGCTCTGTGTGCAAGAGCAGGGACTTGAATCCAGAGCTTCCCAGTCCAGCACCCAAAACATCCTTCCTTCTTAATCCCTCCAAATCCCACTGTTTGCCTTAATAGAGCAGCTGTTGCTGTCAGAAGCCAGCCCTGTCTGCATTAGGGATTCATCCAGCAGGCCAGGCCTCTATCCTCCCTGTCTGGTTGCTTCCTGCTCCTCTCAGCTCAAGGTAACCCCTGTGGCCTGGTGGTTCATGTCAGCTAGGCAGGACAGAGACAGGCAAAATGCACATTTTGTTCTCCCCAAGGAGTCTGGCTGCTCCCGTGCAATGTGCTGGCTCACTTGTGACACATCGTGTTTCATAAAGATGAGTTAGAGCAGTCCATTAGTAATCAAAGTCTTTGTGGTGGTACAGAGCCCCAGGCTCAGGAGAGTGGGGGAAAAGAACCACAAACTCAGGCTGAAAACTTGCCAGTTAAAGAGGATCTGGCGTCAAAAGAGGGAGCCGTCTCAGGGAAAATGTGCCAAACCATGGTTTGAACCACTCCAAACTAGGCAGAGTAGCATTGCTCCCAGACCGCTCATGGGAAGCAGCTGCATTTGTTTCGTATTCCGCTTATCTCTTTGCACTGGAGATTAAGATGTCTTTTATGGTCTGGCAACACAGTTCATGTTTCAGGATGAATTTACTGAGCACAGATGGATGGAAACCAGAGGGCTGCATAATCACGGGCATGCATTAAGGGGAATGACAGGGGGCTGCTAGAACACTGGGTGATGGGAAAGGCTTTATTGGTCACTATCTCTAGGGGCTTTGCAGGCCACATGATTCCTGTAGCATCCTGTACTGTGGTTCAGTTCTCATGGCTGGGGAAGACATGCTATGTGATAGACTTTGCTTGGACTGCACATCACCTCCCATGCCCAGAGAACAGGGCAAGAAGGGACCAGCCAGTGATAATGTAGATAATCAAGCCTGATGATGGATGGAGTAGGGCTGGGGAACTGGGAACTCTCAATGCAGAGGCTGAGCCCTACAGATAGTATGCTGGGAGGGAGGCTGAGATCCTTTGTCTGCTCAGTTACCCATCTCTGCAATGTCCATGGGCCCAGGTCAAACCCCAGTGACTCCTGGCAACTTATTTCATCCAGGGTGGGATCACATAGGGTATGTTCACACACACTTCTTATTTCAAAACAACAGAGGTTGTTTTGAAATAAGCACTGCCATGGCCACACGACGCACGGCTATTTCAAAACAAGCAAACCGCTTGTTTTGAAATGGCTGCCGTTCTCTCAGAATGGCTAAAACCTCATTTGGTTTCGAAACAGGGTTGTTTCGAAACCAGTGGTTTCGAAACAGCCCTGTGCGGACATGTTGTTTTGGAGCAAAGTGTTCTGAAACAAAATGTGACCTTCCTCCCAGGGTGCTAAGCACCCTGGGAGGAAGGGCTACCCCCTCAGCACCCTGGCCAGGGTGCTGAGGGGTGTC
>ML681981.1:46399911-46521624 GCA_007922195.1 Podocnemis expansa | reverse complement strand
AACTGCAAACAAGAAAAGGAAGAAGTGGGCAGGGAAATCATGGGCAATGAGTCAATCAGGGATTTCCCTGCCCCCCCCCGTACTCCCTCTGCACCCCCCTGAATTTCCCAACCCCCCCCAGTTGTCAGCTAGTAACAGTGTTATACCAAAAATTAGTGAGCATCCCCTATACTCCCCAAACCTCCCCCTACATTCCTCCAATTTCAAGTCCTGGGGAGAATACTGGAGCCAATCAAAGGCCAGCAGCAGCTCTCCAAGCCCCAGACTGAGACTCTGATTGGCTGGCAGGTCATAATCAGAGCTGAGCTAGGACTGGCTGAAGCACTTCCTGGTTCCCCTGTGCGCTGCTGACACAGATTAGCGGAGGAGCTGCAGTGGTAGATCAAACTATGAGAAGATGAAAATAGAATCCGCATCTGTGAGTCAATCCACAGCAATGGGTCTGCATTTACTCGCACCCACATCTGTGGATGCAGATACCCATGGATCTGCAGGGCTCTACTTGTTTGGGTTCAAGGAAGGGCTGGTTTGAGGGCAGAGGAGGATTAAGGAGTCTGGTGGGTTGTGGTGTGATCATGGCAACAAACCAGATGGGAGGCAGACCCTAATGGACTCCTGGGATTGGTTCTGACTGGGTGGCTGGGGGAGCACCAGAATCACCCCAGCCCCCACTGGAACATTGCTCTTCTGAGCAGCACCATTGGGGCACTGCCCAAGGGTACTCTTCGGGCATTTGCTGAGCATCATTATCCCCTCACAATGTCTTGGCCAGCTGCTCAAGAAGGAGCTGGGGGTAGCATAAACCAGACATACTCCAACTCCTTTGAGTATGACCAGTCTTTACATGCCAGCAGTGCACACGCATCTTGGCAACAGCTACACTGCCCTGCACATTCACAGCTGCAGCAACACACCACACAACCCTGGAACAGCTATACCTTTCCTTGTTTAGCTCTTTGCCTCCCCACCACCACCCCAGGGGATAAGACACACGAAAAAGGGTGGCAATGTTCATTATTTGCTACACAATTTACAACACCAAAAACAATAGCTAATGCATTTCAAATGGCAAATAGTAATAAACAAACACACATTCAGTCACTGTTACACTAAATAATCTTTTAAATGGGTAAACAGACATTTCTCCTGGATAGAACAGTTCACATCAGTTTCAGCAAAAGATAAGTTTGCTGTCATTTTCAGGAACAACTTCTGGCTCAAGTCTGTCTCTCTGCATGGTAGTCAATTGAACAGTCTGCCCATGATGTCTATTAGTAACCATTGATGTTGTGTCCAGTGGCTGCCCCTCCAGCCTTTCAGAAACCAGCAAGGGATGGGCCTGGGTGGGGCCATGGGTGGGCCACTTTGAAAGCAGGCCCAACCAATGAGATTTTAAGCAATTCTCCTTGTGTTTTTATCAGCATCTATTTTGCTTGTGACACAAGATTTGTGCCAACCCATGTCAACCACAGGCCCAGCCAAAAAATCAGTTCTCACTACGCCTTTGTGTCTGGGCATCCTCAGCAGCAGTAACATCTCCACAGTTTACCACATTCCTTTTTCTCAGCTGATCCACATGTCAGCAGGCAATCCAGAATTACTGTGTTGGACACTGGTCTTGTGACATCTTGAATGATATCCAGCAGTAAAACTATGTTCTTTAGCATATTTGTTATGTTTGCTGCTTTTGGCATAAATTGTTTTGGCTGTATTTTCTCCATTAAGTATGGTAGGATAAGGGCTAACCTTGGCCTTTCGTTCCTTCCCATTAACATCTCTGCCGGGGACAGGACTGTGGCTGACTGCAGTGTAATCTGGCAATTAAACAGCTAATGAGCCACTTTCCTGTCTACAATATCTCCAGCTATTTTTTTAATATTCTCTTTCAATGACTGAGTTGCTTATTCAGCTCACCCAGTGGATGATGGATAATAATGTGCCATTGTAATGTGTTGAATGTTGCTTTTCCTCTGTGAATTTTTAGAATTCCATGCTAGTAAAAGAACTTCCATTATCTGATACATGCATTTGGTGTAAACCCGGGGTACCAAAAATGGTCCCTAGTTTTTCTGTGATTGCTCTGCTAATGGATGAATCCATGGGCTAGATGTCTACCCATCTGGAATCTGCATCCACTAGGACTAAAAATATTTTCCCCAGAAATCACTGTGTAATCTCCTTCACTATTGCCAAGGATGACACAGAGCCACAGTAGAAGTTTTATGACTCTCTTGACAGATACAGTAAGATTGTACCTCATTCTCAACATCAGTATTCCTCTTTAGTCAGCCCATGTAACTCCAGCTTATACTTTCATTTCAGCAATTCCTGGGTGCGTATGATGTAGTTCATCCATTATTACATCATGTCCTTGCTCTGGAACGATGACCCATGCATCTCATAATACCCACTAGACTTGTACATTAAGTTCATTGCATCTCTTATAATAATGTGTGGACTTCTGATGCGCTTTGGTCTGGGGCCATTCTCTTCACATAAACTCTCCAAAAATACTGGATCTATATCAATCCGTGATTTTACCTGTAACACTGTCACTACAGGTGTGTCAGGATAGTCCATTAGTAACACTGTCTTGTCACTTTTGTCTTTTTCATACATCTCCAGTTAAGGAAAATGGCATAAAACATCTGCATTCCACTGCTTCTTCCCAGCTTTATATACCATGACATATTCATGGGCTCTTAATGTCATTGCCTGGTTTTGGATTCTGGATAACTCCACATGTGGCACAGCCTGCTTCTCATTAATCAACAAGATCAGGGGTTGTGATCAGTTCAGTTTGTAAACCCAGGCATAGCTAGCTAGCTAGATGAAAATTCTGCACCCCAGAATAACAGCTAAGCCTTCTCTCACTGGCTGTGAATAATTATGTTCAGCAGAAGATAGGCTCTGGGATACAAATCCAGCTGGTTTCACTGACCCACACTTCATCTGATGAGCATGTGACCCCTTTCTGAAGTAATATATACAGATACATGACATTGTACTAGGCCCAGAGGCCCCCTGCTGGGTCCGCAGGGCCCTGCCATACCTATCCCAGGAAAGGAGCAATAGAGGAGTCCTCCAAGCAGCCTAGAGTGGCTGCAGGAGGCATAGCCAGTCAGAGAGGCAGAAGGGAGCAGCCAATCAGGGCCTGGGAGGGCTGTATAAAAAGGAGTTCTTTGCTGAAGCTAGAGGAATGTAGGTGGTGTGCATGGCTGGCCAAAGGGAAGTGCAGCACCATGGACAGGTCAGTGCTGGCAGGGGTTGATGAAGTGAAGAAGAGCTGGCTGGCTGCTAAGCCTGAGTAAGAAAGAGCCCTGAGGTAAGGGTGATGCATTGGTGAGGGCTGGGGCTGTGGAGAATGTTGGAGCCCCAGGGACCTGAAAACAATTTTGCTAATGGGACATGGTGGTTCTTAGGCTCCATAGACTGGGCCCTAGATGGGCCAGGGTTCCCTCCATAGATCATTCGGGAAGTGGCACACAATTGGACAGAGATGATCTCTTTCCCCACTGTTTAGTAGCCCAGCTGGAAAGCTGAGGCCAGAAAAGTCCAGAGATGATAAAACCATTGCCTCCCAATAGGAAGCCCTAGGGGTAGGGCTTGATAGGAGGGGCAGGACTGGTTTAAAGACTGCAGATGCACCTGACCAGAAAGGATGCTCATGAAAGGTGGGTACCATGCTGTTACAAGAGCCATTGTAAATGGCGGTAAATTTGGCAAAAACTTACTGGAGTAGTTCAGCAAAACAAAATCAGAGTCGTGTGACACTTTAAAATTATTTTTCACATGAGCTTTCATGGGCAAAGTCCCACTTCATCAGATACCGGAGTGGAGCATCTGATGATGTGAGCCTTTGCTCATGTAACTCATACACAAAATACAACCAATTATATTTAAACAGTCCTTTGAGTATTTACATGAACATATGGCTTGGACTTTTCTTCAAGGATGATCTGTTGGGAGGCACAGCTCACACCTAACTTTGTGAACAACTGCTGCCCTTCTGCTAAAACTGCAAATGGAGACTCAGGTTTTGGCATTAGATCTGATTCTAATTGTCAGACTCTGCTTACAGCTAGCTCCAGTTAGAGCTAGCATATGTTATGGCTATAAGTTATCTGGCTTCAACACTGGTTATGCAGCCCATTCAAAAAAGGATACAGGGTTAATAAGGCCGCTTGCCTGCAAATTTCTTAACTCTATTTTAGCTTTTTTATTTCATGGCAAAGGATACAGATCTAGGCTTGAAATAGTATCAGCATTTAGGCTCACATTGCTTTTAAGCCGTCGTGCCTTTTAAAGTGCCCAGTTCTTCTTCAAATACATCCTTATATGTATTTAAACAGTTTTAAATTAGATCATCTTCTGATATCAAGTGATGTGCATTTTCTTTCCAGTTCAGTCAGCCAACCAACCACCATTTACTGAGCAAGTGAGGGGTGAAGCCTGCAACCACTAGCAAAGGTAGATACCTTTCATGGCTCTGGTGGCTTCACGTTGGTGGTGTTTGGCATCTGTACTACTTCTCTAGTGGTTGATACATAATTTTAATTCACATTTCTACAGTCAAGGTGGCTCACTATCTTTCCATGAGATCTCACATACTTCTTGTTTCATATTGGTCATACTACAGCTTATATTGAGCTCAAATCTCAGCATCAGCTTTTTGCTAGCTGTGCACGTGGTAGCGTCTGCCAACTGACTCAGTTCACTATGAATGTTTTAGTAATAGTTGCTTCTATTATGCTAAAGATAGCACTGTATAAGCAACTTCTTCCTGTAGTATATAGAAGGAAGCATGATTCTGAGACTGTTTTTCACCATGGTTTTGTTTTGACGTGCTTTTTGAAAGTGCCTAATCCATCTGCAAATGTGACCTTTTTCATTTTTAACCCTGAAAATCCTTGACATGTAGTCACCTCTGCAGTGTTAACACTCTGCCAAAACAATGGCTCCATATCCTCCATCAGCCAGTGGCCTACTTTGAGGAGAACCTCTTGCCCTTGAAGCTGAAAAGAGAGAGGGAAGGCAAAAGAAAGACCTTTCTATCAGCATAGCTGACCCACTAGGAAAGGTCCGTACCTATGACAGGCAGATCTGTGGCTCCAGTAGTGGATTCTTGAGTTATCTCAGAACTCAGATGTAAATCTATGGTAGAGATCATCCTCAAATCAAGGGACTGCCTCCTCAAACACTCTACTAGCTAACTGAATCTGTTTTCTAGGCTGCCTTGCAATTTCGTGCATAGTACCATGTTTCCTGCAGGTTTTTCCCATCTCTCCAGGCTCTCGTGGCCTGTTTGTAAATCCTATTCATTTTTTATTTGCAGATTCCATTGACTCAGCCAATTTCAGAGCTGTTTCCAATGTTCACTGTGGTTCAGACAGTAATCTCTTTTGTATTTCTTCAGCATTAATGCTGCAAAGGAATCTGTCTCGTGCCTTTTGTGTCAGACTCGCACCATAATTACCACCCCGAGAGAGCTTCCTCAGTTCTGCCACAAATTCTCTTGCCATCGCCTAGATTTCCTCTGCCAAGAGTTAAAGTAAAATTGCTCTCCCAGATCACTGGCTGTTGGGCCAAAACAGATTTATGAGTTCACAAAAAGTTGTAGCTCCAAACTTTTTCCGGTCAACTGACTGCTCATGAACTTGAAGTTCTGGCTCCTACCCTATTGGATATGATAGTGTTAATCTCTTCTTCAGCTGTCATATCATTAGCAAAGAAAATATGAGATTTTTTTTCAGTTTTCACACCATGAGCTGGGTTGTAAATTAAATCGTGAAGTAGGGAAAATAGCTGCAACTTTCAGGACTCTGTTGGTAAGAGTGTAAAGCCTCGTGTGCAGATAACTTCCCCAGTCTTTCTTTCTTTTTCTCCACACATCATGCAACACATGTGCACGCAAACTCCACAGTCCATACATCGACTTCACTATTTCTCTCACAAATACATACATTTTCTTTGTGGTGTAGGAGCATCTGATAAGTTTCTTGTGAGGCAAATGGTTGGTTCTGGCAGCAACTGCTGGGACCCTGAGCCCTTATACAAGGGTGGCAATCAGAACAGCAGTGAATAGGGCAACAAAGAATCCTCCTAGACCACTCCCTCCTGCATTGCAGGGGGCATTTGGGTTAGAAATAGCTCTATCCAGCCCTGACCCCTTGCCAGTCATCCATTGTGAACATTGAGTCAGCCCCAGATCAGGTGCAAGGGGCTCCAAGGCAGAGGCTGAGCAGAGTGTTAGTTCAGCAGGAGCCAGCCAGAGCAATTGTAAACCCTGTGGGATCAAACCCGAGGAGTGCTGGTGTGCATTCATGCATTTCTCTCCATCGACCTCTGCAGTGAAGTTTAGAAGGAAGTGGTCCCATGAAGCCAAAGGCTGTGGTCTAGAAGGGAGCCAAGTGCTAACCCAATCCTCATGCCTCCACACAAGGGCTTCTGAAAAAGCCTGGGGGCACCACCCTGTTCTCAGCCCAACAGCAGCCTGTTATGGGGCCTGGCCCCCTCACTCCAGGGATGAATGAGCAGAAGAGCAGGCACAGAAGGTGGAGGAAGAGAGACTTTCCCTGAAAGCATCAGTTGAACCTGGTCTATTTTGCTCTGACTCAGCCCTAATGGGCCCAGCAGTGAATGGGCTCTCTTTGTCTCACCCTCACCCTGCCCCATCCCTTGGTGCCAGCAGGTGACCCCCCAGCTGTTACCAGCAGAACAAAGCCATCAGGCCTAATATCCAGTACTGAACAGGGCCCCCATTGATTCCTGGCTGCCCTTCAGTTTACGGGGCACCATCTGGCCATGATCAGAGGAACCCAGCTATGGCTTTGGTGCCCTGAGGAGAGGGCTAGGTGTGGGAAAGTCTATGGCAAAGGGGAGGGTGAATGTGTGGACACATGGTGTGTGGGCATCACACCATTTGGGGACAGGGTGCACCACATGGAATGACAGGGTCTGTTGTGGATGGAAAGGGCTCACCTGGACCATCCAGGGGAGTTTAGTTACAGTAAAGACATACCCACGTCGCAGGTCTGCGGGAGACACTTTGCACCATTGTTGTGGTGCACTGATTCCAGGGCTGTTACAGCTCCAGGCTTTCAGCTGTCAGGAATCTGTGTGCAGCTCTCATTCAACACCAAGGAAAGACAACCATAGGCCAGCTCCCTGTCTAGGGTGGTGCTAGAGCAAATGCCTCTCCTAAGCTCATGTTGGGGTCACAGCTCGGCTGCTGGTGCTGCCTGTCAGTTTGTAGCCACGTGGTGCTCAGGAAGTTCAGATATCATGAGGTTTGTCCTGCCAAGAGCTCTCGTTCAGCTGACCATCTTGCTCATCCATCTTCCCATCCCACCAGCCTGACCCAGCATGAAATCATAGCCCTCTCTTTAGCAAAAACACAGGGCGCATGAGGAGAGGGGGACTGGAACACCCACTGTCCCACAAGAGAAAATGCCAAGGAAAGACAAAGCCAAGGACTGCGGGGGGGGGGGAGTCAAGGAGGCACTGGGCGCAGACCCCCTCTTTTATTCTTGGTTAGCAGACAGGATGAAATCTCCTCCCCCTAGTCATGATAGAGATGGTCTCTGTCTTCTTCTGGGCCATTGATCACTTCCTCATGCAGTACCACTATCTGCCAGGGAGCTGCTTCTTGCAGGGCAGCATCCGGGGGGTGGTAGAGGTGGTCTCGGTCTTCCTCAGGCTCCATTGCAGACTCGGCACTCAGCAGAGCTGGTGGAGCTTGGGCAGTCCGAATGACTGCAAATGGGAGAGCAAGGGAGAAGGTTAGCTTTCTGGGTAGGCTGAGAATGCTATCGGGAAGGAGAATCATTCTCCAGCTCACTTACTGTTTCTGCCTTGTTCATCACTGGACAACACCCTCATTGCAGGATCAATATCATCAGTTTTTTCCTCCACCTCTAGAGGTGCGATTGCTTTTAGGTCAGGAATACTTGAAAAGGAAATAATAATACTAGTTAGCTCTGATGTAGCTCTTGTCATCTGTGCTTTGCAAAGAAATAGCCTCATGGTCCCTAGTTGTGGAAACTGAGGCAGGGAGCAGAGAACTGACTCACCCAAGGTCACCCAACCTGCCGGTGAGACAGCTCAAAATAGAAGCCAGATCACCTGACTCCCAGTGCAGGGCTCTGGCCTTGTAACCCTGCTCACCGCAGTTTCAGCGAAGAAATCCCAACCCATGTACAGAGAGTCATTAGTATTTTATACCTTTCTTTTTAGGAACATTTCACCAAAGATCCTCTTAGAAGAGGCCTGGTTCCTTCACGAGACCACTACACACTGAGTCCCCCCCACCCCCAACAGCTATGTCTACACTAGGGGCTTAAGTTGACTTAACGTCCCTTAAGTCGACTTAAGGAAAGACATGTCCACATTGGACTTTTGTTAAGTCAACTTAAGCACTATCTTAAGTTGACTTAATAACTCCAGCCCTTAAAGTCAACTTAAGCATTAAAGCTGACTTTATTAGGTTGACTTAACATATTGTAGATAGGGTTGTCTACACTGTAGGCTTTTTAAATAAACTTAACAAAGTCAACTTAACAGAGCCCTCCAGTGTGAACGTAGCCTTTAAGGGGACTTTGTTAGGTTGACTTAACTTTTAAGTCAACTTTGTTAAGTCAACTTAAAGTCAACCTTGTTAAGTCAGTGCCCTTTAGTGTAGACATAGCCATTTGGAGTTCATTAAGCCAACGTAAGCACTTGCTTCGGTCTACGTGATAACTCCTACCCTTACAGTTGACTCTAAGGGTTAGGTCGACTTTATTAAGTCAACTTTAAATGATCCCTTTGCTTAGGTTGAATTTTTAAAGTCAACTTAAACAAATGGGTCCTCACTAAGTACCTTTAAGTCAACTTTACTAAACTGAATTCCCTGAGCCCTGTAGTGTAGACTTAGCCAACAAGAATCAGCTGTGCTGTCCCAATGGGACCATGGCTGACCTTCTAATAGCCATGTGACTCTTCCCTCACCACTGTGACTCTACAGGAGTTAAGCAGGATGTGTTATTCATTGTGAACAATACTAGATCCACCAGAATTCATTTGCATAGTCACGGATTGTAGCACTATTGGTTATTTGACCTAATATGCTATTACCTTGGCTGGCAACTTTCACACTAGTCATTCAATGCTGTTCTTTATTCACAATATGTGACTGGATACCTAAGTCCTTCTCCCTGATGATGCTGAAACTTATTAAACAGGAGAATAAAGACCAGCCAATAATGCATGTGGGGCCAATAACTTTTAGTGCTACAACTGATGAGTATTTCAAGATAGAGAAACCTTCTCATGGAAACCCAGTGGTCATCTAAAGTCTTGCAACTAAAGAACTAATACTGAAACTTGGAAAACATGAGTAACATTTGTGAGTAGCAGAAACTTACATTTGGGATTTGGATTAATAAATTTGAGAACTAGGGTTTTCATGACTCAGCCAGCTTAATTATAAACATGAGAAAATTCAGAAGGCAAAATGCTGACTGGGGAATTAATTCTTGGCCAGTACCAGATACACCCACATTTTCATTCAAGCTGCCTGTTCCTGTGGTGCTTGTGAAAAAAGATTCTTGTATTTCCCAAAGAGTGAAACAACTGTGTTTGCTTAGGCTGTTGGAGAATTTGGGCCAGTATCTCTAGTGTTCCGTACATTCTGACTTCTCAAGGGCACCCTTTCAAAGAGGCCTCTACTGTCCTCTAACTTTGTGCTTGCCTCAGATTGCATGTACAAGGAACAGGATTTAGACTTTTTCTTACCTACTAGGCAGATAGAGTAGAAAATTATGCCACTTCATTTACTTAGCCATATCTGTAGAGCCCTACACGGATACAAATATGTGGATCCATATCCGACCTGCATCCGCAAGAAATGGCCCGTGGATATCCGTGTTGTATCCATGGATGCAGACATAATGTGAATATCCATGGATATCCGCATATTTGCAGGGCTCTAGCTCTGTGCAGGTAAAAATATGTGGATCCGTATCCAATCTGCATCTACAAGAAATGGTCCGTGGATATCCGTGTTTTATCTGCGGATGCAAATATAATGCGGATATCTGTGGATTTGCAGGGCTCTACATATCTGTCCCTGAATATCACAGATAACCAGGAAGCTCTCCATGATGTCCATGAATTTCTACAGTATAACCATTTCCCTCATTATATGAAGGTTTTAAATGCATAGATGGAGTGAGAAATGCAGAAAAAAGGTGATTGATTCCTAATGAGCCAATCAGAGAGGAGACTTTCAGATGCAATCTGGTTAACTGAAGCCTCAGCTCTGGTCTCCACTTGCTGCAGATTTCAGTGGCAGTTGAAGGAAGATACATAAGCTGTATGCCATAACTTGTATATCCCCCTTCAACTTCCTAACTCCTACTTACCACGGTATCCCCTCTGGGCTGAGTTGATGGGAAGTGCCCCCCTGTTGACTCAGCGCTGTACTACTTGCCAGGTAGGTCTTAATAGATCAACTGCCAGATCCTTCCAGGTTTGATTGGGCTCATCTTTAGTAGCGCTCAATCGAACTCACACAATCAACCCAATGCTATTGGCAAAGCCTCCATCAGTGTAGCTATGCCCTTAGTTTCTGTTAAACTCTTATTTTGGTCAGAAGTCAGTTAGGAGGCATACATTTATGCACTAATTGGTTACTATTATTCCAGAACACAGCTGTGGTCCTCTGAAATGGTTGAAGTGTATTGACATCATATCACAGTTTTCAGCTAATCACAAGCCAGGATTTTCTGCTTTTTTAGGATCACTATTTAAAAGCATGCTTTTGGCAACAGATACCACATGGTAATAACTGCTACTTTGCATTGGAAATAGAAGAGGAAACAGGGGCATCTGTTATACTTTTGTGTGGCAGCTTTTAGCAAATGCTACTAACATTTAAATGAAATACAGCTGGAGATGGTAGAAATATGTCATTTTTTTAAAATGTGGAACCTAAACACCAAAATAATTCTTCTAAAATTTCCTACAGAATTTGTTTTAGCTTTCCCTGGAAAACTGCAACACTTTTGGTTTTCAACTCTTTTTATGGAAAACTGTTCAAGGAAAAAAAAGAAAATAAAATATGTACCTGAAAAATATGGGGTTTTTCAATGAAAAAAATGGGAAACTTTAGTGACAGTGAAACTTTTCCAAGTCCATATTCATTTTTGACAAAAGCCATTTTTGGCAACATAACTTTTTCCAGTGAAAAAGTTTTCTCATTCTAAACACTAAGTAACTCCAGATCCTCCATGGGGCAATTAATGAACTGTTGGATTACAGCCAAATGGAAAGCAATCAGTAACCCCCATCACAAGCCCTGAACCTCACTCATTTTTGTGTGACTAAGGAAAATCTTGGCTTGCTTGAGAATTCCCTCCACCACAAGAATTCCTGGATCAGAATCTCTGTAGGAGTTCAGACTAGATGATCATATGGTCTCTGAATCCATAAAGACTGTGTCAAATAGATATTCATTCAGCAAGAGAATGAAGAATTTCTTATGCATTGTAGCCAGATATGCTCTCTGCAAAAATTCCACTCAGTACAGTTCCCAGGCCTCCACAACTCCTTTTGCTGGCCTTGAGTATCTTCTTCCCTCCCTGGGTTTGAGGGCCTTCTCCACCTTTTTCTGAGTGCAGCTTCTAAAGGCTAGGTTTTTGCTTCACAAGAGGTGGGTAACTGATTTAATCTCCCCAGGAAATCCACTCAACACTGTTTACCCCAAAAGTCCATTCACGCCTGGGCCATTGTTTGATATAGCCCTTGGCAGTTCATGACACTTCTCACGTTCGCATCCCATCACCCCCTAGAGAGACATTATTTTTCAGTCCTGGCCTCAATAATATGTAACCTTTGCATTTAGCACAATGGACCCTGAAGATGATTTAGCTTAATAAGGCTAGTGCAAGGATATCTTTCAAGGAAAGTGCAAGAAATTGCCATATGGTTGCAGAGATATCATCTTACATTTGCTCCTTTATGTCCTGGTCCAAAGAACCCTCTGTTTCTTTGACTTCTTTCAGAACCTAAAACCAAAGAGCAAATTAGTAGAAGGTGACTTTCCTGACTATCCCCCTTCACGGGGTAGCTAATTATCTCAGGTGGGCATGGAGACAAGCTCCATCACCAGGGAAGCAAACCCCTCCCATGTTCCCTGCCATGGCCAGCAGCCTTGCATTTCACTGTGAAATAATCCAGTCTCTGATGCAACAGTGAGTGATGCTGTAGGTCCCAAAGAACGGGACTAAGTGTAGCAGCAGCAGCGCCCTCATTCCTTTTACACTGCAGTGCTGACTGATGGAGAAGGGGGCTGAGGAACCCATTCAAGTCAGCCAGACCTGCTCTAACATTACAACCGTGCAGCACTAAGACCATCTGCTGAAGGTGGCTGAGATAACTTCATTTCTAGTGGCATTTCAAGGCTATGCAATGGGGAGCGACCCAGGGGGCCTTGTGTTGCATGGTAGAACTGCTGGGTCTCATGGGCAGGAGAATATGGTATAAGTAGGACACTGGCTATTTTAGGGACTTGGAAGTCAGGACAGTACAACATGTGTGTAAAACCAGATGTGGGAGGAATATATCCCAGTGCACCAGCACAGCCAAGGTAACTTGCATGACTTCCAACATCATCCCTTGAGCCAGCAGTCCAGGTCTTTCAGCAGAGAAATGCTGTCTTCCCTCAGGCTGGAGAGCTGTGGTTCTTTCAGCTTCCCATTTGCCATCAAGGAAGGGTTTTCTGTCTCCTTTCCATCTGAAAGTAAAGCATGAGGAGCACCATTTCCAAATGTGCCTATGTACAACCCCACTGACTTGCAGTGACACTGTGGCTTGATTCTGAAAAACAGTCCTAGTCCATTAGTGATTTTGAAAATGTTCCCTTGATCTTCTTGGCAGTGGTTCCTCGCCTTGTCCAAGCTTGGAGATCCATGTTCCCTCCCACGATGTGCATTATTTTGGGCAGTGGTGTTTGGCCAAGGAGAAAACTTGCTGTTCTCTGAGCTCATCAGGAATTGGGCTTTAGTGAGAGAAAGAAATGATGCAGCAGTAAAAATCAAGGCCCTGATCCAGCAAAGGAATGGCCCCACTGTTGTTCTAACATGCTGAGGCCCAATGTCAAGCAGGGCCTGTGCTTCCTGCCTCTTGATGTCTTCCCTCAGCACTGACACCTGGGCCCAGAGTTCAGTGTGCCCCAAGAAGGATTTTTCTGGGCAGAGCTGCAAGGATGGGCCAACACACAGACTTTTGTGCTGGGTCATGAATGATGGCAAAGGATGCTACTCCAAAAATCAGTGTCTCGTGAATGAGCTTTCTCTTGCCTTCAGAGCCCAGCATGGCCCAAGATCTCATTCATAAATAGCACTGTGCAGTGCAAATAATTGTCAGGGTTTTGGTGGGACCTGGGAAGTGCGTTTACTGTCTACAATAGGTTAGGTATATTCAGTACAGTCCCTTCCAGTGCTTCATTTTTATGATCCGTTTAGGAAGCTGCCTTGCAGTCCTGGTTTGCCAAGGAAGGCGAGTTCACTCTCCACAGCAGAAATGGTGGCCACTCTAGTACTTGGCCAGTGCCACTGGCTTTGTTTTCCTCAGTCAGCACACCTCCCTATTTTGTTAGCTGTTGTCGCCTCTGTGAGGCAATGTTGGCTCTCAATATCCCATGCCATGGGGATAGGCTAGAGGACAAGGGCCTTTGTGACATGGGTGCTGTAGCGTGGCACTGAAAACCAGTTTCTGCTCAATTTTGGCACTGCTGTAACAATGAGGAGGAATATTCTTGTTTTAATTTGTACATCAGGGTCCAAAGCCAGCATATCTCTGGATCAAGTTTCCTGATGGTGCAAGGCACATATTGAATCAGATTATCACTTGCCCCAACACCCTTTATGCCACTCTGGCTGTGTAACGAAGCCTTTCAGTGAGATAATGTTATATTTACAGGCATTGTAAGGCTTAGGAAAGACTCTTTGGTTTAAAGCAGCAACCAGTCCCCATTCTGCTAATCTTCCATGGCTTGGGGAACTCCCTCAGTCTCAGCTCTGCAGACTGGCACAGGTCAGAGGCTGCTGCACCCTCCCACACACAGACCAGGTCCAGGGACCACATTTGTGCCTTCTGTAGGCAGTGCCCCGTAAGACAGGATGTACACCCCACGCCAGAAAGGAAGGAGTTAAAAGGAACCTAGAGAGGCTGTGCAGCAAGTAGACAATTGGAGAGAGGCTGCTCAGGCCAGCCAGTCAGGGTCCAGCGGGCTCACCTAAAAGGGAGCTACAGGGCTGGAGACAGCCAGTTGCTGGAAGGGGCCCCAAGAGAGAGCAGTGGGTTCTAGCAGGCTGAAGGAAGGTGGCACCTTGGGCAGCTGTCACTGGCGGGGACTGGGGGGAAGCAAGCAGCAGCTCCTGGCTGTCTGCCCCGAAAAAAGAGCAAAGATGGCACTGGGGTTGCTGGGAAGTGCCCTAGGGAGCTAAAACCATATTGGTGGAGGAATTGTGATGCAGCAGGCAGCTCCTATCTACAGGTCCCTTGGCCTGGACCCAGGGTACCAGGTGTACCTGCATCCCACACTTACCACTGGGGAAGTGACTGGACTAGAAAAGAAGAAGAAGGCAGCAGGAGGGGCACCACTGGGGGAAAGCGTGCCAGCTGAAAGAGCTAATTCCTGAAATGGCCAGTAGGAGGCACTGATCTGATGCATGAACATTGCTGTCACACCCTGGCTTCCCACTCATTTCAGGGCACTGTACAAAACTGCTGCTAGTTTCTCACTCTGCTTCCTCTGCTGGGGACCTTGGGTTGGGAAATTCTGCCAGCGACGAAGCTGCC
Organism: Podocnemis expansa; assembly: GCA_007922195.1. Lineage (NCBI taxonomy): Eukaryota > Metazoa > Chordata > Testudines > Podocnemididae > Podocnemis > Podocnemis expansa. The sequence continues at coordinate 46,506,780 of ML681981.1, read as the reverse complement.
TTTGGTTGAGCACCAGCATTAGTGGGCTCTGGTCTCACAGGACAGAGACCCAACCAGCTGTGAGAGATCAGTACGCCCAGACCTGTCTCTGTTCCAAATATACTGGGGTGGATTGATCAGACCCTCATTCACAAGTGACTCCTCCCAGTGGAACCAAGCACTGGGATCCGAACATGCCTGAGCCAGGGCTGGGGACATAGGACGCTGGGTCCAAACTTTGCAGCTTTAGACAGCCCCGAAATGAGTGGGGTGCCAGGGTGTCACAGTATTCACTAGAGTAAACTAGTGAACTACTGCTGGAGGAGTGAGTGGGGCGAGGTTCTGTGACTTGCAGGGTACAGTGGGTCACACAAGATGATCATGATTGTCTTTGTTGGACTGCCGGTTTAGAAGTCTGAGTCAGAACAAAAAGTCTTTCTGCTTCTCTTTAGCCTGCTCTGTACAGCAAGGCAGGTAGGGGTCCTGTGAGTCACAGCATGTGCACATCGGCTTGGTAATGCAGCGTGGCAAAGGTCTTAAGAAGAGCATGCTTCATTAAGAGGCACTCTGTTCATGTTACATGCATCAGCAGAAGTATCTGAGCTAACCCACAAATGCACCCCGCAGATCTTGGTAGGGGCTGTAAGATGCTCACCCTTCCTTCATTTGGCAATACATCAGTTCAGGGCCCTGCTAGGGTTTGGCACAGAGGCTCTGGTTACTATTGTCAGTTGTGTTACTTTGAGCCAGCTGGATGGTGGAAGAAACTGCAGATCCCAGTGATCTATTGTGGGCTTGGGTGTTCCCACAAAGTGGTGCCCTAGTCTGCTGCAAGCACACTGGGACCATGATCAGAGAGCTCAAATGAGGAGGAGTTCGGGGCAGACCTACCTCTGGTGCACTGTCCACGTGAAGGAGAACAGCTGCGCTAATAACAAGGATCAGCCTGGAAGGATTCATGGAAGGAGAAGGTTAATTTTAGCAAAAGAAACCCATCAGTGCCACACCCCTACAGCACAGGTCTGTCTGTCCCACTGTCTTCCACTAAACAGCTTCAGACCCTATGTGGTGGGACTTGCTCTTTCTAGCAAAATTGCCCAGTATATATGGTTGACTCTTGTAATATATGGCTGCAGTTGGGATGCACTCTCCAAGCACGTGTGGGGAGACTGGCTGCCTCGAGAGAGGTTTACTATGTGGCCTTTGAATGTAACCCCACAGTGAAGGTTGTGTTGGATTTCCACAAGTGGTGAACCCCTTTATGTTCTGATGAGCACAGCACAGCTCCCTTAGAGGCATGCCCAAGGACTGGGAGGGAAGATGGACCTTTAAAATAACTTAGTTGTTTGTGGTGACTTGGCAGCCTTCTGAAATGGACCCTCTGTGAAAATTGTCCCAATGAATCTGCCTTTTGCAAAGCACAGACCGCCCCAACCTCCTCTCTATACACAGAACTGCTCAGATGGGGAGTGGGGTACAGTGGCTTAGAGCAAACACATTGTGGGGAGAACTTCTGAACATTCAAAGGAGCCCTCTGTGGAGTGCACAATGGGGAAGCTGTTCTTGGTGACAAGCCAGGGACAGAGGCTTAGGGGGACCACTGCAGGGGGGAGGAGAGATAATTGGAGTCCCATAGAAAAATTAGTCTGTGTTTGTCATTCAGGATTGTCTGAAATGCACATGCATGAGGAGGGCAAATTAAGGTTGCATAAAGAAAGGCAAGCTTAAGTCCAGCATCTCCTGGGTTTTCAGAGCCTGGCTTGGCAACCTGAATTCTTTACTCATCAACATAGTGTGAGCAAGAACAGCAAGTGCTCTGGCTGTCAGAGCTGGGTTGTGTAAGGTGTGGTCAGGTCTTGTGACAGCATGGTCCAGCCCCTCAGCCTGTGCCCAGGTCAGAGTTTGTTTGACTGCTTTGAACCCTTATGCTGGTGCCAGACTAGCTGGGGAGGTGCAGAACATGCTCCCAGGCAGATCCCTGGCTTGGTCCCAGTTGGCCCAGGGAGATTGGCAGGCCTTTCTGTTTTCTGCAATGGCACCTCATGGGTGTGCCACTCACAGACACTGCCCACTGTTAATAGCCTGAGTGTCAAATGCTTGGCAGTGACAAATCAAGGGGCATCAGGGTAAAATGGCTGCTGCTGCCCCAACAGAGATGGGGTCAGAGGAGTGGGGCAGAGGCTGGCAGCCTGTTGCAGAGGGAGTCCAGAGGCTGAGGGAGAAGCTGGCTGTGAGCTAAGCTCTGCTCTGTGGGCATGACTGTGTGTGTACTCACATCTGCCCTTTGTAACTGCAGTTGTAAGAAGTGCCAGGCACACTGATAAAAGGGCCAGGTCAGCTGGCTGGGTATGGGCGAAGGGCAGAAGGTGGCTCCTCCTGGTTCCCTCATAGTGATGACTGCAGGGCTATGCCACGGACAGGGATGTCACTGGGAAATTGTGCTTACCAAGACCTCATCCTGCTGATTCCCCTCCTAGCAGAGAAGTGACTGAGAACTCCTCCCCAGTGTCACTGCACACACGGGGACATGTGTCTGGCCAGGAACTACTGATTCTCTCTCTGTCAGAGAGATGGCCCTGAGCAGCAAAGTACCCCCATTCAGGGTCCTGCTCTAATTACCACCGGGGCCCCTAACTCTACTTGTGCCAACAGGGCAGAGGGGCCATGCTGTCCTCTGCTTGGGTTCGGCCTGGGTGTGGAGATGCCAGGGTGGCACATTCCTACTGATCCTGGTCCTGGTGCTGCAGGCACTGAGCCCCCTTAGTGGCTGTCAGTGTCCAACACACTGGGCACCAGCAGCTCATCTGAGCGTCTCTCCACAACCTGAAACATGCCCCAGAGATGCAGGTCAGGGACATAGGGATCAGTGGTTTTGGCTCTCTGGTCTGATCACCCACCTGCCAGGAGAGCCAAGCCCCCAAGGCAATAGCCTGGGACCAGAGAGGCTAGGAGCAGCAGGGTCCCATCTCTGTGCAGCCTGCAGGTGATGGGGAACCCACTGCCCACAGGTTAGTCGTTCTGAGGGTTAATTCCCCATCCTGTTATTAAAACCGGAGCCTTCTCTCCCATTTGAATGCGTCTAACGTCAGCTTGCAGCCTGCAGCTCATACTCTGCCACTTTCTGCTCGGCTGAGGAGCCCTCTGCTCCCGGACCTCTGCCAGCCCACCCCCAGCTGCAGTTCAAAAGCTGCATGGCACAAAGAGATGTCACACCCAGCTCTTTGCTGGGCTCTTTTCCACTTGCCAATACAGCCCATAATCCATTCTCCAACCCAGTGGTGGCTGTCCCTCAGTGGCCATGGCTAAACCAGCACCACCCAGTAAGGAAGGAAAGAGTCTCACCAGGCCATGTCTGTTCTCTCTGCTGTGGCCGCCAGCGGAGAACTGCAGTGGCTGGACTGCCTGCCTTTTATGGCACCTGAGTGTTGTGCAGGCTGTCCAGAGTCCAGGAGCTGATCATAGGCCCTGATTCGGTGAGTGCTGAGCACTCATCGCTCCCAGGAAGGGCTGGGGGCTGGGAAGCGCGGGCATGCAGCACCATGCAGTATCTGGCCCAGTACCCTTTGCCCATTGGGGCTGGTCTCCGCATAGGGGCGTGTTCTGGTCCCCAGGGACATTAGCCTCTCTCTGCCTTCCTGCCACGCTGAGTCATAACACAGGAGGAAGGAGCCCATGGCAAATCTCCTTGCAGGGCAGGGCAGTGGCTGTCTCACATGGACCGTTTGCCATGGAGCACTCAGCTCCTGGCCCTAGGTCTGAGGGGACAGAAGATGTGTGTGAGAGGAATGGAGGGGAGGGGAGATAAGTGAGAAAGGGAAGGAGCAGAGGAAGAGATAGCAGAAAGAGAAGAGATGGGGGTGGGGGAGACAGGAGAAGAAGGGAAACCTGACATGTAACTGTGTTATGCATCTGTATGAGGGGGCAAAGTTAAGGTTGCACGGGCAATCTTAAACCTAGCATTTCCCACCTTGTTGTGGCAGCAGTTTGCTACCTTAATATTCTTTGAAGATTTTTTAAAAAAACATCTAAAATGAGCAATATTTGTGGAGTAATTAATAGCTTCATGGAGGCCATTCCTGGGATACTGGCTTTGCAGCGCAAGGCTGGTATGATTCACCACTTCAGGTGCTACCATGAATTGGTTGCACGGACATCAGAATCAAACAAGCCCCAAAGCTAGAGAGGCTCAGATAGGAGAGTTCTGGCCATTCAGCCTGAGCTCCTGCTTAGCAGAGGCCAGAGAGCCATCCCCCTTTCCTCCAAACTCCTGCATAGGCCCAGAATACAGCATGTTTGACCCATACACCAAGCTGCTATGGCCACTAGTGGGCTGTTCCCATTCTCTAGGTGAGTAGCCAAGTATCTCGGCCCAGTCACTCGCTGGATGCTACTGAGAAGTTTGGCCCCAGTGTCTTGGCCAGGGTTGTACGTGAGTCAGCAGGAGACTGGGCAAGGAACCCTGGTGTCCTTGCTCTCATGCTGAGGAGCTCCCTGCACAGTGTGGCCTATACCACCATGAACACTTATGGGCAGCTGTCTGGGGCCACTTCTGCCTCCTGGGACCAATCAATAGCTCCATCAAATCCAGGCACCAGCTCTCATACCAACACCAAGCCAAACTGGCAACTCTAACCTTAACACCCCCTGCCCATCTCTCCTTGTACTTCAAAACCTCCAGAGTTGATTGTTGGACACATGTGCCCCAGCAGCGTTTCATTAGACACAGATGAAGTCACCTCAGTCTTGTCTCAGAACAAACCGTTTTGCAGATGTGCAGACAGAACTGGATCAGGGGCTGGACCCATAGGGTGGTTTTATCCCATCAGATCCAAGTCTGGATCCAAGCGTCACAAGGCTCTGAATTCAGTCCCATGTCAGTTTGCAAAGGGAGAAAGTGTTAGCAGGAGCATACGCTGATGCATACAATAAGATCTAACTGGACCACATGTAAGTGCCAATGTGCACAAAGCAAACATGGCCAGGGTTCAGCAAACCATCTGGACAAACTGTTCCTTTTTATTGGTAATTGGTATAAATCCACTGAAGTAGGGGAAGAGGATCTTGCTTTCACAGGGACAAGAGATAAACTGCACCACTGCCTATTACATCCTGGACGCAATGGCCACCAAAGCCTTGCTTTTGGAGGTGGATGGATTTTGTTTGCAGATGCAGGTGCTCTAAGTGGCCAAGAGTCATCCTCATTCTCTCTCTCTCTTAAATACATGGCCTCCAAATGTTGCCTCTTGTTTCACCAGTGCAATTAACTCCAGCATTTGTAGAGAGTGGGGTGTTTTCTCCCAGGCCCAAGGTTGAAAGCTACCATCTTGTTATACAGATGGGAGACCAGGAAGGGAGAGGTGATCTGACCAGTTCCAGGCCACAGGGCAAGCCTGTGTCTCAGAGATGGTTACTGAACACAGAGTTTCTGGTGCCCAGCTAGCAGTGGGTGGGGGACTGGAGTTTCCATCCTGTGGAAAAATCCACATTTGCACTTTTTTTTTTCTGGTCATTCTAAATAATAACAAAGTGTTGGAATTTTGGAAACAGTCAAGTTTTTGGATCAAGTGCGGTGGGATTTCGTAGGGGGTGACGGAGCATAGTAGTGTGGAATTACTGCCAGGGAGTACAGCAATGTGATATTATTCTGTAAGGTGTGAGAGGGTGGATAGAATGCAATCGTCCGTGAGATGGAGCGATTGGCTGTGCGGATTCTGGGGTATTGGTTATTTGACCAATGGCAAAGTGCAGCTCCAGATAGAGGTTTGTCTCAGCCAGCTGTTCCTGCCTTGGTAAAGGATTGCTTTCTGCTGAAGAATAGCCCTGGTTATCCAGCATGGGAGCAAATACAAAGCAACCAATTACACATCGGGAAAGGGAATAATGGACAGTCACAGCAAACGACAGGCCAGCTGTTCCTGAATGAATGTTAACCTGATGATCATCCCTGTGAGCTGAACAAATAGACTCCCAGCAAATGGGCCTGGCTAGTGCACGATCTGTAATCAGCAGTCCAAACAGACTCCTTCACGTACATTGCTCATGGATTCAAAGCAGGCAGTTTTAGCCCATTGTTAACTGTGGAAGGAAGAGATTGGTCAGCTCTGGGAATGAGCCACAGTTTAGGATCTGAGGCTGAGCCTTGCCATCCATCACCCATGTTGCTGTGGATGTTTAATGGCCACATCTTTTGACTGCTTTGCATTGGCTTCCTTCATAAAAAGCGGCGTTTATTGTAAATAATATTCCTCAGAAAGGATTCTATCTCTTTAGTTACAAGATGCCCCTATAAATATTTTATGAACTGTGCTAACCAAAAGGGAGTGATGCATTAACTTGAAAGCTTGAGCACTTGATCAAAGAATATAATATGCCAGCACCCATACTTCAAACACCGCTTAACCTCGGGGTAGCTGCACATAAATATGCACAAAGAAATCCCAGTTCCTGTTTACTGCACTTTTTAATATTTATACCGAGCAATCCTAACATTTGAGGATTTAAAAATACAAGAAGATCTTGTATTCAGGGACATGTATTGCTGTAATAGTTGTTATGACATGCTATTCATATTTTTATATATTAAAGAAGCAATAATTAATTAAGCTAGAATTGAGGCTAATTTGGGCTTTGCACTTAAAGCAGGAGATAAATTACTTTTCTTTGTATCACAGCATGTTTTGCCCCCAAATACTGTGTACATAAGCTCAGAATAAAGCTGGAGTCTCAAACATGCAGCCTGTGGGCCACATGCAGCCCCCAAAGCTATTTCATGTGGCCCATGACAACACAATTGTTACTGATATTTGCAATGTCGTTGTATTAAAAGGTTGCAGTGGTGCAGCCCTCGGGCTAATCTGTTAGTCCTCATGCAGCCCTCGTGGTGGTTTGAGTTTGAGACCCCTGGAATAAAGACTGGGCTACTCAAGTGAATCTGTTAATCAGTGTCTGAGTTAAAATTATATAAAAAGGGCCCTTTAAGACTTATTTTTGTGACTTTTAACAGTTCCAAAAGAGTCAAAAATTCTTCGCCTCTCATGCATAGTCAGGCCAGGATCCTGCAACAATTTAAGAACATAACTAATTTTGTATGGTATGATAATCCCAGGGAGTTCAATAGGACAAGTCATGGGGAGAAGTCTTGCCTCATTGAAATAAGATGGCAAAATGCCCACTGTTTGTGGTGTGGAAAGTTAAGCACATTGCATGAGTCTTTGCAGGCTCGGATCCACAGTCACTGCTGGCACAAACCAGACACTTCCTTTCAAGAAAATGGGTTGTGACTGGAGCGGGTTGAAAAGCAACATTTTTAATGAAACAAACAAGTAGTCTGGTGCCACTTTTAACGAGTAATAAATTTATTCATCACATGAGCTTTCATGGGAGAAAATCTCACTTTGACATTGCATTTGTTTCCACTGGGGAGGAACTAGACTTGGGATTTGTTTTTTCAAAAAGTGCAGTGAATTTTTTTGAAATAAAAATAGGTATTGGAATAATTTTGGTTACTGAAAAACGTGGCTTTCAGCAAACCAGACATGTCAGCAGCCACTGAGAGACTCCTGTACAAAAAAAGTCTATAAAAATTCATTTAAAACAAGGCTATTTTGGGGTGAAAAATCTTTGTCTCTGAGCAATTTCAAATAATCTGTCTAGTGGCAATCAAGCTCATCCATTAAGGAGTGTTTTGTATGGATTATAATCTGGGTCAATAGTTCAGGTTGTTCTGAAGCAGTGTCCTTGCTTATGACACCAGAAAACACTTGGCCAAAGCTCACAATTCTTCAGTTCATTTACATGCCTCGCTTCACTTGCTTGTAGGACTGCAGGAGACATGAGCAGCAGGGCTGCTGAGACAAGCCAAAGGATCCAATGTTTTTCTTTGAGTGCTGCTCACATCATTCAGTTATAGGTGTCTATGTGCCACAGCACACGGTAGCTCAGGAAGTCTTTAGCCTTAGCTTGTCAGGTCATGGCACACGGCCAATGCCCCCTCTGTGCTGCGACCGCGACTGCGACTGTATAGGTGACTGTGACCCTGACCCTCCCAGTTCCTTTTTCTGCCCTTAGCAATGGTTTCAGATCAGCCAAGAAACTTGCATAAGCAAGTGCTTGTCACCCTTTTTCTGCAAAAATTAAAGTGCCTGGCTTTAAACTATGTCTGGCGTGTTCTAAAGCATTTCTGCTTGACAATCCTCATGAGAAATGCCTCACATGCCTCAGTGAGTCACACCTCGCGGTGAACTGCTCTATCTGCCAGTCCTTTAAACGCAGGACTCACAAGGACAGAGAGCAACGCCTATGCACCCTTGTGGAGGACCACATGCCTGCCTCTGATGTCACCTGAGCCACTAGTGCTCCACTGACTCCCTGGGCTGCTCCTACACGGGAGCCCACCTGGCACTGACCCCTGGCGCAGAACTCAAAGGCGCAGTTGGCATCGTCATCAGTCCTGTCATGGCACCGCTCGCCTCCAGCCCAGCATTCCCCCTTGTCAGAGACAGGACCTGGATTGTCTTCAGTGCCATTGACCCCGCAAGCTCTAGAGATGGCACAAGTTCTGTTTCAAGACCCAGCTCCAGTACTGACAAAGAAAGCCAGGTCAACAAGCAAGCCAGCTCTGGCACCTGGGGAGTGATCAACACAGGAATCGGTACTGCCCCCAAGCCCGGTACTGTCTAGCCCCCATCCGGCATCGCTAAATGGTACCAACGATCACTGTGACAGTCACTCCGATCAGCACTTATCCTGCAATCCCTTGGTACCATGCTGCCAGGGCCTGAGGAGATGGAGGTCCAGTTCATCTTCTTTGTTGTCTCCGCACCCATGATTCTCCAAATACCATCTCCGGTACTGGAGAACGGATGGGTAAGCATCGTCAAACATGCTCCCTGACACCTGTACCGAGGAGGTAGACAACCCTGGCGACCCCAGCATGGAGGCTGCGGCCCGGCTCTTTCCATGCTGCCAAGACTTCCCAGGTGGCAGGGGTCACTCCTCCCTGTGCTGTACCTTGATCAGTGATTCTTTCAATGACTGGTTGCATGAATGGCTTGACTCGACAGCCGATAATAGTTCAACTTCACAGTACCATTTGGCACCATCTCCGCCCTGGACCCCGGACTCCTCAGATATTTCTGATGATGAGCCCAACCCAGACTCTACACAGTGTAGCAGATCTTGGGCCCCTTTGTCATCCTTCCCAGATGAGCATACCTTTCGAAGGCCCCTCGCCTATAAGACTGACTCCCGAACCCAGCAGGATTTGCTCTGCCGCATGGCAGCAAACTTGAATATAGAATTAGGGGTGGTCCAGGAAGAAACTGACCCTCTCTTTGACATAGGAGACACCACCCTACCAGCCAAGGTGTCTGTTCCCCTTCATGAAGGAGTGTACAGAATTGCCAGGGTGTGTTGGCAAACGCAGCAGATTGCAGGTACCATGTCCTTTCAGACAAATTTGCATTACTTTTCTAACACCCCACATGGGGATCCCTGGTGGTGGATGCAGTCAACCAGAAGGAGAGATAGGGCCAACTGAGCTCTATTCTCAAGAATAAAGAAGCTAAAAAGCTCGACTTGCTAGAAAGAAAGGTCTACACCACTGAAGCCCTACAGCTGTGTATCTCGAATCACCTGGCCCTTATGGTAAGATATGTCTTCAACCTCTGGAGACCTATGCAGCGGTTCCACAACCTTGTCCTCAAGGACCACCTCAGGGATTATGACATGATGGTTGGAGAAGGGGCCTTGGCCTCTAAAGACACTCTGATGGCTACTTGGGATGCATCGGACACAGCCTCACATACCATGGCATTCACCGTGGCTATGCGCCGTTCCGCCTGGCTCCAGGGCTCGGGCTTGTCCCCACAGATGCAGCTTATCATCCAGGACCTGCCATTCGAAGGCCCTGACCTCTTTGCCGAGCCCACAGATGCCAAACTGCACAGCATTAAGGACTCACGAGCCACTCTTAGATTGCTGGGAATGTATACCCCACAATCTACTCGACACTGTTTGAAACCTCATCAACTCTTGCAACAGCAGGTGCAACAGTTAAAGCACAAGTCCAGATGCAGAGTTCCTTTCCTTGGTCCTACCACTACCCCCAATGACAACTTGGGGACTTGGATAGGGACAAAGCCCACTTGAGCAAAGATGGGAAGTCCCACGCTTCACAGTCCAGTAGACGCGGGCAGGATACTGACTCCTCGACAGGGAGGAAGCAGCACTTTTGACGGTTACTCTGAGGGCAGTGAACCCACAGCCTCAACCCCAACCGTTGCCAACTGCCTACACCGCTTCATGCATCACTGGGTCAACATCACAACCAACCAATGGGTCCTCGAAACAGTCTCAGAAGGATATTGCATACAGTTCTGATCTGCCCCTCAGGCCAGAAAACCACCCCCCTCGTCTAAACCTTGGGAACCAAGAACTAGATTGCCTGCTCGAGAGGGAATGTGAGAAGCTCCTCTCCCTCGGGGCCATAGAAGGTGTCCCAAAGCAGGAGCAGGGAAAAGGGTTCTATTCCTGATAATTTCTGGTCCCCAAACCCAACGGAGACCTGAAACCCATTTTAGATCTCGGAGCTTTAAACAGACACATAAGGAAAATAAAGTTCTGTATGGTTTCTCTGTCACAGATCGTCCCATCTCTGTCTCCTGGGGACTGGTTCGCAGCCACCGACCTAAAAGACGCTTACTTTCATATAGCAGTACATCCCTGCCACAGGAAGTACTTAAGGTTCATCGTGGGGGAAAATCACTTCCAGTTCACATCGCTTCCCTTCGGGCTCTCTCTGTTCCTCAGGGTGGTCACAAAGTGTATGGCGCTCAGTCGTGGCATTCCTGCACCGGCAGGGCATAAAGATTTACCCCTACCTCAATGACTGGTTAATACATGGGGAGTCGGGAGCTCAGGTAGAGTGCCATGTCAGGGTGGTAACCCACCTGTGTGGGTACCTGGGCTTCTGCATAAATCAAGAAAAGTCGAAAATCTGCCCATCAGAAACCATAGAGTTCATAGGAGCTCTCTTAGATGCTCTCAAGGGGAGGGCTTCCCTGCCTCCTTCAAGGTTTCGATCCATCTGCACCAACATTGTGGAGCTGCAGGAGTCTCAAGTGACCACAGCCCATCACTGCCTACAGCTATTTGGGCAAATGGCAGCCTCCACCTCCATGATTTGAACAGCACACCTGAGAATAAGGCCCTTCCAGGTCTGATTCTGCACAGCGTTCCACCCATGGAGAGACCCCATGTCCAAGGTACTGTCGGTCCCCCAAGACATCCTGGGGACACTACAGATTTGGAAGGACTTCTGGTTTGCCATGGGGGGAATTCCCTTCGAAACGCTAAGGCCCTCAGTGACACTGATAACCAACGCCTTGGACTTGGGGTGGGGGGCCCACATTTTGGGTGGGGGCTTTCCACCCAGGGACTTTGGTCTCATACAGACAGCTTTCTTCACATAAATGTGAAGGAACTGCAGGCCATCAGATTGGCTTGCACAACCTGCCTGGACAGGATACAGGGCAGGTCGGTCTAGATTCTAATGGACAACACTGTAGCCATGTTCTATATGAACTGGCAAGGGGGTGTCCACTCCCCAACTCTCTGCAAGGAAGCATGCAAACTTTGGGAACTAGCCCTGAAATGTGATTTCACCTTGGTGACAGCACACCTACTGGGTGTGGACAACAGGCTGGTAGACTCGATCAGCAGGAAGCCACAAACAAATCATGAGTAGCCGCTCCACACTACGGTGTTTTCTCACCTGATAGACATATGGGGAACACCCCCCCATAGACCTGTTTGCAACACAGCAGAAACACAAGAGTCAGCAATTTTGTTCTCTCAGGGGTCGGGAGGAGGGATCTCTCAACAACGCTTTGCTCATCACTTGGTCAGGGCCCCTAATGTATGCCTTCCAGCTGGTCCCGTTGATACGCAGGGTCCTCCTGAAAATCAGGTTGGATGGAGCAAACATGATGTTGATAGCTCCAGACTGGCCCAGACAACACTGGTTCTTGATCCTACAGGACCGGTCCATAGAGACCCCACTCCACCTCCCCTTGTGGGGGGATCTCCTGACACAGCACTCGGGGCGCCTGCAGTGCCCGAATCCAGGTTGCCTGCATCTGACAGCTTGGAGACTCTCTGGCTCAACGAGCAGGAAAGATTCTGCTCGGACAGAGTTAAGAAGGTACTGGTTGGTAGTAGAAAACAATCCACCAGGTCTACCTATCCAGCCAAATGGAAACGATTTTCCAACTGGGCTCGAGGTAACGGAGTAAACCCTATACAGGCTCCTTTACACTTACTCCTTGACTATCTGCTAGACTTTAGAGACAAAGCGCTTTCTCTTTCCTCACTGAGAGTCCACCTAGCGACGATCTCAGTCTTCCACAAAAGGGTGGATGGTGCTCCTGTTTTCTCCCACCCTATTTCCACTAGGTTCCTGAAAGGGTTCAAAAGACTGTTTCCACAACCCCGTGAACCCATCCCTCCTTGGGAACCTGAACATGGTGCTCCAGGCACTAATGGAGCCCTTGCATGAACCCTTAGACTTGTGTACCTTACTGGTCCTTTCCTGGAAGGTAGCCTTTTTAGTAGTAATCACCTCAGCTAGAAGGGTCTCTGAGTTGAAGGCCCTTTCCTCAGAACCCCCGTATATGAGGTTCTTTCCTGATAAAGTGGTACTGCGATCCCACCCCTCTTTCCTCCCTAAGGTAGTTTCTCCCTTTCACCTAAATCAGGATATTTGCTTGCCAGTGTTTTTTCCAGACCCTCAGGTAACAGAGAACCAGAGGAAGAGGCACACTCTGGATGTGAAAAGAGCGCTCCTATCATATGTCAAGCACACGCGTCCGTTCCGCAAGACCTCCCAACTCTTTGTGGTGGTTGCTGAACGCAAAAGAGGTCTTCCAGTGTCGTCACAGTGCATTTCCAAATGGATAGTAAACTGCATCAAAGATTGCTACGGAAGGTTGAATACGCCCCTTCCTGGGACTATTAGGGCTCATTCTACCAGAGCCCAAGCTTCGTCAATGGCCTTCCTCGCCAAGGTCCTGATCTAAGAGATCTGCAGGGCAGCTATGTCATCATTGGTGCATAACTTCACGATGTACTATGATATTGTCCAACAGGCTAGAGAGGATGCTGTATTGGGCAGAGCTGTACTCAGTGTGAGCAGACTGTAACTCCTCCCACCATCCTTGAGTATGGCTAGCAGTCACTTGTAACTGAATGATGTGAGCAGTGCTCGAAGAAGAACGGTGGGTTACTTACGGTAACCGTCCTTCTTTGAGATGGGCTGCTCACATACATTCAGGCCCCTCCCACCATCCCCGCTAACGGAGTTGGCGAAGGTATAAGGGAGTGGGAGGGTCAGGGTCATTGTCACCTGTATAGCTGCGGTCGCGGCACAGAGGGGGCGTAGGGGGCGTTGGCCATGTGCCCTGACCTGACAGGCTATTGCTAAAGATTTTCTGAGCTACCGTGCGCTGCAGCACATAGGTACCTGTAACTGAATGTATGTGAGCAGCCCATCTCGAAGAAGGATGGTTACCAGTAAGTAACCCACAATTCCCAATGAGAAGTGTCTTGCTTCAGGGCACTGTCATTTGTAGTATCAAACTATCCTTATCTAGGAGTGTCTGACCTCATTGGCACAGGACAACAACCCTCTCAGTAATCGTTGTTATGTCAGCTGTGCTTCAAGGCATTGCAATCGATGCAACAAGCATCTCATAACTCATGGGCTCACATTTTTCTGCCCTGTAGTCATTCTTTCACCTTTGACAAACTTACCCATGAGATTGGCTAGGGGGCTTAATGTTTAAAATGTGGAACAATGAAAATGAGGAGGAAAATTCCCCTTTCTGATTCCATAGATCACTCCTTCCTCCCCCAGCAGAGAGCAGGGTCTAAATGCAAAACCAGCCAGAGCAATAACCAGCTCTCTCTGTCCCAAAGTCATGATAGACGTTTGATTCAGCATAAGCTCTATTGTCTTGCCTTGGCCAGTGAAATTTCCAACATTCCTTTTCACAGTCCCTCTAAGCACTCTTACATATTTAACTTGCACTCTCTCTCTCTCTGATACTATGTACAGTGTACACTCTTACTATTCTTGCCCAGTCTGAGAGCATCTAGACTGGACTTTATTCGGCTAAGAACAGCAAATGGATGGACTAGAACAGAATGCTCACATTTCAATTTCAAAAGCTGGCTAGCAACCCCTCTCCTTAGCTAATCAAGGACTTGCAGATAGTTTCAAATTGAATCCAATCGAATCAAATCATAGGGCTGGAAGGGACCTCATGAAATCATTGAGTCCAACCCTCGGGGAATTGAACCCAGGACCTTCTGCATGTTTAGTAGAGGTGTTAGCCACTACACTATTAACAGTGAGGAGTTGGCTTGTGGCAAGTCTTTGTTTTAAAGTGTGCCCGTGTTTGTCTTTATCATTAACCTTATCTGGTGTCCTTCCAGTTAAAGCATTTTCTCTGTTAACCCGGGAGCTTGTGGAAGGTATGCATTACAACTGATACGGAACTGCCCCATTGATGAAAACTTTCTTACCTTCATACTGACAGAATAAACACCAGGCTGGCCTTTCTCATGATACTGCCTAGTATGTTACTTATATTCTAGCATCTGGGCAAAAATGCTCGGCAGCACCGCTCAGCAACATGAACCCATCACAGCAGCTCTCCTGCCACTGGCTTCCTATACAATAGAGAGATAGGTTCTGGGTTTTAGTGTTTATCTTCAAGGTTCTCGAGGGCCTGGGCCAAGGAGACCTACAAGAGTCTAAAGCTCTGGGGCAAAGAACATAGTCAACAGCTCTGCCACTTAGGCACCAAGGCACTCCATGGAGCTCCCTGGCAGTAGCCACTTCCTCTGTAGCTGGTAGCTCATCTGCATCCTGGCACAGGAACATCTGGATGCATCTTATTCTATCTATCCATCTTAAGATGGACCTGCGGGGGTAATTTAAAGGGCCAGAAGAGCTGAAGGAGTTTACACTTCTCACTCTCTCTCTCTCTCTCTTTTTTTTTTTACAGGTTGCCATTGAAACAGTGAGACGTAGGCTTGGGCTTTTGGTTGGTTGGTTGGTTTTTTTGCAGAGGCCTTGATTTGAAAAAAAGTGTTTATTTTAAAGCTGAAAGTTAATTGATTAAACATAAAAAAGAACAAGAAATTAAGAGGTTTTTTTATATTGAAATAGAAAGAAAGATTATGTAAAACAAATGTCATTAAAAATTACATATGATTTGGTTTTGAAGACAAAAGAGTAAAGACTGTTGGTATTAATTTTTTTTTGATGAGCAGTGTCACAGGATGCACATTTGTGCACCCTGCGTTATGATCTATATGATTTTTCTGTTCAGTTATGCATTGTGATTGTATGATTTTATGCCAATTAGGCCATGCAAGGCGCCTTCATGAATCTTCATAACACATCCTACATGATTATTGTGGTATCATGTTTCCTGCAGTCAGGCTGTCCTTAAGGGGGGGGCAAAAGAGACAATTATCCTGGGCCCCTTGGTTCCCTTGCCCCCATGCTGTTCTGCTGTGAGCAGGGCAGCACAGGGCCCACACCACTGCCCACCTATGGCTGCGCTGTCCCCTGCTCCCACACCTCTGCCTTTGACACAGAGGTGAAGGCAGCAGGGAAGGGCGGGGGCGGTAGCACAGAGTTGGCCTCTGCTCTGGGCCAGCTGTTCCAACAGCCAGCTCAGGGGTGGAGGGGACCAGCCCAGAGGCTGGGCTTTGCGCTCTCACCCTTCCCCTGGGCTGGCTGGTCTGCCCTGGGGGTGGGGAGGGCTGGCCCAGAGGTGGGGCGGAAGAGGAGAGCCCAGCCTCCAGGCCAGCCCACTCTACCCCCAGCTCAGGGGAGTGGCAGTAGTGCAGGGCCCGCTCGCACCCCCGAGTGCAAGGGGGAGTGGGCCCTGCACAGGCCGATTGGCCCCGGGCCCTGCATCTCAATGGGAATGGCCCTGCCTGCAACATCATGTATGTACACAGATGTGTAGCACGTACTGCATGGTTCAGGGGAGTGGGAGATAGACTGAATGCTCTTCCAGCAACATGTAAACAACCAAAGCTGTGAGCAAGCAAGTACCTGTGGGAGGCAACAAAAAATATGCAAACGGAGGCAGTTCAGACCGGACAAAGAGATCACCTCTGCCCAGACGGGGAGGGGTTGAGGGGGTTTGGAAACAAAGAGAGACATTTGGAAATATTTGAGGCTTTTTGCTTGGGAATCTCCATCTTGAAACAACTCCAAGCAAGATCTGGACCCTGCCTGGTCTCAGACACAGGCTGGCTGTACAGACATCTGACAGCTGAACACCTTGAGCATAAACTTGGACTATGGGATCAGGTTAAGTAGAGATATTAGGTTAGTATGCATGTTTTACCTTTTATTTCCTTGTGGTTATTCCTGACTCCCTAATATTGTGATTCTGCCATGATGGGCTATTTTCTTACTTAGAATTATAATCTGATCAATAAACTAGTGGTTGTTTTATCTAAAGCTGTGTGGTCTTCAGAGGATGTGAGTGAAGAGGGCTGGGCACGATCCATTTCTTTGTTAAATGGGTGGACTTGAGTGTATTGTGGTTGGGAGTGGATCCCAATCTCTGTAGACAGTGGCACCCGGTGTGGTAATTGAGGCTGGCAGTGCTCACGTGGGGACTGTCCCTCGAGTAGCCAGGGGGCATACACCCACTGCCTCTGACCGATTACACACGAGAGGCCGGAGTGGACTGACTCGGGAGTGAGTGGTCACTTGGCAAAGCGGGACAAATTGGGGTTCAGGAGTGGGACTATGTCAAGCTGTTCCCCAGATCTGGTCTGATATGCCACTGTGACCCCCCAATTCCTAATCCTGAATCCCTGATTCTCATGAGCCATCCCTTTAGTGAGCCAGTCTCAGTGCTAGCTAGATGATGTGACCGTTAGCAGCATCCATTCAGGGAGTGCTGCTGAGGGCCGGAAGCCCTCATGACCCTGCTCTTTGCCTTGCAGCCAGCTCTGTGAGCAGAGAGTGGAGTTACCCCTTTGGCTCATGAGGCAACCAAGCCATCTGTGCTGGGGAGGACCTGGGTACAAACCCCCAGGATGGCGCTAAGCATAGGAGGCAGCCATTGCACATGATGGGATTTCTATGGGGTTTTTTTCAGTCCAGTTTTATTTTACCAAAATACTCTCTTAAAATGCTGCTAAGGTTCCAAGTCTGGCCCTAACCAATGCTTCCAGGGAGGTCTGGCTAGGATTACCAGATGTCAGGCAAAAGAAGGACATATCCTCCTTTTTCCCTTCACGTCCTCTGCCTGGCAGGCATTTTAAAATACATGATTTTGTCTGGCTTTTTACTTACAGGGGTTAAAGTATGCTGGAATACCCCAGAGAACACCCTATTTTTAGGGGGAAGTGGTGCAGGGCCCCCTAAAAACATAATAATATTACATTAATACTACATTTTCTTCATGTGTCCTCCAATGTCCTCCTTTTCGTACCTTCTGTCCTCCTTTCCTGGCTTCAGTATCTAGTAGCCCTTGGTCTGGCAGTACTGCAGCCCCTGACTGAGGGATCCAGAGCACTTTGCCCCGTTTCTGGCGAAGATTCAGTTTTCGCCTCAAATAAGAGTGTGATGCACTGGCAAGAGACAAAGCTGTGTACCCTGGCCCCAGTCACCCAGCAGGGTCAGTCGTGCCGTCACAGGACTCACAAGGCCTATCGCCAGTTCCCCAAAGCCAGCCAGCACCCCAGGAGCTGCGCTGTGGCAGGACCTCAATCCAGCAAAGCAGGGGGTTGTGTATGTCACTCCCAGCAGGAAGAGATAAGGCTGCTGCCACCAGGCCCTTTGTGTGTTTGGGGGAAGAGAAGGGGACCATGGAGCAGACCACCAAAGGCCAAAGGTGCAGTGAAGGGCCTTCTGAGAACCACTGGCCATTGTCCCCAGCCCCTGGCTCTGGATGTTGTAAGAGACTAGTCACAGCTGGGCATGACAGCTGTTTGGGATGGCTTCAGGTCCTCAGCTGGCAGGCAGCCAGCCAGCGCTGTGAACAGCTGTGCTGTTAAAGCGACAGGCTGCTCCTTGAAGCTTTCCAGTTCTTCACACAGCCCTGGAATACATCACCTAGGAAACCAGTCCTAGCCAGCCAGCCTTCACCCCAGCACAGCCTGTTCAGGCAGAATCCTTGCAGGGAGAACAGCGGCATCTTCCACCATGTAAGTGATTTCTGAATCCTTCCTAGCAGACCGGGGGCGGCGGGAACGGTCAGTACAGAGCCAGGGCATTGTGTGGGTTGTATGTTAATTGCACATACATGGCACCCCAGGCAGCTTTCTCTGTCCTTTGCATCTAGCCGGAGGAGACAGGTGTATGGCTGGTTTTCAGGGCCAGGAGGGAGGCCTGGTAGGGCTGGACAGCACAGGGTCTGGGCTGGGGAATGATGTTGATACACCCATGGGCTTGGTAGGTGAAGTTTGCAGGAGCTGCAGCACCATTGCCTAGAAATGACTGAAGGGAATTGCATCTCAGACCACAAGCTGCTACTGCAGCAATGCCTCAGGAAATGTATTGGTCTGGAAATAACCCCTGGCAGAACACTTTTTTTTCTGTGATACTGGCTGGTGTTTTCACATCGCCCCTCCATGGGATTATAGGCATGGCTCTGTCAAACTTCTCGGTCCCTGGCTGTCCAACACACTTTGCTGCCAGCCTCCATCCTTGCGCAGCTCCAAGACATAAAGAGCTGGTGATGCTGGAAATAGATTTGATGAACCTGGATTTTTTGTCTCCATCGCCGTTCACATCAAAACGCCGGCTGGCTGCTATTTCTGCCTGCTTGGAGCAGACAGCATCTCTGAGCAGCAGCCCCTTTCCTGTAGGAATAAAATGGGTTGTATTTTTCCCTTTCTAGCTGAAGGTTCAGCCCCCACCCCCTCATTTAATGGCTTTAGGATCCAGGCCTGCAGCATGAAGGGAGCTGTGGGCTGGTGTGTGTAGACTGCACAGGATACTGTACATCTAGCTGATGAAAGCAGAATGCCACCAGCCATGGTGTTTGTGTGTGCGTGCTTGACTCCTACCCCTTCCCCTCTATAGGAAGCAGACTCTAATGCTCTCTGTCCCCACCAGAACAGTTTCATCGATTCATGTCTTTCTCACTGAACGCTGATTACTATTTTTAGGACCTCTGCTTCCCTTCCCTGTGTTAGTGAACGTGGCGGGGCTCTGAAATAACCTAGCCTTGTTTGCGTCATGGATGTGGGGCTGGGCCTTACTCCTGCATCTAATATAGGAGGCTAGGCCAAGGCAACAGAGTTAGTTTTTTCCACCCAGTCCCTCATAAAGGAGTCAGTAGGAGAGGCATCAAGACCAAAGCAAGGCTGCTGGGCACTTTGTCTGTGGCCTGTCCCTTTCCAGGGATGGAGAGTTGCCTTAGTAGCATCATATGGGGAAGAACAAGCAAGCATAGAATAGCCAGCATTCTTGTCAGGGGATGGAATGGTGACATTATAAGCAAGTTGCCCCTCTTGGAGTCCCCAGAGCAGTGTCATGTTCTGTGCCCATTTTTGCTGGCTGTGCTATGGAAGTGGGATAATAAATGCTTCCAAGTGTTTCAGAGAACATCGTCTTGTGTTCAGGGGGAGATAGCTACTTTTGGAAACCATATTTCTCCTCCATGTCACCTCCAGCTGGGTACAAACCTTTAACATATTCAGAAATATTGGAAAATCCCTGGTCTGACTGCCTTTCAGGTGTGTCTGATAACGGTGCCTCACTGCTTACCTCTGAGCTACCCACACTGGTGGAGCAATTAGATACCAGGATTTGTTAGGTTCCATGGAGCCACCACATCCAATAATTATTCAAATGCATGTTCTAAGCACAAGCGATGTTGTGCTGCTTAAGATGTACTGAGGCCAGGCCTTTTGTGCTGGGGCAGCTGGGGAATGGAGTTGCCGTTTGCCAAAGTAAATGATCATTCGGTATCCTCTTTTCCAAGGACAGTGACTATTGGCCCCAGTTCATCTCAGGTGTAACTCCTCTGAAACCCAGCAGTGGCTTTCCCCCAGGAGAATGGCCTATGGTCACTATGGTTTGCCTAGTACAGTCAAGGATTTTTGCCAGGTCAGACATGGCTCTGCTGTGGAGAATGACAGGTGGCAGCTGTGTGTGCTGTCCTATTGCTAAACCACTCAGGAGATCCCACTGGCTTGTGTTATTGTTAACTGGGGAGAGCAGCTTTTTTCTTTGTGAATATATAGTACCAAAATGCTTGCTCCTAAGGAAATCATGTCTCCCCTCTGGTTGGGAAGGGTCATTTGCGAGAGGTGGCGTCACCCGCAGAGAGCACTGCTCCACATAGGCAGATTAATCCACTGTGATTTAGAGATTATCAGTTTGAACCTAATTAAGTTCTTCAAGTAGGAGTTAGCCCCAGTGAGGAAAGCATTGCTGCTGGGTCCTCATAATGAGTTGTGATTTCATGACAGATGCACCACGTATGTAAACACCAGGGAGAGAGCTGCCTGGCTGGTACTTGTGGGGTAGCATTTAACATTTTCAATAGATAATTGCCATCTTCTCCAAAAATAGTTCTCTGGCCTTATTTACTAATGAATCCCAACTCCCTGGTGGAGCTAAGAAGAAGAGGGAGGGCCTCTTTTGGTGCTCCAGAGACCCAGGAATGACAGTTTATACAGGTGAATGCATTTCAGTTATATCTGTAGTCAAATGGGCTGGGAGCTGCACACTTTAGTATGATGTGCATGTTGCAGGCACATAGTGTGCTCCTGCTAGTCCTCCCCAGGGGTGCCACTAGAAGACCCCACAGGCATCTGTGGAATAAATTGCATCCTAGAGAATGTGCATGCAGGACTAAGCCTGGAGCTGTGGGGCAGGGAGGCTCACATCTGTATCCCTGGGGATCAGGCTGGGTTCTTGCCTCAGAGTTCAGGGACCTGCCCTACATGTCAAATTGTTTCCAGAGCCTTTTTAAACTGCTTGTGCCATTCAAAGCACTAAACACTTTGGGGCACAGTGCCCGGACACCCTGTCCCCTCATCGTGCCATGGCCCTGGCAGTTGGCTGGCAGATCTCAGGTCTAAGCCTACAGCTGGCATTTTCCATGAAGTCTTCTCAGTGTTGGCCAGTGCAGCCCTGGCTGCACTGCACAGATACCCAGGGCTCTGCCACAGGGCTTTATCCAGTGGGCAGTGGTGGGAGGGCTACCATTGCTAAGGAAGGGGCTTTTGTCTTGGCATTGGCCCAGGATGCTCCACTTCTGCTGAGTGCTTAGTTGAGTTTGTATCTGCACCCGGGCCATCACACAGGCGCAGCTGAAATCAGGCCAGAGAAATCAGAACAAGTGCATGTGTGGACCTGTGAGGCCTGAAAACCTACCCAAGGGATCCTGCTCTCTCTGTGCTACTGAATTTGTTCATGAGTCATTACCAGCATTCTCTTCACCACTCATTTCACACTGATCCTTATCCAGGCCATCTCTGTACAAGGCGGCCACTGGTCAGACATTTGTTGGGCAGTGAGCATGTGTCTTTGCACACGAGCGTGTGATTGATTTGGGAGTGCATGGTATTTCACACACACGTGTGTGATCAGTCCATCCTCCAAGACCCATCTGTGTCCTCTAGGGGAAAGTAGTTTCGGGTGCACTCAATCACTGAACTGCTATGCCATGGCTTGAGAATTTGCCTTCCTGATAGCAGGTATTAATGCACCTCTTCCCCGTAGCAATTCCTCTCCATTTGTCTGCTTCCTAGAAAATATCCACCAGCATACCTGCACATGTCATAATGTTTATCTGTATATGAACGCCTCCAGACTGCTTATGACCTCATCGGTGATGGAGGGAACACCCTGCAATTGAGAACAGAGAATTTGAAAGCTTAATCAGCTACCTTCCAGTAGGATAACTTTGGTCTCTTCAGCTAGCCTTGTGGTAGCGTAATACCCTGAAAAGGCCTGGAAACCAAAAAGTGTGGCCACTTTTAAAGTTCCAAGTGCGTGGAGCACATCTAGAGGGATGTCCCATCATTTCTTTTTCCCCAGCAGAAGGCACAAAAACAGAATCTTGCAGAGGTCTTGGGTTCAGTGTGAAGAAGACCCTAGAACATTGGTGTCTTGTGCAAAAATCCAGTGGCTAGTAGCACCCCTCTGCTTGGCATTGGTGGCATGCAAATAATTTTAGTGTCAGTCTCCTCATGGTAACCAAGAAGAAACTCCACTGAACAGCGCAAGGCACCTATTCTATTACACCACGTCTAACTGTTTCCTGGGTGGAAGCAGGTATTCTTTGCAAAATGCGCACCAGTAGAAAGCAGGTCTCGCCCATGGCCGGCACTTGTCCTGGTGTCCTCAACTCTTTTCCTGCACCCAGTACACCTCCTCTTCACCTTTGCCAAATTCAGTGTCTGGTGCACGTCCTATGGCCTGTAAGGTACCACTATGTGCTGTGTTTAGCTAGGTTCTCTGCAGTGGTATTCTCCAGAAATTCAGCTGGTAGTCAGTACTCTTTCTCTCACTATTGATGCCTAAAAATGACTCTGGGACTGTAATTTGACTCATGCACAGTAATGTTATGTAACCTTGCATTCTGTTTGTGGGTGGACTCCAGCAATTTCTCAGTGTCTCAACCAATTGCCTCATTACACCTTCTCTGGCACAACAAACAAAACCCACATTTAGTACTACTGGACCGTGGTTTTTATTTTTCTGCCAATAAAGGCAAATCAACTTGAAGCACCCCTTTCTTCACTTGATAGTAACTTTAAAACAATGAAGCAGATGTCATGTTCTAAGCATTAAACAGAAACACAGCACTGTCAGGCGAGGGCCACCGTTTAGATTTGTGAGGGCAGCATGTTTGACATGGGTGTGGTAAAGCAAACTTTAAAGAAGTTAATGTTTAAAGATGATCTCAAATGTCTCTCTACATCGCTGGTCTGGGTTTGTCACATTGAAGATCACTGAGTCAGGGGCAGGACTTTAGAATGACCCCCAACTCGACTCATTTCCACCGATGTAGCCTCTGAATTTTCACCAGCTGAAGACCAAGATCAGGGAGGCTACGCCAGCATTGAAATTATGATGCTGTAGATTTTTCCACACGAGGTGACACCTCCTGGACTGTCCTACCACTAACTCACCCATGGAATTGCACAGGTGCTGAGGCATGACAGGAATCAGCAGGGGACACTGTAACACATAGCCTGAAGCTCCCTGTTCTTAGCATGCCACCAGTGACCATCCTTGGAAGGGATGCTGTGCAGCTGGTCCAGCAGCTGTGCGGTATTATTGTCAGGGAGCTCTAGCAAGCAGCAGGAGGCAAATGGTTTGCTCTGCCCCCCTCACTCTGACTAGACCCTGGGATGGCTCCCCAGGCACTGGGTGTTGTTGTCGGCTACTTGGCTAAGCAGCTGGGAAGGGGAGGATGGGGTTTCTTGCTTCTGTACAATCCAACCAGCTCCTAACCAGGTGGTACTGGGTCCAGATCTGAACTTGGGGACTTAGCCCCTCTCTGGGACCATTGGTGGGGAAGCTTCTCCCACTGCTTGGAAAGCAGCTGGGAGTAAAAACACTGAGCATAGAGAT
Source organism: Podocnemis expansa (assembly GCA_007922195.1). Taxonomy (NCBI): domain Eukaryota; kingdom Metazoa; phylum Chordata; order Testudines; family Podocnemididae; genus Podocnemis; species Podocnemis expansa. The sequence goes on along the minus strand of ML681981.1, from coordinate 46,483,163 downwards.
CAGAGAGTTTGATCCATTTCTCAGTGGTGGTGATTGGAAGGGCTGCATGCTGGGATACCCAGCTGGGAACAGCTGACACAGCTCCTCTGGCTCAGTGAAGGGGTTGTATCTGCAGCCCACACCTCATTCCCACTCACAGCCAGGCCCATGTTCAGCCACCACCACAGCAGCCTGGCCAGTGTGGGATGCTGCAGCAACCACAGCCTGGGAAAATGAGATTCTGGGTAACGTATAGTTGTCTCTCTTTTCTAGCATCTCTCTCCCACCATGGTGAAACTGGGCAGCAATCTTCCTGAGAAGCCAGACAAAGAGCAGGGCGCCAGTGGCAGTGACAGCACTGGTGGTGATGACAGCTTTGACAACATCCCTCTGATAACACCGCTTGACGTCAGCCAGCTACAACAGCCCTTTCCTGACAAGGTAATGCCAGCAGCACCCATTGGCAACAAACATGAAGTGCTGACTTATTCTCACTCTGTACGGCAGGGCAGCAGTGGTATTTTGCTACCCTGTTTGCCCCTAAGCAGATAGTACCCACCTTTCAGTTCTCCCCGGGACCCTGTGCTGTGTGTGGAGCTGGCAAGGCCCTGCGTTCCACTGTGACAGAGATCTTGCTGCTGGGCCAGGAGAGTAATTGGACTGTGCCAGCCAGAGTGAGCGCGGCCATGCCCCAACATTTTCAGGGGACCTCAGCACTAGTTAGGACAGCAGACTCTACCGCCTGGCCAGTGACACCCAGGGTGGCCACAGTTTCCTTCAGGAGAGAAAATACCTTCACAACATTTTTTTCTTTTGTCAGAAAAGAAAAAAAAATGAAGTGACTAAGGGCTATGTCTACACTGCCAAATTAGTCCGGACTAATTTAGCCCTTGGCTACACTAGGCTTTGGCTAGTCCGAATTAAGAAATTTCCTTATTTTGAACTAAGGAACACTTAGGTCTAACTAGTAACTGGTTAGTTCGAACTAAGTACAGTGGAGACCAGGACTAACCCTTAGTTTAAACTTAATAAGTTTGAAGTAAGGGCAGTTAGTTTGAACTAATGAAGTGGACTAGTTCAAACTAACACTAATTTGAACTAGTCCACATTGTTAATTCAAACTAATAAGTTCAAGGTTAGTTCAAACTAACCTCAAACTTATTAGTTTGAACTAACAAGTTTGAAATAACTTGTCCTAATGTAGACATAGCTTGTGTGTTTGCTGGGGAGGACAAGGCTAGGATGGTGATATCAGAGGCTGAAGTTTGCACTACAGCCATTTCAGGGGCCCATCAATGTCCAGGAACTTCGCTAGTGTAATATTTGCCAGCATGGTGCAAGTGGAAGTGTTGTCTGGTTGGAGTGTGTGTATGCCACCAACACACGGCACACACGTGTCCACTTATCAGCACCCTGTGTCACTAAAAGTGTGATATCTCAGCATTCTCCACAGCACCTGAAGGCCTGCTGACTGTTGACACTGGGCAACCTCTGCAATGTATTGTGAGACACATGCAGCATATTATCAGATATCTGCTGGTGTTGTAGGGAATGTGGGATTTGGGGGTCAAGGATGAAGACTCATCTCTGCAGCACCACTTCCAAGCAGCTATAGAGACTGGGGTATGGGAAGCCGGGCCTAACGGTTAGAATCAGAACCCAGCCAAGCTCAGAATCAGAAGTCAAACCAAGCTTCAGATCTGGAGTCAGAGTCAGGGGCCAAGCTGAAGGCCAGAGCTAGGCAGGAGTCAAGCCAAGGACTCCTCTACTTGCTCAGGCCACTTTCTGTGCCTCTTTCTGGTTTAAAAAGAGCTTCCCAGACAATTGATGGGGCTGGACTTCTCCCCACTCAGGAGCTTTGTAGGTGGCATCCTCTGTAGGCTAGGGTTTCTTCACTGGTCCCCTTCTCCAGCCAGTCAGGTGAGCTGCTGGATGGTAGACATGGTCTGAGCAGATTCTAGAGATGCCCTGGTTCCAGGCCTCCTGTCCTTCACATCAATCCTTCTTTAACGTGCCCACTAAGTAGTCATGGATCAGGTTTTCCAGGATGCTTTTTGTGGAACGTGTTTTCCTGGTAAGGAGCACAGACATTTTTCACTAATTGCCAAGAGCACTCTTCAGGACTGTTGCTTTCCCAATTCACAAAATAACAGAGTCAACCCCATCTGATTCTAGCAGCAAGGAGCTCATGGATAATATGCTTACTGTGGTTTTGAACACCTAATGGTGGGAGGGATGGTTGGGCGTCATGAGGGAACTGGTCCTGAATGTGGGGTTTCTGGAGTAAAATATGGATACCTGTCTGTATTCAGAGAGAACCGGGGAAAATAATTTCAAAGTTTATAGCTCTTGTTTGCTGGTGAACTGGCTAGGAGCCAAGAAACTGGTAATCCAGTTCATGAGATGGCTTGTTTGTGTGTAGATTTTTTCATTGAGAGCCATACCTTCTGGCTAGAGGTTTTCCTGCTAACTCTGCTCTAGGCGGCAGTTCTTGGGTGTGTGCTGCTCAGCTGGTCAGACTAGATGATCACAGTGGTTCCTTCTGGTCTTGGGATCTATGACTCTGTGAACATGAATTCCCTGGTTGTGGTGGTGTGTCCAGGGCTATCAGCCCACGTGGGCTCCACTGTCCCTCTGCAATGGGCTTGTTTGAGCTTCCAAGTACTGCAAGTGTCCCCTCAGAGTCTCCAGCCACTGGTCCGCTAGACAATCAGGGTATGCACAGATACACTGCTGCCAAAGGAGCAATATGCCCAGCCTAACAGTTGCACCTTAGATCACAGCTCTCCTTAACACACAGCACTTAGATCTGTCTGTCATGAAAACAAGTAAAGGTTGATTTCACAAGGTATAGAGATTCCAGGAATAACAAGTCAAAGTACTGGGTGCAAGAGGTTACACATAAAGTAAAATCAAAGGGCACCTTCTAGAGGCCATAATTAACATGGGGCAGTCCTGGCTAATTAATTGTACTTCACACATCTTTTCAGCACTTTCCAGCCTTTGCTAAGACAGAGATGCTGAGGGTTTAGCTCCTTGATGAAGGATGCTGCTGTACCTCAGAACCCCCAGCTACACCCCAAGAATCTATTGTCATAGCTTCTTAACAGGACACCCCCTGCTGATTTTTTAAAAATCTCCAACATTCCTCTTTTTATAGAATCAAAAGAGATTAAACTTGGAAGAGTACTCAGGAGGCCTCCTAGTTCAATCCCCTGCTCAGACCCAGACCAACACCAACTAAACCATCTCAGCTAGGGCTTTGTAAAGCCAGGGTTTAAAAACCATTAAGGATGGAGATATGCATCAGGGTCAGTAATGCAGACAGGTCTGCGTTGTGGCACCAACAATGCACAGAATGCACCTGACTGAGCAGAGAGAGAAGTGTGTTGTGAAAAGTATCAGTCCAAGTCCTATCACTCCCAGGTGACCTGCCTTTAATATCAAGGCTTTAAGGACATAATTTCCTGAATAAATACCTCACTTCCTAGCTGTTACACTTCCATGCATTCACAGGGCTGTGATGGCCAGTGGGCTGCTGGCACTTGGAAGAGACCTCTGTAGAAGTTCAGAAACCAGGCATATTCCAGCAGTGTCTATGCTGCTTTTGTGACTCTCCAGCAGTCACTCTGCCTCATCCTGCCTTATCCAGGTCACGGCTCACTGATTCTTCTCCTCACAGGTGATCGTCAAGACCAGAACGGAGTACCAGCTCCAGCAGAAGAAGAAGAGGAAGTTGCACGTCCCTGGAATTAAAAAGTTGAACATAAATCTGTATGATGAAGTATCAGAAAAAGTCAAGGTAAAAGCATTTTCTCCCCCCACCTCCACGCCTCGGCAGAGATTTTGATTTGGGGGATTTTTTCTCACTTTGACGTTGAAATGGGAAAAACAATATCTAGATTAACTCAGGTTGGCCAACATGCCAGGCTCAGCAGGGGGAAGAGCTCTCTGTACTCAGGGCAGAACCAGCTGACTGAAACCAAGAAGACGATTTACATTCCTTGTGGTACAGTGCAGAGTTTTTGTGGGCTGGCCTGTGCTCTCCATGGACAGGTCAGGAAGCTGGGAGGCGATCCCACCCCTCTCATGGGCCATGTGAGGGGGAAAGGGCAGAACAGAGAGAGGGTTGGAGGTTGTGTCTGGGTTTACTTTCACTGCTGGAGAGCAGAAAGGGTTAACAGTTCTGCAGGCAGGGCCAGGGGAGATGATTAACATGCCATGAGGCCTGTCAGTGCAATGAGTGTAGCAGGAAAATGCCCTAGTCCCAAGGTGGGTGGGGGGCAGTTTCTGGACCAGGCTCAGCTTGCGTTGAGGAGAATCCACCACTGCGCTGTGTCCCAGGGAGGCCCAGATGGCAATGAGGGGTGAGAGGAACATGTGGTCTGCTGGGACAGGGCTTGTTCTGGGACAGCAGGGGTGTAGGGAAGGGGCAGACTCAAACAAGCAGGGTCTGCATTTTCAGTGCGCAGCAGAACCAGGCACGAGAGATGTGGCGTTTTCCTGTCCCTCAAGCCACCCAGCTCATGTGACCCCTGGCTTGGACATGCAGTTGGCATGGCCATCTCCAGGGAACACAATCATGTCTGCTGGTCAGAGGAGGAACATGAAGTGATAGCAGATGCCCGTCCATGCAGCTGGCATTGTTTGGCAGAATACATGCCACTGGAACTGCTCTCACTGCTTATGGGTTAACTGGCTGCCCTATGGCTTCTGCCTCTGGACACGCAGATTGTTAGCGGGCCCCAGGGCCGTATCTAGCCATGACCCAATGAGGCACTGGCTTGGGGCGCTGCAGTTTAGGGGCAGCATGGCTGGATAGCCCAGAAGCCAGAACCCATGCTCCCACCTCTCCCCTGAGCCAGCCACTCTGCCCGTTCAGGGCGGAGGGGGTCAGCCCATAAAGTAGACTCCGCTCTCTCACCTTTTCTCTGGGCTGGCCCTCCGCCCCTAGGGCATAACAGCTGCCCCAGGGGAGGGGCAGGAGAGCAGAGCTCAGCCTCTGGGCTGGCTGTTCCCTGTCCTGGGGGCGGGGTGAGCCAGCCCATAGCAGAGGCTGAGTTCCATGCCCCTCAGGGGGGCACAAAAGCAAAAGCCAGTACAAGGTACCACAACACCGTGAGCCGGCCCTGTGGGGCCCAAGGCCAAATGTTCTGCAGCACCCCAAGTCCCACAGCCTGGGTAATGGATACCTGCACCTGTTCACGTTTCTGCTCATTTTGGTCTTCTCTGGGTGTCACTCCCCAATGACAGGGCTAGAAGAGGCCCTTCCTTGTTGCCCCTGGGCTGGCATTCACCTTGGCTGCACTTTCACTGACTGTTCCTCTCCCCAGCACTGTCCAGCGGTGGCTCCTTCTTGTTGGGTTCCGCAGCTCCCCTCTCTGTGTTGGTCTGCTGGCCTTGTCTCTGGTCCTTTGTTTCTCCTCCCTTCAATTTTCCACAATAATTATCCTTAGCGACACATTATTTATCCTGTTTCAATACTTGTGGTTCTTCTCTCTCTCCCAGTTTTCAAGTCTTCTTCTAATTGCACATAGAGGTCTCTAGGGACCATGTTCTGCTGTCCTTATTCACACACTGAGTAGCCCCTGGCTGCTGATCAGAGGGAATCTGGCCTTAGCTTTCCTCATCCCCACCCTCCATGTGCTTTCTGGACACTTGAAACTCTTGGGCTGTATTGGACTGTATGAGAACAGTAACGTTTCCAGGAAGGTACTAGAGCTACACACCCTCTGGCAGAGCATAACCAGACGAGTGGGGTCAGGAAGAACTCCCATCTCCTCAGACAGCTTATTCCAAACATGCCCATTATGCGCCCTGTTCCCTCGCAACTGCTGGGCCTGGCTGCTGTTGGATACAGGACCCAGCTGTTGGTCTGATGTGCCAAGGCTACAGACAGATCCCTACTGCACTTCTACAAACCCAGTCTGATTTTCAGTCCAGTCTCAGCCGGCCCTCCACTTTTACAGACTCAATGAACTGCAACCAGGCATGGTTGAAGCTGTTAAGTGCATCTAGCTGTGTCTTTGCAGCCACAAACCACAAGAAGGGTCATGGCACCTTTCATTAAATGTAGGCTTATCATGTGGTATCTCTGAGTTAAGCTTGTTTGGAAGCTTTTCCAGACCCTGCCATGGTAGGATTTCTTTTCAAGTGAATTTCTCTGAATTTCCTGGCTTTATAACACTTATTTTGGGGGTAATGACATCATTCTTGTAATGTTTTTACCCTGAATTACTGGCAGGTATGCTCAACTTGAACTCCATCTTGGGGTTTCTTTTTGTCTGGGAAAAATCATAACAATTAGCCAGAACATCATCAATAACTTCCTTTAATTGTAACCTAATTTCTTCAAATGCAGCCTGCTCACGATATTTCAGTGAGTTTTAACTACAGGGGGAGTCAGAAGAGGCTAAGCTCTTCTACTAATGTCATTTGGGACAGAAACATGTCTAACGGAGTACGCTGCTTTTCCTAAAGGGCCCCTTTGTAATTTAATTTTAAGTTCTACACTATTAATGGGTATACATGTAAAGTCAGTGGAAACTCATTTAGTACCTAAAGGCTGAGCGCTGTACATCTGGGGAGGAGACGGTCAGTTCTTTCTACAGAACAAGGGGTTTAGTCCCCACTATGAGCGCAAAGCTCAATTCAGCCTTACCTGTGCTGTCCCGACTAGAATCTCCAAAATGGGCATATTCTGGCCATTGCTCTGGTACCAGAGGCTCAGTTCTCCCCCAGGGTCCTCTGGGATATGAAGAACTCCCTTTGGCATTAAAAAACCTGAACCGTGACCAAGTTCCCTCTTCACCTTCTCTTTGCTTGAGTGCAGCATAAAGTGGTATGTTGCAGGGCTCCATGCAGGAAGCAGGGGCTCCCCACTAGCTGAGCATTCAGGGAAGTAAACAGCCAGGAGGTCCATGGAGTACTCACTGAGCAGTCACGATGGAGGGAGTGGACTGGCTGGCTGCCTCCTTGAGAGAAAGAAGATGCTGGGTTAGCAGGCATTGGGCCTGTCCCAGAAGCTGTGAAGAGCTGGGTCCTTTGATGTGGTGGAGAGGGAAGAAGGCCAAGTCCTTCCTGCGGCTTGGAGCTCCAGCTGTGACCTCCTGATGCCTCTGAGCTACAGCGCAACCACTGTAGGGATCAAGCCCAGAGCTGGGTGAAATTTTTCAGCCACAATTTTTTTTTTCTGACAAAGGTAGATTTGGATCAACTGAAACATTCTGCGAATTTGTGTTGAGTTGACAGAATTGTTTTGATTAGTAAAAATCCACCCCCCATTAGATAAAAAAAAAGCAAGGAGTCCTGTGGCAATTAAAGACTAACAGATTTCTTTATCACATGAGCTTTCATGGGAGAAAATCCCGCTTCGTCAGAAGCTTTGAAGAGTATGACGAAGGGGGATTTTCTCCCATGAAAACTCATGTGATAAACAAGTCTATTAGTCTTTAAGTGCCACAAGACTCCTTGCTTTTTTTTTTTCCCTTTTTTTTTGCTGAACTAGACTAACACGGCTGCCCCTTTGGACCCCCATTAAATGTTTCCTTTTGAAACAACATCTCCTTTTGAAAGTTACGTCAATTTTATTTGTGAACAATTGAGAAAAGTTAAAGCTCAAAAATGAAAGGCAACGTTTAGCTGAACTCAAAACAGGTATTTGTGGGGTTTTCCGACAGTTTGATTAGGAGTGTGAACTGGAAATCCAGTGTTTTATAAAGCTCGAGTCAGGCCCCCATCTGCACTCTACCACCCCAAGGGGATCAGGGAGTTTGCATGGACGCAAGTGGTGGAGAGGCCAGATGCTGAGCCCTGGAGGCTGGTTCTGCATAAGGGACTCAAACTAGGTTGGGGAGAGATGATCCCAGACATCCCTGTCTTTATATCTGACTCACACCTGGGCCCTGGTGCTTTACTGCAGCTGCGACTAATAGCTCTCATTACTAATATTTCACATGATGAGTCACGGCCAAAAATAAAACTTCAGAACAAACAAGCTAGCCCCTGCAGGAAGCTTTCTGTTGGCGGAAACAGGGAGAGTGCTTTGCAGCCACTTGCTTTAAGACAAATAACTTCAGACTGTGTGCTGTCAGCAAGGCAAGGTCTGGAAGTGAAGAGAACTTTCTCTCTTCACATCCAAGCAGACAAGATGCCTGGCTTTAGCCAGCGTGCCTGATACAGCATCATGATGCTGACCCTGCTCTTGCCTTGGAAGGAGAAATTACATTGATGAACCATTGTAAATGGTGTTGCACATGTTCTATCAGTGCCATTTCCTAGGGCTCTCTCATTCCCTCCTCAGCAGGATATAATTAACTTCTTACTGACATCACCTTATTTACTTATCTTGGGCCTGCATGTATCCCCAGCCCCACTGCTGCAGCTGCAATGGCCATTTGCTTCCCTCTGAAATCCATAGATTCCTAGAGACCAGAAGGGACAGTTCTGGCCACCCCATCAGACCTCCTGCCTGCCACAGGCTAGCCAGGCTCCCACCATCACTCCCAGTGACTCCTGCAACCAGCTCAGAACATGTTACTGAGTTACAGCAGATCCCATAGAAAGAGACATTTGCACCAGACTCCCAATGCTGGAGAACCCACTATGTCTCTAGGTGAGTTGTTCCAGTGGCTGACTAAACTCCATTTAAAATGTGTACCTTATTTCAAGTTTGTCCAGATTTAGCTTCCTCCCACTAGCTCTTGTTCTGTCTTTTTCTGATAGATTAAAGAGCCTTCTGTTGTTGGAAATTTCTTCCCCAAGTAGACCCTTGTAGGCCACGATCAAGTCACCTCCCAATCTTGTTTTTGATAAACTAAACTGTCTGAGTTTCATTTGTGTCTCACTGCAAGGCAGTTTTCCAGACCAGAATCATTCCTGTCTTGCTCTTCCAAACCCTTCCTACTTGGTCCAACTGATTTGAAATGCAGATACCAGACCTACACACAGTACCCAAGGTAACCAGATGGTCCCACCAGTGATCTACACAGTGGTCATACTATCCCTCTCATGATACAGTCAGTGTGGGCACCCAGCCTAGATATAGTTTTCTGTGGTGGCCTCACAAGGCCATGGACCTTCTCTTGGGGGGACTTTTGTCAAAGACAGTTAACGAAAAATTCATTGCTTTTCAAGTATTTTGTGGGAAATAAAATATATTGCCCGTCCAGCTCTACCAATTATGCTGTGAGAGCTTGATATTAGTAAGGCATTTGATGCTGTCCCACATGACATCCTCATAGGCAAATGAGGGAAATACAGTCTAGATCAATGGTTCCCAGCCTGTGGTCCAGGGACCGCTGGGGTCCGTGGCGTTATTGCAAGGGATCTGTGAACACATTCGGCCCCAGCCACTGCCAGCTAGTGATCTGTGTTGGAGAGGGCTCTAAGTTAGGGGTGTCAAACTTGCAGCCCAAGGGCGCTGATCTGGCTGGCAGAGCTGCTGCCTGGGCTGTGCCTGGAAACTGTCTATAGCAGCAAACTCCAAAAACAGGCTCCAGGCACAGCAGGGGTAGGGTCAGAGAGTCAGCCTGGGAAAGGGGGGCCTGCAGGACAGGGAAAAGGGAAGGTGTGGTAGAGCCTGCGAGGTTGGGGAGAGGTAAGAGGAGCCCATACTGCTCTGACATGGAGGAGGAAAGGGTTGGGGAGCCCATGCAGTCACATGGCCTGCCAAACATGTCCTGCCTTCCAGTGTGCCCCCCCAACACACACACACATTGAATGAGCTTAACACCTCTGCTCTTAGACCTAGTCTACACTTATGGCTCTTCTCAGTGGCAGCTGACCAGCATTTACCCAAGGCACGTAAAATGCCTTGCATAAATGCCAACGACTTCCCAAGCCGCTGGCACACACTGGGGAATGCTGACTGCCAATCCCTTGCAGTCAGCTTTCCCCTGCATTTCCTGGGAGCCAGGACTTTCGACGCCGACTTCCGGGAGCACAGCGGCAAGTTCAGACTTGCTGCTAAGTGCTCTCCGGAACGCTGGGCTGATGGTAGCGATTTTGCCATTATTAGTATAGACATATACTAAATGAATTGTATTTGCCTGCTGTGAGCAGCCTCACCCTGGATATGTTCCCACACCTTGGAAGAAAGTGGGGGCAAGGTCCTCCACTGCCTTTCTGCAGCACCTGCCTGCAGTCAGTCCCCAATAACAACTATTATCGCTTGGGGGTCCATGTAATTTTTTGATGTTAAAAAGGGGTCCTTGTACATGAAAAGGTTGAGAACCACTGGTCTAGATGAGAATACTACTGTATAGACCTATGCCCTGAAAATAGGGCCAGGAGAGGAGGAGGCTGTGTGAGGCAACCAGCATGGCTTATTAGTTTGAGGCCAATAGGGTACCTGTGCTCACAAGGACATTTGTGCATATTGGTCTCCCTGGGCAGCAGTGCCAACAGGAAGCCCCGATGGTCTAGGATCAGTCACTACGATGTGCAGGAGCGGTGCTAAAAACCGGGGCTGGGTCCTGCTCAGGCCAGGTGGCATGAACGCCAAGCGACTTCAGACAAGACAGTGAATTTGCAGCTGGGTCCCGGCACCAGGACCAAAACACTGCCCTCCACTTCCTCCTCCTTGGTGCCTGACAGTTTTCATCTAGGCTCATGCCATTTGTTCTGTTTTGTTCCTTTCCTTCCAGCTGACAGGGCTGATCCTCATCACGATGGCCTTCCTGGCCTGCCTACTCATGCTGGTCATCTACAAGGCACTGTGGTATGACCAGCTAAGCTGTCCAGAGGGTTTTGTGTATAAGGTAAGATGACCCCTGTTGCCTTCCAGCCTGTCCCGATTACTGTGTTACCATTGGAGGTGCTGGAATGGACATGCCTTTCTGTGGATGCTGCCATCTCTGTGTAACCTGGCCATGCCTATGGGCCCCAATTCTGCATGGTGCTGCGAGCCCTCAGCTCTGCACACTATTCAGGAGGAGCTCACCATGCAGTTGATGGCACAGTGCCCACTGATTCCAGCAGGGACAGGATCACTCCCTTTGGGTCATTGTGCTACTGAGAAGGCCAACCCTGACACTGGACAGTGTCTCTGAGTAATTGTCTTGTATGTGATGTTCAAATGGAGGTGGATATGTATGTGAGGGGAAACAAGCTGGTCAGAGCCCCAGTCTGCTTTCTTCTTTGGGACACCCCACTGTTTCACTCTGGATGTCCTCCTGCAAGACCTCATGGGAGTTGCAGATCAGTTGCCTCATGGCCTACTGCTTCATGTCTGCTGTGGGCCTGAGCAGATTGCATCGCCCATGATGTGCCTGTCTCCCATGATGAGGAATTCCTGTGATGTGGCAATCAGGCCATGGACTCCAACATACGGAGGGACATGATGAGCAGTCTCCCTACTAGGACATTTAGAGGGGGAGTGGAATTTTGCTCCCTGGTGAGTAACCTGTGCTGCCAGTGGAAAGAAGACACCACTCCAGCACTTCTGGATCAGTGGACACTGCAGCGGGTGGAGTTATCTATATCATTTCTCTGCCACATGCAAGAGTATAGCCTGGCAAAGTTATTGGGCTCCACCCAGTGTCACCGTGCCCTCCTCTTTCTAACGGTGGCCTACAGGTCAAAGGTCTCTTTTGCTCATGGTATTTGCTGTTCTTTTCCCCAGCACAAGCGCTGCTCTCCCACCGCACTGGAGATGTACTATTCGGAGCAGGAAGTAGGACCCCAAGGAAGTCTCTACACAGCCATTAACCACTTAAATCAAGCCAAGAAAGCCAGCTCTGAACTGACCTCCCCTTGGTTACCAGTCATTAATGCCTTGAAAGAAGCAGAGAAAGGGAAAGAGGATTCAGCTGGCATTCAGCAATAAGGGCCAGGAGCCTGACACCCTGGCCTGTGATTCCAGGAGTGCGTGTATTAACTTCCAGGAGAATATTAATCCATTCAACGCTAGTTTTGTGTCCAAAACCAACTAAGAAAAAGACAATTCTGAAAGGGCGCCTAGGGCAGGAACATTGTTTTCTTTTTGGGACAGGGAGCGGATTTTGCTCCATTCTGAGAGATGCTTCTCCCCCAATTTCTTGAGCATAAAACCATTGTCCGAATGGTTATTCTTTGCTTTTATTTATTTCTGTATTTATAATGGGGGTTGCCAGGGGATTCTGTGGCCAAGTAGCCATTAGATCGCAATGCCATGGTGAAGCTAAGATGCACTGCTGGTGTTTTTCTGCACTTCCATGGATAATTTGAGATGGACTGAAGTAACACTCTTCATGCTGTACAGGGGCCAGCTTTCGCCTGCACACATTGCATTAGCCCCAGAAGGACCTTTTAGTCCCCATTCAGAAGTGTTTCTTTAATGATTTTTTGTCATAGGGGTTGCTGAGTGCCCATGACCTTCCTTATGTCAGGAGGGGAGACAATGTGCTTTGGGCAGACCACAAAAATAGCAAACTTTTAGAGCAGCTAAGCGCTTCAACGTTGCTGTCAGTGCTGTTTGGAGGCAAACGTTAATGCGCATTGCACTTTAATTTGAGTAAGCTTTTAAATGTAATTTATGCTTCACCCATCTCAGTTGCAATTTGAGTGCTAATTACCAGGCTAAATTTGACACCATTTAATCACATTGCTGCAGGCTTGGGTACCTTTTCTATTTTGTCATTAACATGTCTTTGCGTCTGTATAAACTGGTTTGTGTGAAACCATTGTGCCGCTCTTGTTTGCACCTTGTGTGTGTGCTTCTGCTTTTGGGCCTGTACGCTGTGGACCAACATTGGCGGTTTTACAACACTTTGTACATTTTTATAGAAATTGTGATCTGTCACCTTGCGACGACGCACTTCCAAGTGTATCAAAGTGCCAAAATGAATGTGGTGATCGGCAGCTTTTCTGTAAGTAAAAATAAATGTACATCCTCACCTTGGCTCAGTCATGCTTCTTCTGTTTGTCACCTTCTTTTTCAAAGTCTTTCTTTGCAAGAACTCAGGTTGTGTCATGCATACAGCTGTGCCAAGTCCAGACTCCTAATACAGAAGTGTAAAAAGTGATGATCAAATTCACTGTAGCAGAGTCCTACTTCAGGAGCCCATTGCAATCTGTGACACGGCATGGGGGAAACACACCATGGCATTTAATAGCTCCAGAGTTTCACTGATGTTAAGTCCGGATGGGACCATTCTGATCTCCCAGTCAGAGGCCAGAAGACCTCACCCAGTGACTCTGGTTGAGTGTGTCTGCTTTTAAGTTCCCCTACACCATGCCCCAAGGTAACTTTTGCACCAGTGGTAAATTGGCCTCCCTGCTGAAACATTTTTGCTGTTAAAGACTTCATTTGCATCCTCATGTCTAAGGTCGCCCTGTGACCTTGCTTTTGGGTTTGACAAAAACCTGGCCAATTTTGCTTATTCGGTTCAGCACCTGAATCCTGATGCAAGACCCAACTGAGCCTCAGAATAGGAGTCCAACCCTGGCCTTACCCTACTCTATATTCAAGTACTTCCTTAGTCTCTTTCTGCTGTAGGAATTGCTTGTAAAACAGAGTGGTTGGGAGATGGCCCAGATCAAACTAACCTTCCTAACCTTTCCCGAATAACACTGAGTTCTTGGCATCTGGAGGGTTGCCAAGAACCATAAGAAAAGATTGATGGAGCTGCAGGGTCATCAAGATTTTCCAGTGTGTGTTGCCGCATGGTGTGTCTCTTTCACCAGTCTGTCTTTGGCACTAGGCTCTAGGTCAAAAGCCATGTGGGAACGTGACAAACCCCAGGTCTTACACTGCACAGAACTGCCCCAAGGAGATTGGTATCATCATCATGTTTCATAGATGGGCAATCAGAGGCACAGAGAGGGGGCCTGACTTGCTGAAGGTCAGCCAGCAGAGCAGGGACTAGAAACCAAGTCTCTCCTGAGCCACCAACCCATAGTCTGCCTGGCTTATTTGGCTGTTCCCTGGACCAGTGGGGAGCTCCTTGTTCCATTGTGTAATTTACATATCAATTAATGCAATAAGGTAAAACCTTTCCAATTGTCAGACGTGACCTCTCAGGCCTGGTACAGCCCAGCAGAAAAAGAACAAATGTCCTTTCAGCCAGAAGAACATTTTCTGGTGACAAAGTCACTTCAGGCATTTTAGGAATGTATCAGTTGGTTCTTTGTCTGGTTTTCTTCCCTTGCCAAAGAAGACAGAAGACACCGAGGGCAATCTCTCCCTGCGCCCAGCTGGAATGGCTTTGGCAGCACTTGGCAGAGAGACTCCAACTTTCTGTAAAGGCACCCACTACTGTTGAATCCACTTTTAACTTTGCATTTCCACTGGTTCCTCCATTTAGTGACCCAGAAGCAAGAGGCTTCTTTGCCCTTCACTCATCCATAGGGGAGAGACGCCTTCCTTCAGGATGACAGCCAAGGCTCCCATGAGATTCTCAGGTCTCCAGTTGCCTTCCCAACAAGATTTGGTATCATTTCTGTTTATGTGGAAGGACTCTGCTGCCAGCGTCTGCCACATCCTTGTCCTCAGAGCAGAGTTCAGCGTGCTTATACCAAATGCTGGTCAAGCTAGTACGGTGCAGGGTACAGTCTGCAGAAATCTCCCCTTCCTGCTTTCTGAAAAGAACACTGCTCCCCTTCGGAGATCCAGGCACAGCCCACACAGGTTTGTGCTCTATCCTCGGTGCTGGTGGTGAATGAGGAGTGGACAGCAGTTTCAGAATTTACTGCAGTTTTCTGCAGTGAATACAGCTGACCTTGCTCACCTTCAGGATTGGTTGAGAACCACGAAATGGCATGTGCTGGAAGTTGTGTTTTTGTCCTGTATGCAGAGTTTGTATCTACAGTGCCCAGCAACCTCCCTTCCTGTACTTTTCTGCAGCCATTTCATGGAGTTGCACAAATATCAGGCCTTCATAAAGGAATAATTTACAGAGGAGAGAGGTAAACAGCAGGATGGGAAGGAACACTGGGAGCTGTACTGGGACCGGTACTGGTTGCCAAATTCAAAAATGTGCTAGAAAAAGGGATGAAATAGAAGTAGCCAAGTTTGTAGATGACCCAAAATTATTAAAGATTGTCAAGTCCAAACTGAGTATGAACAGTTACAAAGCGATCTCACAAAACAGGGCGACAAAGTGCATGTGAAATGTAAATGGTAGTGCAAAATAATGAACATTGGAAACATTATCACAACTAGAGAGAGAAGGTGGGTGAGGTAATATCTTCTCCTGGACCAGTGTGTTGGTGAGAGCGATATAATGTGGAGCCACAAAGAGCTTTTTCTCATGGCTGCTTTCCTACTAGCCCCAATGGCTAGCAGTGCAACCCCATGCTCTCTGAGCATCCTTAAACTTCGGCTGGAAATGGACAATGGAGGATGGCTCACTAGATAAATTACCTTGTTCTGTTAGTCTTTAAGTGCCACAGGACTCCTTGCTTGTTTTGCTGAACTAAGCTAACACAGCTGCCCCTTTGAAACCCATTCTGTTCATTACCGCTGAAGCACTTGGCACTGGTCTCTATCAGAAGACAAGATGCTGGGCAAGGTAGATAATTGGTCTGACCCATTAAGGTCATTCTTGTGTTCTTATTTCTTTCTAGGCAGAGTTACATTTATATGTAAATAGGCAGGAAATAGAGATAGGTACCTGATACTTCAAGTAATGACAGAAGTGCAGGAAGAAAGCAATTCAGTTCTGCCTAGAAACATACACTAACAGCGTACACAGACAGATGTGAGTACATGGCTCAGTTAGGAATTACAGAGGAAGGAAAACTCACTTTTCCATGAGTATCACACAGCCACATTGGGCTGAGATAGAGTGGACATGCTCAGCAAGGTGTGTAGATATCCCAGGAGGTGGAGATCAGTGCTACTGAGAAAGCGGACGGTAAGCTCTAGAATGCAAGGAAATAGCCGAGGACCAGAGTAGGGGAAATCAATTTGCAACGGTGAGTTTGCAATACAAGCAAACATTGGCTATGCTTTGAACTACTGCTGGAAGAGGCCAGAACGGAGAGCTCTGATGGGCATAGATGGTTTAGCTACACCAGCTCCCCTTTACCAGATAATCATTGGGATTCATAATGACTAAGAGGTGAACAACAGAGTGCATAGGTCAGCTGTTTAAATATTTAACACAGACCAAGTCTCAGGAGGCCTCTGGCCACCTCGTATAAGACCCTCACTGTTCCAACCAACACGGCTTTCAGAGTTTTTGTTGTGTGAGATTTTTGAAGCTGGGGGCGACACCACAGACCACCATAGCTACCTTGGTGAGGACTGTGCAAAAAATCACATGCCAGTCGACATAACTATGCCAGAAGGGGGGGGGACGGACCCAGGATGGACCCTGATGGGCCAGCAGAAGTCTTTTTGCAACATAGCTAATGTCATAATACTGAACTAATTAATTAAAACTAAGGCTTAATTTGAACTTTAGTTTGAACTAGAAAGTGTGGCTGATGGCATGAGCTGTCTCTACACTAGAGGGCCCTGCCAATGCAACTTACTAGAGATAGTGTAGATTAGAGATGTACTAGCAAAATATAGCCATAGATGTAGACAAGGCCTGAGATTCAAATTTGTAGTGCTGCCTGGAAAGCAGCAATTTTTCCCACAGGAATTTTTGAATCCCCTTTCAAAATTTTCCAGGTGTGAATTTTCAAGAAAGAGGAATCAAACCTACTTTCTTATATTTTCTTTCCACTTTGCAACTTCAGCCAATTGGAAATCACTCAGAAAGTGGGAAAAAAATTGTTGTCCACATTTTGTTACACTTTGGAATTTTTCTGCTGGAATTCCAATTTTCCTGCAGGAAACAATGCTTTTTATTAAACATTTTCCCATCAGAAGTATTTTCTGCACAGAAAAGTCTGACTAGTGCTCAAAATTGGGAATGAAAAGTAGATGACCGAAGAGCCCAAATGAATTTATGCTAATAGAATGCGCCTAAAAGCACGAAAGGGGCTGTATTTTCAAAAGAGACTCAACCCTGCCACTCTTACAACTGCACCTGCAATTTTGCACAAACAACTATTTATGGCTGTGATTTTGCACATGCAGTCACATGTGCAAATGACAGAATGCAGGAAAGGGATTTACAAAGCTGCCTAAAAGGAGGAATTAATATAAACAGGGCACCTAAATCCCTTAGGCATCTTTGGAAATCCCACCCAAGATGTCTAGCTATCTGGCATAAAGGAGCAATTAGTAGTTAGAGGTCTCACTTTGAATATTTGCAGCTGCCTTCAAGAGGCTCTGCCTGCAAAACTGCAACCAGTGGGAACTGTTTGATGGTGCAGCCAGAGAAGGCATCTTAAGCTATGTCTACACTAGCCAATTAGTCTGGACTAAGGAGGCTTAGTCTGGAGTAATTTAGCCCTTGGCTACAATAGGCTTTGCCTAGTCCGAACTAAGAACTTTCTTAGTTCGGACTAGGAAAAGCTTAGTCCAACCGAGATAGTACCGAGGGTTAGTTTGGACTAGCTGCCTAAGTTCAAATTTTAGCTCAAACTACGTGTGGGCTTAATTAAAACTAAGGCTTAATTTGAACTTTAGTTTGAACTAGAAAGTGTGGCTAGTTCAGACTAAAAAGCCACGGTTAGTTTGAACTAGCCCAAGGTTTGGTCAGACTAAACTCAGACTTCTTTAGTTCAGATTAGCAAGTCTGAACTAAAATTGGAGATATAGACATAGCCTTAGAGCCCATCTTAGAAGATGTCTCTCCAGGCCTTTTCCCATTGCTAACTTTGATGATTCTATATGATGCGGACTATTCAAGAGCCAAGTGATCTCAAAAAACAAAAGGGAGGGGAGTGCAATATGGAAGCTGATGTCTGTGGAAAATCAGGGCCTGGCAGGCTATGGCTATACTGATGCATCTGTGCACTGGGGAATTAGCTCCAGTTTCAGACTCGGGCCTGCTTGTCCATCTTTACATTCCAATGCTAGCGGTGGAAGTTCATACTGAAGGAAGATGAGGAAAAGTGTATCTGAGACTTTCTACCATGCTTGTTTAAAGATCCTAAGGAAAGAATGCAGATCAATGTATATGGAAATATAAACCCTATGTATTATATAGACTTATAGGCTATGTCCACACATACATTATTATTTCAAAATAACCCATTTCAAAATGAGTTATTTTGAAATAAAGTCCTAATTTGAATGAACAGTTTGTTAATTTGAATTAAGGAAAAGCCTGCTTTCGAAATAGCCATTGTTTCAAAATGGTTATTTCAAATCAAGGCCGTTCGGACATGTTGTTTTGAAACAATGGTGTTGTTTTGAAACAACGTGTCCGAACGCTGTTGTTTTGAAACAACCGTTTCGAAACAACAGCTATTTCGATTAGATGCGAGGTTTAACAGTTTTGAAATAACAGCTGTTATTTCAAAACAATGGTTCCCATGGTTTCGAAATAACGGTGCGTCGTGTGGACATGCCGCTTCTTATTTCGAAACAACCTCTGTTGTTTCGAAATAAGAAGCCTGTGTGGACATACCCATAGACTCTAAGGTCAGAAGGGACCAGAATGATTGACTAGTCTGACCTCCTGCCCAATGCATTATTACTCAGACAAAAAGTATGTTAAAAGAACATGATTAAGTGGCAAGGTCAAGAACTTAAACGTGAGGATTTGCTGGATTAAGGATTCAGGTTGATTGTACAGCCTTAATTCTTGCCCCCAACAAGTGTGCATGATGTTAAAGTCTTGAATGACACACTCACTCCATTTATTTTATGACTGCAGGGGTGTTAATAGGCCATTCTACTGTGCATGGTCCCTAACAATATGTGACAAACTAATTATGCTGAAGAATCCCTTCCATCTTGCTTGATGCTGTGAAACCAGGTCTTCCTTTCCCAGCTGAGAAGAGCTGTGTGGTTTGAAAGCTGGTCTCTCTCCCAACAGAAGTCCAATAAAAGATATGTTCTTCACAAACCCTCAATAATACTATGGATTGACCCAGCTGCAACCGCCCTGCATCCAACAATCACAATCTGGTTTTGCCACAGGACCCCATCTTGCTGAGTGCACAGGGTGGGTGGTGCTCACTCAATGAGCAGTTATTTAATGTTTTATTCTTACTTGTGACAGGGGCAGCCCTGATTGCTATAAGAGAGTAGTAGAAGGTGTGTAAATTAGCCCCAGGATTAGTAAATCCCTGTTCCCAGGGTTAGTTTAGCCAGGATTACTCCATCTTAATTAAGTCACCTGAAGTCAATTAAGGAACCAGCTGCTCTGCTTAAAAGTCACTTCTCAGGCAGGCAAGTGCAGCTGGGGGAAGCTGAGAGAGGAAGGGGAGCTGCTAGGAGAGAGTTGGAGAAGTTGACTGCTATGTGCCATGCCCCCAGTAAGGTACAGGGGTAGGGGGAGCCCATGCAGGCAGGGCTGTTCAGCCCAGCAACCTGGAGGAGGGTGGCCCTGCCACTCAGACAGTGGAGCAAGCTATTGGAGGAGGGGCACCCCACCTGAACAAAGGGAGATTGAAGAGACTGAAGGACTCATGGCAAGGAGGCTGTGAAAACCTTCCTGGTCCCAGAGGGCAGACTGGGAGCAGTGGGCCAAGGACTGGTGACCCAGGAAGGGCAGTAGGTCTCCTGACTCAGTTTTTGAAGGCTGCCACTTATAGTGTCCCTGGGTTGGGGGCTGAGGGAGAGGGGCAGGACTGGGCCCCCATCTCCCTCTGCCATCTGGCCATATCTAGGGGGTGGTCAAACAGGGAAGAAACCCCAATGAGGAGGCCAGCTGGGCTCTAACTTTGAACTAGTCCCAAAAGGGGGCCCCTACCTTGGGGAAACTGAGAGCAACAAACCACATTGTACCAGACCGCAGAGTAGAAGTGCAGGACCCACAGAGACAGACTGGGTCTCACTGTTCAGCAGGTGTTTCTC
This sequence comes from Podocnemis expansa, assembly GCA_007922195.1. Lineage (NCBI taxonomy): Eukaryota > Metazoa > Chordata > Testudines > Podocnemididae > Podocnemis > Podocnemis expansa. Next base: position 46,463,338 of record ML681981.1, on the reverse strand, counting down.
TGCTGGCTCACTAGTCATTTCTGAGCCTGACAGAGGGACAGGACTCTTCACCAGCTTTGTCTAGTGCCTCCTTTTCAACATGTGGCTAGTGCACACATAGGATGTCTAAATGAACACCTGGATGTTCATCACCCAATGCCTGTTGGTACAATGCAGGTTTGCCTGTGACACCTCACAGGACACTTGTTATAGGTAAATATCTTAACAGTCATTAGGTGTAGTGAGTTTGCGAGGCTCGCCAGGAGTTGGCCACAACATCTGACATGAAACTCCCAATTTTTAATTGTTAAAAAGGACAAGAAGATGTTTAAATAAAATGCCTGTTAGGACAGCATCTCTCTCTACATCACACACTGCTCCTGTCTAGGACAGGCTTAGCATGGCCCTTAAACAATTATATATAGATCTGTAAAGCAAAGTGTAACCTAGCTGTGTGTGGGTGGCCTCTCCTTCCCCCAGAAGGGAATGTGCACAGCTTGTGAAACTGGCCCTGTAAACTCCCTCATAGCCAGTGTATTTCCACAGGCTCCTCCCTGCTTTCCTGGGCCAGCTCCCAGCATCTGTCCAGAGTCATTCCCAGCAGCGGGTGTGTATCTGGTCTGCATGTTCATTTGTGATGACTGGGGAGTGTTGCCTTCCTGCTCCTTGCTCCTGTTAGTCTCCCTGAACACAGTGTTTGGGGGGGGGGTATGTGTGTGTGTTTACCTGCCTCTTGGACTAGTGATACATTTTGTTCACAATCCTCCTGACTTAACTGGCTCAAGGTTCTTGCATGTTTTGGCTGACCCCCTGTCTGCATCTTCCCTGACTGAGCTAACATTTCTGGCAATGGCAGGTTTTTCCTATGGTGCACTTGAAAGCCTACACAGAGGGAAGCCATTTCCCTTTAGGAACTGGTTGTTTGCCTGTGTCAGGGCCTCTATCACTGAGCTCCTGCGGCTGAGGCTGTAGGAGTGGATTCTTCAGTTATAAACCATGTATAGATCTGCTGGTGTAAAAGGCCAACCAAACAAGGTCAGATTACAGTGTTTAAGCATGGCTGTAGCTGCATGTTAACTCAGCTACCGGAGATGAAGGGTGGCTGTTGGCTGCTTCCTGACACTCAGTGGGGTTTTTGGTTGGCATCCCCCAATTCCAAAGGGCAGGGGAAAGGTCAATGAGCAGTCAGGACCCTGAGACTGACAGGCCCCAGGGCCAGTGGGGAGAGGCCAATGCTCCTGGTCAGACTGATTGATAGGACAGGCAGGCCAATGAGAGGTCAAGAGTCCCAGGAGCCCATCCTCTGGCTATGTCTGCACTGGCAAATTAGTCCAGGCTAAGGAGGCTTGATCTGGACTAATTTAGCCCATGACTACACTAGGCTTTCCTTGGTTCAAACTAAGAAATTTCTTACCTCAAACTAAGGAGAGCTTGGTTTGGACTTATGCACTTAGTTTGAAATAGGCGCAGGCAAGACTCAGGCTAAGCCTTAGTTCGAACTTAAGACATTTGAACAAGCTGGTTCAAACTAACTGCACATGCTAGTTTGAACTAAGCGTTAGTTCGAACTAGAACTCATGGTTAGTGCTAACTAACCAGCTCAAGGTTAGTTTGAACTAACCTAGAGCTTCTTAGTTCAGACTAAGAAGTCCAAATTAACTGCGGCTAGTGTAGACATTGTGTGAGCTGAAATTGCTTGGGCAGAGGAGCTGAGCTAAGGAGAGGGGCGCAGTGGGAAGTGGTCCAGAACACAGACAAGAGGCCTGGGGAATGTAAAGGACAGTCTATGAGTGTCCCTGACACACCTGAGGCACTGTGTGGGGGTCCTGAGTCCCAAGGGCAGTGTGAGGTGTTTTACTTTCACCTTTCCCATTTTTCCTTATTTTTCTAATTGGTGGCTGTTTAACAAATTATTTTAGTTTTGAACTATATGCAATGATCTGGAGTCACGAAGGTGTGAAGTGCACAGAGAGCATCCCAGAGTGGGGACACCCTAGCCTTTGTCCTAAGATAAGACTGGGGATCAAGTCCCAGGAATCTTGGGCCCAGGCCTGTGGGGTTATGAGGATGCTCTCACACAGAGTGGGAGGGGGTCCTTAGGTCAAGCAGGTCTCTGGGTAAAGAGTTGGAGCAAAGACTCAAATCTTTTTGCTAGCCAACTCTACCGGGGAGTGCATGAGCCAGGAAAATCTTGCACACTAGGAGGACCATTCCCACACTTCCATATAAAAATGCAGAAGTAGGGCTGCCTGGCAAGCTAGTCTTCCCAAGCAGACCTTTCTGTATGACTACCCAGACTATGAAGAATAATTCAGCAAAAAAGAAAATCTCTTTAAGCCTTTCAAAGATTCTGTGTTTTTCATGGTTTGTTTCCTGGTTCCAGCTCTTAGTGTTTTCATAATCCTTGTGAGCCATCTTCCTGGATGCCAGATAGTGCACAGAGGCCTGCTCATTATGAAAGATGAAGATTGTGTGAAATTCTTTAGCACCCTACAATTTACAGAGCTGTACTGTTCCATATATGGATTTCGTGACTCAAAGATCAACCTTTTACTTCATCCTTAAGCTCTCCTGAGGTGTTCCCCTCTTGCTGGCAGCATCTCTGTTCCATGCAAATGCTACCTTTAAGTTTCCTAAGCATAATGTCTCATTTCAAGATGCAAGGTTTTGAATGCTGCATTTTATAAATCTTTCACACATCACAGATGTCTGCAGCCCAGAGAGCTACATGTGTCTTGTCTCTTCCAAACTGCCAGATATTAATCCCTGGATTGCCATTGCTGTTACTTTGGTGTTCACTGAAGAAGATGGAACAACCAGGATTTATGGAGCACGTCACAAATCAAAGATTTCAGACAAACACCCAAAAAATCCATGCCCAGGCACTGGAGCTTAAGAAATGGGTGACTTTCAGGAAGCCAGTCACAGGTAGTCCTACCTGGTCTCAGCTCCATATGTAGATTCAAATACCCTGACAGTCACCTGTTAAGCCGCTTGGAAATTAACACTTCCAGAATCAGATGCAGACAGGAACAGCTGGCCTGTGGGGTTACTGGGGCTGATTCACTCCCCACCTACCTGCAACATCCAAGCTGTGTACCAAGATGATGTTCTGCAGTGTGCACTCCCACCTGCTGCCCCATGGCGGGAGCGGGAATGGGGAGCATGCAGGCAGCAGAGAGAAGGCACAGGGCAATGAATGTTGCTGTTGGGGACAGGGGGTGCTGACTCAGAGTTTGGGGTGCTCTGCTCCCAGGATCCAACCCAGTCACCTGTGCTCCTGCTTCTGATCCAGTCCAGGGACTCTTCACTACAGAAAGGATGTTGACAAATTAGAGTCCAGCAGAGGGCAACAAAAATGATTAGATTGGGGCACATGACTTACAAGGAGAGACTGAAGGAACTAAGCTTATTTGGTCTGAAGAAGAGAGGACTAAGGGGGGCTTTGATAGCAACCGTCAACTACTTGCAGGGTGCTCCAAAGAGAAGGGAGCTAGATTCTTCCCAGTAGTAACAGAGGACAGAACAAGGAGCAATGGTTTCAAGCTGCAGCTGGGGCAGTCGAGATTGGATACTTGGAAAAGCTTGCTCACTAGGAGGGTGGTGAAGCATTGGAATGGGTTACCTAAGGAGGTGGTAAAATCTCCATCTTTGGAAACATTTAAGACCTGGTTAGACAAAACCCTATTTGAGGTGATTTAGTGGGAGTGGTCTTGCTTTTAGCAGGGTGCTGGTGTAGATGACCTCATGAGGTCCCTTCCAACCCTATGATTTTATGACTGTATGGGAAGGCTCTGCGTATGGACAGCAGGGTGTCCTGAGCAGTGGGCTGGATCCAAGCGCAGAGCAGGGCCTCGCACAGTCCTAGCAGTGCTTTGGGTCCAGCTGTTGCTGGAGGCAAAGAGACTCACCCAGAGTGACTCAGAATGATGCCCCCAGCACTAACCTATATGGGACTCGTAGCCCAGGACGGGGAGCTCCCTTTGCAGGTTGGATCCAGTCAGAGCTGATCCATCCCATGCTGGTGGCCAGTTGGGGAGGGTGTCCCCAGTCATCATGGTCCTGCCTGACCCGTAGGGCCCATGATTCCCAGCAGCCATATCACTTTCCATCCCAGACCAAGCCTAAAGCTGCTTTGGCGCCAACTCAAATGGTGACCATTGGCCTAAAGTTAATGCTCAACCAGAAACCTCTTCGCAGCTCAGAAGGGACCTTGGTAGGTGGTCTAGTGAAGTCTCCTGCACTGGGGCTGGACTAAGTGTTATCTAGACCAGTAGGTCTCAACCTTCTTTTACCCAGGGCCCTAACCTTAGATAGACAGAGCTGCAGAACCCTGCCAGAGGTGATGCATGGAGGTGGGCTGCAGGGTCATGGCCTCTCCCCTTAATATGTGCCTTCCATTAGGCTCTGCACCCTGTAGTGCTAATGTAGCAAGACAGAGCAGTGGCATGTCTCCTTGATTAGCTGCTACCTGCTCACAATGTCCATGGCTGTGAGGCGGTCCTTTCCAATGGCAAGGGGAGATGTCTCCTCTACAGCAATGCTGCAATTTTGGGTTGTGCCCACCCAACCCTGGCAGGGTGGACAGCTCACTGAGGTGAGTCGGGGGTGGAGGTGGCTCTCCCAAACTATGTTCCCTCTAAACTGTGCGTGTGCACACAAGTTGTGAAACCCATCACACAACAAAATAAAGCGCACACACAAAAAATTCAACAGCACTAATATTTTTTAATTTCTGCTCATAAATGGGAGATGGATTATAATTTCATTCATCAGATGTTTGACCACACTCACTAGAGTGTGCACAGATTTGGACACTGGTTCTGAAAATTCGCACAGAAGAAATTTTTTGCACACACAGCCAATGAAAAATTAGAGGGAACATTGCTCCCAAACCCCAAACTCTTCCATTTGGGACCGAAACCCATTTTATTTTGGTGACCCTCTAAAATGGGCTGCACTGCTGGTTGAGAACCAGTGATTTAAACTGTGCCTGAGGGGTGTTTGTCTGGTCTGTTCTTAAAAACCTCCAGCAGTGGAGTTTCCACAACCTGTCTATGTAATTTGTTCCAGTGCTCAACTATTCTTAATGTTAGGAAGTTTTGCCTAATCTTCAGCTGTGACAGAGTGCTGGGCAGCACCCCTTAACCAGCCCTCAGCCATGCCAGCCCCAATTAACTGAGGTAAATTGGAGATGACAATGAAAACCTGCATCAGATTTGTGAAGGGGCAGAATCTGTCTGCTTAATTATACAGGAGCTATATACAAGCCAGGGTGAAGTAAATTAAAGAGAGGGGTGGAGGCAGCAGCAGCAGCAACAACAACAACAACAACAACAACAACAACAACAACAAAAAAGCATGCACACATGGGTTCTGCCTGAAGAAGCAGAGGAGTGACTGAGACTGCTAGTCCAATCTGTATGGTGTAAGGTGGTGGAACTGCACTCTGTAAATGAACTTCACTGGTGAGTGTCAAACTGGAGGGTTTTGGAGTCATGACCAAGAGGAAAGGGCCCTGCCAAAGTGGAGGGGTTGTGGTAGAGCCCTTAACCAACCTAAATCTCCTTTGCAGCAGTTTAAGTCTGTTGAGAACAATTTATCGCCTTCTTCTTCATAATAACCTTCTTGTGGACTTGAAGACTGTTACTTGAGTCACTGGTCAGTCCTCTGGTCTCCAGACTCAACAAACCCAATCTTTTAATTTTGTCTCACTGGTTGTGTTTTCTAGACTTCAGTCCATTTGTTGTTTTGCCTCAGGATTGGTCTGCATCTTTCCTGAAGTGTGCTGTCCAGAACTGGTGTTGGCAGTGTCTGGTGACAAGTCTGGCAGGACTGCCTGATGGTGAGTGTCCATGGCTGCTCTGCTTAATGGCTACAGTCCCTGTGCAAGTAGATGGCAGGTTAACCAAAGGGCACCTTACTTCACTGGATTCTGACCCAGGGCCCTTCAAAGCAATAGGATATATGTGTGGCCTAGGGTCTGGTACCCTTACTCATGCTGCTTGGGTCATGTTGATCAGTTTCATGGTATTCAGAAATGACTGCACCTAGCAGGAGACATAAAAGGCAATAAGAGGTTCTTTAAATATGGTAGAAACAAGGGACAAATGAAGGAAAATACAGGACCTCTACTTAGTGAGAAAGGAGAGCAAATAATGGATGAAACCAGAAGGATGAAGTGTTTAAGGCCTACTTTACTTCAGTCTTCATTAAAATGTAAATTGTGACCAGATACTAGCTTAAATTACAGCAAGGGAGGTTTAGATTGGACATTAGGAAAAGATTCCTAACTATCAAGGTGATTAACACTGGAATAAGTTGCCTAGGCAGGTTGTGGAATCTCTTATCACTGGAAGTGTTTAAGGGTAGGTTAGATAACACCTGTGAGGGATGGTTAAAGGTGGTACTTAGTTCTGCCATAGGTAGAGGGGACTGGACTTGATGACCTCTCATGGTCCCTTCCAGTTTCTATGATTCTATACTCAATCAATATTAGCAGCAAGAGGGAAGAACTGTGAGCTAAAATAAAGAACGAACAGATTAAAGCACTTTTTGATAAGCTAGCTGTATTCAAGTCAGTGAGGGCTGACAAAATTCATCCTCTGGTACGTAAGGAGGCAGCTGATGCAATCTCAGGACCATTAGCAATGATCTTTGAGAACTCAAGGAAGATGAGTGAGGGTCAAGAGAACTGCAGAAGGGAAAACATAGTAGTTACCTTTAAAAAAGGGACCCAAGGAGTTATAGACCAGTCAGCCTAAGTTTGCTACTGGAATGATATTGGAACAAATTATTAAACAGGTTTGTATCTAGATAAGGTGTTAAATATGCAGTATGGACTGCTCATGCCAAATCAACCTATTGTCCTTTGACATGCTAACTGGCCTTGTGGATAGTCTGATAAGCCCAGGACACTGAGCTGAGTGTGACACAAAGACCAACTGGTGATTCATTACTCTGTGTCAGCAGCTCTGGCCAGGCCTGCCATGCTATCTACTCCTAAAGCACTGTTGTCATGACACACATGGAAAAGGTGGGCTGTAATGTGTCACTGGAAACTACAAACTCATGCACCCTTGACAGTCTAGCATGGTATATGTGTGGGCTGTATACAGACAGCTATGGACATATGCTAGAATTATGTTCTTTAAATGTGTGTGGCAAGTCAGTGTGCCTGTGAGAGGGCAGACTAGACCCAGAGGCCCCCTATTGGAGGCCTTAGGGTCCTTCCACACCCCTCCAACGAAAAAAGCTGCATAGAGAGGGAGTGTAGTACATAGCCAGTCAGAAAGGCTGGGAATGTGACCAGTCAGGGCGCAGGAGAGCCCTAGAAAAGAGGCTGCAGCAGCAGACTCAGATGGGTGTCACTTGGAGATAGGGGAGTATGGCTGGTGATTGAGTGAGCTGAGGGAGGAGGTTTTCTTCAATGACTTCAGGGGCATCACTGGTGCCCAGCACACAGGGCACATGCCCAGAGTCCCAGAGCCAGTGTCCTGAATGTCCAGGGCAGCCCTTCCTCTCCCGTCCCTATCCCTGGCCAGAGATCCAGGACCCAGTCGCTGGCGGTAGTGCCTGCCTGTCCCAGGCTGGGCTGCCCATGGCAGTGCCTGTGACTCCCAGCCCAGTCCCTGACTGGGAATTCAGGCTGGGCTGCCTGCTGCAGTGCCTGCCTCTCCCGGCGAGGGCCAGGCTGGCAGTGGCAGGAGCCTGGGGCTGGATTGGGCCTCGGCAGAGAACTGGGGTTGGGGGGGCTGTCCCTGTGCCCGTGCCCTGGGTCTTTCCCCAGGGCAGCGATGCTCCTGAATGATTTAGATGATGGGATAGAGAGCAAACTTATGAAGTTTGCAGATGATACCAAGCCTGGAGGGGTTGTGAGTGCTTTGAAGGATGTTCAGAATGATTTGGACAAACTGGTGAAATGGTCAGATAAACAGAACGAAATTCAGTATTGATAAGTGTGAAGTGCTCCACTTAAGATTGAACAACCCATTGCACACATACAAAATGGGCAATGACTGCCTAGGAGGGAGTACTACAGAAAGGGATCTGGCTGTAATAATAGATTGCATGCTAAAAATGAGTCAGCTGTGTAATACTGTTTGTGAAAAAAGCAAATGCCATTCTGGGATGTATTATGACTATGACGTGAGAAGTGATTCTTCCACTCTACTCTGCACTGATTAGGCCTCATCTTGAGAACTGTGTCTGGTTTTGGGGGCCTCATTTCAAAAAGGATGTGGAGAAACTGCAAAAAGCCCAGAGAAGGGCAACAAAAATTCTTAGAGGTCTGGAAGATTTGGCCTATGAGGGAAGACTGAAAGAGCTGGGGTTTGTTTCTTCTAGAAAAAAGAAGGCAGAGGGGACATAACAGCTTTCAAATACACAAATGGTAGTTATGAGGAAAAAGGAGAAAAATTTTTCTCCTTAATCACAGATGATAGGACAAGAAGCAACAGGCTTAAATTACAGCAAGGGAGGTTCAGACTAGACATTAGGAAAAAATTCTTAACTCTTAAATGCTGGAATAAGTTGCCTTGGCAGGCTGTGGACTCTCCTACACTGGACGTTTTTAAGAGCAGGTTAGACAAACACCAATCAGGGATGATTTAATAGGGATATTTGGTACTGCCGTGGGTTCAGGGAACTGGACTCAATGACCTGTCATGGTCCCTTTCAGTTTCTGTGATTCTGTGATAAATGCAAAAAGGACAGGTGTCTAATAAATATTTGTTCTGTATTTGGAAATAGCCCCTGATGTAATCACATCATATGATTACATTCTTTCACTCTCATTAGTGTCTCAGGAACATGTTAAACAGCAACTGCTATTGACAGACACTTTAAATCAGCAGGTCCAAATAACTTGCATCCAGGAGTCTTCAAAGACTTAGCTGAGGAGCTTCTTGAACCCTTAATTTTAATTTTATTTTTTTAATAAAAAGGCTTGGAACACTAGGAAAGTTTCAGAAAAACGTAAGAACCAGTATTTTTAAAATGTTAAACAGTGTGACCTGGGTCGTCATAGGCTTGTCAGCCTGACCCTCATCTCTGGGGAGATGCTGGAACAGCTGATAAAGGGCCTTGATTAAATCAACATGGGTTTATGGAACATTGATCCTGTCAGATTAAATTGATACCTGTTTGTATGCAGTTGTTTGTTTGGTTGATAAAGGTAATAGGATGTATGTATTTTTCTTGGACTTCTGTAAGGTGTTTGACTTGGTACCCGTATGACACTTTGATTGGAAAAATAGAATGACATAAAATTAACATGGCATATAGTAAATAGATTAAAACCTGGCTAGCTAGGTCTCCTTGTAATTATAGAAGGGGAAATATCACTGAAAGGAAGTTTCCAATAAGGTCATGCAGTGATCAGTTCTTGGCAAGGGTGGTCTTAAGGATTCTGGTGCCCTGGGAAGCAGTTTAAGCATAACTGGGAAAAGCCTCTCATCTTCCAGAGAGTATCTACACAGGGAGTTTGAGGGTGCAGTACATGTCCCAGCATCTGCCCCTCTGCTCACTGTCGCAGGCAGGTATTGGATCTAGTTGTGCTGCGCCTGTGAAAATCAGCAGTAGTCCCCTCAAGGGGTGTAGTATCAGGTTGCTTGACTCCACTAGTGTCCTTTCAGATTGGCGTACCCTGAGGAGCTGACATGCTGTGCTAGTCTGTGAGAGGGGTTGCTGCGCTGTGGATTGGGGGACAGATTGCTCCTGGGGGTGCTGGGTAATCAAATAAGAAGCAATGACTCTTCTCAGACTATCAGCCCCAGGCATACCCTTTCTTGGAGAGTGTTTGAGGAGATAAAGCAGCAACCTACTTAGCTGCATTTCTGTGGAATGTTCCCCTCTAGACATTGGGGGTGCAAGGTCTTGTGCTCAGTTCAGCCCTGCTCTTCCAAGATTCAATAAACACAGTTGGAGTCAACGGAGTTCGCAAAGCAGTGTTTTGAGCTGGGCAGGGCTCTGAGAGCACAGTTCAAAGTACCTGACAGATTAAAACTGCTTCCCTAGGACCAGAGCCTTCCTTGGGAATGTAAGATAAGGAGGAAACTCAAAACAGGTTTGTGGCATAGTAGCTGTGTCTGATCCATGTTAAAACTATTTTGATCAGGTGTAATTTGTGGGGAAGAGCAGCAAAGGGTGTCAGATGCCTGTGGTGAGAGTATTTTGATGAAGCCTGCACTTGGCAAGGTTACATGTAATGAAACCAAAATGAAATTCCTTCTTTTATCTGAAGGTTGTGAATAAATATGTCTGAGGGTGCAGTACCTGGGCACCTGTTCTTCATTAAAGGGGGTCAACACGTCTGCAGCCTGCAAAGAGCAGAAAGCCTATCCCAGAATGGCAGGCAGAGCAAGCAAGGTCTGACCCCAGCCTCTGTTCTGGACTTCCAGGAGTCTGGCGCCATAGCTGAGAATATGCCTTTTATACCCTGCCAAGATATGGCCAGCCAAAGCTTGCCATTTTTTTTTTTTAAAGAGCCAGTCTTTTTGGCAGCTGTTTGAAAGTTGGTGTTTAAAGTACTAGGAAGTAGTTAAACAGTTGTCTGAACACTTCCTTCTTTTACTCAAAGCTGTAAATTTGTATGAGCATTACCCTGTGGTGTGTGACTCGCAGTCTAGAGAGAAGATGGCATAGAGGCTGGGGAGTGATCAGCTAAATAGCAGCACTGGAGAAAAAGACCTGGGAGTCATGGTGGATGGGAATCTGGATATTAGTCAGCAGTGTGCGCTTGCTGCCAAAAAGGCCAATGGCATACTGGGCTGCATCAGAAGCGTTGCCAGCAGATTGAGAGATGTGATCATTCCCCTCTTGTCGGCATTGGTGAGGCCACATCTGGAATACTGTGTCCAGTTTTGGGCTCCCCACTACAAAAAGGACATGGACAAATTAGAGTCCAGTGGAAGGCAACAAAAATGATCAAAGGGCTGGAGCACAAGCCCTATGAAGAAAGACTGAAGGAATTAGGCTTATTTAGACTGCAGAAGAGAAGACAGGGGGGGATTTGATAGCAACCTTCAACTACCTGAAGGGATGCTCCAAGAAGGATGGAGCTTGACTCTTCTCAGTAGTAACAGAGGACAGAACAAGGAGCAATGGTTTCAAGTTACAGCTGGGGAGGTCCAGGCTGGATATTAGGAAAAACTTTCTTACTAGGCGAGTGGTGAAGCATTGGAATAAGCTACCTAGGGAGGTGGTGGACAAAACCCTGGCTGGGATAATCTAGTGGGAGTGATCCTGCTTTTTTGGCAGGGGGTTGGACTAGATGACCTCGTGGGGTCCCTTCCAACCCTATGATTCTATGAGTCACACAGCAGACTTCAATGGACTGCAAAATGACATCTGAGCAGGGACAGCCAAGGCCAGCTATTGGAGTGGAATTACCCATCTCAAATACTGCAAGGTGAAAGTGTGTTGATCAAGACCCAATGTTTGCCAGACAGGGATCTCTGGTAATGAGTGTGGCCTTGCTCTGAGGAGTCTGCTGTAGAGACCACAGTGATGATCACTGTGCACAAAGCAAAATCATTAACCTGACCCATGAACTGAAAATCTCTGCCTTCTTTTGGAACGTTTAGCAGCTGAAGCTCTGGCTGGTGAGGTCACCTCACTGCCCCATGTGCTCTCTGAACACCAAATCTTTGACAGGCAAATCTCCAAGGTTGTTCTGAATGCACTGATTGGTCTTCTGAAGTTGCCATAGAGTCAAGGTTCTTCTCAGTGCTGCTAAAAACCTCTGGAATTGGAAATGTCAAATTAAGACTAAGGGCAAAGGTGATCTTATGGTTCAGGCCCCAGCCTGACACGTGACACCTATAGGATCTGGATTTAGTTCCCTACTCAGCCAGACTCCTGGAAAAAAGTATTTAATCTTCCTGTCCCCACTTTTCCAGCTGTGAAGTAGACTATATTTTGCTTTGTCTACTTAGACTTTGCCCTGAAGAACTTAGATTCCATTTGACTAAGTCAAACACTTCTCCATTGGAAAAATGGGATTATGGTTGGGAGTGATCACAGAAAATTCATTTTCAATTAAACTATTCAGGTTGTTGCTGAAAAGTTCCAAAATCAGCTTCACATCTGCCATGCCCGTGGGTGGGTGCAAATACCCATTTGGCAGCTAGCTGTAGCAGCCTGTTGCCTCCCCTGAGAGAAAACACCAGTTTATACACCATTCTATTTCTCTGGTTCATATCTTCCAGAGGAACCATTTTGATTTAAAAAACAAAACTAGAATATACATTAACAATGGCAGTTCTACCCTCAGAGGCAGAGATTTTCAGCCTCTGAAGGCATTTAGATACCAAAGAATTCAGTGGGATTTGAGCATCTACCCCCTATAGGCAAGGTTGCCAGATACCAAAGTATGAAAAGGACGACAGGGAAGTGTGAAAAGGAGGATGTTGGAGGACACATGGAGAAAAGGTAGTATTAATGCATTATTCTGCTGTCTTCAGGGGGCCCTGTAATGCTCCCCCGCCTCAAAACAGGGTGTTCTGGGGCATTCCAGCATACTTTAACCCCTGTAAGTAAAAAGCCAGACAAAATCATGTATTTTTAAAATGCATGCTGGACTGAGGATGTGAAGGTAAAAAAGGAGGACATGTCCTCCTTTTGCCTGACATCTGGAAACCCTACCTATAGGCAGCTTTGAAAGTCTCAGACAAAGGCAGGATGCAAACTCACTCAAAGATGATGTAGTTGGGTCTTCAGGATGCAACTGTCCTGTAGGTGGTGCTGTTGGGACCGAATTGTAAGGCATGTATGGAAATTGCACAGAGAAAAGAATTCTGGGAGGCATCTTCTCTTCACTGTGGGGTGGTGGGCCATTCCAAAACACCATTATTGCTTATCACCTCTCTCCCTAGCATTAACATGTAGCCCACTGGAGGGATTTTGTATTTATTTCAACTAAATAATTGAAGCCAGGACCCTCACCACAATGACTTGAGTATTGAACTCAGCTGTTAACTGCACGGTTGTTACCCAGCCTCTCAGTGCTTCTAGAGTGAGTGCAGGAATGTAGCTGGCTGTGTGATTAAAGCAAAGCTGGGTTGTGGTTCTGCTCTGTTAAGTGTTGGCCTGTCATCTTATTATTGCACCCAGTAAACTATGGATTAAATTACTTCATTAGTGTAGGTAATGTACCTGTTGTGTGAGTAATTTCTAGTAGTCCTTTATCATCCAGCTTAATACTCAGTCACATCACATCATTGGTGAGACTGAATGCCATTTTGGGACATGTCCATTAATGTCAAGGGGGTGGCTCTACTTTCATTCAGAGCCTAGCCTTAGGTATGTAATGTGCTGTGACACCCAACTTTCACAGATTCCAAAGCCAGAAGGGATCATTATGTTAATCTATTCTGGCCTTCTGGTTAGTACAGGACAAAACTTCTTCACCCTAATTACTAAAGCAGATCTTATAGAAAAACATCCTATCTTGATTTTAAAATTATCAGTGATGGAGAATCCACCATGTCTCTTGGTAAAGTATTCCAATGTCTAATTATGCTCACTTTTTTAATGTTTCAGGCTGAATTTGTGTAACTTCAACTTCCATCTACTGGATTGTGTTTAAACCTTTCTCTGCTAGATTGAATATTTGTTCCCCATGTAGATATATAAACCGTAATCAGGTCATCCCTTAGCCTTTTCTTTAAGTTACATAGATTGAGCTCTGTAGCCTGTTTGCTACTCCTTTAATCATTCTCATGGCTCTTCTTGTAACCCTCCAATTTACTAGCCCTCTTTCTTGAATGGTGGACATGAGAAATGGACACAGGATCAATTTTACCACTAATCACACCAGTGTTTAAATACAGAAATAAAATCACCTTGCTACTGCTACTTGAGACTCCTACTTTGGTATCCCAGGGTCACAACTGCCTTTTTGGCTACACCATCACACTGGGTGCTCATGTTCCACTGACTACACACCATGACCCCCAAATCTTTGTCAGAGACAGTGCTTCCTAGGACACTGTCTCCCATTGTGTAAGTATGGCCTACTGTGACTGGGTGTATAAACCCTGCACTGGGCAAACAGGGGTTAACCAATCACTTTTGGCCAAGGAGCCATACCCCATTGCCCCAGATGCACATGTATCCTGTAAAGGGAACAAATAAGTCAGCTGTTCAGCTAAGTCTGGCCTGGCTGAGGAGAAAGACATGTGTTGCTGGCTCCTGCAGGAGAACCTCTGAGTCTCCAGACTGCCAAAGCTGTAGACCCTGATTTGGGGGGTGGGAACCAGTCAACCATGGAGACCTTCAGGCATTTTGAACCACTGCCAAAGGAAGAGATGCCTGAGCTATGTTTAAAGGGAGGGAGTGAGTCAGGGAACAGACTGGGAGCCAAAACTTCAAACCCTTAATAGGGAGCACACTGACTCCATAAGGCCCTGAGTCAGAATCCAGGGACCATTGTGGGCCAAGGCTCCCCTATTCCCACCACACACTTACCACTAGGCATTGCTATGTGGAAATCTTTGATAAGACTGTTTGTTCACTCCACTCCACCTAGAGGGTTGGAGTCTCCAGACTGCCTTTCTTTGCCCCAACTAGAAGACCAATGGGACAGAGAACTTGTTTGCTCTTGACTTCTCTGAAGACACAAGTCCCTAAACATGATTGTCACACAGTTGTCTCGACTCCCTGCCTGGTTAAGCAAAGTATACAAATGCCATACTGGGCAAACAAGGGTGACTGCCCCTGGACTCCTCCATTCTTTGTTCCTATAGGTAGACATTTACATTTAGCCATATTAAATGTGTATTGTTTCCTTACATGTGGTTCACTAAGCAATTTAAATAGTTCTGAATCAGTAACCAGTCCTGTTGATTATTTATCATTTCCCCAATTATTGTATCATTTGCAAACTTCATTAGTGATTTTTATATTTACTTTCTGGTCACTTATTAAAACATTAAATAGCATAGGGCCAACAATTGTTCCCTGTCTGGAAATGCACCCACTTGATGACAGTTCCCCATTTACAATTATATTTTGAGACCCATCACTTAACTGGTTTTCAACCCATTTAATGTATGTCATGTTCATTTTATATTATAATTCTTTACTCAAAATGGAAATGGTACTACAAGCCAAATGTCTTACAGAAGTCTATTAGATCAACACTATCACCTTTCTCAATCAAATTTGTAATCTCATTGGGGAAAAAGATGTTAATTTGACAGTTTCAACTGCTCCATATCATGCCTGGGTTCAGTGTCAGGCAGATAGGCCTACAATTATCCAAGTCACCCCATGCATCCTTTTAAAAATAAGTGAACATTTGCTATGTTCCAGCCATCTGGCACATCCCCAGGGCTCCAAGAGTTATTGAATATGAACATTAATTGTCAGGCATGTTCTTCAGCCAACTCTTTTAAAACTCTCAAATGCAATTTGTATGGGACTGCTGATTTTAAGATGTCCAACTTCAGTAAATTCTGTTTAACATCCTCTAGAAATACTGGGAACTGAAAAGAGTTATAATCACCATATGATGAGTTTACATCTTTCTCCCCCAAATCCAAACCAGAAATATTTACTGAACACTCCTGCCATTTCTGTATTATTCCATTTAGTAATAGATCAATACCATTGTCAAGATTCGTTCTGTTCCCTGAATATTCTAAAATAAACTCCTTATTGTCCTTAATTCTGCAGTCTATAGATTTCTCCTTGTGTTCCCTGGCTGTCTTTATTAATTCTCTATAGTTCTTAACTCCAGCTTTATATTCTTTACTATCAACTTTCCCCTTTCTTCCATTTGTGTGCATCTATATGTATTAACTTGTAGTTCTGGTATCTGTTCCTCTTTATCTGTTGTAAACAAGATTTGTTATAGAATTCCCCCATGTTGTCTGCAACGATTATTGAGTTAGAAAATTGCCACCTGTAGAGTTCTGAAGTTCCAAGGGTGTTGAAGTACTGGCTGTATGAGACCTCTGACTTAGGTCACTCAAATTGAAGTCTTCTATGATCATGCAGCGTTCTCCCTACATGTTATAGATCGGTGTGCAAGGAGGCAGTCAGCCTGTTGCTAGTGTGATCTGTTGGCTTATAGCAGACATCATTTAGGACCCCTGTATTGTGCTTTACCTCTTGGGACATTGATCTGTAGGCGTTCAAGATCACTTTCTTCTGAGTTATGTAAGTGACTTGGAAACAGGTAATACTATTTTTGATGTGGAGTACCACTGCCCTTCTCCTGTTGCCTACTCAGTGCTTCCTAAGTAGGTTTTAACCCATTGATTGTAACATTCCCAACTGTGATGATCATCCAGCTGGCTTTCAGTAACACCAACTAGATCAAATTATTGTAATAAGTGAGCAATTCATATTGCTCTGGTTTGTTACTTATCCTATCAATATTTGCTTTATAGGAAAATCAAAATTTCTTCTCTTCATGTCTTTTGGTTCCTTGATTAATTTTTCTTCCTGAGCATCTCTATTTTTTGTGCTAAACACTCAGATCTTGCCTCTTTTTTTGCACTCCCTTTTGCTTTTGGTTTTACCCTTGACTAGGGTAACGATCAGGCCTAGGGTGATGCTGGCTAGTAAGATCAGACCCACACACCCAGGATAACAGACAGTACAGTCCTTGTAGGAACAAAGTTCCTTTAAAATCCACTGGTGCCAGCTCTGTCCCTTTGGGGTGGCCAGGCTGGGAAAGATGAGCAGCACAAGCTTTCAGACAGGAAGGTACTGTGTTTGCTACACAGCACCACCCTACCCCACCCCCCTTCACTTTGTTCTGGCTCTTAAATTTGAGGCTAGTAAAAGACCTTCCATGCAGCGAGTGCTGGCTGCAGTTGGGCAGTTATGGCATTTACTGTGTGAGTGGTAATCTTTGTCAAACTTTCCACACCCCTAAGCTTTCAGTTTTTAATAATTCGTTAGGACTGCAGCCGAGACCTTTGTGTAGAGCCCCAGTAAATGAGCATCAGGGATCTTGCTGGGAGCTCAGGCGGAGAGAATTCTCTTCCCCAGCCCAGCAACAGGAGTCTGGGGGGACCACCACCCTGCTGTATCATAGGCTGTAGTGGCAACTGCTGGCACATGCTGCTTCTTCTAAGGGGCATTGGTTATAGAATTTCCAACAGTGTAATCTAATGGTGTGGCCTTGCCTTCCCTGTGCACTCAGAGGCAAATCTGCTGTGTACAACTCAGGGATCATGTAGTCCTTCTTGACAGCCCAGAGGAAAGTTAATCTAGAACTGAGCAAAAATTTGAATTTCTCTTGCAAGACATTCTGGTCTTTCAGCATTTGGTTTCTTGCGTAAAGAGTAAAAAAACATAACACTTTCCCTTCCACATCACTGGCTGACATCCTGCTCAGGTCAGTAGAGTGCAAACCATTGTAGAAGTCGGTGGACTAAATCAAAAAGCCAGCTCCTGCATGAACAAACTAACCTGTATGAAGTTCTCATTCATTTTTCTTCATTTAGTTGACTCTATTCCAAGTTAGGAGTGAAGCAGAGGAAGAGAGAAAAGCAGCCTGATCACAAATGATTTATTTCTCTTGTTAACACCAGTGGTTTCACCTCACCCACCCCTATATCCTTACTTGCAACTCCTTGTATAATTTATTCTAACCATGGCAAAGGCTATTCAAATCCCTCCCCTTCCTTGGGTTTTTAACTCAAAACAGGCGAAGCCCACAGTCTAGCAGAACTGTTTTAATCAACATGTGTATGCTCTAAATCATGTAGATTACGCTTGTAATATCCCACAATGACATAAAGCTTGCATTTTATAGAAAGAAGGGTCAAACTGGATATGTGGATTTTTTTTTTCATCCATAATTTCTTGTTCAAGAAAGACTTGAAACCACAAGAAATTTGATCATTCAGAATTAGGCACATCCTGATTTTATTGTGTAAACTAGATGCAATACGATTTGCTACTCTGTGAGGAGGATGCAGGAAGCTGGTTGTGATTTTTAAAGACACTTGTTTTGAAAATAGCAATCAAAGACGACTAGAAACAAAAGGCTAAATGACTAAAAACTTGCGCAAAAAGATACTTCTAGCATAATACCTTTAACTAGCAAAGAAAAATATTTGCAGACACAAAGATTAAAGCAGGAAAACCTGCCAGTAGGCAGAAAGAATTCTGCAGTCTGGTCTAAAAGTAATCTCGTCTTACAAACAGCGTGTGCTGTCTGTTTTTATTTAGTTTTAAGGACACTCTTGATTTTTAACTAGACAAAACAAGAGAAGATGTCTGAGAGGGGCCTGAATCTCTTGCTGCTTTGAATCTTGCATAACAAAAATTTCCCATCTTGATTCAAGATGAAAAGTTGAAATCTGGAAGGTTTTGAGCACTGAAAATCCAAACTGTTTTTCAGTTGGGGGTCAATCAAGTGGTGTCATGCTAAAGTTTGAAGTGCTCCATTCAGAGTTCAACATTTTGTGCATCAAAATTGACTAAAAAGTCATTTGTGACTCAACGCTTAAACCCTCCTGTTGCAAAATGGTAAACCAGAATAACTTGACCATTTGAGCACTTCTCAAAATATTGTCAGGAGACTCCTCAAAAGTGACCATCTTTTTGGAACAATTACAATTTTGGTGCTGGGAAAAATCAGTTTGTCGCAAAATTCCCAGCCAGCTTTAAGATACTCTCATGACTGTGAGCTCACTTTGGTTAGCGGTGGTGTTATTGTCATTATCTATGTCTCTGTGGCACTTTGCAGCACACTTCATTGGTACAGTCCTGCCCTGGAGAGACACTAGTCTAGAACTTGATCATGCCAGTGCATCATATTGGATGCTGGTTGCAGTGGGATTTTCCCTGTGGGTGAAGCAGAGCAGACATGCTAGCACTAGCGGAACTGGCACCTGGAGGGGACCTGTGACAAGGTGAGAGGGAGGCAAGTCTTGGGGTGCCAAGTTACACCACAGGATAGCTGTCTTCTCCCACTGTTTATCTGCTGGAAGGAATGTATAACTGTCTGACTTGACTCAGGCTTTTCATAGCAGCCAAGCCAGCTCCCTCTCTGGCATCTGTGAATGAGGATCAGCCCCATGCTGATGCCAATGAAGCAGGAGCAGGACCTTTCCCATTGCTTTATTAAGCCCATGTTTGGCTGATGCAAATAACATAGGCCAGGGACCACTAGAGCTTTCCCCCACCTTTAACTCCAGCCATGAGGAGTGGGCCACAGGCAGTGGTTCTGTTTTAACTGGGGGCTTCTCTTCAAGTCCTTGAAATCAGACAGGAGCTGCTTTCCCTGGAGACTGAGGGCATAGTTATGCTGCTGACATGGATATGCCAGCTAGGTAAGAGGGACTGGGGTGGAGGTGCGCTGCACAGGACTTCTCCACAGTGACTGACATTCACAGCCAGATGTGCAGCTGCACAGCTGAGGTAGGGGTAGGGCGACTGAGCATTGTGGGTGTTACCACAGTGTCTGAGCAAGTAGCTAGAGTATAGGACTGCAACTGAGGAGTTAATCCCAGCTCCACTATTGACCTTCTAGATGAAATTAGGTAAGCCATTTCCTATTGCCTTAGCCTAAAAGTGAGCTCTATGGGGCAGGGCACACTTTTGTGTGTTTTGGGTGAGTGCAGGGTTGGGCCTTGAGTTCACATACAACCTTGAAGTGCTCATGACAGAGTAGGCCCCTAGAGCAGTGTTTCCCAACCAGAGTGCCATGTAATTTTTTGCAAAACTGCTCAGAGAGGTCTGAATTTGGATCATGAATATTCATGAGTTCATTTGGAGACTCTATGGTGGTGTGCCTCAAAATAATTAAAGGTATCAAGAAGGTGTGCTATGGCAGGGACAAGGTTGTGAACCACTGCCCTAGAGACACAGGAGTCCGGTGGGATCCTGAGCTGGGTAGACGGGCTATAATGGCTGGTGTCACTTTGCACTTCCACATGTGTGGGGTGAACAAAGAAGAGATGAGCTAAGCTAACACCTGACGAATTATGTCATTACAAAAGCTTTTCACACTTTCCAGGAGAGTTGATCAAAGATGTTAATTAATGGCCAGCAAAAACATCAAAGCTGTTTTCATTTCATCTGCAATTCTTCATGGAGTTTTCAATTTTTCAAATAATGCTGTTTGAATTAGATTCTAACTGAGACCCATCATTTGGGTTGGATTTGAACCCTATTCACGTTTTCAGTTTGGGGGGTGGACTCTCTCCAGAGTCTTCTCCACTTTCTCTCACTCTCTTATCACTTCTGAAAAATTTTGCATCAGATCAAACTGAAAACTTTCATGTTGCCCTCCATCCCCCAAAGAGTTTCAAAAGCTTCTGATATTTTGGATGATATATTTATATTGTTCAAAAAGCTGCTTGCTGTCAAAAAACCTTTTCAACCAAAACAATATGGCCCACTCATGCAGGCTACACTTGAAGGAATTCAGTTACGATTAAGCTCACTGATTAACAGTGGACTGTAATTGTTATGACTATCAGTGCTAGATGGGACACTAGGTCAATGTGTCAGGTTATTCTTTTGTGGTGCTGTTATGCTGTCAAAGGTGACCTAGCCAAACTTAACCCTTCCTCTCTGGCGAATTTGCAATCCATACTTCAGTTAGTTGCAATGAGTCAACAGTGCGCAGTGTGACTAGCATCTCCTTTGGTGTATGGCATGGCCTCAGCTGTCACTGCTTTTGGAGTCTCTGGCCTCATGTTGCTCTTGCAAACTTACACCACCCTGTTGCTTTATGTGTAATTCATCCAGGAGCCGCCACTCTCCCTGCACAGCCACTGTGGGCAGTCAGCATTAATACACTTAAGAGCTTGTTTCACATCCTCTGAGCTCCTATTTTCAGTATTTTAAATTACAGTGTCAGTGGTATTCATTGTAGCCAGAAGGAACAAGTCACCATGTGTCATTCCAGCCAGCTTACTTCCCAGTAGGGTTGCCAAATTGTCCGTAAATTTACGAACAGTCAGCAAAAAAATGTACAATTTCAAAAGTATCTGTGAATCCCTAAATAAATGAAAATGTCAGTAAAATTTTGTGGAAATGAAACTTATTGTATTTTGACTGATTGTCATAGTTCAAAATCAGTCGTGCTGTATTTTCCATTTCATGCATCTGACAAAGTAGGATTGTGCTCGTGGAACTTCATGCAATAAATAAATTTGCTAGTCTTTAAAAGTGCCACAGGACTCCTTGTTTGCTTTGCTAAAATAGACTAACCCAGCTACTCACCTGGAATTTATCATTTCTGTTATTGCACGTGCTCAAAGAAAGCGATCAATCAGTTAACTGCAACTAAACTAGTTGCTTAATTCCAAATTCCTGTGTATAGAATAATGTGAATGAGTATACACTTCTGTGACATTATTGTATTGCTTATATGGTATTTTTAGTGATGTCAGTAAAAAGTTTACTGTTTTGATTAAAAAAACAAACAAACCCATAACCCTTCAGCTGTTGATGTCAGTGAAAACTAAAATGCAAAGTTGGCAACCCTGCTTCCCAGGAAGGGACCTAGGCTCACCCCACCCTTTTAGCTAATGCTTAGAGTTGAGCAACACAGAGAGACCAAAACAAAACAAAAAACCCACAGAAGGGCAGGAATTCTGCCTGTTTTTTTCCACAGCAAGGACACTGGGCTAGCCTCACTTGTTATACTCCTCTGACAAATCATTTTGGAGCTGGGCCTGACAAGTCGCCTGGTCTGTAAGTGCTGCTGGATGGTTTCCTAAAGCCTTCTGGTGTAAATAGGAAACAGTGGCACACAAATCACTGCTTTCGTCTTTTAAAGGATGGCTCCAGATCTGCAGCAGCTATCAGGGCTGATGACCCAACATGAAAGCCATATGGGAATAAGAAACCACAGGCAGCTGATGTTTGCTGTCTGTCCTGCCACCTTGGGGCCACAGGCTAACCTGCAGCAACAGATCTTAC
The DNA here is from genome assembly GCA_007922195.1 of Podocnemis expansa. Lineage (NCBI taxonomy): Eukaryota > Metazoa > Chordata > Testudines > Podocnemididae > Podocnemis > Podocnemis expansa. The sequence goes on along the minus strand of ML681981.1, from coordinate 46,441,459 downwards.
CCACTGGCTCTCTGGTGACTACTCTGCTCCTCTCAGACTAGGGATATTTTCTGCCAGCTGAGAATGGGAATGAATGCTTCAAACAAAAATACAGCCAGAATGGTGCAAAGCCAGCCGTGTAGGTTTGGTCTGCATTTGGAGAGCAGTGAACTCCAACCTCCAAGGGAATAATTTCCAACATTTGTCCCTATCTAGGTGCCCACAGCCTTGTATTTTATTAGGTAGGGAATCTCTCCTATATGTCTTGTTGCTGGGGATCACCTCCCCTGATCCTCAGAGGAATCGGGCACTTAAGCCGAGTTGAGTTTGGCAGTTGTCCACACCCCTCATTCAGACCACTCTACAACTGGCTGGGAATGTTTTGATAAAACTTCTGGTAGTCGCAAGCTAGTGAGTCATTGAAACCAAAACGATTTGCAGGAAATGGTCGCTATTGATAAATTTCCCTGTCAAAGCCAATTTGATAAAAACAAGTCTTGAAATTGCTGAAATGTCTAACTTTGATAATTAGAAAACAAACATTCCGGTTTTCATTTCAAAACAGATTTTACTTTTGAAGTGTAAGGGGTTTTTTTCTTGGTAAAGAAGGTCAAAACTGAAATAAAATGGTTTTAAAAGATTGAAATGAAACATTTTAATTGACATAGTCTGACTTTTTTTGATTGCCACGTTCATACTTCCCCATTTGAGAAACACTTTCAAAATCTCAACAATTTATGTGGCCTGGAAAAACAGTTTGCTGCCCAGCCCCTCTCAAACACAGGTGCGAAGGTGAGTGGGTCTGTGGTTTAATTCAAATGTTTTGCATGGTATCAGCTCTGATGTCAGCTGGGGAGTGAGCAGTAGAGTGTGAGAGAGCCACACAGAAGCTGTAGGAAGCAAGCAGCCTGATGGTTAGTGACTGGTGTGGGAATTCAGGCAAGCTGGGTTCTTAGCCTAGGTCCCTCACTGATTCACGGTGTGATTGTCTACCTTCTCTGTCTTACTTTCCCTTGTAAAATGGGGATAAAATACCCATCTCCCTCACAGGATTGGTATGGTCAGTACTGCAGAAAAAGCACTTTGGATGGAATAGTCTTGGGAATGGGGAAATATTCCTGTTGTTGCAATGAAATAGAGACAAAAAAAGAATCTCTTGTGCAAAAAGGAATTGTTTAGGGGAGATTCTCTGGCTTGTTACACTGGAGATCAGACTCGATGATCAAAGGAGTCCCTTCTGGCCTTAACTTCATTGAATCTACAAAACCTGAAAATCTGGGAATCATGTCTCAGTGAAGTTGTCCCCAGATCTTCAGAGGTATCTGGGCTCCTAATTTCCACTGAAGTTGCATTTTTGGGGACCTGGGCCAGACCTACTCCCCATAAGCTAGTATCTTCAGGATCAAGCCCTCTTGACACGGCACAGATTGCAAACAGAGTGCTTGTTGTGTTTTCTACTGCCAGGTCTTTAAACTTCAGACCTGAAAGAACGAACAGCCAGTAGGCATGTTAAATGTTCCATTTTTTGTGAGCTGAGTAAACCTTTGATGTCCTGCTCAGCCCTGTGGCAATGATACCCACTTGTGTGCTCCTTTGAACTCAGCTCAACACACATGTGGCAATCCATGGATGGATGGAATCTTTCTCCAAGCCTGTTTGCCTGCCAGTCAGCTAGACGTTCACCGTAACGTGTTTAGTGAGCAATATGTTGCAGCTTGAGCATCACCCCAGGACGTACAGTACATATGTGCACAATCCATTAGAGACTTCAAAGCAGTGGGCCTTGCCAGGAATCTGAACAGCTTGGGACCCCCAGTATGGACATGAGGATGGGGTGTACAGGGAAAGTGTGTTCCAGGCTCCCCAAAGGCCTGCACAAGAAGCATGGAGGGAAAGAACAGGGAAGAACCGTTCCCCCTCCACAGCCTTGTGTGATGCTGTCTGGGTCTAGGGGACTGTTTATGGTTATCTTTTTCATATTAATATTTCATATTTGCAATAGCCATATGTGATGCCATGTTTGATATCAATAGAAAGGCTATAATCTGATAGGAATGATTATATGCTTTACATGTAGGTATCAGATCTGTATTAGAAATCTATTTGTTTGTGTGTTCCAAGTCATTTGATCCTAAGGCAATCCCAGGCTGAGTGTCTGCAAAACCATTGTCCTCTTAATGGCCCATCAAGGGAACTCCCAGGTACAGCGGGCATAGGAAGAAACCTGTTTGACCTGTCACCCAGACTGACAATGTGACTCAACTCCATTTTGATTTGGCAAGGACTCAGAGCATGGGAAAGCCAAAGGTGATAAAAGGCAGTGGCCCCCATCTCCATTTTGTCTTCAGCCTTCAGCTTGCAACCTGCAACAGGGCTGTAACTATGGCGGGACAAATGGGGCACTAGACCCTTCCTGGCCCTGAAGAGGAATGTGCCTCTCAGAGCTGGGGAGTGCACTCCCCGCCTGGCTCTGACTGCAGGGGTAAGGGACTCCCCACCCGGCTCCGGCTGTGGTGGGGAAAGGGAACACACACCCCTCCGCTGGCTCTGGCTGCAGGGGGAGGGAGACAGATGGACCCCCAGGTGGGGGGGCGCCTTTGGGGCTGCTAGCCACAGGCGCCCAAATGTGCAGTTACGTCCCTGACCTGCAATCACCATCTTCCTCTGGAACTATTCTTCAGGGACTGAACAAAGGACTGAGACCATCCCAGGTGCTGGGTGCATACAAGACAAATTGGACTAACCTGCAAACTACAGATTCTTCAAGGACTTGCTTTCTATGGACTCTAAATCTTTTGTATGTATGTGATTCATTTTGACCCTTTAACGTCTGTCATACTTTTTCTTTTTATATTAAACCTTTAGTTGCTGCTACTAAAGGATTGGCTGGCAGCGTGGTATTTTGGGTAAGATCCAAGCCTATATTGTTCTGAGTGAGGTGGCTGCCCCTTTGGGGTCAGGAGAAGCTATTTCTTTAAGAGACCCAGTGGTTAGGCAGAGACCAGATAAGCTGATGTGCAATAAAAATGGCTGTTATGCTTGGTGATGACCAGAGTGGGGAATCAGAAGCATGTTTTTTTTTACTGACGGGAGACTGATTTAAGTACCACCCATCAGTGGTTTGGGGGTTTGGCTGTGGGTTTTGCATCTTGCCCTGATTTTGGCACATTCAGAAGGTTATCCCAGGAGGCCTGGGTCACACCTGGCTCCAGTTGTCTGAGCAGCTGACTGGTGGGTAGAAGCCTGTCAAAAGGAATCCAGCATTTTGCAAGTTTGGAGGGGAAATGAGCAAGCAGTTGGTTTGAGTGAAGAGGAGCAGGTGCTGATGGAGGGGCCTGACTCCCTGGTCATGGAAAGTTACTTTTGCAACAATGAGAAATTTCCCACCTGGGAAAATATCCAGGAAACTCCCTCCCAGGTTGAGAGCCAGGGGAGTCCCTCCTGCCCCTCCTTCCCTTATGGTGCATCCATCCACAGGCACTGCAGTGCCTTGGTCTGGATGAAACAGACGCAGAAAAAATTGGTTTGCCTAGCTCTAAACTGGGATTACTGCAGCAGCTACAGCCCCACACCTTCACCAACTACAAGTCAGCCCCCAGAAAATCATGAGCAATTTAATGACATGACTTCTGTGTTCTGCACCCCCATTGCAGTCAGCCTCCCCTGGCTTCATGTCTTGAGCCCTCAGGAATTGCTGCCCAATACTGGGGCCAAGTGCCCCAGCTGAGTTCAAAGTCATGGCTCCAAGCGTTAGACCTGAACATGAACAGGGTCCTGAGTGGGGCATGGCTAAATGCTTTTCTGAGATCACCCTGCAGCTGTGGTATATGAAACGAGGCAGGGCACAAACCCTGTGAAGTGGAGTATGGAGCAACACCCCTGGCACCAGGAGATAAAAGCCCAACCCCTCCTGCCCCCTACACCATCATGGCTCACTCCACCTTCTGGGTCACTCCTTTCTGACTGAGTCTCATGACATCACAATGCAGTTTATTAGTTGGTTGGCTGGGGTCACATGACATCATCTCTCACAGTTCAGTTGTTTGGTTTGCTGGGTGGTGCCATTTGACATCAAACTCTAGCAAGCCAAAATGCAGCCATGAAAGAAGCATTTGATTCACCTGAATATCTAGCCATTGACCTCTGATGCCAAGTTGCAGTTGCCAAAGGGGCGGGGCCTCAGCTTGCATTTTTCATGGCCAGTACGCACCTCCTTGGCTTCCATAGAGACTACACGCTCAACCTCGTGCTGCAGGGGTCACCAGCCAACCACCATCCCCTCCAATATTGACCTGAATTTGCTTTTAGACAAAAGCTGAGATGGTCTCTCTCCATCAAGCTGGGAATAGCCCCAGGCGGGACTGAGGCAGAAATTGCTCTAACTACAGATCCAAACACTGAAACCACAAGGACCAGAATAATGACGTGGGGGCGCAGTGTTCATAAACCAGGAAAATTACATGGTGCTGATCAGCAAGTATTGTGTCCTGCGTTGTGTGCTGACCTTCAAACTGCATATTACAGCTGCTGGGCCAGCAGCAATGACAAGCATCCAGGCTGCTAAATATTTTCCCTCATAAACACTAGTCTGCACATACCCATCTCTTAACATTCCCAGCTAGGTTGAAATTCCCCAGCATGGTCTTTTCCCAGAATTAGTTTTTCTTCATCCTTTAACTTCCAACAGACTCCCACCAGCCATGTCTGAGTCTCTAGAGGGAAAAAAACACTTTTCCTTTAGGATGCAAGGTAGAGGCCCAGTTTTTAAAATCAAGATGATGTCAAAAATGTTGCAATGGCCACTGTGACACTGGGGAACTGATGTGTTGCAGCTACAAGGGTTTGAAAATAACCAGTGACTAAAGTACAATTTGAGGGTCCCTAGAACCATCTGAATCTCTGGGGCCCACCCCTGTATTGTCCAGACCCCCTCATCATGTGTGGACCTGATTTTTCTAGATTCTGGAATCTGAGCCCCAGAACTCTGGCCCATCAGATCTGTGGACCTCCAAACTGCATTCTGGGGCATTCCAGCTTACTTTAACCCCTGAAAATAACATTCTCTAAACACAGGTATGGACTAGAGAGGAGCTGGGCCATGCATGTGGTGCCCTGCTGAGCTGTGAAGCTCTGCAAAGTGGCAGGGAACCAACCAATGCAGAAAAAACTTGTTGTCCTGTTTTCACACCTAGAGCCTGTCCCCTGATGCGCATGTGGCATCTCTGCTTTTGCCTCTTTTCACCTTTCCATGCTAAATGTGTATGTTCAGTGCTGAAGGGCGTGTCACCTCTCTTTTGGTGCTGAATCCAGCCATTATCAGGCTGAATGGAGTCGACTTCCTGCCATGCTCTCTGAGCGCTCATGATTCTTGTAATTGCCCTGCTTGTGGTTTTTCTGCACAGCCTTAAATTAAACAGGGTCTGTGTGAGTGCAGGGGTGTGTGGGTAGGCAATGCTTTGTTAAAATCCTGCACAGCTAAACCACTGCCATATATAAACCGAAGAACTCCCCCCATGGGCCAGTCTCCCAACACCCTGATATGGGTGTTATGAACACCGCACTAGCACAGTCTGCTCCTGGATATCACTCACCTCTTTGTATGCAGGACTCATCACCTACCAGCCACCCTCCTTCTGTGGCTACACACACTGTTCCAAAAGGGTGCTCCCCATTTCATGAGCAGTGACTGTGGCTAGGGTATAAACAAAGGGGATGGAATGAGCCTGCCTACTGTGTCAGGCTTTCTGATCTCCTCTGATGGCTTTCATTTTGGTCTAGGAAAATCTTGTCTTCCTTTCCCCACTGAGCTACAATCCTAGTTAGGTTGCTGCTACTAAGAAGGTTTCTGGACTCACCTCCCACTCTAAACAAGCCTAATGCAGGCAAGTAAGTGACTCTATGGCCTGGGAACCATGCAGGAGCCCATCACCAGCAGGAAGGCCAGACTGCTGAGAGGAGACAGGCTGAGCCTCCAACAGGGATTCAGTCTTCAACAGACCCTGGAGATGGCTCTGAGAGACCCAACATTCCCTCTGCCCTTTGGCAGAGCCTGGGGTATATGGGCAGTTCTGAAAGACTCCCTGGCCCCTTGGCCTTTTGGAAGAGAGCTAGGAGGAAAACAGATTTTTCATTTTACAAAGTGTTAAATTTTGAACACTTATTTATCTCCAGGTGGGAGGATGAAAATTTTCACGACACTGCCCCTTTTTTGCCCTCACATGGGATCAATTGAAATGTTTTATTTCAGTTTTGACCAGTTACATTTTTAAATATAAAATAAAGTAGATTTCAAAATGAAAAATTGAAACTTTCCATTCCAAAAATGCCAAACTGGGGCCTGGGGACCCTTCTGAAATGCTGCATATGGAAATTGGGTTCCTTGCTTCGCTCCCTGCCTCCTTTTGCCAGTCACATTCTTGTCTTAAGCTACATTACCAGCTTGCCAGGACAGAGTCAGTTTCTCTGAGGTGTTTTGAATCCAGGCTGTCCTGGATTGTATTTGATGCCGCCCTGCCCTCTACTCTTGTGAAAGAGCTGCAGTTTTCAATAGCTCTGGAATTTGTTACTGGGAATGAAAGATTTCAGAGCTGCAGGGCCAGAAGCAATTGCCTTGCGAGGACTCCACGGTTTTCATAAAGAAACGATGCCCAGTTCCTTATATTTGAAGGCAAGGTTCATGCCAGATCACAGCAGGTTGTAAGGATGAACGTGTGTGTGTGTGTGTGTGTGTGTGTGTGTGTGTGTGTGTGTGTGTGTGTGTGTGTGTGTGTGTGTGTGTGTGTGAGTGAGAGATAATGCTGACTTTTGGAAACTCCTCCATTTGGATTTGCACGCAGTGGGCCAGAGCCCAGTCCCGGCTCCAACCCCAGCCTCTGGCACAGGGCCTGCTGAGTGGCCCCCAGCACCCCAGGCTTCCCCCAAGGTGCAGACCTGGAAAAAAAATGTGATTTTTTTTTCCAGATTTCTGAACTCCATCAACAACAGAATTCAACAACAACTCATGGCAGCTACACACCCACAGGGAGCATCAGATTTCTGCACCAAACCACTATTTGTGCAGCAGTGTCCCGAATATCAGGAATACTTTTTTTTCCTTTGGTTGGGAAAAGGGTTCTTTGAGTCCATGCTTTACAACAAACATGGACCCTGCGTGTCTGAAAACCCTTTAACAGTTCCACCACACACGCCTGATCATCCTGCAGTGATGGAGGCCAACATCTTCTTTTGCAAAACATGGAGATGCCAGCATTAGTTTCCCAACAGAATATTCTTCTTGACCAATTTAGTTTTTCCCCCAGAGGTTTTTGGCTAGAGGTAGCCTTTTCTAAGACAGTTTTTCACAAAATTTTGTTGATGCTTTATGGGAAAGCTCTTCCCTAATCTTAATCAGAATGGGAGCAAGTAGGGTGTAACCTCAAAAGATTTTGATAAAAATGTTGCTTAACTAAAGCCTTGATAAACTTTGGGGGAAAATGAACCCTTTCTGACCTCAGTGTGCTAGAAGCAACTTGGAGACCTTCTACAGGCCTCACCCATTTTTGGATTGATTACAGCAAGAGTGGCTCCATACGTGGAACCTTCAGACAACCACCAGCCCCTGCTGGGCACACAGACTGGCTTCTGTCTGTAAACACTGGATGCTCTGGGGCCTGCTCTGTGCATAATGAGTCTTCTCATGCCCCTTCCACACTGCCACTGCACAGAAGTGTGTGCTTTCACTAGCATGGCAATTCCTGCTCCAATGGGTTTTTTCTTAGCTCTCTCTGGCACCCCTGGGCAGAGTCATAACACTCTGTTTTGGCACCTCTTGCAATTAGCAGCACTTGGGGCCAGCGGCGCAAAACGTGCCCTTTAATAGAGCAGCTCTACTGAGCCGCTATTCGGCACCCAGAGTAAAGCCCCATTCACCCTACCATAGTTACGGCCCTGCCCCCAGGATGTGACACACAGCCCTGGAAGAGTTCAGGCCATTTGTGCCCTGTCTGCTCACCTGGCTCTGGATTTGGGCAAGACCTGGGTCTCAGGGAGGCCAACAAAGCCAGGGTCAGATTCTGCCTCTGATGACATTGCACCACGACAGGTTCCATGGCACAGTTCCACACAATGTGGATTTAGCCCTGCTGGGAGTGTCACGGCCACCTGTGCCCATGAGCTTCAAGTACATAAGTTGAAATCTGTGAGTGGAGCAGAGCCCTGGTAGGATCAGTTTACACCTCCATATGGAGGGGATTTGCACTCTGCCCGTTTCCTGCCAGGCCTCATAAAATTATTTCCCTTTATTTCCTCTCTGAGTGGTTCCTGGAACCTAGCACCTCCTGTGTGCAAGAGTCGCAGTATCCTGTCAATTTCCAAAGGGGGGCTGTGGGTACAGAGGAACCCCCACTCTTTCCACATCTTTTGCTTTTCAAGCTGTCCAGCCACCCTGCATCTCACCCCGTCTACTTTCCTCACTTCCTCACTTCGTCATGCTCTTGTAGTACCAGTCGCCTGCCTGGCTGGCCCTAGTGTCTCAAGGCAATGAAGAGTCTTCTCTCCTCTGGCTCCCAGTGTGGGCTTCCTTTGCTGCTCTGATTCCATAGGCAAGGGCCCCGAGGAGCCTGTGGAGAAAAGCCAGTATATGCAGAAGGGGACAGAACTCATTCAATGACAGCCTCTGGTCTACAGCAGCCAACGCTAACCTGGAGCAGAGATGGGCTGAAGCCCTGGTGTTGGGCTTTGCAGTGTGACCCATCTCCAAGGTGCTTGGGGCAGTGGAGGGAGCAGGGGCATTGACTCTGAGCCTGGCCCCAGTCAACATTAATCCCACAGCTTCCCAGGGACAGTGCTTGAGTGAAAGGCTTTTTTTAGCTTTGGTGAATTGTCATGGAGGGAAGGTACAGCCTGGGGGAAACCAGGGGAGTAGCAAAGCTCTGCAGTTGGATGAGCTTTTATGTGGTTTCTTGTCTTTGTCCAGCTGATGGTGAGCTGATTCCTAGCCAGCATCCCAGAGGTGCTAGCAGTCATCTGCTTCCTCTGTTTCTGGCTTCTCGTTCCATGTGTTCTGCCTTTATTATCCAGCCCATTTACTGGCTCTGAGCCTGGACTCAACCAAACCTTTATGGTTTCATTGGGTCAGAGAGCTGTCCTGCCTGTTTGCTTTGCTGCTGGGCCTGTGCCTGCCTGCCTGCAGAAGAGATTTAGCATCACAACAAAGGCTTTGGCCAATGAATTTAGCCTCTTTTCCTGTTGTGGGGGATTTCCCTGGAATTCATTCATTTATTGAAATGAATACTGCTGGGCTCTGCAAATGATCTCATCTTTCTGGGCTGATCACACCTCTGAGATTTGCTCCTTCTGATGGGTGCTGTTGTGTCTGTTTTCTCACCAGAACATGCAGGGACATATACTGCAGACATGCTCACATGCAGCTTTTTCATTTACTTTGCAGGACCATCCAGGCCACTTGGATGTTAGTAGAAGCGAATACAAGATGGGCGTGAGCATGGCCAGTGCCTCAGACAGACCCTGCTTTCTGCAGCATGGAATGGTCTATAACTGTCTGTGAACATGAGGAGGCTGAAGACTTAACGGACTGTGATCATGCTCATGATGGTCATGGCCAGCTTTGAGAAGTTGTTCCATTCTGAGAGATGCTCCCATTCCCAGCAGAATTCCTCAGGCTATGGGTGAGAAATAGCACAGAAAATAGGAATGCCCATGGTCTAATATCCTGGCTACTCTGCTGCCCCACTCTTCTGACCAGACCAAACTAGACCAGATCTGAAAGCAGCATTTTGCCCTTTTGTTCTTCCCCTGAATGCATGCCTATCCTGTGCAGATCAATAGCCAGGAATAGTTCCCATTCAGAACTCCATGGTGATCCCCCACGGCCTGGTATCATTCCTTCTGTCTTTACAGTCTGTGCTGAGGAGATTACTGGAACGCCTTTTATTACCACAGCACAGACATCAGGGATGAGATGAAAGCGCTCTCCCCCACAAAAGTCGTCTGCTTGTTTCTCTTTGATTTCTCATTGACCAGACTGCCTGTCTCCTGCCACAAACTGACTTGCATTCCCCACCAGCTGGGGACCTTCTTTAATATCAATGAAAACAGACGCTTCCCTGAGAGCTAGCAGCACTAACGCACTCCTAGAACTTTACTGCCCTTTGTTCCCCCATCCTGCACATGGAGTAGTGTCTGTAACTCAGCAACTTCATTCACATGAAACTGATCCCATTAAGTAGTTGGAGCAGCGTCTCCCTTGCTCTGGCTTTCTCTGCTATGACGTCTTCACTGGTCCCGGTCCGCTTGCCAGTCTTGGGCGGAACTCCCAGTGACTCGGGGAAGTCCAGGGTCAGAACAGGGACATGGTGCATGGTTCAGGATTCATGCACTGACAGAATGTGACCTCCTTGTATGACTGCATCCCAACATCCAGCCCCATTTGGCCACCTGTAGTGACTGCCGATAAGGATCAGTGCAAAATGCACACCAAGCCCCCAGGGACCAACATGCGTTTTGTTAGCTCAGAGATTAGGGCCAGCTGGCTTCTGCACTGTGTCCAGATGAGATGGTGCTGCTGAGCATAAATACAATGAACCAGGACCCTAACACCTGAAGACGCCTCCCTACAAGGACTGATCATTATCAAAGGGGCATGCTAGCCTATAGACCCAGGCAGGAGTCATTCAGCATCTCCAGCACTTGTACTTTGGAAACCCTCAGCATACAAGGACTCGGTGGTGCCCTCCTTGAGCACAGGCCCCGCACTGTGTCTCTGCATACCCAGCCAGGCCCTACAGGCAGATCTGGAACTGCTCAGAAACGGCTCTCTCCAGCCAAAGGGAATGCCCTGATTGTTTGTTTGTGGCCTGAACTGGGGTGAATGGACCATCGGATGGAAATGTCAAGACACAAGTTTCTCCACTTGACCTACCACCATGACTCATGGGAGTCATCACATCCGGATGACCCTCTGTGCGCCACATTCTACAGCCAGACAACATCTTCCATAAGGCACAGCAGTCTTGAAACTCCCATGATGCACAATGCCAGTTCAACCAGAGGTGGGACTGCAGTACACCTAAGAGATATAGTCCATCCATGCAGACCCTGCCAGCAGAGGAGACAGAGGCATGACAGTCAAACTACAGCTCCCATGATGTATCATGACAGCTCAGGTGAATGTAGACCAATTTTGAACAGGCAAGGGCCCTGGGCTGTGCCAGAATTGTCATGAGTGGGGAGCTGTCACAACCTAAAATATTCTCAGAGGGGTCCCAGGAAAAACGTTTAAGAGCCCTTGGTCTAGAGGTTGGTGTGGAAGTACCTGGGCAGGTGGGTACCTGGAAGTGGGCTCCTGCAGGAGCTGGTAGGGTTACAGTGGGAAGTTCCATGGTTGATTTCTTCTCTGAAGAGACCCATTGCAGCCATGTCACTTAATGTCATGGGGAAGCAGGGTGTCATTCATCCACCCCCCCCACCAACTGCATTACTTGACATAAGAGTGGGTAGAAAAGATTCCATCAGAAAATGCAGATTCCATGACACTGAAATGCTTGGCAGGAATAATTGATTTTCTTGACTTTTTTACAAAAAAAAAAAAAAAAAAAAAGAAATCATCCAAATTTCTTGTGTCCATCAGATGGAATTGCTTTGTTCTGACAATTTCCTTGTCTTTAGCCATTGATGGACCTACCTTCCATGAACTTAGCTAATTCTTTTTTGAAACCATTTATAGTTTGGCTTCCACAACATCCTTTGGCAACAAGTTCTACTGTGCCTTCTGTGAAGAAGTATTTCCTTCTCATTTATTTTAAACTTGCTGTCTATTAATTTATTTGGGAGATTCCCCCCCACCCCGATACAGTTGTTACGTGAAATAGTAAATAATATTTCCCTGTTCATTTTCTTCACACTATTCATGATTCTGTAGACCTCCATCATATTCCTCCCCCCTTAGTCATCTCTTTCCCACAATGAATAATCCCAGTCTTTATAATCTTTCCTCATATAGAAACTGGTCTACACCATAAAACATTATTGTTATCCTGACCCTCATCTTTTCCATTTCTAATGCATCTTTCTAGCAGGGATGCTCTCAGTATTCAAGAGCTCTTTAACCTAGTGGAGAAAGGCAGAACAAGAATCAGTGATTAGAAGCTGAAGCCAGACACATTTAAATGAGAAATAAGGCCCCATGTTTTCCAGAGGGTGATTAACCATTGGAACAACATCCCTAAGGAAGCGGTGGGTTCTCCAACTCTTGATGTCATCAGATCCTAACTGTAGTCTTTCTGGAGGAGACTTTAGCCAAACACAAGTGATTGTGCACAGTGCTAGAGAAATGGGCTGAAATTATCTGGCCTGTGTGATACCGGTACTGAGATAGTCTATAATGAGCCTCGCTGGCCTTAGCTCTTGGAATCTGTAATTTCCTAGCTCTCTTGTTATAGACACATGCCCTTGAGTGTGCTCCTCAATAAACTTGTGCTGGGCTTAGGGCTCTGAGGATGCCCACACCACCCCGCAGGAAGAAATGTTCAGGAAGATGGTACACCTCTCTGGTATCTCTTGCACCTTCATTCTGCCCTCACATCTTGGTGTAAATCAGTCTAGTCAAAATGGTAGAACCCCTCCAGAGTGGACACGGTTACAAGGATGGCCTACACCTGTATAGCTATTCCTGTATGGGAAGGAGCAAAGCTAAGCATTTTACATCACCTTTATCTCTATATGATTACATCTATGCTAAGAATTGTACTGATGTAACTACATCAGCACAATATCATGCCTATTATCAACATAGTTACCAAGTCTGTGCATAGACCAGGCCTATTGCTTTATTAAATTAACCCCATGACAGCCATCTGATGCTCTTAGTGCAGCAAAACATGTATCACTAGCGAGGACACCAATTTGCTTGCCAGGGTGCCCAGAAAAGCCAAAGATAGATATTCAGAAAACTTAGCAACAGTGTCCAAGTTTCCCCTTCCTCTCTGGGTAAAAAATAAAACTGCAGGGGGAAAAAAATGTGTCTTTCATCAAATATATTGGGGAAATTGTGTGATTTTTGAGAAAGCCGATGAGTAGGGTTTGCTCACTTGCTTTTCAAAGGAGCAGTTCATTCCACGGAGCTGTTCCTCAATGATAGGACCAACTTATGACTGCAGCAAACTGGACAGAAAAAAAACTTCAAGGACAATTTGAGATGGGCACTACTGCTATGTTTGGCTCTGGATCCATACTCCTTGGAGCTGTTAGACCTGGTGATTCAGTTTGGCCCAGTGCACAGAGGACCCATATCCTTAGTTTGGATCTGGATTCAACCCAAATGTTTGTAGACTGTGAGGTGTTCTGAGCCTGGAGTGAAGCCCAAACTTGATGATCAGAGGTACCATCAGAATCCTAGAATCATGGCAATGTAGGGCTGGAAAAGACCTCAAGGTGTCATTAAATCATTCCACCTGCTCTGAGGTGAGACCAAGTAAATAAAGACCATACCTGGCAGATGTTTGTCCAATTTGTTTTTAAAATCCTCCCGCAGAAGCTTATTCCAGAGACAAATTGGAAAAAAAAATTCCTAATATCTGAGGTAAAAAGTTCTTGATCCAGACTGAGTCTCTTACTTCTTGTCCTGCCTTCATTGGATACGGAGAACAAATGATCACTGTTCTCTTTATAAAAGCCCTTACATATTTTAGACTGTTCCCAGTTCCCACCTTGGTCTTCTTTTCTCAAGACTAAACAAGCTCAATCTTTTTTAACCTTTCTTCACAAATCAGGTTTTCTATGCTTTTCATCAATTTTGTTGTCCTCTGGACTCTCTCCAATTTGTCCCATTGTTCTTAAAGTGTAGTGCTCACAACTGGACATTGTACTTCAGATGAGTCCTGACCAGTGCCAAGTGCAACAGGACAAATTATCTGCCATGACTTATGTATCATATTTCTGGTAATACATCCCAGAATGATATTTGCCTTTTCTGCAACGACCTCATTTTGTTGACTGACTTTCAATCTGTGAACCACTATAACCCCCAGCTCCTTTTCAGCAGTGCTACCACCTAGCCAGTTATTCCCCATTTTTTAGGTGTGTATTCAGTTTTTCTTCCCTACGTGAAGTATTTTGCCCTGGTCTTTACTGAATTTCATCTGGTTGATTTCAGACCAATTCACCAGTTTGTCAAGGTTGTTTTGAATTCTAATCCTGTCCTCCAAAGTGCTCGCAATCACCCCCAGTTTGGTGTCATCCACAAATTTTATACATACCCTCTCCACTCCATTGTCCAAACTATTAGTGAAAATATCGTTTAGTACCAAACTCAGGACTGACCCCTGTAGGACCTCACATGATGCACTCTCCCAGTTTGACAGCAAACCACTGCTAACTAGTCTCTGAGTGTGGTCGTCTCTGAGTTGCTCCTTCATCTTATAGTAGTTCCATTTAGACCATATTGCTTTAATATGCTTCCTCCACCCAAGGAAGAGTTTCACTATTAACCTGGACGCACAAACAAGCCACAACAGCATCTTTCTAAATCTTCATCTTTAATCTTTTTTCCCAGCCAGGCATCCTGCGCCAGGAGCTGCTGTCTATTCTCATCATTATAGCCCCAATTATTTTTGCAGCTAAATATAAATAATGCCCAAGAAAAAGACTGACTCAACAGTCAAATACTCTTTTGTCAGATAAAAAATGACAGTCTCAGCATAAGACTTAATAATTCCTCTCCAGAAGCCATGCTGCTGTGTCCAGAGCCTGTAGGACATGTCATTCACTCTTAACTGTCTCCTATTAAAATGCCATGGCTCTTATCCATTGTGTTTCATAGAATTGGCCTGGCCCATCTGTCATTTTGAATTGCTGACATGGCAGAACCTGTCTGGGTCACAGAGTCACCAGGCACCAGAGGTAATAACTGGTTTTGTATGACTCTGTGGCTGTGTATTATTGAAAGTAATGGAGCCGAAATACATACGGGATGATGACAGCTCAATCAGCTGGTGACAATTGAGCATGATTTGTACAGACCTTAGTGTGAGCGCAGAGGTGGGTAATTAAGAAGCTGGTAAAGACACAGGAGACACTTGATGACAGGCATTAGGTGAGTGGAGCCCAGACTGAGCAGTGCCTCCCCTTCTCTCCTGGGGAACAGGGAGCTGGCCAGGGAGGAGAAAAGGGATTCCAGGGGATTCAGAAACCAAGGGAGATGAAATCATGATGCCAAAGGTGCTCCTGGGACATGTGCTTGCAGATTCTCTGTCCGCTTCCCAGGCAATAGGATGACGTCATCCAGTTTGTTTCAGTCATGCCTGATGACTTTTGGCACCAGGCTGAGCTTCTGTCTCAGGCTGCAGGTTTATTTGCAGAACAGCAGCCATTCTGCTGTTTCTAGTGATCCAGTGGATGATGTCCAGCTGCCCTGATGCTGGGGGATGGCACGGCATGGCCCTTTCCTTCTGTGGGAATGATGCTTTTCCATTAGAAATCATCCTTCTTCAAAGCAACGTCAAGGCACTTTCTGATCTCTTCATCCCCTCCTCATCCTCCACTTGTGCTAAGGGGGCCAGTTGTCACAGGCAGTGTGGTGGGCACCGGGACACCTGGTTAGAAAGCTGACCTCAAGCATATGGAACGACACAGGGAATGGTGGATGTATCCTGTGGTCAGTGCAGCCAGGAGTCAATGTCCTTTGCTAGATCTGGGGGCGGTCTGAAACTGAGTATGTTACATATGGCTGAGTATGTTACATGTGACCCCAGGGGAAGGGCTTCAAAGTACTGAGTGCTATAAGGGTGATCAGAACAGTCTAAAGAGGAGACAGTTGCTGCCTCTGATGAATTACAGACACAACGTCCCAAACTCTGCATGTGCAGAGCAACCCCACTGGCTTCAATAGAGCTGAGGTGGTTTTTACACCAGGGAACCAGAAAGCAGAATTTGGCCCATAATGTCATTAGTGTGACACTGGCTGCCACTATGTACTTGATGGCTAAATGATGGCTCTGTTAAAAAGCATTTTGTTAGAATGGGCCCAGCTTACCAAGAGATCCAGATGACTTTGTATGATTCCACCGTTATTTACTACTCTGCCAGCTGCAAACTTCATCAGCACGGGGTTGTATTTACAGCCAGTTCACTGATAAAAATGTTGAATAGCATCAGACATAGAACTGATTCCCATAAGGCCCCATTAATCAGTCAGGTAGGCAGTTCTTTATCCATTTAACAGGTTCTCTGCTGACATTGTATAGTGCGTGGAACAAAATCAAACACCTTACAAAAGTCTAAATATATCAGATCTGTGCAGTTACCTTTATCAACCAAACACATTCTCATCAACATAGGAAATCAGATTTTTGTGGACAGGCCTGTTTTCATAACATCATGTTGATCGGTACCAACATGCTCATCCTTTAATTCTTTATGAACTGCCTTCCATATCAGATTGCTCATTATTTTGCCCAGATTGAAGTTAGACTAACTAACCAGTCACCCAGGTCACCCTTTTGAATAATGGAACAATATTAGCACTATACCAATATACCAAATAAATCTTTATCTTCAATCTTCAAGCTCCTGATGAAGTGGGATTTTTTCCCATGAAAGCTCATGTGATAAACAAATTTGTTAGTCTTTAAGTGTCACTAGACTCGTTTGTTTTGAAGAATTAAGTTGATGTAATTACTGGTTAGGACAGTTCTTTGGTTGCCCAGAATAACTGTGATCAGGCCATAATCATGTAAGGACCAGTGATCAATTGATCAGTTTGTCTTATCTGTCAGAAGGAGGTCATGTCACTTACCGATGGGTGGGTGTTAAACCCACTGTGTCAAGAAGGTGCCTAGAACAACACTAATGACGGCTTCCCTGGCTTTGCACATCTGCCAGAACAGCAGTTATTTTTCTCCAAATCAAAGACATTAGTGTTCAACCCTCTATGTGCAGGTTGATATGAGCTGGAAGGAAGGATCACAGCTCCACAGGAGGGGCAGACGCAAGCTGTGTTCATGTCAGCGTTTGGCAGTTGAACGGTCTCCTGCTTGAGAGACCAGACATGGTTTGGTGACAACCCCCAGCTCAGTCTCTGTGTGGGGGGTGAATATAAACCCTGCCTGAGCTGCAGGGCTGAGCTGGCCAGGTCTGGCCATGGCTGCTCCACCACACAACTAGGCAAATGCAGTCCTTCACCAGGGGTGCTGTGCCTGTTCCTCTTTTTCCTGGATCTTGCTAGTCTCCCCACATCCAGGAATTTGGATTCTGGCTCGGTACAGCAATATCCTGCCTGCCTAGGCTCCATGGGTGAGAAAAAGATAGCTGACAGAAGAGAGATCCCATACTGCAGCCTCACCATGTCATTGGGATCTCAAGGATGAGTCTGGAGCCAGAGGCTGACGGTACCAGGTCTGCACACAAGCATTGCTCAAGTATCAGGACCCCTTGGTGAGAACAACCTGCAGGGTGCAACACAACAGTCAGTGTGGCCTGAGACATGGTGACGAGTGCTTTAATGCTTTGGGTGACATTGGGTTAGCCTTCCCTGAATGAGCAGCCAAAACACTCCCTTGATTAGGAAACATGCTGCAGCCAGCAGCCAGCACTGCATTTGCTTTCTGGGATTGGACGAGGGAGCTGTTTCCTCCCTCAATGGGAAGCTATCTTGTTCTTTGGCAGAACCAGCTGCCACACTGAATTTGATCTGACATTTTGAGGTGGAGCCTGGGTTTTCTTTCTGATTTGAGTTCTGTTTGGTGGCCAGTGCAAACAAGCAAGACCATTGCTGTTGGCTGAACTGCACCTATCACAGTCCTGGCATCAAACATTTGCTGAAGGTTTTCATGGGAGTCTCTAGAGCTGTGACCCCAGTCACATTTCCTCATTTTGCAATGTGCTGCCTTTGGAACTGTTCCGTTGCCTTGATTAAACTTGACGGATGCTAGTGTCCATGTTTCCATTCATACAGTTTTCAGATTTGATGTACAACATCACACTCTCACTGTGAGAAGCTGTTTCTAAGCCGTCATAATGTGCCTTGTAAGAACAGTAACCCAACAGGAGACCACTGCTCAGCCATGGAAAGTCAGGGTGCTCACGCAGCTCAGTCTTCAGGATCTGGGTACAGCAAGGTGCTACTAGACATTTGGCTCTGCGCTTGGCTCTGGACTCTGGTGTGCTGCTTCCCAAATGAAAGATCGGTGTGTGGCACAGCACCAGAAATGGGAGCTAGTGTGAAAACTCAAGAAGAGAGTTCACTCGGGATGGTGTCCCATGACCGTCAGCTCTGAACCTCTCTGTCTGAAGAATGCCTACTACAGTTTGTGCAAGGATCCATGGATCCTTTGCAGCTTGAAAAGGACATCTATTCATGATCATGTGCTGAAAGTGCATGCCTAGGTGCTCCAGGTGCTTCTATTAAGACTTATAACCTAAGGAAACTCTCCAGTGCTTTTATAGCTCAATAAATCTCTTACCCCAGAATAGACAGCTTCAGCTTATCAATATCACCATTTGCAAACTTGACTGCCAGCCCAAAGGCTCTGGGCTAAATTCACCCCTGCTGCACACCTTGTCCAAGCATTTCTGGCAAAGGACGTGTGTCAGAGAGGAAGCTAAGGCAGTAGGAATGAACCGGCAGCTCTGTATCTGTGTCTGACCATGAAGGACCAGCCAAGTTACCAGTATGTCCCCTGCACTGTGCATCACCCCAGCCATATGTCCCCCCGCATGTGGTGCCCTGGCCACCTGCTTTGTGTTTTGTGCTATACCAGCCCCACCTCACATGCAGTGCATCACACCTTCATCATCACTGCCCCAGCCACATGCCCTGCACCGTCCCTGAGCCACAGCCCCACATTGGGCACCATTCCTCCCAGACACGGACATATCTCCTAACCCTGTGTGACAGGCCTCAGGCCTTTGTCCACCTGGCATGCTGTACCTTGGCTCCAAGGGGGACAGCATTGACTGGCTCGCAGCAAAGGAAACAACCATTTTACGAGCCATGAATGAGTGAAGACCTCATGCTTGTTGGCTGGGAGGGGCGTAGCTTTGCTTTATTACATGCCTCTTGGGAGTATAGTCACCTAGAAAACTGTGGCTTCCATACAGTCTGAGCTTGTGTGTGGACCACCTACAGCAGCGCGCTTGCAGGGGGTGTCTCTATCCCCACCTTTCCAAGTGTTTTCTTGTCCTGAATGCCTCTGGAAAGAGCCAAAACAACAGCTGGAAGGCACAGCGTTTATATGAAATTATCTTTATGCCTTAGGAGGAGATGCAGGGGTGGCTACACTCAATTCACTACAGCCACACAGCTGAAGCTATTCAATGTAGATACTGCCTACAGCAACAGGAGGGGCTTCTCCATTGGTGTAGTTAACCCACCTCCTCAAAAGGTGGTAGCCAGGTTGACGGAAGAATTCTTCCACCGACCTATCAACGTCTACGCCGGGGATGAGGTCAGAATATTGCTATCTTTCCGAGATGTGAATTTTCCACCCATCTGAGAAATGTAGCTATTAGGTCTCAGTGTAGGTCAGCCCTCATGCTGATGCAAGGCCTTGATTCAAACAGCAAAATTTGACTCCCATAAATGAGCTGTTGATGAAGCTTTGGTTGTCACTAACAGCCTTGTTAACATAATCACTTCCATGAATGGCCAGTAGCGCAGTCTGGCTTTTTATAGTCTGTCCAAAGCATGAGCTAAAAGGCTAGCTTGTAAAAGGAAGCAGATATAAAAGATGGCTTATAGCGATTTGTAAACTTGCCTAGCTGTTATTCTACCTAATAATGTGCTAGATGCTATTAGAATATTTGCAAGGTCCCAGAGGTGCCAGGGCACAGTGCTGCATTATGAACATCAGTGCTCAGCAATAGCTTCTGAGATGCTGATTAGGAAGGATGATCTGATGCTGTGATTTAAAACACTCCAACTGCTTTTACATTCTCAAGCCATTGCACATTCCCAACCCATCACTCAAGCAGAAGTGCACTCTGTTGAGCACCAAAGATCAATGCCATTTTACAAGGTTCCCTGCCTGATAATGTTATCAGATTCAAATTGCAGTGATATTATTTTCTACATTAATGCTGTGTCTTAGCAGCTCTCCCAGCTAAACGCCAGCTTGATCATTTGGGGAGATAAAGTAAGACAGAAGCATACTCTCTCAAGCTCTTATCTCCCTTAAATGATGGTTGTGAAGTCCATTTAAAGCGCAGAACAGTTTTAGTCTTATGCCTATGTATGAGTTTTATAATGCACAGAAATGTACAACTGCTGTGGTTAGCAGTAAGTACCCAGTACAAAGAGTTTGTACTATCCTCTGAGAGGTGCCTCCTTAAAGGACCCATCATCTTTTACCTCTTTTCTCTGTTTGCTTGTTTTCAAGACAGAGTTCCGATTAATAATTAGAAGGGCCAGGGCTCATCTCAGCCTAGGTTGGGGGAGCTGCATTTCCTCACCAGTCTCTGGTACTGGGTCTTGTATAAATCACACTAAAGGGCTCAGGATCACAGGGGGTGTGGTATCTTTGCAAAGCTTAGTTGAGAGCTTGTAAAGGTTGCCAAAAATGGTATGGTCCTTAGTGATTGACTCAGGGTTGGGGTGTTTCTTGTCTGGGAGCTGGGAAGGCTCTGCCATTTGCCTTAGTGAGATAATGGGCTGTCGAGGACAGTGACTGGGTTGAGATGTCTCTGATATTCACAGCTTATCTGAACAATGTCCAAGGTGTGACTGGCTGTGTGGATGCGGCAAGAGATGACCAACAAGCAAGGAGGTTCATTTGGGGCTCTCTTTTGATGACAGGTCTCGGGCATTTCACCATAGCTGACAAGGAATCTGTGAGCAGCTTTCTCCACTTTAGAGAAAAATCATATTTTCCTCAGGAGCAGCTGAGTATAGTCTAAATTCTGACATTCCTTGGACCTCTAGAAGGGCAAATATTTCCCAGCAATGATTCTAGGAACATGTTAGAATAGCTTGTTTTATTACTCTTGTCTTCTTCACAACAATGGGTGGGTTATATGACTTGAGTTTTGCAGAAGTGCCAGAGTATTAACTTCAGATCCAAAGCAGGGAACAAGATGAATATGCATTAATAATTCTGAAATGGCATTTCCAGGTCATTGCCCAGCAGCCAAGGAAAGAACCTGTTGTTGTTGATAATGTGGTTATTAAGGGACCCACAAAATAGCAGCATGCCAAGGGGACTCTTGCAGTCAGGAGACACCCCACTATCAAGAACATTTCTGAGGGAGAGATGCACCACACCTCAACTCCTCTTCCTTTGCATGCATTGCTGCACAAGGAGCTGCCATTCCCTGCCTAGCCATGGAACAAATGTGCAGGCTTCTTCTCCTGAAGTTCTAGATGTGCCTGAGGAGTTTTGGACTGTAACCAGTGAGATGGACTCATGCCCAGCTTGGCTAGTGGAGCATCATTTCAGATGGATCTAAAGCCCATTGAAGACTGCCTTTGGCTTTGGTGACTTTTGGAGCAGGCTCCTAAAGATGTGACTGCTAGGTCCCTGCTTCAGAGAATCTCCCCTTTCTGATGCTCCCTGCTGGGAGAGGACCCTGGGGGGCAGCCCCGCTGGCAGTAGAAGGAGTCCCAAGCATTCCCTGGCTCTGCAGCACAGACTGTGCTGGTTAAATAACTCTCTCTGCAGGTGGATGGCAGCTCCTGCGTGGTTCCCAGCCTTCCTCCCTCACTGAGAGCCCCAGAAGGCAGTAGTGGGCAGTGGCTCAACTGCCCCATCCTCTCCCTACAGCACTCTGCCCAGCTCCATCCTGCCATCCCTCCTGGCTATGTTGGCGAGGCTGGGCCACTGCCATGGGTCTGTAGGGTGAGGACACTGAGCCATTCCAGCTGCTGCAGAACATCCCAGTCTCTGGCATAGCAGCATCTTTTCTGGATGCCTGTTAACTCCGGGCACCATCGATGGTGATGCCTGTGTAGCAGGGTCTCCCCAGATAGCCCACCACACACTGGTCTCCATAGCCATACCAGGTTTAAATGACTTATCTCCTGACTAGTGCAGAGGAGCACTTCTCCTGCAATGAGGCTAGCCAGCCAGAATTAAGCAGGGGTCTGGAAGGAGGATCTTGGTGGAGCACAGGGATCATTAGGGAGGCCTGAGGCCCCCTTGGTTGCAGGCATGTTCCCTGCAGAAGTTGCAGGGACAAGGATGTCCCAGGTGGTACTATCACTAGAGCACCCCCTCATGACAGAGAGCACGCTTAGGTGCCATTGTACTAACCCTAACAATAAGATGGGATTTTACATTTGTATGGCCTGTTTCCTCCAACTGCTTTAACAGGCAGGTATGTGGCAGAGTCCTCCTCTGCCACATCTGTCCAGGAAGACTCAGCCCAGCTCCAGGTCGAAGAACTGCCTTCTCTGTGCTTGCATGTTGCTGGCACCATGAGCTGGGCCTTGAGCAGCACCTGGTGGGGCTGTGAGGAACCTTTTATAGCCACAGTTCAGCTCCCTCTTCATTCAGGTGTTTCTTGGGTTCATAGTCTGCAATCGTTGTGTCTGTTCCAGGGGCCACTGCTGTATCAGGGTTCCTTTGGGCAGACAGCATTACTGGTTAGAAGAATTGTCCAGGGTTGGAGGCTCAGTCGCTCAGGAGCCTAGAACACCATAAGGTTGCTAAGGTTAAGAACTGTGGGAGAGCAGCCAGTCAGAACAAGTTGCCTCCATTGACCCTATAATGCATACTTCTGTGTCTGCCGCCCTCTCGTGGCAAGCAGAGGCAGAATGCCCTTGACAGAAGTGAAAGCAGGAGAGGGCTATGGAGTGCCAACATGCTTTTTAAACATACCACACAGCTGAGAGACAAGCTGGGTGAGGTAATATCTTTTATTGGACCAACTTCTGTTGTTGAAACAGACAAGCTTTTGAGCATTTCTACCCAGAGAGTGCCACCAGAGTCCGTGTTTGTACGGCTAGGAGAGACACTCGAAGTGTCACAGTCAAATACAAGGGGGAACAGATTGTTTAGCCTAAGAACTTAACATATATTCTAAAAGCCCATTCAAGGAGAAGTGGCCCATTAAACTCAGCAGTCATAGATCAAAAAAAAAGGGGGGTAATAGTTGTGGGTTGTTGTAAATAATCCATAAATCCAATACTTTTGTTAAGAGCTAGATTTTTTGTGTGAGTTGAAGCTCCCAGGACTGTCATTTGCAGGTGTAGAAGGTTCCTGGGTGAGGTTGTGGGGGAGGAGGTTGTACAGGTTCCATCAGATTTGTTCAGGAAAGTATCTGATCATATCTTTAAATTCCCTGGTGAATTGTGATGTGGAGCCTTCTTTGAGTTCTTTGTAATAGGTGGTGTCGGAAAGTTGTCGGTTGGTCTTGTTAATATAACAAGGAGTTGTTAATATAGTCATTGTGGTTGAGAACTACAATGGCACTTCTTTAGTCTGCTGGTTTGATTGCTATCTGATTATTGGATTTCAGGGTCTATACAGCTGTCTTCTCAGTGGTGCTGAGACTGTGGTGGAGGCGACCTTTGCTAAGGATTTCCGTTGATTTTTTCCTGAAGCTATCATCAATATAATGATCAAGCTTGTGGTTTTGCCTACTGTGGAATGTCCAGTCAGAGTCTCTTATGACTGTTGGGGGAGATGTGGTGCGTGTGGGTGGTGTCATCATTGCTCTGAAACAATTCTTTCAGCAGCGTCAGTGGAAGAATTCTTCTCACTCTCCACATGTTGAGATGGTATCAGGTTCTGTGGTGGGGCAGTAGTCAGCCCCTTGGACAGCACTGATAATTCAGCTCTGATTAGGGATAGTTTTGATAAACCGCCGATGTTGTGTAGTGTCCATGTGGTGGGTCTTGGCGCCATAGTTTCTCTGGGAGGTGATGTTCTGTGGGTTTCAGAGTTGCTGTAGTTGGTTTGAATTTTTTTTGTTTGTTATATATGTGTCATTTCCTGCAAGAAAGAGGGCTGACATTCTGTTCCTCAACAGCCCCAACAAGGTGCTCCAAAGCTTTTCTGTGTTCAGGGTATGAAATGCAAGATTCCCAGTCCGCATAGACCAGGAAAGAGCATTTGGCCTTGTGCAAAACATAAATCATTTCCCCAGATTGGGCTGTAATTCTGTGGTACAGTGCAGTGTCTGTGTAATTGTTGGGAATATTTCATCTGTGGCAAACCTCTGTCTGCCCACATGATTAACAACAGCTCTTTTCAAGCCACATTTTCCAAGGCAGAGCTGTGTGCAATCTTCAAGCAGCCCTTCTTTGGGCAGCATGCTGCTTAGTTAACATGATGGAAATCAGGCACTGACCTCTTCAATGATGCTAGTCAGTGCCCACAGCTTTGACCCAGATCCATATAGTGTTGAATGCTACCAAATCACCTGCAGTCACACATTCCCATACTGCTGCACTCCGCTCACCTGGCTGTTTTCCTCCCTGTATGGCTTGCCCCTCAGCTTGCTTTTAAAAAAGGACAGGTTGGTTGTACAAATGCCCCTCAAAATTCCCAAAGTAATGGGCCCTTAAACTGCACCACAAGCAGGCATTAAAGTATAAGTTGGCATGCCCCGGAATCCTCCTAAATTGGTGGGCCCCTCGTGCTGGTCTGGTCCCCCTTCATGCCAGTCCAGACCCCTTCCCACAGGTCTGGACCCCCTTCACTCACCCCAGCTATTGCCCTCCAAAGGCCTGCCCCCCACCCCAGCTACTGCCCCCACACACCTGCCCCCACCCCAGCTACTGCCCCTACATACCTGCTCCCCACCCTAGCTACTGCCCCCACATACTTGCCCCCTCACCCCAGCTATTGCCCCCCACATGCCTACCCATCACCCCAGTTACTGCCCCCACACACCTGCTCCACCATCCCAGCTACTGCCCCCACACACCTACCCTCCACCCCAGCTACTGCCCCCAGCCCCTGTCTCACTGCTGGTCCCCCAACCCCTTGCTGTGCCATGCCATCTTCCCCTGGTGCCCCAGGCCAACCCCCTTCCCTGTGCCCTTTCCCCACCAGGCCCACTTGCCTGTCACTTAACTGCCCCCCCTAGAACCCCTTACCTGGCCACCATGTCACTGCAGAGTGGCCCAGTCTGGCCCAACCCGGCCCGGCCTGAGGCTCCCACCCAGCGTCTGCTCTGACTGAGCATGCTCAGAGGCTCTGAGCATGCTCAGTCAGCGCAGCCTCAGGCCAGAACCTGGGTCAGGGCAGCTCCCTGCCCCCCAGAACAGCATTCTGGGGCCTGCTATTTTTAAAGGCTCAGTGTCAGGGGGCCCCTACAAATAGAAAATGGAGCTGGAATGCTGCATTTTGGGCCCTACTATTTTTAAATGGTGGGCCCCAGAATGCAGTGTTCCAGCTCCATTTTCTATTTTTAGGGGCCTCAGAATGATGAGCCCCTAAAAATAGTGGGCCCCAGAACACCATTCCAGTGAATTCTGGACTACTTTAACCCCTTACCACAAGCATATCCAGTGAGAGGTTTCCATAGACCAAGGAGCACCGAATTCTGTCTAGGCCAACATACCCAGAGAAGCTCTAGCACTGGAAGCAAACTTCACTGTTAACCTGTAAAGAGAGTCTGACATATCTCCAAGGAAATTGTGTGGTGATGTCAGAGAACTGACAAACAATTAGCTAACACAATCAGTTCTTCCTCTTGCTGGAGATAGGGCAATACCAGGTGATTCTCAGTCCTGGGCACCCCAAGAAATGTCACACTATCCCAAACTTGAAGAGACTGGTTTATTTTCAGTTGGCTTTGCTTTAGATTCTTGTTTTCTGGTTTGAAGGGCTCTTTATGCTGTGTTCATAGACCAGAGGAGGCCAAGGTCAATGGACATATATAATCCTGATCTCAAATGGACTATTTAGTGTTGTAGGTTGTGTTAGTAAAATCTTGGCTCCTCTGAGTTTATCACACTCCTTCAACACTGCAAACACAATTCATAATCAATCCAACAGTATGCAAATAACTATGGACTACATTACACAGGGCAGGGCAATCTAGTGGGCAGCGTTGGCAGTGAAATTGCTCCTAGTGAATGCCAACCAGGTGAAGGAGAATCAGATTTTACTGTGAGCAAGTATGAGATGGGATTCTCATCTATTAATGCTCATATATTAATGAGCCATCAATTACATTTGATATTTTGCCTTCCACAAACCATCTGCTAAAGCCAAAAGTCCTTCATCCAGCTGACAGTCAGGAAGTGCAGGGGACAGAACAGATCCACCAAACCACATGCCTCAGTGGAAACACTAAAGTGTCACCTCTTCTTATTACAGAAGAGCACATGTGCAGATTCCTGATCTCCAGAGCCACACTACACCCATTGTGATTCCATCTGGTACAAACAGACCATGGGGTATGTTCAGCTAAATCCAAATTGCTCACTTCACAGGAGCTAATTCTAATCTAGGCATTGCCAGAGTTTATCAAACCAAGATCCATCTAGTGTAGGCTCTAGCGCTGACCAGTGCCAGCTGCTACGAGAAACAGTGCAAGTGGGCAGGCATGGGTAACTTCTCCACAGACAGTCATTTCTCCTGAATAGAACTGGGTGGGAACTGGATTTTTTTACTTCATGGGCCATTCCATTATTTAGATTTCTTTTTTTCCATTCCAAACTAGAAAAAAAAGCAAAAATAGTTAAAATTTCCTGGGAAACAAAATTTTCCCCTTTGTTTTGTTTCAGGGTGATTGAACTATCTCATTTCAATACACCAGAAACATTTCTGTTCCTGTTCTAACCTGTCACAACTTTTTAAAAATGGTTTTTTAATTATATAAAAAATTGTTTTAAAAGTATGTTTTGAAATGAAAAAATTGAACTTGTCCCTTCTGAAAATGTTAACAGGGCCGTTCCTAGGCGGTACGGGGCCCCAGGCAAGTCGTCCTCTGTGGGGCTCCCACTCACCCCCCCCCCCCGGCACTGGGGGGCAGGACTGGCTGGCCCAGGGAAGGAGCAGGCCCCTGCTCCAGCCGTCCCCTACCAGAGACCAGGTGAGCTGACAAAAAGTGGCAGCCTGATTGAGCACCACCAGTCCACCCCCTCCGCATGAGCACTGCTTTCAGCTCTGTGCCGGAGCAATGGGGAAGGGATGGGAGGTCGCGTGGGGCTTGTATCGCTAACCCACTGGCCACGTTACCTCCCACCCACTCCCCGCTGCTCCAGCACAGAGCCGAAAGCAGCGCGCATGACGAGGAAACAGACCAGCACTGCTGAATCAGGCTGCCACTTTTGGCCGGCTTGTCCGGTCCCCAGCATAGGGGAGGCAGTAGTGCAGTCCCACAGGGCCCCCCAAAGTGCGGGCCCCTGGGCGGCTGCCCCTCTTGCCCTCCCCTAGGGATGGCCCTGAATATTAAAACAGGATGTTTTAATATGACTGAAATGTTGTTGTGCGTTTTTCTAAACAAGATTTTGTCTAACTTGATGCATTTTTCAAAATGTGTCTATTTCGACAAAAATGGCATTTGTCTCTGAGAAACTGTTTTGACACAGCATGTCCAACTAGTGCTGGTCCTGCCCCTTGGTATTAGAGGTTGACTCATGCCCTGAAGCAGGGTGGTTTATCTCTCCTATGAATGCTGATTTCTGGGTGGTGGTTTTTGAAAATCATTGCTGAAGTAACTGTTTCCATTACCCAGCTGCTGTTAGCTTTTGGCTTCAATGGTGTCTTGCGGCAGTGATTCTCATGTCTCTTGTTCTTTATGTGAAAAAATATTTCCTGTAATCATTTTTGACTTTGCCATCTTGTAGTGTCATTTTATGCTGCCTTGTCCTAGTGTTATGAGACAGAGGAAAAGAAACTCCCCATTTCCTTTCTCTTTTCACGTTGACTTCCCAGGTAGCAGGGCTTTCACCAAGTCAACTTAATGTTTAATTTATAATTTTACAAGGCAGACAGGAGACTAGATACTCTTTATCTGTTTGTCAGTGCTGCCTTGGTTCAAACTTTTCTAGGAGTGTATTTTCAATGTACACACACACACCCACCCACAGAGCTTCTTACATGGTATTTGTACGTATTAATGGCCAATGTGATGTGAGCTTTTATTGAAGGCCTCAGCTGCCATTCATTATGGATAAATACTATGGAATGTGTTAGGTGTATTGAGTTTGTCAGGCCTGCTAGGAGTTGTTGTTACAGAACAGCGAACCCTTTGCCAGCTGGCATCAATGGACCTCGGTGTCAGGCGGTTTCATGTAACTTTGGCCAAGTTCTTCAGAAAGGTATCTGTTGATGAGAACCTGCCTTGCTGAGACTAAGAGACTACCCTGGGTAGAAGAAAAAATCTCCTCATGGTTGGATTTTGGTTCAAGGTGTTGAAATACATTCCTGGGTCCACACATATGTTGTGGACACACAAGAGGCTAGAGCATTGGGGGGGGGCAGTTCTGTCCCTATGCCATGGTGACTACTACCCAACTGCTGCAGAGATGGTACAGGTGGTGCATTTTGATCTCTGCTGTCCATCTTACCTGCCTTGCTGTGGGAGAGGACATGGAGAACACACCTGGTCCACATTACCTGTTCTCCTCTCTGCTTTCGGAGGGCTGTTAGTGCTGCTTGCATCCAACACCCCAGAGACACCTCCATGTGGAAAATGGCACCATTTGGCCTCATCTAAATATGACCCAGAAGGGCGTGGCCAGTCTCCTTATCCCAGCAGCGTGGCCAATCAAGAAGGGACCTCCATTCCCCAAAAAGAGTTTTTTTCTGTTCCCAAAAGCTGTCAGCTTTTTGTCAGGCCAGCATGCCAGCTCCAAAAAGCCACTGGAGGTCAGCTGACTCACTCTGCCAGCTCAGACAAATTCAAGCTTTCATTCTAGTTCACAGAACCAAACTACAATGGAGCCAACAGGGCTTTGCCCTGGGCACACCCGCGCAGCTAAATAGAGCCACTCTATTAAGGGCAGTTTTCTTGGCGCCAGCTCCAAGCGCCGCTAATTGCAAAGGGTGTGTTCCGATTGGAACGCACGCTGGGCAGCAAAACAGAGCATTACGGCTTCGCTAGCTTGGGCTAATTTTTACAAATATTTTCCTCTGACTGGATGTTGGTGACAGTGACTTTTTTGCCACCTTTTACTTGTCTAATTTTAGCAACGCCCCAGGAATAGGCATGTATCCAATAGGACCCTTGTCAGATCCCAGCTCTTTGGGGCTTCTTCATCTCATGAAAGATTTGGATTTCTTGGAATTCAAAGCCATTTGGACATTTGGCACCTGTGATTTCTGCATTCACCCAGCAGCTCTGGCCCTTGTTTAGGGCCATGTGTCCCAAAGGACCAGAGTTTGTCTCAGCTGATTTGGTGAGCATAGAAAGGCTCGTCCTTCACCTTTACAGTTCAGCTTATCCATAGGAGTGAGCTCCTCACTGGGAACCAAATCTTCTCCTTGTGGTGAACACAACACTCACAGCAAGCAGTCCTAATTGTCTCAGTTGTGCAGACAGCAGGATTTCTGGCAACCCTGAGTTTTGTCTGCCTCTTGTCTGACAGGCGGCAGCACAGGATGAAAGGAAAGTGTATCTTGTGACTCCCACACACTGGCCTGCCATGCCACAGGCAGCCTGCTTGAGGTATCATCAACTGGCGTGTTCTTTCAGATGCGTATCTGACCACAATATCATATTTCCTCAGGCTTTATAGCATTGTTAGGAGCCCTGGTAATGATGCTCTGGGGTTTTGTGACCATCGTCAGAGACTGATGGCTGTCCCTGCCCACCAGATACATACTAGTGGAAGCATTTATGATCCAACAGATGGCTTTTTAGATTGATCCCTAGCGTATTTCTGTAGATGTGAGAGCTTCATCCTGGGGCAGTGAGAGCTTTGCAGCCTGGTGATGTGCTGAGTTTTTTCTTATGGAAGCTTTCAAAAGAGCACAGCCTGCCACATGGTCTTGCATGAACTCACCAGCATGTCGCTACCCCAGCACACTTGCTGTTGGCTTCTCCTCGACTCCTGCTGTTCCTTCTGCAGAGCAGTGCTAGAAACTTTCAAATACAAGCCAATGACTCAGCTATGTCACGTCAGTTGTCCTGATGCTGTTTTAGCCTGGATTGATCTTGTGCTCACTTCCCTAAGTCTCTGGAGCATGACTCAACTGAGTATCTCGTTTTTCCTTAGCAACTGAAGCCCCCACTTGAAATCGCCAGCACAGACTTTGTGCATTTCCTGTTGAACAATGCCTTGGGGAGAACAAATACCAAGGAGCAAATAACTCTATCTGTAACATCCTTAGGAGGTACTAAACATGGCCACCATTGTCTTTCCATGTCCAGTAGTCACATCTGGCATTCAGGACACTGAAACCAGGCCATCACCAATTGCTATATCCCCAGATGTAGGCATCTGATGAGGCTTTCATGTGACTGCTTTGTTCATGTCTCACAGACCAAGACACAGACACACCTCTCCTGGCCATGGCTTCACCATGAAGTTCACTCACTGCACAGGATCCACTTCATTAGCCACCTCAAAACCCTTTTATCCATGTGGCCTTGCAGTGGGGGTGAGGATTTTCCCATCCTGTCACTGCATAAAATGTCTAGTAGAGGAAATCAGCAAGGACAATACTTCCCAGTCCCATTTGCTGTACCTGACAGCTGTAGGTCTGTCACAGAAGAAGGGAAGGAGGGTGATATGCAGCCCACTCCTAACACAGATGTAAAGGTCCCTGCATAAGGGAAAACTGCTGCCTGGCTTTTCCTAGGCTCACTGCTGTTAACACTGATGACACACTAGCCAGGAGCTGCCATGGGAAGGTCAGGGGGCATCATATTTGAGTGCTCTGTGATGTGTGTTGTTTTTGCAAAATAGTCAGAATAGGGACAGTAACTTGCAGCTGCTTAGGGCTGAGTGCACTCGCCCTTTTGGAATGCATTAGTATATGGCTCAATTACCTATGCATGATTGAGCATACCAAAGTCATCGAGCAGACAGTGGGACAAGGAACAGGTCAAGAGGGAACACAACTATATGGGCCAGCAAATGGATGGTGTCTGTGGAAAAAGCCAGGCTAGGAAGGTGAGTTACTTGGCTCCATTCAGCAGCCAAACAGGTTGCATGTTGGATGTGGTAAATATCCTGAGAGGCCATGGCAGGGCAGCAGAGGAAGTTGAGATGAATTGAACACTCCTGGAGGAATAAGAAGACAGAGGAATGATAAGGACACTTTATGAGGGGCAAGGACACAGGTTTGGGTCAAGAGTTCATGGCACCCTAGGTGAGGTGTGACTTTGATGCCCCCACCCCCAGCATGTTATAAGAGATAATATTTTAATAAATATTATTAAATAGAGAAAAAATTCACTTCCATCTAATTTGGCACTCCTTAAAGCCTGGAACAGTAGGTGACCACCTAGTTCACCTAAGTGTTTGTGGCGGCCCTGCTCTCATGACAATGACTAGATATATTTACTCAAGAGCAGGGAGACGCCTATTTGGCTATGTTCACATCTGCAAAATTAGTTCAGACTTGTTAGTCTAAACTAAGAAGTTCGAGCTTAGTTTGAACCCAAGGTTAGTTCAAACTAGCCTCACGCTTCTAAGTTTGAACTAACTGCAAGGTCTAGTTCGAACTAATGCTTAGTTCAAACTAACCAGCTTAGTTTGAACTTCTTAAGTTCAAGCTCAGCATTATTCTGGGTCTTGGCGGAACGTAGTTTGAACTAATACTTGAGCTAAGGCAGTTAGTCCAGACTAAGTGCTGGTACTAACTAGTTTGAACTAAGCTTTCCTTAGTTCAAACTAAAAAATTTCTTAGTCCAAATCAGGGAAAGCCTAGTGTGGCCATGGGCTAAATTAGTCCAGACTAAGCCTCCTTAGTCCAGACTAATTTGCCAGTTTAGACATAGCCTTTGAGTCCTTTGCCAGCAAGCTGAGAGAGTAGCTGAACCTGCATCACTCATCTACACTCAACTATTGGACCGCAGAGGGGTTCTCAGGCCCTGCCTTCTCTCATGGCTGTTTAATCAAAGTGGCACAGCCTCAAGACACTACAGAAATCAGCCCACCTCAGACTACTGCCAGGGACCAGGGCTCACACATGAGAGACTGCGGAGCACTGTTCCAATGTCCCAGTGTCGGGGGGATGAGGTAGCAGGGAAACTAAGCTAAAGTCTGCCACCTACCAGGTGGCACCCTCTGTTTGCTATCTACAGCCAGGGATCCTCTCAGGCACCTGACTCATTTTGTGTAAGCTTGTTAGGCACCTGCCAAAATCTGGTAAGCACATGGAAATTGCCAGACTGGATCAAGCCCCTGCTCCACCTAGCCCAGTGTCCCACTCTGGCAGTGATCTGCACCTGCTCTTCAGAGGAAATTGCAAGAACCTCGCAGTGGCAGACTGGGGATAATTTGCTCCTGGGGATCTTGTCTGCTGACCCCCGGTAGTTGGTGCACTGAGCCAGCGATTTATAGCTCTTCCAAACTGATGGTTATTTTTTAATCCTCATTCCTGTAGCTGCTTATTTTGTTATCCAGTTAATCATCTAATCATTTAGTCAATCCCACTCTACCTAGGTTTAGAGGTAACATGTGGTAATGAGTTCCACAGGCGAATTAATTGTTCACTGTGTGGCAAAGTATTTCCTGTTATCAATTTGCAATGTACCACCTGTCAGTTTGATTGACTGTCCCCTTCTGAATTTTGAAAAGAGCCCGTTACCAAGAGTAGGCTAACCAGAGTGGCCACAAACTGTCTGTGAAGGCCCATACAACAATATTAATGCACCGAACCATGGCCTGAAGGCCTAGTTTGAGAATATTGGAAAAGGGACCCAGAAGGATGCTGTGTTGCCAGGCAGGCACCAAACTTCAGCACCTAATAAAGTTGAATTATTTCCTAAGGGTCAAGTGATCCAAACTCCACGGAATTCCACACTATCACACCTGCTTGTCCTGGCAGTGAAAACGCCCCTTAGTCTTTATCAATTTAGTCTTGAAATTTTGCTCTTACATCCCGTATCGAGATGAAAGCACTGCTCCAGCTGGACAGGCAAGCTGACACTCTCTTGGTGTGTCACTGTTGGTGCCCTGCCTGCACTAGGACTGTGGGTTTATTTGAGTCTTTCCTGTCACAGAAACAAATGGTTTCTGAACAGTTCTTCCTGACCTCCTGCAGGCCAGAAAACAACTAAGCCATTGGACTGCTGTCTAGGACTGGGAAGGAGCCAGGTATGCATGTTGTCACAGGCTGGAGACTAGGAGGGCACCAGTGAAGGAGTGGCATGGGTCAATAGATCTATTTATTTTCTCAGGTGGGTTTTGCAATATTCTGTGGTCAGCCACACTCCTGTTTGCTATGCTGAGTGTCTCATCCACAAGAGGAAAAGCAGAGAGCTGCGTGCAGCTTTGGTCTAGGTGCATCCCTGCAGGCAGAGCATGGGGCAAAGGAGCAGCTGGAGATCATTCAGCTGGCCAGCTGCAGAGCTATACGAAGTCTTCATCGACTGCATCCATGAAACTGGACATCCCCTGTGCCATGTTCAGAGACACAGATAGTGGGGAGAGGACAGAAGTGGATACCAGGCCAAGAAGGGTGCAGAGCTGTCCCACCACACCCAGTAGGCGATTTCTGATAACAGAAGGCTTGTTAATGTAGCAAAGACAGAACAAAACTCAGTGTCTCGATGCTGAAATTAGAGGCAAATAAGGAGCACATTTTTAAGAGAGGGGAACTGACCATTGGAACAGCTGACCCATGGGCCATCTCTTGAAGCTTTTATATCAAGCCTGGATATCTCTTTGTAAAATATATGCTCTAGCTCAACAATAAATCATGTGCTCAAAGCAGGAATATCTGGCAGAAGGCTGCTGGCCTGTGATATGCAGGGTCAGACTAGATTGTCACAATGGGTGTGTTCACACAACACTCTTATTTTGAAACAACAGAGGTTGTTTCGAAATAAGAATTACCCTGTTCACACGACGCACCTTGTTTTGAAACAACGTGTTCCACTGTTTCGAAACAACGGCATTGTTTCAAAACAATTGTTTCGAAACAATGCTGTCTGAACATGTTGTTTCAAAACAACAGTGCCTTGTTTCGAAATAACTGTTGTCTGAACCTGCTATTTCACTTTGAGCTTTTTTCCTTAATTCGAATTAACAAACTGTTAATTTGAATTAACTTATTTTGAAATAACCCCTTATTTCAATACAAGTTGTTTCGGAACAACTTGTATCGAAATAACTCCCTGTGTGTGAACATAGCCAATGATCCTTTCTGACTTTAATTCTAGGGCATCAGTAACGGAGTTGGAAGCCATATGGGCAAATTCTAATCTCAGTGACTTTAATGCAGGGGTCTCAAACATGCAGCTCGTGGGCCGCATGCAGCCCTTAAAGCTATTTCCTGAGGCCCGCAATGACACTATTGTTACTGATATTTGCAATATCGTTGTATGAAAAGGTTTCAGTGATGTGGCCCTCGGGCTAATGTACTAGTCCTCATGCAGCCCTGTACTAGTCCTCTTGCTGCCCTTGTGGTGATTTGAGTTTGAGACCCCTGCGTTAATGTAAATGTGAAGTAACTTTGCTGAGGACAGTGGGGGTTTCTCCAGATTTGCACCTCAGTAATAGGGTTAAATTCTGGTGCTCTGAGTTGACACTTCCTGTGTTTTTATTCATTGCAAAAAAAAACCTTCCAGCCTTTTTCACATCCTGCCCTTTGATGCTTTAAAAGTTACAATTTGTGATTTTATATCCAGCCATTAACAAGTCAGCAGGGCCCATAAAACATGCCGTTTTCCATAAGTTGCAATGGAATGCACTCACCTTCCCTCTGATTTACAGGAGGCCCTAATAGTGGCGGATTATGTAAAAGCCTGAAGCCAAGCCACTGGTTCTACATCTGCAGCAAGCCAGGGCTCTGCCAAACTCTGTAATGTCATATTCCAATCTTCTTCCAATTAGTCCCTTCCCCATGACTGGAGCCGCCAGCAGATGTAGTTTCAGAGAGGCTGTGTGAATGCAAAGTGAACCAAAGTGCTATTGGAGTGGTATTGCCTGCTGCTTCCCCAGGGGCACTAGGTAATGCGGGCTGAAAGCAATGATCCCATTGGATTTTTAAAACCATATGACCTCACTTTCTTCATTTAGCCACCACTGATGTCACAGTGTTGTTATTCATGTTTATTACAGTAGAGCTCAAAGCTAGAACTGGCATTTGCATTAGGCACTGCACACATAAGAGGGCTCAACGCTGCCTACCCAAGCATTCAAAAATAATGAGTCAGACCCCAACATTCATGAGATACTTTTAAAATAATGACTTTGGGGTTCCTTTTATTTGCCTTCTGGATGTTGACCCTTGCAACCATGATGGCTAGCAACTTCTTTTTGTAAAATGAAAGCTAAGATTCTTAGATAATCACATGACTCCAAGAGCTGGGGCTTTAAGAGAAATGCTGACTGTTGCATAAAAATTGCAAGAGTCATCTACAATGAGAGCTGTACAAGAAAGAGTCCTTTCCCCAAAGAGCTTCCAATTTCTGACAGCCAAGCAACAATGAACACAAAACAGTCATGTCTGGGCCAAGATTTCAACTGAAAGGAGGAAATTTTAAATGCCTAGGAGTCTACACAGCATCACTTGAGTTGTTTCCTTGAGCACGTCCCACTGTGCATCAGGCTCCATTAGGGTTACTTGAATCCTGCCCTTCAGAGCCATTTTTTACTTTGGAAAATCTTGGGTCAGGCTATCTTGGGCCCAGTGCTGAATATCTGATGCACACTGAGCAATGCTTGAGCTGTCTGACTTCATCATGCTATTCAAGGAGTTAGTTTGTACCAGGGAGGGGCTGAGCGCATGGCCCTCTCTCTCTTTGGTTATTCTTCAGTGATGGCCGTGCGCTGTGCCGAAACCCTGCTGTCTCTAATGTTTAACATTTGTCTCTTTCCTAGCATTTAGGTAGCCAGAACCAACCCCTGTTTAACTGTGGGGCTTATATTCCTGGTCTTACACATCTCAGTGTGCTGACATCATGTGACTGACTGGTGCCTGTTACTGCCAAAGCCTAAGGTAACTGGCTGATGTCTGTCATTGCCATGGCCTGGTCTGAGTAAAAGGTGTGTAGTATACTAATATAAATTGATTATTTGGGCCCAAAGAGTTAAATTCATTATCATGACCTGTCACTGCCCAAGATCAAACAGCGTGAAATGAAACGGGTTTTCAGCCTGTGTGGCTCCATGACAAACATAGCATTTAACATCTTCTTAACCTTGGACTGAAGATACAGAAAAAGAAGGAAAAAGGATTTATGGCTTTGAACTGTAAGGTGCTAGTAAGGGTGCAATTTTAACAATAGCCCTTGTTCGCTGCAGGTATTGAGAGTCTTTTGAAGGAAAAGCTGCTTGTTTGACAAGGTCTTAGATGGCATGCCTGACCTTTTGGGAAAAGAGAAGCAGTTGAGATGGATTGGAGCTGCTGCTCTGATCCTGTTTTCTAAGAAGACAAAACAAGATAAACACATGTAAAAGGAGAGACAAAAGAAGAGCAAAAAGATTGAAAATGGTCAGCTTCTGTCTCTGATGTGGCCTGCTATTTATAATCTCACTGCTGGAGAAACACAAGTGCAGCTCTTGGTCCGATCAGCCCTTGAGACCTGCCCAACCTGTACCAGTGTCAGGCTGTTTGGACATGGCTTTTCCCTGCCTCTTTGCTCACAGGCATCCCAGAAGTGTTGCAAAATACACATTCTTGGCTGGCTAACCCAGACTTTTATTAGACAGATGGCAAAGGGAGAGAGATTGGAAAGAAAAGATATAAGGTGGGAAAGGAGAATAAGCAAGGGCAGCACGGAGTTGACAATGTCTCCCCTCCCAGCTGGCATTCTGGATTTAGTACAGCTACATTGCCACCTGGCCGGAACTAGTAAGGACCCCTCTCCGGATCAGGACAACAAAGATCCGATGATGTTACAGTAGGCCCCAGGGTCTCAGGAGACTACAGGGGTGGTAGCCCTGATGGTAAATCTCACCCTTCCCCCCACTCTTTCAGTCAGCAATTGTTGCGTTCGCCTCCTCCGATTTTCATTCTCAAATTCCTTTTTTGAGGACCTCAAAGTGATAGGCAAAATGGGAGTGATGGGGCAGAATAGCTCAAATGCTCATTACTTTGTCCATTAGTTTGGTCAAAATTGTCACACACCAATTTTGGTCCATTGACTTCCAGTCCCAGACTTCCCTGGTTTACCAAGCTTGATCTTAGTATAGGCCTTAAATTACACACTTAGGTTGTCCTGTTTAGACATACCTAGTGGCCATAGGTCAGCAGACCTTGCCTCATGACCTCTCCAGCAACCCCACTGGGGCATGTCTTTTTCACACTAAGTAGTACCTGTCTTACCTGAGATCCATGGAACTTCTCAAAGAACCGTAAGGACCTCTACGCAGTTTGAGCCACAGCAGTGAGCTGGAAATGCTGGCTTGGGTTGTCCCAGGACTCCCACCAGGTCTGTGGATTCCTGAATAACATTGTTCCATGTTTCTGTTGTATTTATCTGGCAGTAGGAAATTACAACCTATTTAGCCATCAATGGCGTGATGAAGACAGGGAAGCTGTCACTCTGAGAAATGAGTGTGGGTTACTCCCCTGAGCTGTCAGGGCTGTGGGTACACAAGGAATTTTAGAGCAATGAGCACATACTTTTGGCTTTTGCACATGCATGTTTGCTTTCAATTATCTCAACCTGATCAGCCACTCAAAGGCTGGGGAGCAAGCTATTTTGCTCAGTTTTACAGCTTTTACAACTTCAAACTGGTTTGACTGAGAAAAACAGCTCCCTCTTTTATTTTTTCCCCCATAGAATTCATGGATCTGATTTTCACTTCATTCACACCAATATAAAAGTGGGATTACTCCATTAAATGGTTATGTCTACACTGGAAATTTAGTTTGAATTCAGGAGGCTTAATTCAAACTAAATTAATCCATGGCCACACTGGCTTTCCTTAGTTCAAACTAAGGAATTCCTTAGTTTGAACTAAGGCAAGCTTAGTTCGAACTTGTAAAACCTGCCTTTAGTTCAAACTAACAGAGTTGCATTAGTTCAAACTAACTGTTCTTCAATCACTGCTCACATCAGTCAGTCATAGGTGTCTACGTGCCGGAGCACGCACGGTAGCTTGGAAAGTCTTTAGCCTTAGCCTGTCAGGTCAGGGCACATGGCAAATGCCCCCTCTGTGCTGCGTCCACGGCTATATAGGTGATAGTGACCCTGACCCTCCCAGTTCCCTTTTCTGCCCTTAGCAATGGCTTCAGATCAGCCAAAAACTTGCGTAAAGCAAGTGCCTGTCACACTTTTGTTAAAAAGTTAAAATGCCGGGCTTTAAACCATGTCTGGCGTGTTCCAAAGCTTTTCCACTCGATGATCCTCACGAGAAATGCCTCGCGTGCCTAGGTGAGTTGCACCTTGTGGTGAATTGCTCTATTTTCCAGTCCTTTAAATGTAGGACTCGCAAGGACAGAGAGTGGCGCATACAGACTCACACGGAGGACCGTGTGCTCACCACTGACACCGCCTGAGCCACTAGCACTCTGCTGGCACCCTGGGCAACTCCTGCACCAGAGCCCACCCAACAGCAACTCCTGGCGCAGAGCTCAAAGCTGCAGTTGGCATCATCTTCGGTACTGCCACAGCACCGTTCGCCTCCAGCCCCGCATTCCCCCTCTTGTGAGCCAGGACTGGGCAACACCGCAGTGGCACAGGCTCTGTTCCAAGACCCAGCTCTGGTACCAGTGAAGAAAGCCAGGTCAAAGAGTAAGCCAGCTCCTGCACCTAGAGAGCGGTCAACCCAGGATTTGGCACTGCCCTTGAGTCCAGTACTGTCAAGCCCCCGTCTGGCATTGCTAAATGGTACTGACAATCACTCCGATGGTCATTCCTATTGGCATTCGTCCCACAAGCACTTGGTACCATGCTCCCAGGGCCCTAGGAGACGGAGGTCCAGGTTATCCTCTTCATCGTCTTCGGCTTCCGGCTGCTTCCCTGATTCTCCAAAAAGCCACCTCGGGTACCGAGGAATGGACGGGTAAGCGTTGTCAAAAATGCTCCCGGATACCCATGCCAAGGAAGAAGCTGGCCCCATCAACCCCAGTACAGGCCCTGTGGCCCAGTTCCTCTCGTGCCTTCAAGGCTCCCCAGGCAGGCAGAGGCCGTTCTTCCCCACACTGTACCGTGACCAAAGATTCTTTCAATGACTGGTTGCACGAATGGCTAGACATGATGGCTGATGACAGCTCAACTTTGCGGTACCATTCAGTACCATCTCCCCCCTGTACCCCAGTCTCCTTGGATACTTCCGATAATGAGCCCAACCCAGACTCTATACAGCATAGTAGATCTCGGGCCCCTTCATTGTCCTCCCCAGATGAGCACACCTTCCAAAGGCCCCTTCCCTATAAGGATGACTCCCGCACACAGCAGGATTTACTCCATCACATGGCAGCAAACTTGAACATAGAACTAGGGGTGGTCCAGGAGGAAACTGACCCCCTTTCTGATGTTGGAGACACTGCTGCACCAGCCAAGGTATCTGTTCCCCTTCACAAAAGGTTATACAGAATCACAAGAGTGTGCTGGCAGACATAGTCTTCAATTCTGCCAGTGTCAAAAGCAGCAGATTGCAAGTATCATGTCCCCTTGGACAAGTTTGCATTCTTCTTCCAACACCCTACACCAGGATCCCTTGTGGTGGAAGCAGTTAACCAGAAAGAGAGACAGGGCCAACTGGGCTCTACTCCCAAGAATAAAGAAGCTAAAAAGCTCGACTTACTCAGCAGAAAGGTTTACACCACTGCAGCCCTACAGCTGCATATCTTGAATCACCAAGCCCTTATGGTGAGATACATCTTCAACCTCTGGAGAACCATGGAGGGGTTTTTGCAGCCTTATCCCCAAAGACTGCCTCAGAGATTATGAGGCAATGGTTGAAGAAGGGGCATTGGCCTCTAATGATGCTCTGATGTCTATCTGGGACGCATTGGACACAGCCTCACGTACCATGGCATCCGCCATGGTGATGCATCGTTCCACTGGCCTCAGAGCTCAGGCCTGTCTCCACAGATGTAGCTTATCATTCAGGACCTACCATTTGAAGGCCCCGACTCTTTGCTGAGTCCACAGATGCTAAGCTGCATGGCATGAAGGACTCAAGAGCTACCTTCAGATTGCTGGGAATGTAGACCCTGCAATCTGCCTGACGGTCTTTGAAACCTCATCAACTCTTGCAACAGCAATTAAAGTAGCAAGTCCAGATGCAGAGTTCCTTTTCTCGGTCCAACCAATACCCCCAATGACAACTTGGGGACTTCGATAAGGACAAGACCCACTCAAGCAAGGATGGAAAGGCCCATGCCTCACAGTCCAGCAGGCATGGGCAGGGTACCGACCGCTCGATGGGGAGGAAACGGCACTTTTGATGGTTACTCCAAGGGCAGTGATCCCACAGCCTCGACCCCAACCTTTACCAACAGCCTACACTGCTTTGCGCACTACTGGGCTGACATCACAACTGACAGGTGGGTCCTCGAGACAGTCTCAGAAGGGTATCGCATACAGTTTCGATCAACTCCTTGGATCAGAAGACCACCCCCTCACCCAAACCTTGGGAACCGGGAACTAGATCACTTGCTTGAGATGGAATGCGAGAAGCTCCTCTCCTTTGGGCCATAGAAAGCATCCCAAAGTGGGAGCAGGGAAGAGGGTTCTATTCCTAATACTTTCTGGTCCCTAAACCCAATGGGGACCTAAGACCCATTCTAGATCTCAGA
This sequence comes from Podocnemis expansa, assembly GCA_007922195.1. Classification (NCBI taxonomy): domain Eukaryota; kingdom Metazoa; phylum Chordata; order Testudines; family Podocnemididae; genus Podocnemis; species Podocnemis expansa. Next base: position 46,400,720 of record ML681981.1, on the reverse strand, counting down.
GCCAAACACATAAGGAAAATAAAGTTCCACAAGGTTTCCCTGTCACAGATTGTCTCATCTGTCTCCCGGGGATTGGTTCACAGCCCTTGATCAAAAAGATGCTTACTTTCACACAGCAATACACCCCTGCCACAGAAGGTCCCTAAGGTTCATCATGGAGGGAAATCACTTCCAATTCATGTCGTTCCCCTTCAGTCTCTCAGTGGCTCCCAGGGTGTTCACAAAGTGCATGGTGCCGGTCGCTGCATTCCTGCGCCAGCAGGACATAAAGATCTACCCCTACCTAGACGATTGGTTAATACCTAAGGAATCGAGAGCTCAGATAGAGCTCGATGTCCGAGCAGTAACCCACCTGTGCGGGTACCTGGACCTCTGCATAAATTGAGAAAAGTCAAAAATCTGCCCGTCCCAAAGCATAAAGTTCATAGGAGCTCTCCTAGACGCTCGCAAAGGGAGGGCTTCTCTGTCCCCCTCAAGATTTCAGTCCATCTGCACCATCATTACGGCGCTGCAGAAGTTTCAAGTGACCACAGCCCGTCGCTGCCTACAGCTGCTCGGGCACATGGCAGCCTCCACCTCCATGATTCAGATGGCACAGTTGAGAATGAGGCCCTTCCAGCTCTGGTTCTCCATGGTGTTCCACCCACAGAGAGACCCCTTGTCCAAGGTCCTGTTGATTCCCCAAGATATCCTGGGAACACTACAGATCTGGAAGGACCCCCAGTTTGCCATGGGGGCAATTCCCTTCAAAACATTAACGCCCACAGTGACACACTGATAACTGATGCCTCAGACTCGGGGGGGGGGGG
>ML681981.1:46155113-46399811 GCA_007922195.1 Podocnemis expansa | reverse complement strand
CCCCCCCCCCCCCCCCCCCCCCCCCCCCCCCCCCCCCCCCGGGGGGGCTTTCCACCCAGGGAGTTTGGTCACACGCAGACAACCTTTGTCACATAAATGTGAAGGAACTGCAGGCCATTAGTTTGGCCTGCACGGCTTTTCTGGACAGGATACAAGGCAGGTCAGTCCAGGTTCCAACGGACAACACTGCAGCCATGTTCTATACAAACCGGCACGGGGGTGTCTGCTCTCCAGCTCTCTGCAAGGAGGCTTGCAAACTCTGGGAATTAGCCCTGAAATTCAGTTTCACTCCGGTGGCAGAACACCTACCAGGAGTAGACAACGGGCTGGCAGACTTGCTCAGCAGAAAACCCGTAGCAAATCACAAGTGGTCACTCCACAATATGGTGTTCTCACCTGGTACACAAATGGGGAACACCCCAGTTGGACCTGTTTGTGACACACAAGAACTGCAAGTGTCAGCAATTTTGCTTCCTCAAGGGTCAGGAGGAGGGGGTCGCTCACCAACGCCTTCCTTATGATCTGATCAGGCCCTCTAATGTATGCCTTCCCACCGGTCCCATTAATATACAGGGTCCCTCTGAAGATCAGGATGAACAGAGCAGACATGGTATTGATAGCTCCAGACTAGCCCAGACAACACTGGTTCTCGCTCCTACAGGACCTGGCCCTAGAGGCCCCACTCCACCACCCCCTGTGGGCAGACCTCCTGACACAAGACTCAGGGTGCCTGCAGCACCCGAACCCAGGTTGCCTACATATGACAGCTTGGAGACTCTTTCTGGCTCAGTGAGCAGGAAAGGCTCTGCTCGGACAGGGTGAGGAAGGTCCTGGTCGGTAGTAGAACACCGTCCACCTGGTCCACCTATACTGCCAAATGGAAATGGTTTTCCTGCTGGGCTCGAGGTAAAGGAGTAAACCCTACACCAGCTCCTTTACACCTAATCTTTGATTATCTGCTAGACCTTAGAGAGACAGGTCTCTCTCTTTTCTCACTGAGAGTGCACCTAGCAGCGATCTCAGCCCTCTATGAAAAGGTGGATGGTGTCCCTGTTTTCTCTTACCCTACTTCCACTAGATTCCTGAAGGGGTTTGAAAGACTGTTCCCACAACCCCATGAACCCATTCCTCCTTGAGACCTGAACCTGGTGCTCCATACACTAACAGAACCCCCTTATGAACCCTTGGACTCGTGTACCTTACTGGTCCTTGCCTGGAAGGTAGCTTTTTTGGTAGCAGTCACCTTGGCTAGAAGGGTCTCAGAGTTGAAGACCCTTTCTTCAGAACCCTCATATACGAGGTTCTTTCCCGATAAGGTGGTACTGAGACCCCACCCCTCCTTCCTCCCTAAGGTAGTTTCACCCTTTCACCTTAATCAGGCTATTTGCTTGCCAGTATTTTTTCCAGATCCTCCAGTTACAGAGAACCAGAGGAGGTGGCACACTCTGGATGTGAAACGAGTGCTCCTAACATACATCGAGTGCACGCGCCTGTTCCGCAAGACCTCCCAGCTCTTAGTGGCAGTCGCTGAATGCAAAAGAGGGCTGCCAGCGTCCTCTCAGTGCATTTCCAAATGGATAGTAAACTGCATTTAAGACTGCTACGTAAGGTCAAATACACCCCTCCCCAGGACTGTCGAGGCTCATTCTACCAGGGTCCAGGCTTTGTCAAGGGCCTTCCTCGCGAAGGTCCCAATCCAAGAGATCTGCAGGGCAGCTACGTGGTCATCGGTACATACTTTCATGACACACTACACTATCATCCAACAGGCTAGAGAGGATGCCGAGTTGGGCAGACCTGTACTCAGCGTGGGCAGACTATAACTCCTCTCACCATCCTTGGGTATGGCTAGCAGTCATAAGGCTATGGCCACGCACAAGCCCTTGTTTCGAAACAAGCCATTTCGAAACAAGCTGTTTTGAAATAATTCCTTATTTCGAAATGCCTTATTTTGAAATAACAAAAAAGCTATTTCGAAATAAGAAAAAAAGCGAGAATCAAAACAATGGACATGGTATTTCAAGATAGGGGAGGGACAGGGAGGCTTGTGCCAGGCCAGGGCTCCCTGCCCCTGGGATTCCCCTGCCCCCCCCGCTACTTCTGCCACAGGCAGGGGGGGCAGCCCCGGCCCTCCCACAGCAGAAGCGGGGGCAGCAGGAGTGTTGGGGGGGCAGGCGCCAGGGAACCCCGGAGGTGGGGCGGCCCCGGCCCCGGCCCCAGCCCCGCCCCCGGCAGGAGCGGGGGGTGCCAGGGAACCCTGGGGGTGGGGTGCCCTGGGCTTGGGGGCAGCCCCAGGAGTGAGCCACCCCTGGAGCGACAACCCCGCAGCCTGGGTGGGGGGCAGAGCCCTGGGGGGGCCCCAGCCAGCTTCCCCCAGCTTCCCCTTGCCAGGGGTGGGGGGCGAAGGGGGTTGAGGCACCCATCCCCCCCTGCTCCCAGCAAGGGAAAGCAGGGGGGAAGCCAGCTGGGGCACCCTCAGACCCCCTGCACTCCACTCAGCACCCTGGCCAGGGTGCTGGGGGAGGTGGGACCTTGTTTCAAAACGAGGAGCTCCCTCCTTTTGAAACAAGAAAACGATGTGTGGACATAGGGGCTTTTATTTCGAAACAACCAGTGTTGTTTCGAAATAAAAGCCCTGTGTGGACATACCCTAACTGAATGATGTGAGCAGCGCTCGAAGAAGAATGGTGGGTTACTTACCAGTAACTGTCCTTCTTCGAGATCGGCTGCTCACATACATTCAGGCCCCTCCCACTGTCCCCACTAATGGAGTTGGCGAAGGTATAAGGGACTGGGAAGGTCAGGGTCTTGGTCACCTATATAGCCGTGGTCGTGGCACAGAGGGGGTGTTGGCCATGTGCCCTGACCTGGCAGGCTAAGGCTAAAGACTTTCCGAGCTGCCATGTGGTACAGCAAGTAGACGCCTGTAACTGAATGTATGTGAGCAGTCCATCTCAAAGCAGGACAGTTACTGGTGAGTAACCCATCGTTAGTTCAAACTAAAGGCAGTTTGACCTTCTTTCTCCCAGGGTCCCTTCCTCTTTTTATGGATTGGGTGGGGGCATGGCCTTTCTGGGTGCCATATTGCCACACTTCTCATGGTGCCACCCTTCCGAAGCCAAACTAGCAAGTCCTGTGCATGGACATACTAGTTCGATTTAGGTTTCTAGTGTGGACATGCTAATTCAAACTAAGTTAGTTCAAATTAATCATAATTAGTTCAAATTAATTAATTCAAACTAACTTAGTTAGAATTAGCATTCTTAAGTATAGACATAGCCAATGTGTTACTCAAGGATAGAGTAGGGCATGAAGGAGGGGGTGGCAGCCAGCATGCTGATGTAAGACGTAGAAACCTGAGGTCAGTTCACAGTTCAGGCCTTAGCTTTCTGTGTGACCTTGACCAAGTCACTTTATCTACCTTGTCCCCACCTGTAAGGTAGAGGGTAAAACATGCCTCATGTGCCAGAGTCCTGAAGGGGCTACATAAGCAACAGCTATTGCTGAAGACAATCTTCTTCAAGTGCTTCCAGGGATCTTTGGAGATTTTAGCTATGTGACACGAATAGCTGGTGCTTGATTTCGTGTTTCAGCAACACAGTTTAAAGCCACCATTGTAGATGCAATCTATCCATTTTCTGCTAAAGTTGATAAGAAAGCTCAGAAATAATATAAGGTAACCGCTTCTCTGTCTGTGGAGCATTCCTACACAACCCCTCACTGACAGGAGTGAATGGAATGTATGTTGGGGTCTCACTCACTGAATCCTTTTCCCAGTCATCAGGGATGCTCAGAGCAGAACATTTGTGGGCGCCTTTCTCAGGAGCTCCTAAATCAGACTGAATCAGGAGCTATTAAGGCTGAAGAACAGGACTCCACATGGTAATTGACAGTACAGAGCAGGGCAAGGCCTGGGGCCAGGGAACCCTGAGGGGCCCACCTGATGGAAAAATGCAATTTCCATCTATCCATCAATATTTCAGGTGTGGTGGCAGTCAGCACACTTATGGTGGGTCCTGGTTTCCAACCATGCAGAGTGTTAGCGCTGGGGCTGGTGCCGCACAATCTACTGATGGCTTCTGAGTGCAGACGGGATAGTGGGCCAGCACCAAAGTATGGGGCACCTTTGAGGCCAGGCATTGGCAAAGGGAGGGATTATGCTGTGAGGACAACATTAACTTGAAACGCACAGTAGCTCATTCGTGAACAGCTGGAATGCTGGCCCATATGCTATTGTTATGAATGAACTCTAGTGTGAGGTTAGCGTCTTTCACAAGATTTATGCTAACTGGAATAGTGGAAGTGTTGCAAGGTCAGCAAGATCTGAACCAGAGATCAGGTCCCATTAGGTTTTCAACCCACTCCCGCTGACCTAGAGATTCAAACCAAAAGAACTCCCCACCAGGATGCAGATGGCATCCAGTTACTGCCCATCCTCTGTTCTGTGTGCCGGATCACCAGTGAACAGCTTCCCTCACTTTCTTCCTAGCCATGATCAGACTCTAGGCCTCCCCCCTGCCCCAAAGTGGAGAGAGTGTGCTGTCATCTGTGCAGAAAAGCAGAACTTGAACTCAGCACTGATTGTGGCACAGTCATGGACATGGCTTCAGTGAACACTTTCCCAGTTACTCAGCCTCGAAACGCCTGAGTTCCCTATTGAATCTGGTTTGTTGTTTTGAGTTTGGCCACATGGCTGTAATCAGAATTATGCAAACTGAGTTGGTCATGCACCTATCTTGGAGGGTTAATGCTCCAATTAATAAATGCACTCCTAATGCTTTCAGCAACAGCACTCTAAACTGCCCTTCCATGAATTACAGGAACTTACTTTTCTTTCACTCAGCTGAGCTGTTTGCACAAGAACTCAGGGCCATGCACGGCATGGATTTATTATCTACCAAATAGCTCCAGACATTTTGATAAACAAAGTAACCTTGTAGTGAGAATCAGGGCACATTCCCCTCAGAGGGTAAGAGCATCACTTCAGCTAATTTTTTCCTCATGTACTGCTCAGTTTCCTAGAGGACTGAAGGTCTTCTCTTTAAAATAAACAGACAGAAAAGAAAACACGAAGGGTCCAGCCCTGGTTCCATGGAACTCATTGGGAATTCCTGAACTCAGCAAGCCTGGGCTTGGCCCTGGGAGGGCGTGTCTTCTGCTGCTCTACTTTCAGAGCAGCATGTGGGGAGCCCAACAAGGCAACAGGATATTGGGGTCAAGATGCACTGGGCAGATGCAAGGAGACATGTGCCTTCAGGGCTCATAACTGGCCATTCAAAGGTGGAGGTTCCACTTGTTCGGGAGGGCGAGTCAGATACCCTACAACCCAACACACACCTCTCCACCCGCCCTACCAGACGCCTTCCCAATCCATCTCCAGCACACGCTTTGCTCCCTGTCACCTCCATGTTGTCTGCAGGAGCTGTCACTGGTGTAGTACAGGGCCAGCACCCCAGGACACGCAGCTTCTTCGGACCCATGGGGCTCACTAGACACTCTGTGGTTTGTGTCCAACCAGAAGAGGTACCATCTGTTCTAGTGACGGAGAGGATGAATATAAGCATCCAGTGGGCATGAGGGGGCTGGAGGGGAGGCTGAGCGAGTGAGACAACTGTTCCTGGTTCTTCCCCTCCCCCACCTGGCACAGCCTTGGGCATTAAGGTGATTTGCTAATGAATGTACAGCACTGCTAAGAACCACCTTGATCATTAAACCACGGTCAAGTGCTGGAAGGAAGGAAGCAAGGAAGGAAGTGCTAGTTTTCAAATGAGGAAAGACTGGCCTGGAAATGCCTGTCCCGAAGTCTGTCCCAAGGAAGCAAATATTAGTTATTCATCGACTCCAACAATAAGAGCAGACAGACCAACACAATCATAATCTGACCTCCTACACATTCCAGACAACAGACCCTCCCCGACCTACTCCTGAAGTCAGCCCAAAACCACTGGCTGAAGTCCTGAAATACTGATTTTAAAAGACTTCAAGTTACAGAGACATCATCATTCACTTTAACTCAAAGCAGCAAGTGAGCCATAACCATGCAACAGAGGACGAGAAACACATCTAGGTGCAGTTCTGCCATTAAATCAATGGCAAGATGAGGACCCACAGGCCATGGAGCCACAAGCAGTAACTAGACTAGTCAGAAAAACTTGCCTTTATTCTTACCTTTTTTACAATAATCAACTAAGCAGGAGTGGCAAACACTGTGGCCCTGGGATATCTGCATTTTGGTGAAGCACATAAGACCACTTCTCCCCCAGTCTCATAGGAAAAAGTACTTGACTCAGATGCTGCCTTCTGCTCTGTGACAAACAAATGAAATGCTAGCAATGAAGAAGTTCTATGCATGCGATAGACCCACTTTTAGACCTATTCCTGATTCCCAGTCACAATCAGCAATGTGTATCCTTGTAAATGGACAACACTCTAGTGACTCTGCTTCCCTCCTTTGGCCATTGACTGTCTCCACATGGACATGGTGTGTCTAGGGAAAATGATGTTTCCAGGACTATGTGTTATGAGACCATTGCAGTTGGGCCAGAGCTTACTGTCAGTCCTTTCCTACTATCAGGCACACACATGGCTTCCCCTTTTCTACTCAGCTGCTTAGGCCAGGCCCCACCAGATCTCATGTCAACGGGCAACTAATGTCTTTTCCATGGCTACTGTGGTGTTTCCTCAATCATGTTAGCTCAGTGCAGGCAGCAATACAACATTGCTGACAAACCCTGTTGCAATGGAAACCAACATGTCTGAAGATCTGCCAGCTAGCCATGCGAGAGCCTAGTGGGGCTCTTAAATAAGAAGAAAGACAGGCCCAGACCTGAACACCAGACTGGGAGCCACAAAAGGTGGCGGAAGATTAGATCCAGCTCTGCCACATAGGCTCCACTCTGGTAATAGCTAACATTCCAAAGAGTTTCATATCACCAAAGGAGCCATCTGACCTCCACCCTCCAGGCAAGGCAAGCTTGTATTATTAGCATAATTTTACACAGGGCAAAAATGAGCCCCAGAAAAGGAACCTGACTTATCCAAGTCATACAGCAGCATCTGTAGTACCCATTGATCTCCTGGCTCCTAGATGTGTGTTCTAACCTCTAGAACACGATTTCTCTCCAGTGTCTAATACAATCAGGCTATGTCCACACATACATCATTATTTCAAAATAAGTTATTTTGAAATGTTTTATTTCAAAAGAAAGTCCTTATTTCAAAATAAGTTCATTCGAATTCAGAAAATGTTAATTCGAATTAAGGGAAAGCCTGCTTTCGAAACAGCTGTTATTTCGAAATGGTTATTTCGAAATAAGGCCGTTTGGACATGTTGTTTTGAAATAGTTGTTTCAAAACAATGGTGTTGTTTTGAAACAACATGTCCAAACGGTGTTATTTTGAAATAACCATTTCGAAATAACAGCTGTTTTGAAATGAATGGGGTTTAAGCTGTTTTGAAATGACAGCTCTTATTTCGAAACAACCAGTGTTGTTTCGAAATAAAAGACTCATGTGGACATACCCTCAGTGTCTCATAGCATAAAACAATTTCATCTCAGGATTCCTGGGACCCATCCCTTATCCAGTGAAGAAAAGCTCTTCTAGGAGTTTTCTGTTCTCAGCTTTTTCCTTAACAAGAGAAGCATATTCCAACTGCAACACCACTGGTAAGACAGTCAGTGTCAAGGGACAGAGTTCGGAAATAAGGATACCTTGTGTACCATCTCCCACCATGTTTGCACTGCTCATCAGCATTTTATACCATCAGAACAAACAACTCTAGTTACGGTGCAACTCAACATGATCTTAAAGTGCTAGGGACTGAATAGTTCTGAGTTGTCAACTTTCTGAACGTGGCTGAGAAATGTGCAGCTCACCAGAGGCATATGGCCCCTGTTTTTCTAGGATAATGCAGTGTTTAACTTTCCTGGAAATGGCTGTAATTCCAGGTAGCTACCCAGCCATTCCATGGGGGGATATTTGCTACCACGGTGTATTGTCCGACAGATGACTATACAGCTGTGGGCTAGATTCTGTAATGAAACAAAACTGATTGACACCAACTGGGGACACAGCCCATTGACATCAGTGGCACATGCTGATTTATGGCAGCTGGGGATCTGGACCCTCTGACTCTAGTGGAGTGGTGGCAGATTTACACCAACAGGAGCTCTGAGATTCTGTTGATTCCAGTGAAACACGGCCAATTACACTGCCTGGAGGCACGACCATCCCTAGGGGGGAATGGGGCCCAGGGCGAATCAGTTTGTGTGGGGCCCCCGCATTTTAAACTTTGCAATGTTCCCTCTAAGCCAGTGGTTCCTAACCTGTGGTTCAGGGACCCCCAGAGATCCACAGACACTTTTCAGGGGGTCTGCGGAGCCTCTCCCTACCTGGGGCCGGAATCGAGCTACAGCCCTGATGCTCCCTGCCAGGGCTGACTTTCCCCGTCTGTGGCTGTCTCCTGGCAGGGGAATGGAGCCACAGCAGCTCCCCAGCAGGGGCAAGGGCAGGGGACCACAGCTGCCGCGGCTCAGCTCCCTGGTGGTGCTGGCAATGGTGGTGGCAGTGCTGCTCACCAGCTGTCTTGCTGGTGCAGGCCAGAGTCTGCCCATGCAGGCCAGATTACATAATCAGCTGGGAGGGTCCACAAAGATTTTTTTTTTTTTTTTTGGTTACAAAGGGGTCCCTAGCCTGAAAAAGGTTGGGAACCACTGCTCTAAGCTGATGATGCAGCTGAGCAAGTTTCCTGCTGGTTCTCCAGGCCCCAACGGGCTTCTTCCTTGCTGCCTGCTGGCTCCCCAATAACTTGTGCACCCATAACTTGTTCAGCTGCATCATCAGCTGAGAGGGAACACTGGGCAGTGTCAATTTTTCTTTAATAAAATCATAAATTTCTAGCCCTCAGACTAAAAAGTTGCAGAGAGAATCAGAAAAACATGACTTGACTTTATCCTAAAGGCTCAAAACCCAGAAGTCAGAGAAAATAGCTCTCCCCCATTTATTATTTCTTTAAACATCTCTTTATTTTTAAGTGAGTTTTAATGATATATTTAAGCCAGACTTGTGACTATTTTTGATGTTTAGGGGAGGCACTACTGAATGTGTCATGGTGATGTTTCATCAACCTCACAGCCAAGTGGACAGGAGCATCTGGAGGTACTCTTCTTTGTGGTTCTGGTTTTCTGTTCAAGATGGGCACACAACTTTACAAGTTTAATAATTTTTCTTAAATCAAGTTTTTGTTAAATTGAAAATTCAGAGAGAGAGATGCTATTTTTGGATAATATCAAGAAATAAATCCAGGTCCTCTCTCACCTTAAAGCACTGGATTCCAATTGTCTAATACATGTTATTTCCTTTATTGCTGCCTGACTCTCTCCTTTCCAGTCTTATTTTAATACATGTATTCATACATTCCTCATTGCCTTGCAGGTGATCTAAGTAATGAAACTCAGGTACTGTTTGAGAATGAGAGGAAAAAACAAGGGCCCTTTGGCCACCTCTCAGATACCCTGATGTAAAACAAACAAGGAGTCTTGTGGCACTTTTAAAAGCTAACAAATAAATAAATTTGTTAGTCTTTAAAAGTGCCACAGGATTCCTTGTTTGTTTCACTAAACTAGACCCACATGGCCACAGTTGCTTTCCTCTTTGCCATGCTTTGGGACTGGTGGTCTGCCTGCAATCAATGACAATGGGGCTTATTTACAGCGCAGAAGGAAGGACAGAAAACTTCTTTAATGTGTTGATTGATGGTCATGAACCCTAAAAACCCAGTATTTCCATATGAGCGCTAGCCTGGGGTCTTCTCTCTCAGGTATAATAGATCATTATCTGCACAGAGAAGTTTGCTCAAAAAGACATCCCTGAAGACTGAAAAGTCCTGTTAAATGTAGAAGGAAAAAAGTTGTTTAATATCTCGAACACTTTCTGGAGATGCTGATGTAAATTCAAAGAGAAGGTCCTGTTTTGTAAAGGTTGGGGATGTGACATTCTCCTAACTTTGTCCCCATTTGCTTGGCTGAGGCTGGCTCCATAAGTTTTACCTCAACACTTGCCCTTTCTCTTCCCCTCAGGGAGCAGTTGTGGGAAGGTGGCTACTTAAATGAAGAGTTACTGTAACCAAATGCTGCCTCTCCCAATTCCCTTCCCCCTTCCCTGACCAGCCGGAGCTGCTCCCTAGTCCCACAGCTTGAACCAGCTCCCTGCTTCCTTACTCCAGCCGGCTGCGTGGGATCCCCCCAAAGCACAGGGCCTAGAGCGGTTGCCCCTCCTGCCCCCCCCTTAAGGACGGCCGTGCCTGGAGGCTTGGCCCAGTAAGGAAGAGGGAACTGTGACAATTTTCTCACAATTAAAATAAAACAGGTTCTAATATTAGCACAATTTTTGGCCCTCCCTTCCCATGCTGTGATTAACAAAATTGGTTTGACCTTAGAACTGACTCATTCGTGCTGAGAAAAAGAAGCATTTTTTTTTCCTGCAAATCTTGCAGAGAGTTATTCAGATAGTTTTTGAATTATGGTAAAAACATGCCTGGTTTGGACTCTTGGGTTCCTTGCAGCCTTATTGAGCAGCTTATTCACTGCCCTGTTAACCCTTCCGCAGGGTGCACGTGCCGGGAACATGCCGAAGGAAGCAGGCCATAACAAAGCAAAGTTATTACATCTTGCTGCCTCTGATTGTAAGGGTCATAGTCAAGGCCCTGTGACCTATGCAGCATATTAGAGCTGAACTGTGGGACAAGAATAGTGGCTTATGTAGCTCTGCCTCCTACAGATCTTTTCCCTCACTACACAGCCAACCATGACCCATGAGCTAGTGACGGTATGGTGCTGCATCCTAAAAGTTGTTGAGTAAAACAGTAAAGCAATTGGGTACCCAGGAGCAGGAGAGGTTGAAGCCATTCATGTTTTAGGACTGGGGAGGGATAATGTTATCTTTCCCTCCCTTCTTTGACCCGGTTTGCTTAGCTGCCCTGAGGGGCTAAAACATTATTTTTTTTCACCCTCAGAAAATCTGGTGCTAGCTTTTTTACAATCATAATTTTATAGCAATAAATGCAGCCACGTAATTACATTTTCCACATGGAGCAGGCTCAGGCACAGCTAGTTGAGGGAAAGGAAGATCTTTCTACTCAGTGACATTCGGAAAGGTTTGCCTTTGGCTTGTGGCTATAGCAGCAAGGTTCTGGGCCTGGCTTTTGCTGGTGCGTATGGTTATCTAGTGTGGTGTGGTTTGTTTAAACAAAGACATTGGAGCAGAGCAGCACCCAAGCGAGGATTTGGGGCATGAGCAAAGAAAGTTGCTTTGCTTTGAGGGTGCACTGGAATTTTGTTGAAGTTGAGACGGCAGATGGTCAGATCACTGTTAAGTCATGGCGGCACTACACGTAGCTGGGAAGGCAGGCGGGGGGGATGGGAACGCACACAGTCAGGAGGCCTCATACAACCCATTTATTGTCACTTCAGTGTAATTACAGATAACCCCGCTGGCCACTTACTTTCCCAGTCTGGTGCTGGTCAGAACATTATTTCTGTGAGAAATGGCCTTTCACCCACAACAAATGTTTAGGTGGAAGTTTTTCAGGTGTTCGTCAAAAGCAGGGAAGACTTCAGGTTTAGGTGAAGAGTTTCTGTTCTTGTTTGCCAAAATAAATTTATCTTTCCCAATACACTTGTTTCCTTATTTATATGAAAAATAACAATGTTTCAATTTTGTTCGTCCCCGATGTAATAATAGGGGGCTGCTTGCCCAGGCACCCCATTCGCCACCAAGTGCACACTAAAAAAAACCCTTATGGACAGCGTAAGAGGCTCTGGCCTGGAATCTGGGAGGCTACAGACTAGCATAACTCAAAAGCACTAACTTTGTGGGAATTGAAACCCACCTAGGAATTTATGACCACCTGGAAATTCGGGTCCCACCTAAGAATTTATGATCCACCTAGGAATCTGGACCCACCTGGGAATTTATGGCCCACCTGGAAATTTGGGTCCCACCTATGAATTTATGACCAACTTGGAATCTGGACCCACCTGGGAATTTATGGCCCACCTGGAAATTTGGGTCCCACCAGGAATTTATGACCAACTGGGAATCTGGACCCAGCTGGGAATTTATGGCCCACCTAGAAATTTAAGTCCCACCTAGGAATTTTAAACTTAACTGGAAAATTACTAACTCAATCGTGGGAACCACTAATATGACAAACCCTCCCCTAGTGTGGGAACCAGAAAAACACTGAGCTAAAAATCCTATAAAAAGGAGATGCCAACTGGCAGAAGTTATGGAGGTTCACGTGTTACCCGCCGGAACTGATCACTCTGACAGTTGGATCTCCCGAGGAAAGCTAAGTCGTGTTGTGTCCCTTACCATGCCCCTCGTGTTCATGCTGCTGGTCAGTGGTGCCTGAGTTGTGGTACGTACATAAAAATCCTCTATGAGTACATTGTAGTTTGTTTTACCTTGTAATTTTATTTCATTGTGAATACCTAGCAGTTTTGCTTTGTTGCAAATACCTTCCAGTTTAGCTTTGCAGTTTTGCTGTGTTACTTATATAGACTTGCAGTTCTGCTGTGTTACTTATATAGATTTGCTACCTCAGTTAAGTCTTGTAAAATTGCTGTTTTAGCTGTTGGTTGCTACCTCAATTGTCACTGTGATTACCCATTGAAAAATTTCCCCCCGTTGTTGCTCTAAATAAACGAAACCATTTCTCAGTTAGAACTACTGAGTCCGGTGTCTCCTTCTCCCATCGCGGTTGGGAACCAACAAATTTCAGGGATGTTTTCTTTATTAAAAACTGTAGGGAAGGGGGGGGGGAATTTTGCTAAATTTTCTTTTAAAAATTTTCCACAAAAAAATTATTTCTCATGTTCAGAGAAGCTGCAGCTGCCCTGAGTTGGTATAACCCCCAGGGACAGTGTGTTACAGATTTCTCTACACCCACCTAATTGTGCCAGGCCTCCAAAGAGGGGACTCTATTGCACACCTCATCCTGATCTGGCCTTCAACTCCCATGTAGCTGTGTGTGCTCTAGAGAGCTCCTGGTCACTCCTACAGCAGACAACATACTAATTCCAAAAATGAATTACCATCCAACAGCTATCCAAACAAAGGGACTCTCTCTCGCTCCCCACCTCACTCCTTTCCCCCTCTTCCTGCATCAGTGTGCCTGGCCCTGCACATGCTGCTGCTGGCTTGTTAGTAGAAGTGGCTTGGAGGGCACAAATACATTTTTAAATATGAAAAAAAAAACCCAAATCCAAGCAAATGACTCCTTTGAATTGAGCCCAGCCTTACGCAAATTTATAGCAGCCCTGCAGTACTTTTTGGCCCAGCAGCTGGCACCCATGGAGGGTTGAACTCTGCATGGGAGAGGCTGGCCTAGCGGGTCAGCTAGAGCTGTGCAACCCTGGTTGTTGGTTAGGCAATTGGTCTATCCCAGGGACCAGCAATGCAGGTTTGGTGAGCCACCTGTGACTCACTGAGTGTCCCCTTCTGGCTCCCTGTCAATCTCTTCCAGGGAGTCAGGAGTGCTCTGGGGACTCCCAGCTGGCACAGGCCCCCCACTTTCAGGGCACCAGTGTTGACCCCACCCTCCCATTACAACTGCATAAGCCGGAAGCAGCCCAGCAGCTGCGCTGCGGCCCCTAGCGTTGGTGGGGAGTGTGTGGGTGGCGTGTGCTCCCTCCATTCCTCCCTCCATTGGTGGGGTGGAGCAGCACTGTCCTGCTTACCACCCGCCAGCCATCCCTCCCAAGAGCGCCCTGGGGAGAGCTGCAGTTTGTGGGGGCAAGGCCCTGGAGCAGCCCCTCTGTGGAGTTCAGGCTGCTTTGACCCAGCCACCCCCAGGGCTGAACGGACCGGATCAAGGGCCTGGGGTGACCGAGTTGAAGCAGCCTGAACTCCACGGAGGGGCTGCTCCAGGGCCTCACCCCCACAAACTGCAGCTCTCCCCCAGCCACTCTTGGGAGGAACGGCCAATTGGGGGGTAGGTGGGGCAGCACTGCTCCGCCCCACCAGCGGAAGGAGGAACGGAGGGAGCACACACCACCCGCAAACCCCCTGCCAGCACTAGGGGCTGTTGTGCAGCCGCCAGGCTGGCTCAGGCTCATGCAGTTGTGGTAGTGTGGGGGGAGAGAATGGCTCTTCTCCCCATTTGGGTTGCTGACCCTTGGTCTATCCAATATGCACAGTGAATATCAAAGGTTCCATCCTGAAGGTCCACTGTCCTATATTGATATTAAAATGACCCACTCACAAGAGGTGAACAAAGCTGAACTGTTCATTAATAGCAACCATAATATAATTAAATTTAGCAGCATTTTAGGAGAAAATTCCAAAGAAGCCCACCATTTAGCATTTAACTTCAGAAAGGGGAGCTAAACTAAAAAGAGGAAGCTAGTTAAAAGGGAATTAAAAGAGTGAAATGCTTGAAAGCTTCATGGTAACTTTTAAATACTGGGAGAGAGGCTCAAACATACATGTATACCTCCCTCCAAAACAAAACAAAAATACCCCCCCCCCCAAGATAGATATAAGAAGACCTAAATAACCCCATCTTTGCTAAATGGAGTAAAAGAGGTGGTTAAAGGGAAAAAAATATCCTTTAAAAATTAGATGTGACATCCTACTGAGGAAAGTAGAAAGGAACGTAAATTCTGTCAAGTGACATATAATTAGGCAGGCCAAAAAGAATTTGAAGAGCAACTAACACAAGACATAAAACCTAACAGCGAAATAAAAATTTTAAGAACATCTGAATAAGGAAGCCTGCTAAGAAATCAGCAAGTCCACTGCCCTATCTTGCTGCCCTCTGCTTTGGTACTCAGTGTGGGCCTTAATGGGGAAAAGATGCTGGAAAGTATTTAGAGCAATAACACAGGAGGCAGATTCCAGGGTTCTAGTCTGGCTTTTCTATGTAAGCTACAAAACAACACTTTCCAGTGGGCTAGCAGCTGCAGCAACATCTGGATTATTGTTTGTTGGATACTTTGAGTTCCTCAAACAATGTCAAAGAAAGTTGAAGACTGTGTGCTGCTTGAAATCAGACAGTGCTATGGGATGTTCAGCTCCACCAGAGCAACCGACCAGTCTTCCTCATACAATTGCTCCTTGCCTTTCTTAGTTCACACAAACCAGGTTCCCCCTGAAGCTGGAGTGGCTAAGGAATTATTGCACAGAAAAGCAAATGCTGTCATTTAAAAATGGCTTTTGAAGGCATTAATTGAATGGCGATCAGTCACTAATAGTCTGTTTTGAAGTTTGCTGGCTAGGTTAGAGGCAGTTTATACATCTCAGCTCATAAAACTTGAGTCTTTGTGGATCGACCATGTCTGCTATGGTTCATGTTTAATCGATGGCTGGATTTAGCTTCAATTTCTACTTGTACATTCAATCTGAAACAAACAAAATGCACTTAAAACACAGAGTTCTTGAAGCTCTTTCTCAACATGCATTATTCTCTGGCACGTTATCCTGTCAAACGAAATCAATGCTGTGTAGTAAACCCACTGCTGAAACTGCTTTTGACGGAGTTTCAACTGAAAATATTTATGACATTTGGGCTTTCCTCCTTCTTATCCCTCATTCTAATTTATTAACTGCTCTTTCCAACCCTAATTTCAAGTGAACACCCCTAAGAATCACACTGCTAATACACTAAAGGAAAACGTTTCATGTTAGGCTCCAGACAGACCCAATAAATTCTTGTAGGATCACTTCCAAAAGCTGGTTAGACTCAAACCATGGTCAGAAATCCAAGCCAGCCAGCTCGCATATGGGGGAAAGGATCTTAACTGAAAGAGTTTTAATGTTTTCAACTCAGTTTCTAATGTGCCATATGTAAACATCTCAGAACCAGCTGCAAAGTCCATTGCACAGGAAAATTGTGCACAGAAGGATGGACCCATCAGGCACCTGGAAGGAAATTTTTTTCTACAGAGGAATATCTGGAGGTCCCCAGAGCTCAGGATCTGTGTCTCATGTTAAATGAGACAGGGCTGAGGTAGATTGTGACAATTTGTAGCGGCTAGCAGATCTGCTTTACATGCAGAAGATCCTGGGTTCAAACTCCAGGGGGTTGGACTAGATGATCTCATGAGGTCCCTTCTAACCCTATGATTTGATTTGATTCTATTCTAATTACACTGCACCCAGTCTGGCGTCACACCACTCCTGTCCTTACTTAAACTCATTGAAAGGAACTGGAATCCCTGGCACCCCATCTCGCAGGTATGTTGAATATGCAATTCATCAAAACAAGAAGAACTGAACATCATTTGTCAGAAGAGAACAAGATCAGCTATGGAGAATGAAAAGCTAAATATCTCCAGCACAGGGACTCAGGGAGCACAAAAGGGTGAGGATTCCCTGTAAGGATGACTGTTTTCCCTTCCTTTTGTTTGTCTTCATGGGTCTCTTGAAGGGAGGGATCCAGTTTCTCTGAATCAGCATTCAGTCTGCTATTCCCCTTTCAGGCCTCCTTGGCGCAGGGTCACAGAGCAGTCATTAAAGTTAAGGGCGCAGAGGCGCCTCTCCCTGTGCTTGCTCACCACAGACCTGTTAAGTGCCTTTGGTATAGGGGAAGATGCGCTTTTCTGGGAAAGAGGCAGCTGTGACATTTAATATTAATATTTCACTGGAGCAGACAAACATAATTACTGACAAGGGCTCAGTTTCCTAACCTGAAAGAAAGTGACCATCAGACCCTGTCTTTAACCAGCCAGGTTCAGAAAGGTTGCAGGTCACTTCAGGCAAAGCTGGGCCCCAAACCTGTTCATCATTGACAGAGTCAAGACTTAGACACAAGTCCTCCAGACTCAGCATGCCAGATCTGTGAACTCAGTGATGAGGTCTGTAATTGCTGCTTCCAGAATAAGGCACAGAAAGCAGGAATCTTGGCACCTTCTGTCCTGGTGCTGTCACACGCTTGCCTGTGTCACTCACTGGAGAAGTGCATATTGGGTGCCCCTCAAGGGGCTGAAAATCATAGCATCATAGAAGTGGAAGGGACTGCAGGGGCCATCTATGGTGACCCCCCTGCCAAGATATGGGATTTGTTGTGTTGAAACCATCCGAGACAGATGGTTATCCAGCTTCCTTTCGAAAACCTTATGGGAAGGAGCTTCCCACAACATTCCAAGGCATTTTGTGCCATTGTACCAGGCTGTTCTGACCTGACTTCAAACCCTACTGACCATCTATGTAGGATAAAACAGTATATGGTCTGATCATTAAAGACTATCATTCCCAGACAACTGCATGAAACTAGAGGGCACAAAGCAGTAATCTTAGGTGAAATACCTGCTAGAGATGGTGTATTATCCCCCAACATTATAAAGCCTCGGAATTCAGAGTTAAGGCTGAATTTAAAAGGAATCCAACCATGGGATTCCTGAACCTTAATTCTGCCAGTCATGATACTATGCGCTAGCCACACAGTTATGGCTAAGGCATTTTAGTGTTTGTGGTCCTAGGAAAGGTTAAAATGATTACAGGCACTCGCTGAAAATGTGCACAAAATTGCAGGACCTTTTGTGCTTTGATTGATCTCATTTCATGAGACTTCAACATAACCACACATTGGGGGAGGGGAGCAAAAGTAACAACAGCAATGATGTGTGCGTTTGCCCTTTGCAACATTTGCTTTACATGGTTTAACTTCAGCCCATTTACATCCTGGAATTCCCCATGGAAAAATAGCTTCTGAAGAAGCTTCAGCAAAAACACTCCTGCACCTCGCTGCACAGCAAACTTCAGCAAGCTCCTGAAATTCACTAGAAGTCCTGGTGGCCTTAGCGTTCTAGTTACCTTGGATTTGCAACCAGAAATTTTGCAAAATCTGAACTTCAGGATCAAAGTCCTTTTTTAAAAAAACATTGTAGAATGAGTCTTTTTTCTCAATAGAAGCCTTCAAATACCACACAAATAAACAATGGCAAAATGATGAAATGAGCTGTAAATCTGAAAAGCTATTCCACTGTCAATGTTTCCAGACTTTGGAGTGGAAACGGGAAATGCTGCCAGTCTGACTGAGCCAGTTATAAGGGGATTAGATAAAAGTTGCCCTCATATTTGATCACACCTGGGTCCTTTCAGTGGTCAATTGGTGTTCTTTCCTCTCAAGCTCTGTTATAACAGCAGGCTATGGAGCTTCATTCTGTTCCTTCACATCCCAGGCATGGACAGCAAATAGTCAGCAACAGCACCCAGAGAAGCTCACTGCTGTAAGATTACTGCTTATACATTTTACATTCGTCTTCCACAAAAATTTTAAACAATTTAATTGAATCCTTTCCACTGAGAAAGGCAACTTTGCATATAAAGATAAAAAGAAATCAACTGGGAAAAGAATACAAACAGCTTTCCTCAGCTCTTCTGAATATAGAGAAAGAGATTTATTTTTTTCTAGCTCTGCTTTTTTTAAGAATTGGATTGTTTCAACCACAATCTCACTGTGACCCAAGAAGTTCTTAATACTTGCCAGATAGGAGGGTAGAGGAGTGTCTTAATGCTAGTCTGTACGTTCTGGTTCAAAGAATGTCATGTGAGGGCTTAAAGGAAATGTACAGTGGTCATTAACATCATGGAAGGTATGTACAGACACTATGTGGGTGTGTTAACACAGCAGTCTTATTTCAAAACAACAGAGGTTGTTTTGAAATAAGAAACGCCATGTTCACACGACGTACCGTTGTTTTGAAACAACGGGTTCCGTTGTTTCGAAACAACTTAAACCCCATTTGGTTATGAAACAACATTGTTTTGCAACGATTGTTTTGAAACAATCCTGTCTGAACATGTTATTTCGAAACGACGGTGACTCATTTCGAAATAACTGTTGTCCGAACATGCTATTTCGCTTTGAGCTTTTCTCCTTAATTCGAATTAACATTTTCTTAATTCGAATTAACTTATTTTGAAATAACGCCTTATTTCAATACAAGTTGTTTTGAAACAACTTGTATCGAAATAACCCCCTGTGTGTGAACATAGCCTGTAAGAATTTATATCAGGTATGCTGAAAATATGTTCCTAAAGGCTGTATCATGGCATTGGCCACCACTAGAGGAGAAAAAACAGGTTTTCCTCAGACGATGGGTAAGAAATGTGTCTCTCTATCAGGATTGAATTGATTATTGTAAACTAACACTATGGATGCCAAGTTGTACAGGAAGTGAAACGCTAAGAAAGAGCTCTGAAGTCAACAGGGAAGAGCACGCAGGAAGAATAAGGCATGGGACGGCAGCCTGTGTCTGAATACAAACAATGAACTTTGGGGGTATAAGTAGAAGGCAAAGGGTATGTTCACACATATCTTTTATTTCGAAAAAACACTGCTTATTTTGAAATAAAAGAGATTAGGTCCACATGACGTTTTCTTATTTCAAAATGATGGGATCCATCATTTCAAAATAAGAACCGTTGTTTTGAAACAGCTTAAACCCTAATAGTTTCTAAACGGCAGTTATTTCAAAATGGTCATTTCAAAATAACACTGTTTGGGCGTGTTATTTTGAAATAACCATTATTTCAAAATAACATGTTTTGACCTTCTTCCCAGGGTGCACAACACCCACAGGAAGAAGGAAGTACTGTCCCCTGCCCGTGTCTGCCAACGTGCTAAGAGACTTCCAGAGCCATGACAGCACATGGCTCTGCAGGCTCTGAGGGGAGATGGCATGCCCCTGTGTGGAGCACTGAGGAAGTCCACCTGCTCCTTAACATCCGGAGCAAGCAGGGCATCCTTTCCTGGTTCCGGGCTAGCCACCAGAACCAAGACATTTACGCTGATATCGCGGTGGACCTGTCCACCCAGGGCCACAAGCGCACTACAGAGCAGGTGTGCTCAAAGATCAAGGCCCTGAGGCAGGACCATGCTCGCACCAGGGAGGCACGTGAGCTCCAGGGGACAGGTAGCACTGCTACCTGCCCTTTCTATACGGAGCTGCATGCCTTCCTGGGGGCTGAGCCCAGTGGCCTGCCAGCCTGGGCAGTGGACACTGGCCACCATGCCAGCACCTCATCAGGCCCTGACAGACGGGACACCAGCTCTGAGGCGTCACTGGATGTCAGGCAGCCTCCTGTCCTACCACCACCACCAGAGGCTGCACTGGGGACTCCGGAGCAATTCCCCATCACCCATGAAGACAGTGCCAGCGGCAAAGAGGAGCACCGGCCTCCTGACATGCCAACGCTGGGGGAGTCCAACATGGACGACGGGACGTCCCGGCGGACATCTGGAGCCCCTGCCGA
Organism: Podocnemis expansa; assembly: GCA_007922195.1. NCBI lineage: Eukaryota > Metazoa > Chordata > Testudines > Podocnemididae > Podocnemis > Podocnemis expansa. The sequence goes on along the minus strand of ML681981.1, from coordinate 46,379,549 downwards.
TGAGTCTTCCTGTCCCACACAAGCAGGCAGGGCTAGGCCTGCCCAGGTCCAGGCAGTGAGGGGGTACAGCACAGGGATAGGCAGGGCACACGGCCGGGAGGAGGCAGAGGCGCTCCCAAGGCATGGGTGCCCGAGAGACATGTGGCACCAGGGTGACAGGCCCCTGCGTGCCTGGGGTTGGTTAACACGGGATGGGTGTGAAAGATGCAGCTGCATCTTGGGCAAGGTGCACAGCATGCAGACCAGACCACTGGCAACTGGCCTTGGGATACTCCCCAGAGCAAGTCTTTTGGGTGAGTCCAGCTCACCATTGTGGGCACCACTAGGCCATGCGTGCCTCTGGGGCAATGTCCCACAGGACCCAGGTCCAGATTCCTGCTGACAGTTACGGAGGAGCTGTGTGCTGCAGACAGGCTGAACACAGGCAAGGCCAGCAGGCAGCAGGGTCCAACCCTGTTTTATGCTTCCCTCCAGCAATTTGTGCAGCCACTAGCTGTTGAGCATGGAGCCCTCCCGGCACCCTCAGACCCAGGAGGAGGAGGAGGGGACCCTGGACACGGGGAGAAGTCCTGGCCAGCCTTGAGGACTCAGGCAAACACACCGAGGCATCCGCACAGGCCTGTCGGCGACAGCAGGCCACCTGCCAGGATGCTGCCCTCCAGCTGCTGCACCAAGGGGCTACCACTGATGACCGCCTGGTGGCCGCATTCGAGAGGCAGGCCACAGCCATGGAGCAGCAGGCCACAGCCATGGATTGCCTCGGCACAGCCTCGGGGGATGCGGCCACAAGTCTGAGCCGCATCGCAGACAACACCACCCCACCAGCAGCTGGTGGAGCACCGCCTCAGGGCCCTCCTCCAAGGCGGCCCCAGACTCAGGGTGGCCATGGGCAGGGCCATGGCAGACCCCCTCACCAAGACCCCCACCAAGGCCCCTCTTGAGAACTCCCCTCCCCCCAGTGACCCCCACCCTAATCCCATCTCCCAGTTGAAGGCCCTCCCCCAAGTCATTCTGCATATTTCCACATCTCCTAACCCTCTTCAGCCCAACCCTTCCTTGTCCCAAACAATGTTCCCTCTAAGAAGCGCTGGCAGCTGAGCAACTCATGTTGCTTGCCGCGCTGCCCGCCCCCCCGCGGGCCCGCTCCTCGCCGCCCGGCCTCCCCCACAAACTTAGCTTGTGGCTGGAGCTGCACGGCACAGCCACAGCTCCTGGGGCAGAGAAGCTCTATGGAGCATGCTCAGATTATCTGGGCATGCTCCGTTAGAGCTTCTCTGGGCGGGAGTTTTAAAAACTCGCTCCTCCACAGGAGCTCTATAGAGGGACTCTGGCTGCCGGCCATGCGCTGCCGGCAGCCTTCTCTGCGCTGACAGCTGTGGCAGGCTGTGCTGCAGTGCGCCAGCGTAGCTTAGAGGGAACATTGGTCCCAACCCCCCTGTTATGTTAAAATAAACAGTTCACAACTGATATTAGTGAGTGTGTCTTGTTTTATTGGGTGTGCTTCACAGTGCAGGTGGATGGGTGGGGGCTGGCTGTGGTAGAAGGGGGGAGAGGGTGGTGTGTGGTGGGGCAGGCCTGGCCCTCAGAGGTCCTCCTCTGTGGCAAAAGTGTTTGTGAGCGCGTCATGTACTGTGATAGCCCTTCTTGATGCCCACTCCCATTGGGGCACAGGTGTGGGCTGCTTGTATTGGCCCCTGATGAGCTGGGCCTCGGCCTCCCAGGCAGCAGCAATGGTTTTGCCTCGCAGCTCGCAGAAATTGTGCAGGGCCATGCACGCACTGATGACCTCCGACGTCGTCTCCTTCCCAAGATGGAGGCAGGTAAGGAGGCACCTCCAGCATGCCTTCAGCTGTCCAAAGGCCCGCTCAACCACCTGGCAGCAGCAGCTCAGACGCCGATTAAAAAGCTGCTGGCGAGGATTGAGGGGCCCTGCATAGAGGAGAATGACCCACAGGTGGAGGGGATAGGCCGCGTTGGCAACAATGAGGATGAGCCTCTCTACTCCCCTGACACTGATGTTATGGGGGGGGGAGAAGGTGCCCGCCTCCATGCCCCGGTACAGGGCAGAGTTCCGGAGGACTCTTGCATCATGCATCCTCCCTGGCCAGCCCATGTAACAGTTCTGGAAGATGCCCTAGTGGTCCACAAGGGCCTGCATGATGATTGAGTAGTACCCCTTTCTATTGCCATACTCAATGGCTCAGTGCTCCGGGGCCCTCACAGGGATGTTCATGACATCCAGTATCCCCACACAATTAGGGAATCCCAGGGTGGCCATGCTATCCATGGCGTCCTGCAGCTCCCCTTGAGTGATGAGGCACCACAGCAGGATCCTGTTGATGGCCCTGGTGACCTGTATCAGGATGATCCCAATGGTGGACCTGCCAACCCCAAAGAGATGCTCCATGGACCTGTAGGACTCCGGAGTGGCCATCTTCCACAGAGCGATGGCCACTCTTTTGTTGACAGGGATGGCTGGTCTCGTGGTGGTGTCCCTTCGGCACAGGAGCGGGGCGAGTTCTGCTACCAGATGGTTGAAGTTGGCCCTGGTCATCCAGCAATTCCTCTGCCACTGGTCATCCTCCCAGGTTTGAAGCACTACCTGCTCCCACCAGTCTGTGCTGGTCTCCCGAGCCCAGACCTGGCGAGGCACAGAAGGGGGCAGGGGAACTAGGGCAGCTCTGAGGCCCAGGGTGCTGGCAGCCTGGGGAACAGCCTGGGCAGGATCGGGGTCTGCAAGCAGAGTGTCCCCCAACAGGAGAACACTTTGCAAGCGCTCAGCGGGTCTAGTGGCCACACGGCAAAGGCTAGGCAACCGGGCAGCATCTATGTCTGTCTCTTGCAGAGTCCTGCTAGGCAGAATGGACAGGGAAGTGAGGTTGGTGCCAGCTTTTATAGGATTGGCTGGCAACATGGCTGCCAACATGGCCCAGGGAGTGGGCCATGTTGCCACACCTCCCATGGTGCCCCTCTCCTAAAGCGAAATAGCAAGTCCTGTTTTTGGACGTGCTATTTCGATTCCAGCTTTTCCCTCTTTTCAACTTGATTTTTGGTTATTTTAATTCCGGTTATTTCAAAATAATGGTTTTATTTCGAAATAACTTATTTTGAAATAAGTTATTTTGAAACAATGGGCTACGTGTAGACATAGCCAAAGGAGGCCATTCTTCCCTCATCCTACATCCAGGAAGTACATGGACAATGCACTTACATTCATGAAAGCAGGAATTCAGCCAACCTTGATGGAAAACACTGGAGAGAACTTTGAGGGACACAGCCTTCTTTAGACACAGAGCTAACTTATTACTTCTGTTAGTCTCTAGGGCTATGTTCACACACAGGGGGTTATTTCGATACAAGTTGTTTCAATACAAGTTGTATCAAAATAACGCCTTACTTCAAAATAAGTTAATTCGAATTAACAGTTTGTTAATTCGAATTAAGGAAAAAAGCAGGAATTGAAATAGCATGTCTTGACAACAGTTATTTCAAAACGAGTCACAGTTGTTTTGAAACAACATGTTCAGACGGCATTGTTTCGAAACAACGTTGTTTCGTCCCCACATGGGGTTTAAGTTGTTTTGAAACAATGCCGTTGTTTTGAAACAATGCCGTTGTTTCGAAACAACGGAACCCGTTGTTTCGAAACAACGGTGCATCGTGTGAACATGGCCTTTCTTATTTCGAAACAACCTCTGTTGTTTCAGAATAAGACTGCTGTGTGAACACACCCTCGGAAGCATGCTATGATTTTGTTTCTATATAGTCATTTGTTTCCAGTAGCCTTACTCACTATGTCCTGAATTTCTTTGTTAGTACATATGTTCACGTTTCACTATAAATATATCTCAGTGCTACATTAACACAAGCTCCTCGGTCTCACCCCTGGAGATCATTTCTCCCCTTTCTGTCTAAACCTTAGAAAACAGAGTGTGCAGTCCTATCAGTTCTTCTTTCATCCTTCCCTGCTGTGTGGGCCATCCCCAGAAGGGCAGGGCTCTTCCTAGCCACACAGACGCCAAAGCCAGCACTCTGTCTCTGTCATTCTTAATCTCTGCTCTTGGTCACTGTCGCACTCCACTTTCTGTTCCCCTAGGATTTCCCAAGTTCCTGGTTCTGTTCCTGTGTGGCTGGCCACTCCTTCAGCTTCTGTTTGTGAGCAGCTCAGCTTCTGTCTGCTGCCATCCCTCTATCCTTAGCGCACTCGCCTCCACTCACGCCATTGTGCCATACCATCCACGTCCAGCTCTTCCCTTTACACCTCATGCCTGACCTTCGTCTCTCTCTTGCTGCTCATTCTCCCACTGCTAACATCCCCTGGGTGCTGAGCTCACAGGCCACTCTAACATTGCTCTGATCCAGTGAGACTGGTTCTCTTGGCTTTGGGGTGCACTTAGCCCAAGCTACCTAAACTGAGCTTCTCTGCTGTCCTCATGTCCCGTCCCCATTCCTTCTCCCCACTCTTAAGTGGCCAGTTCATATATGGTCCCCTGATTTGCCACACCCAGCCCTGCCACCTCCTGACTGCTCCCCATCTTCCTGCAGCCCAGTAACCAGATTATTCCCCAGAGGGGACCACTGTGACCTTCTAGGCTGACCTCCTGTACATTACAGGCCACAGAACCTCCTGCCCACTCCTGAAATAGATCTGCTATCTCTGATTGAGTTACTGAAGTTCTTAGATCATTATTTAAAGACTTCAGGTTATAGAAAATCCACCAGGTGACTAGTTTAAACCTGCCCTGTGTCCCATGCTGCAAGGGAAGGTGAAAAAACCCTCAAGATCTCTGCCAGTCTGCCGTGAGCGAAGAGTCCTTCATGACTCCAGATGTGGTGACCAGATGGATCCTGAGCATGTTAGCAAGACCCATCAGACATTTAAGAAGAATTCACTGGAGTAACTCAGAGCCCTCCCCATCTAGTGGCCCATTTCCAGCCACTGGAATATCTGCTGCCAGCAGTCATAGATGCGCTATGTAGGCATTGTAGGCAGTCTCCTCATCCTTCCTCTCACCATCCCGCTCCATAAACTTTTCAAGCTCACTCTTGACACCACTGAGGTTGTTTTGTTCCTGCTGCTCCCCTTGGAAGGCTGTTCCAGAACTTGTCTCCTCTTACAGTTTGAAAGCTTCACCTAATTTCACAGTTTATGCCCATTTGTTCTTGTGTCACTTAACTAAATAATTCCTTTCCCTCCCTGGTGTTTAACCCTCTGAAGTACTGACAAAGATTAAACATATCTCCCCTCAGCCTTCACTTGTGTAGGCTAAACAAGCCAAGCTTGAGTCTCCTCTCATAAGGCAGGTTTTCCATTCCTCGGATCATCCTAGCAGCCCTTTTCTGCATCTGTATCTATTTGCACCTGCACCAGTTTGAATCATCTTTCTTAAACATGGGAAACCAAAATTGTACCCTGTATTACAGATTAGGTCTCAACAGTGCCTTGTATGATGGTACTAAAACTTCCCACTGTTTACTGGAAATATCTCACCTGATGCACCCTAGGACTGCATGAGTCTTTTTTCATGACCGTATCTTACTGATGACTCATAGTCATCTTGTGCTCAGTCAGTACACCCAGGTCTTTCACCTCTGTCACTTCCAACTGGTCTGTCCCCAGTTTATAGCAACAGTCCTTGCTGTTAGTTCCTAAGGGTATGTCTACATTGGAGACTCAATTAAGTCAACTTAAAGTCGACTTTGTTAAGTCAATTTAGAGCAGGGGTCTCAAACTCAAATCACCATGAGGGCCACATGAGGACTAGTAGAGGGCCACATGAGGATTAGTATATTAGCCCAAGGGCTGCACCACTGAAATCTTTCAATATAATGATATTGCAAATATCAATAATGATCATGTCATTGCGGGCTGTGGCAAATAGCTTTAGGGGCCGCATGCGGCCCATGGGCCATGTGTTTTGAGACCCCTGATTTAGAGCGTCCACACCAGAAACTCCTGTTAGCTGCCCGCATCCACACTGGCAGGTGCCAGGTTGACCCTTCCTGGTGGCCAGAAACTCTGGGAGGGGCCCAGGAGGCCACTTAAGTTGACCTAAGGGCTTTTCTCCATCTACACTGGCTTAAGTTGACTTAATAAGGTTGACTTAAGCCTTAAATTGACTTTAAGAGGTGATGTTAACTGTTATTAAGTCGACTTACGGATGTGCTTAAGGTGACTTAATAAAAGCCCAGTGTGGCCGCAGGGGTCTACAGCAATGTCACCCCTAACAGCCGGAGGCAGCTGAGCAACTCAGGTTGCTCGCTGCACAGTGCCCCCCCCCAATGTGGGCCCAATCCTGCTGGTTCCACAGGCCCAATCCTGCCACCCCTTCCATAGTCCTGATCCTGCTGCCACCCCCCCACTTTCCCCATAAGCCCCCCCAAGCCAGCCCACTCCTCTCCTCCCACCCGAGGCTGCTCCCCCAGTAACCCGCCAACTAGTCCCCCCACCCCCCACAGTCTTACCCAGCTGCTGGAGCAGCGCAGCTGAGCCACCACTCCTCTGGCTGGGGAAGCACTAATGGAGCATGCTCAGACATTCTGAGCATGCTCCGTTGGAGCTTCTCTGGGTGGGAGTTTTAATAACTCCCAGTGCCAGAGGAGCTCTCAGCTGGGGCTCTGGCTGCTGGCCGTGTGCGGCTGGCAGCCTTTCCTGCGCTGGGGAGCTGCAGTAGGCTGCGCAGCTGTGCAGCTTACAGGAAACATTCGTCTACAGGTTGACTTAAGCTTCCTTAAGTCAACCTAAGTCTCCAATGTAGATGCACCCTAAGTGCATGACCTTGCACTATTAAGTTTTATCCCATTTCTATTACTCCAGGTAACAGTGGAGCCTTGTAAAGGCTATCTCTAATCAGAGGTAAATTTACAATTTCTGTCTCTCTTTACACATACCTAGATATTACTTGAGAGACAAGGTGGGTGACGTAATATTTTGTGCTTGACCGAAGTTGGCCCAGTAGATGACATTACTTCACCCACCTTGTCTCTCTGTTAGCCTGGGATCAACATGGTGAAAAAAACAATGCATACATGCTACTTTGGGATTTTTTCTTTTTGTTTCTTTTCATTGCTCTGCCAGGTGCCTAGAGACTAAGATCAGTGGTTCCCAACCTTTTTCAGGCTGGGGACCCCTTTTTAACAAAAATAAACTTTGAAGCCCCCCGACTGATTATGAAATCTGGCCCACATTGGGCAGACTCTGACCTGCACCACTCTGGCAGCACCACTGGGACAGCCGGCGAGCAGCGCTGCCACCACCATGGCTGTGCCACTGGGGAGTCAAGCTGTGGCAGCTATGGCCCCCTGCTTTTGCCCCTGCTGGGGAGCCACCGTGGCCCCATTCCCCTGCCAGGATCTGGCCACTGGAGGGGAAAGGCAGGCCTGGTGGGGAGCATTGGGGCTGTAGCTGGATTCCAGCCATGGTACGGAGAAGCTCTGCGGACCCCCCGCAACATGTCCGTGGACCCCCAGGGGTCCCCAGACCACAGGTTGGGAACCACTGCCTAAGATCAATACAAAGAAAGAAAGAAAGAAAGAAACCCATTTTCTTAAATGAACGCTGAAATTATGCAGAACTAGCCATGGCCACCATCCAACCACCTTTCTGGCCAGTGACAGCTAACTTCATTCAGTGCCCGGCTCCTTTCTGAGCACCACATTACTGACTTTGGATCTCAGATGCCTCCCTGCCTCTATGTTTTCTTTATTCTAATCTCATTGGGTATGTCTACAGTGTGTGTTTACGTTGACTTCAGGGCCCTTAAGTCGACTTAAACAAAGCCCTGTCTACATTGCAGGGCAATAAAGTCAACTTTAGCATCAGATAAAGTCAACTTTATTACTTCCACTTATAAAGTCGACTTTACAGTTAAGTCGACTTTATTAAGTCGACTTAAGTCAATGTGGAGAGGAAGTTGCCTTAAGTCAACTTAGTTGGCCTCCCAACCACAGAAAACATGGGGATGGAGGCTGGCTAGAAGGCACAACACAGTTGAGAGCATTCCCAGCTGTGTGGACCACAGCCAACTCCCCATGTTCCCTGACTGATCTCCCCTGTTCTGAGCCAGACCGGGCATCACAGCCCAACCCGCAATTTCCCCTGTTCCCAGGCTACTCTGCATGTCTGCACCTCTGCACCTCTGGTTTTGAAACAACCCTGTTTCGACAGCAAACCAGGTTTAAGTTGTTTCGATAGAACCACGGCCATTTCGAAACAAGCTATTTGCTTGTTTCGAAATGGCCGTGCGTCGTGTGGCCATGGCACTTCTTATTTCGAAACAACCTTTGTTGTTTCGAAATAAGAAGTGTGTGGCCATACCCCTGGTGTTTAAGACTTAACTACTGCTGCGCCCTGCCCCTGCGCTGGCAGTTGCCCTGCAGCACCTGTTCCAGAGCTGGAGGAGTCAGGGCAACACAGGGAGGGTGTGGAGTGCTGGGCTGGCACATCGCTGGGCTGCATCAGGCTCCCCGGCCTCCATGGGCTCCCTGTTGCCACACACAGTATGGAGGGTGGTGTGGTCACTCACTTCCTGTTGTAAAGGAGTGGCTGGAAGAGAGGGGCGCCTCTGCTGTGGTGCACTGTGGGCCAGGTACCCACAATGCACCACTCCAAGGGCAACCTAGCAGCTGCCAGTGTGGATGTGGGCAGTCTCCTGCCATTTTGAGTGTGAACGTGCTAAGCCAGCTTAATAAAGTCTACTTTAAACAGCCTTTATTAAGCCAGCTTAACCAAGCCCTGTAGTGTAGACATAGCCATTGTGAACTTAGTAGTTCTCCCGGTATGGTTGGGTAAAATTTTTGAAAGCACTAAAGTGACTTAAGAGCCAAAGACTCAATGAAAGTCATTGACCTATGGGCATATGTTACTTTTAAAAGTGGGATGTAGGCTCCTGTGTCCCCTGAGGGCTTTTAAAAAATGTTCCCCTTTTCTCCTTGACAACTGTGGGTTCAATCAGAAGTAGTAAAGGATTTGTTGATTCTGTTGCCAATATATACACACACATTGGCACAAGCTGAAATTGGGCAGCCGTGATCATGCCTCTGTGATTGTTCTACCATCTGACTTTGTTTCTATAGGCTCAAACAATTAACAAAACTAAGAGGTCTCCCTGTGCTGTATGTCCCAAAGTGAAGCCAACATCTACAACGACTCAACCTGGCCTGTGTTAAGGGCCGACTTGCCTTTTTACTCCAAGGAACATCTGTTTATTATAAATCACTGAAATCTCTGTATCACTGGGAATGCATTTTTAAGTAGACATTTGAAAGAAAAATCTATCTATTAGTCTGTCTGCAGGTTTGACAAAGGCCTGGGAGAATCTTTATCTTTATTAAGTGACTGTCTCAGCATGGCTGAAATTTCCTCCAAGAAGAATGGCCATCAGGGTGAGAGCGTGTTAGTGGGATTATAGGCAACCACTTGCTGAGGTTGGACTTAAGCAGAGTAATAAGTACTCCCTGCTGGCATTAAACACTGGCCCTAGTGTCCCCAGTCTGCCTTGGGGAACGGTCTCAAGAAATATCCTGGCTTAAGCAAAGGGCATTTAGGCCTTCTTTATCAGTCAAAAGGAAACAGGCAAGGGAACATCCCCATTTCCCCACTTCAAAGGAATGCAGCCTGGATGAAAGTGCGGGGACCACCTGTGCGGGAGCATGGAGCCCCCAGATCAAGTGCCATAGGAAGTCAGGGCTATGGCTCAATTTAGAGCCTCTCTGGGGCCACTCAGCTGGGTTGGAAAAATCACAGGTTGTGCACTGAGATTTCTGGTGCTCCCTGTTTCAGGCCAGGCCAGAAACACCATGGACAATTTACAGTGTATTTTCAGCCTTCTTCCTGCTACAGCCAGCCAGGGCATCCTGTATTGTCCAGTGATGAACACAAAGAGGGACCATATGGAAGACAGTAACTAGGCTAGCACAAAGCCCAAAATGTCTTTGTTTGCATTGGGAGCAAAGCTTTCATTCACCCAGACTGTTTCCCCTCTACAACATGGCAGCCATGGTGCAATCTCCAGACCCAGGCTCTGCCGGCACCCTTCTTTTGGTATGACATGACATGAGTGCCATTCCTGGGCAGAGTCTATTTAGGGTGCTGCCTGTGCTGGAACAGAGGCACCTACCTCTTTCTGAAATCACCCGAACACACTTAGGTACTTTTGAAATTTGCACTAAGTGTCTCCCTCCAGGTTTCGGAGCCCGACTAGCTTTGTAAACACAACTCTTTGGTGCTTTACCACTGCAGAGATGTGACCTCTTCTAAAGCACTGCTGCTTATCTGCTTGCATATTTCCTACACTACACTTTGTTCTGGGCTGCACTGTGAATGGGGAAGACTGATGAGTCAGAAACTTTTTAAAACACCACTGAATTAATTTTTCACTGCGGGAGGAGAAACTTTGTTACCACTTCATTTCAAGACGGTCTCACTTCAGTTTGTTCTAATGTTTATATTACATCTTTCTGCAGCATCAACAATTTACATCATCACACATGTATTTGGAGTTTCCATCTTTGCTGGAGCTGCATATTGCGTTGAGTCAAACATGTGGAAGCAATAAAGAAAATACAAGGCTATAACTAAGACAAGCAATAAGGCTGCATAATGAAAATCTATTCATCAAAAAGCTATAAATGCATATAAATTTTAAAAATCTGGAACAGATAAATACACATATAAAAAAGAGATTTTAAAATTCTGAACAAGTGATGCAGGGGTAACATGTTGTTTTCCTCACTACAGCAGTTTAACATGTGAACTCCTGGCTTTAAACATAGTAACTCTCCACACACGTCAAACTAAGTTTAGAGGCATTTTCAGTGCTGCATTTTATTTGTTTATATGAAGTACTGCTGAGGCGCTTTCCCCAAAAGTCCAGCAGCTGTCAATGCCAGGAGAATTTTGTGACTCTTTAGATAAAGGAACCATTGCTGTTAGGGATTGGGGTAGGAACAGGACAAAAATCAAGCTTTTAATAGAAAGCCGGTTGCACCATAAAATTGCCCCTCATTTCCAGCTCAAGTTTTGCATTGTGTGATCTTTGCTCAGAGGACACCTTTTATCCCAAAAATGAAGTGATTTGGATATAGGTGATATAGGATTTCAAATAGACAGTCTAGGGTTAAAATTCTGCGTGACCTAATCATAGAAGATGTGCAGAGAAATCTATAGATTCACAAACTTGCACCAGCCTCTACCTCACACACAACTGGCTGGGTGTTTCAGAGAAGATAGCATGTTTATAGGTGCAAATCACAATTCTAGTGTGACACAGTTTGGCTAAACTTTTCCCACAGGAAATGTTTTAGGGTTGGTTGGTTTGTTAAACTTTCCAAAAACAAAGAAGAAGAAGAATTTTTGAGCAGCAAACCAAATATGGAAAATTCCAGCCCATGGGGGCAGGAGGGAGCAGATAAAAATCACAAAAACCATGTCACAACATTCACTATATACAGCTTCTCTACAGATAGTGGGCTGTGTCTGCCACTAGGTTGAAGGCAATGGTGGAATACACACAGCTGAGCATCCTGGTCCTCTTAGATATAATATAGGGATTAGATGTGATTTTGTTTATAATCTAGATTCATCTGTCATCAAACAACCTCTGCTAAATGAATTCAATTCTTAACAAGGCAATAATGTTCCACTGTCATCTGTGAGAACCCTGATGGTTATTCATCATGCCCAAAGGGAAGAGACTGGTTTTACCAGGACATCCTTGTTGTCACCAATTGAAACAACAATCTGACTTTGTTGTAACTAATAGACCAGACTGGACTAATTATAGCGCTCGGATCTGAAAGAATCATCCCTGAATGCTACCCAAGCCCCTTTGTACTGTGGAGTGGAAATCTTTCAGTGCAGTAATGTTTGCACAAGAGACTAGGAGGAAAATGAGCTCCCCTGCAGGAGTCCACAAGAGCATTTAAGTGCGTACAATAGAGTTAAGTATATGGCAGAGGAAATGGGAACTCTAGACCAAGAAGAGCAAAAGTGTCAGGTTTATTTTAATTGGTCTGTCTGTGAAACAGACAGGAAAGTATTCATCTAGTGTCCCTTTACTCTCTCTGCATTTTGAGTTATTCAGCTGGAGAGGCCTTAAAATTCCCCAGGCAAATGCGCTATTGTGAATGTCTCAGTCAGAAGTGATTAGAGACAATCAGGCCAAGCAGTAGATACTTAGAGGGTCTCAGATGACAGTTTATACATTTTCAAAGACTTTAATTAGAGCTGTAAGGGTCTGGGAAGCCAGATCCCTTTGAAAGTCTCTCCAAATTCACTGAAATCAGCTGAATTAAACTTACTCAGTGCTGCTATTACTTCACCACATGCCTTTCCTTTGGCTTCAAGAGACTCTTGTCTCCCCATGGTTGCCTTCAGGCTAGAGCTGGCATACATTGAAGTGCCAGCTTTCAGAAAAGGTCTCTGTATTTTTTGCCATTCCTCTCCCAGCTGCAGAATTCCAGCCAGATTAACAAACCCAAGTGGGGTTCTTTTTTTGCGCTCCACCTTCAAGTACTGCATATGGCGCTGCTGCCCTAACATCTTTCCCACAACAACTCATGGAAACATCTATGAAACTCTGGAAATGAATCAAATCATGTTGAGGCTCCCCAAGGCAGCTGGAAAGGGAGAGGGACCTACCAGGGATGGATCCATAGTGGAACTCCAGAGTTGAAGGGTAAACGTGGCTGTGAAGATGCCATGTCCAGGATCACCTCTGTCATTTTGGTTCATGTTCATGAAATCCAAAGGGAACCTAGTATTTTCCAGTTCCCATTTATATGGGGTCAAAGCCTTATGAAAACAAACACCCTCATGAAAATACAGCCCTTGATGCAGGAAACCCCACAAGGACAGGGAATCCTGAGGCCGTCTGAATATTCATGATGTCAGATTTCTCCTATTTTGGGCTGAAGTGTCACAAACTGTTGCGAAAATTTTCAGGCTATCATGTCCAAATCCAAGTCCCAGCCCTTGTTCTTCCTTGGTCAAACACTAGTCTGTACCCAACCCCATCGGTGGTCTGATCTCACCTCTCTCACCTCTAAATCCCGGCAGATGAATTATGGCAGCATCCTTCAAGGAGCCTGTACTGAGTGAGAGCATGTGAGGTGCTAAACACACAGTGCTCCAGGAAACAGAGAGCTGGTGGTCTTGGGGAATAAGTCATGGGGGGTTATTCTAGGTGCCTTCCAATAACCAGACAGGAGGTCTCTGCCCATCAGGAATGAACATACAGAGTCTGGCCAGCTTTAGCTCATTCTGCAAGCCACAGTTGTTGGAAACACCAGTTCTTGTCCCTCAGGATGAGCATACAGCATTCAAAGTTAGGAAAATTTCTGACTGGTAAATAGAATCCATTTTAACTGGCTTACAGTGTCCACAGGACCCCACAACACAGTTTGTCCAGAGTCGCTTTTCAGAGCGTTCCATGGGAAGCCAGGCCGACCTGAACCCTGGGATCTAGAAGTCTATCTCAGTGCGTGCTAGCCAACACTGCCATTATGTCTTTGCAAAGGAGAAAAAACAACCAGCCCCAGCCAGCAGTCACAAATCATAGAATCATAGGGTTAGAAGGGACCTCATGAGGTCATCTAGTCCAACCCCCTGCCAAAAAAGCAGGACCACTCTCACTAAATTATCCCAGCCAGGGTTTTGTCTAACCAAGCCTGAAATATCCCCAAAGATGGCGATTCCACCACTTCCCTAGGTAGCCCATTCCAATGCTTCATCACTCTCTTAGTAAGAAAGTTTTTCCTAATACCCAATCTTGACCTCCCCAGCTGCAACTTGAAACCATTGCTCCTTGTTCTGTCCTCCGTTACTACAGAGAACAGCCAGGCCGTCCTCCTTGGAGCATCCCTTCAAGTAGCTGAAGGTTGCTATCAAATCCCCTTTCAGCCTTCTCTTCTGCAGGCTAAATAAGCCTAGTTCCTTCAGTCTTTCTTCACAGGGCTTGTGCTCCAGCCCCTTGATCACTTTTGTTGCCCTCTGCTGGACTCTTTCTAAATTGTCCGCATCCTTTTTATAGTGGAGAGCCCAAAACTGGACACAGTATTCCAGATGCGGCCTCACCAGTGCCGAATAGAGGGGAATGATCACATCCCTCGATCTGCTGCCAACACTTCTACTGATGCAGTCCAGTATGCCATTGGCCTTTTTGGCAGCAAGAGCACACTGTTAGCTTATATCCACCTTCCCATCCACCATGACCTCTAGGTCTTTTTCTACTGTGCTGCTACTTAGCTGATCGCATCCCAGCCTGGAGCAGTGCATGGGTTTTTCCATCCCAAGTGTAGCACTTTGCACTTGTCCTTGTTGAACCTCATGAGATTTCTATTGGCCCACTGCTCTAATTTGTCTAGGTCTCCCTGAATCCTGTCCCTGCCCTCCAGTGAGTCTACCGTTCCCCCCGGCTTGGTGTCATTCACAAACTTACTGAGTGTGCAATCTATGCCATCATCCAGATCATTAATGGAAATGTTGAATAGAAGTGGCCCCAGGACTGACCCCTGGGGCACACCACTCATTACTGGTTGCCAACTAGACATGGAGCCATTGATTCCTACTTGTTGAAACCATTGATCCAGCCAGTTTTCTATCCACCTTACAGTCCACACATCCAAACCATACTTCCTTAACTTGCCAGTGAGAATGCTGTGGGAAACCACATCAAAGCCTTGCGCAAGTCGAGGTATATCACAGCAACAGCTCTTCCTGCATCCGCAAATCCAGTCATCTCATCATAAAAAGCAATGAGGTTGGTCAGGCATGATTTACCCTTGGTGAATCCATGCTGATTGTTCCTGATCACTCTATTTTCCTCCAAGTGTTTCAGGATGGATTCTTTGAGAACCTGCTCCATGATTTTTCCAGGGATTGAGGTGAGGCTGACAGGTCTGTAATTCCCCAGATCCTCCTTTTTGCCTTTCTTGAAGATATGCACTATATTCGCTTTTTTCCAGTCCTCTGGCACCTCCCCTGTTTACCATGAGTTTTCAAATATAATGGCCAGCAGTACTGCTGTCTCATCGGCCAACTACCTCAGCACCCTCGGATGCAGTTCTTCCGGCCCCATGGACTTGGGCACATCCAGCTTCTTTAAGTAATCCTTAACCTGACCTTCTGTCACCAAGGGCCTCTCTTCTTCTCTCTAATCTGCCATACTGAGGGTAGTGGGCTGGGTGCTGGCCCTCCTTGTGAAAACTGACGTAAAAAAAGCATTGAGCACTTCAGCTTTTTCCTCATCTTCCACCACGAGGATACCTGCCTCATTCAGTAAGGGACCTACACCATCCTTGATACTCTTCTTGTTATTGACATACTTTTAGAACCCTTTCCTGTTATCCTTCACATTCCTTGCTAGCTGTAACTCCATTTGTCCTTTGGCCTTTCTGATTTTATCCCTGCAGTCCCGAGCAATACCTTTGTATGCCTCCTTAGTCATCTGTCCAAGCTTCCACTTCCTGTAAGCTTCCCTTTTACGCTTTAGCTCAGTGCAGAGTTCTCTATTAAGCCACGCTGGGCACCTTCCACATTTGCTGTTCTTTCTGCTCATCAGACTGTCTGCTCATTGGACGTCCATGCTGCAAAGTGCCTTCACACAAAACTCCCAGGAGCTGCTGAGTGATGAGTAAATATAATACAGCTGTTTTCAGTGCCTTTGGAGAGATTTTCAAAGGAATTTGTCTTCGCAAACTCGTGCTACTCTAATTAAACATCATTCACCATTGATAACATATAAACGGTCATCTGAGAGCATCCAAGTACTTACCGTGTGGCCTGATGGTCTCTAATCACTTCTGATGGAGGGATACACAATAGCGCATTTGCCTGGGCAAGTTCAGGGCCTTTCTAACTGAGTAACTCAAAATGCCAGCACAGAAAAGGGACATCCCACAAATATTTTCCTTTCTTACTCCTAAAGGAACTCCCTCTCCCTATCCAGCCACATTATATGAAGTCCCCAAGTAGCCTGATTTGGTAGGTAGCCTTTGAGCAGGGCAACTCAGTCAGGTCTCTGCACAGAGCTTCAGAAGTCAAACACCCTCTTCCCCCCTTGTGAATCCCTCTGGGGTTCAGGCAGGAGGCAGGCGCAGGGAGGCTACAGTGTGTGTACCCAGAGACCATAATATGAGCACCTACAGGAGTAGGTCAGGTAGAAACTGAGTAGAAGTTTTGTTCCTTTCTCATGGGCAAAGGTAAACAAGAGGGAGACAATTCTGGAAGGGAATCACTGGGTAGGTAAGTGATGGAAGGGTCTGGCTTTTTGGAACATTGATTAACCTTCAGTGGGGAGAAGTGTTACATAGTTTGGGTGGCCACAACACCTGTAGAAGAGGGACAGCCCTCCTAGGGGACTGACCTGTTAGGGTAGTAAGAAGAGAGTTAAACTAAAAGGGAAAGGGGAGGATAAAAATAATAAGATCTGAGTACTCAGCCAGCACAAAATTGAGCTACTGAGAACAAAATTAAATCAAGGACCCACAGGACATAAAGAGAAGAAATTCTACACTTTCTTATACACCAGAGCTAGGAGCCGGGGTAACAAATCAGATGAATTGGAATTGCTCATTTAGCAGAAGATATTTGACTGAGGTGATTTTTCATGCAGTCTGCATTCATGGTCTTCCAGACTCAATCCCCTCAAACCAAGGCCTGCAATTTGTCTCATGCTTCTACCATGAACTGCTCCAGCCAATGGACATTTATGCTTTTAGCTCTTCTGCATATCATTCCCAGACAGATGGGAAAACATAGAGGATAAAGCCAGTATTGCAGGAACACCTGAGGTGCTTTGTCAACTACAATTTGTCAAGACAATTGGTTCTCCTTCCTTCCACGTGCTGAGTTTTTTTATAGCAATGCCAACAACAGCTCCAGGGAGCAAAGGCCTTGCCTTGCAATTATAATTTTCCACCCTTGCTTCCACTCAGCTTTGCCAGCAGCCTCCCCGAACACAGCAGCTGCCAACTGGGTACAACATTCACTGTAGCAGGGGGAACGTAAGGACCATCTCAAAGATATGAGATGGGACTACAAGCAATACACAGACTGTTAATGCCAGGAAGGCCCAGCTTTCATGGTAGGCCAAATGGTCTGGCTTGCCAGAAAGCATCTCCTTACAAACAGATAGCCCCCTAAGCTTAGACCACTAATCCCTAGGTCCCTTCTGGATCTGTCAGCAAATCAACCTTTTCACCTTCAAATTCAAGCTCCCTTGCGCTCTTAAGTGGCATCTTGCTTTCCATATAGCCCTCCTGATGCCTTAGACAGAGGACTCCTTTCTGGATCAGTCCCAATGGCCACCTCTGCCAGTCCAGGTCCAAGGACCCAAAGAATATATAGTTCACAGTGTCCTTGACCCTAAAAGGCAGAGGGGGAAACTGCACTACCTAGATGATGGAGTCCTGAAGAATGTCCCTGACAACCTGCTGACCATGTCCATTCCCCTGATCTGGTAGGAAAGTTTCATTTGGATCATGCAGATAAACATGGCCCAAAATCCTGCCCAGAGGAGGAGGTAATGTAAGGACCCAGCATCTAGAACTGATATGCCCACAGTAGCAGAGACAGGGAACAGGTTGGAGAGTCGGCCGCTCCAGAGATCCAGGGTGACACCACCCCATGGCCCTCTGCTAAGCCAAGTGCCCCAGGGTTGCCCCAAGAAGTTGTCTGAGCAACTGTACAGACTACAGTCTGCTGCAACACCAGACATTACCTTGTCCCCTGATCTTTGGTTTCTGACTCCAGCCTGACTTTGACCTTGATTCATGCCTCTTTATTCTAGCCCAATACTGTCTGTGGTCTCTGGTCCCCAACTGACTCTGACCCTAACTCTTGTTTTCAACTTGGCGTTGCAATTCCTCTTGCTTGCTGATTCCTGTCACTGGTAAGTAGACATCAGCCCGGCTGTGACCTCTAGGACAGACTGCCTGTGCCCTACAGTCCCTCACAGTTCTTCAGTGTCATATTTGATTTCTTCACAACTCTTGGGTGAATCCCATTTAGTCCTGGGGACTTAATACTGTTCAGTTTTTTTAACTGAACCTGAATGGGGTTCAATTACTGTTCAATGGGGGGGCTCTTCTTTGAGGTTCAGTAGGGGGACCCACAAGGGTGCACTGCCCTGGGCCCCTTAATCCAGCCATGGGGCAGCAGAAACTGAGCAGGAAACTTTGCTTCTTTTTGCCACTCTGTGTGTGATGGGGGGGAAGGTACAATGTGTGAGAACTCTGGTGAAGATATAAGAGCCACATAGCGCTGATGTGACACTGCTGCCCAAGGGAGGAAACACCATCTCATGGCGATCCTGGCAGCAAGGAAGCAAGGTGTCTGCTCTACAGCGATCCTGCCCTTGGCTAGGTGAAAGAGGTCACTCCTAGGTTCCTTCTTCCCTTCGGTGTAGCTTCTTATAGCACACTCATCACTGCACTGTTCCAAGGCCTGGTGTGTCAATGTGGAAACTGCAAGGTCAGATACCCTCTAACATCCAATTTGCATACCCTGGCAACTCTAGCATTTAGAGACTCCTCCTGGACATCCTGCTTTCAGACAATGATATGCATGGTGTGATGCAGGGATCCTTTGGTGACAAATGGAAAGGACACAGGGGATGTACAGAGATTTTCACAGATCCCCTGGTTAGATATATGCATAGTTTGTCACCGAGGAGCACTGTGAGGTCGCTACTGACAGCCCACTGGCTGATACAACCATTTCATGTACAGACAAATAGTTAAGGAGTTATGTAGCTATATTAAAAATTGGGGCCTTGGAGTTAAGGCAGATCACCAGGAGGTTACTTTCCCTGGAAACCTTTCAGTCAACAGGTAACAGTCCCTTGTGTCTGCTCCAATCAGTGGAAACATGACTATTCTGTGCCTGTTTACATATCAGCTCACAGGACTGTATATCTTGAGGGAAGGTGGCAAGAAACCCACTGAGTCCTTCACCTAGGAGGCAAGAAGGTCCTGGGTTCAATTCCCAGGGGGTTGGACTTGATGATCTCATGAGGTCCCTTCCAGCCCTATGATTTGATTGATTGATAGAAAGGTGACAACAGGCTTCTTGGCACAAGAAGGTTCACAGCCACCTTGGCTGTAAAGCACTGCAAGGATGTGGGGTGAGCCATGCTCTACAAGATATGGGAGTATCTTGTTCAGTAAGTCTAGTATTATGATTTTACATCCAGCTGTTTGTTTGCAGTGCTTCTATTCACTATGAAATGACTCTCTATGCTCAGATTTCTAAGCTTGATTTTACTACAAACAGCCGTAAGAACAGAGGGTTGAGGGGAGCTGTGATCTCTGGAGAAACAGGTAGGCTGCTTGGGAGAGTGGCAGTGTTGTTTCTTCAGAAGCAGCAACTGTGAAGATTGGAGAAGTCTAGTGGACTAGGACTGGACCCTCCAAGGAGACACTCGGAAACCTGGAAGGAAAGGCAGAATGGGGACTACCAGCATAGCTTCCACTGGCAGACTGAAAGGGCAGAAACCAGGGACAATATAACAATACTCATTGCTGTAAACCATCTGTAAGCTGCACCTTGACCTGTCAATCTCACTTCTCTTTGTGATAGCAATTGCTTCATCAATGGCTGTTGCTTTTTGCTGGAGTTTCATCCCAGGATCAACAAGCCATCCAATTCAAAGGCTTTTTCAGTGCACCTCTAACGATGTATATTTCATTACTGCTAAAGTCTTAATGGGTTTTACTAACAATGCAACTTTCAGATTTGTTTTGCACTATGGACTACCTCTTAAAATAGAGCTCTTCTTATGGACAGTTCCCTGCATAGCTTCAGCGATTTCCCTCAGTCTGGTGGCTCAAATAAGTGATGAAAGGACAAGACAGAAATGGACTCACTTGAATAAGCTGTGAGAGGTAACTGACAGCTGCACCTATGTCATATATGTATTGCTCATTGCATCTTTGCGCTAGAAAGACCTCTCTGGCAGTGCTTCCTGGACCCCTGTCTCCTAGCATAGCCTAATAGCCACAGGCCCTTCTGCTACATCTGTGTTTTTAAATGACATCTCATGACATTCTCTTGTATCAATTACAGTGAAATACTAAACCTCATTGTAGCTAATAACTGAGCTCTCAAACAGGAAAGGCACAAATTGGAGTTCCCAAGCACTTCCTGAGTCAAATATTAAGAGAAACAAAACACCCAGGCTTTAAAAATTCTTCCTCTCAAATTGGAGATGACCGTTTGATTAAGTGATAGTTAAAATGGTACGCAGAGAAGAGTCAATAGAAAGTGCAGACATTTATGTGCCCTAGAAATGCTTCCATCCTGAGATAGAATGATGATCAGAGTTTGTTCTCATCTGTTCTCCTTTCTGGGCTGGGTGCGAGGAGGAAATACTTCACATCTGCTTGTTGCTCTTCAAAACATTTCTTTTGAATCATATCCAAACCACGAACAATAGTTCACATAGAAAACAAAAATTCTGTAATGTTAAGCTTGTTTTTCACATTCTTGTGGTTTGTGTTGATCAAGTATTATAAGGAAATTTATGTCAACTTCAATTTGTATCAAATATGAAGTTGCACAGTAGAGACTGTAAAAGGCAACATTTGTTAATTTGATCTGTTTTATAATTTGCTAATTCACTGCAGACATTTGATGTTAATTTATTCTCCTTTCTCCTTTATTCTTCAAAATGTGTTTTGAAATGGGCTTAACTATAAAGATTGTTTCCAGAGAGAAGGCAATAGGAGATTTGTTTTGGCAATGTAAGGAACCCTTTGGAAGACAGGGCAAAGCACAAGGCTACTTGCGTCTTAAGCGAAATAATAATCATACACTACCAGCCCCAAAGGAAAGAAAGGACTCTCTATCCACTCTTCCCTAGAACTAAATGTATGCTATTTGCTCAGCAATAGTAAGTTTTCACTCAAAGTTGTCCTTCTAGTGAGGAGTTAAATTGAAAAAGAGATGAAGTGATAGAATCTTATGTCTAAATCAGGGGTCTCAAACTCACGGCCCACAGGCCACATGTGGCCCCTAAAGTTATTTCATGTGGCCCACAATGACAGTATCATTATCAATATTTGTGGCCCTTGTGGCAATTTGTGTTTGAGACCACTGGTCTAAATTCACCAAAGCAAACACATCGCCCATTGGTTTGGAGTTTTTGGATGGGGAGGAAGCAGAAGATAAGGGCTAAAATAGCTATATTATTCACTAAATGTGTTGCACACTCCATAATATATCACATACAGAAACATATAATGTACAGTGGAACCTCAGAGTTATGATTATCGAAGTTACAAACTGACTGGTCAATCATGCACCTTATTTAGAACCTCATGCATACAATCAGGCAGCAGCAGAAACCAAAAAAGAAAAGAAAGAAAAAGAAAGTATAACATGGTACACAGCACTGTGTTAAACCTAGCCTACTAAAAACTAAAGGGAAAGATTTAGATCTTTTAAAAAAAAAATTCACAAGGTAAAGAAACTCTTCTGTGATTGCTTCATTTAAATTGAGATGGTTAAAAGCAGAGTTTTTCTTTTTCATAGCAAAGTTTCAAAGCTGTATGACGTCAATTTTCAGCATAAACTTCTGAAAGAACTAGAACATTTTGTTCACAGTTACGAACAGCTCAGAGTTTCAAACGACCTCCAATTCTGATGTGTTCATGACTCTGAGGTTCCACTCTATTCCAAGTATGTCAAACATGCCCCTACAGCTAGTCAAATGTCTCACTTTTGGAACATATTTATTTACATCTGGATGCAGATGTGGTATATCTGTAGATACACAGAAAAATGTGGGATAGTACAATCTGTTATAAAGTTATTGAAGAAGTTTCACACTACATTTCCAGTGGCAGAAAACCAGCCAGTTCTATAACTTTACTAATATATCAGCTATTGACGAAATGGGATTTTTCTCCCACAAAAGTTCATGCAATAAATACATTTGTTAATCTTTAAAAGTGCCACAGGACTCCTTGTTTATAATTTAAAGCATTATGCTTACATATAACCCACGGAAAATACACATGTGTATGCTTTGTGTGGGACAAGTGATGTCCCCCATCACAGTAGTATCTGATCATCTCACCATCTTTAATATATTTATCCTCAACACTCCTGTTAGGTAGGGCAGTACAGTTATCCCTGTTGTATAAATGGGAAACACAGGCATAGATAAATGAACTGACTACCCCAAGAGCACAAAGGGAATCTGTAGCAGAATAGTCACTTGAACTCACATCTCCCATGTCTCAAGCTAGAGACCAGGCCAGTGAGCAACCCCTTCTCCTAACTGAACACGCTGGCTGCTGGCGTGTTCAGGAACAAGGTGCATGCTGGAGAAGGAGCATCATTCCATGTCCAGTAGACAAATACGGGACCTTGTGATGTAGTCCAGTGCAAATGATAAGGCCAGGTTTGAGGGGCACATAGGGAGATCCAATTCATATGTGCAGGATAACACATGATCATCTCTGTATAAGACACCACATACCTTAACAAGTCTAGTCCTGCACAGTGACATGCACATGATGCAGCTATGGCACAGATCAGTGGTTGGGAACACATGGCTCCTCCATCTCTTACTCCCTCCCCACTCCCTCTTCCCGCTTGGTACACTGAAATCTCCTTAGATTCAAGTCAAGTCTGAGCCCATTGGGGTTTTACAACTGACTTCTCCAAGAGCAGGCTTGAGATCTCTAGGACAGGGAGCATGTTTCTCTTTATATTGGTCCAGCAGCTAGCACCACAGAGCCCAGATCCTGTTGGCTAAGATTGCCAGAGTTGAGTAGGCACCTGAAAACCACTGACATTTGATTAGGTTCCTTTGAAAGTCCCAGCCAACCAGAGTGATGCGCTACAACAAGTGGGATGGATCCTGCCATCCCTGTATCCTAAACTTTTGTGTTGCTCAGTATTCATTCTTACTGCACAGGGGCTGGAGGACTGAGCTTTTGTTTTGCAGAGACATCTCTACACCAACTATTTCCCACACACACACAGTGCACCCTTCCTTCCTCCAAACACTGCTGCAAGGGGCTTAGAAAGCCTATACTGACAACTGCCATACCCACCAGTAGAAGGCAAACATTGGGTTTTGCAGGAAACGAATGGCATGCCAGGTTATTGTGCTCACTAGCCAAGCTACTCACCTGGAATTAGCCAGTATTTAATGACTGGAAATGGACCTCTGTTGTCATCCTCTAGTAAACATCATCTCACCCTCAAAACCTCTCCCTTGTACTGAAAAGGCAGAGGGTAAACAGCCTGACCAGATCCCCATGTTGGAAATTCAGCATTACAGCACAGAGATCAGGTCCATGTAAGCACACAACATGAAATATTCCTTACTAGACTTACTGAGCACTAGGTCCAAAGGGGTAGCTGTGTTAGTCTAATCCAGCAAAACAAATAAGGAGCCTGCTGGCACTGTTCAAGGCTAACACATTTATTTATTTCATGAGCTTTTGTGGGAGAAAATCCTACTTTGCCAGATGCTTGAAAATTGAGAACTTACAGAATGGGAACAAAGTAAATGTAAGGAACTGTGTAAGCTGCCCATTGTCAAGCATCTGATGAAGTGGGGGCCTCTCCCACGAAAGCTGACACAATAAATAAATGTTTTTGGTCTTTAGAAGCACCACCAGACTCCTTGTTTGTTTTGCTGAGTGCCAGGACTCTTCTGGCCTGCCCAACGATTCAGGACACTTTGTTGCCTTCACTCACTGAAGCAGAGCCTTCTGACTGACTGCACTGAGAGTATCAGTGATTCATTTATACAAACATGCCCTGAGTCCCAAAGTGCTCTGCAAAGCTGTCAGTCATGTTCAAGTGTAACAAAGACCACTTTCCCAGCCAGGGGGATGAATGCTCAGCCGTCACTAGGCACAGGAGAGCCAGTGTACAATACTCAATAGTTATCTGGTATTTAAGAAGATTTTTTTCAATATATTATCCAAACACAAAGAGCAACTTTATGTTTTAGATGAAAGAAAAGGACAAGACAAGAAAGAGCTAAAGAGTGAGTTCCAGTTACAGTGCCACAGACAGTAACCAAATAGAAATAAAACAAGATTTCCCTCTGTCCTTTCCAAAACAAGGCTCGCAGGATGGAACCAGCTTTCTCATGTTCCTAAGAAACACAGATTTTCTCTCTTAAATGCAAAGATCCACTTATGTTTCAAATTACAAATTCAAATATGTACCAAATGCCTAAGGAAATGACATAACTAGCCTCTATCCAGCTGAGATATATGGTGATTAGCTGTAGAAGAAAGCATTTCATTCTATGGGCTAGCAGTCTGATTGGAAGAGATTTACCTTTCAGCTTTCCTGTTAGGCCTTTGAGAACAGCCCCTGAATTAGGTTTTAATGGCTAAAGAAAACAACCACAAATTTTCTCATCCTGTATATTCACAATTGGGTGTAATGTGACATGGTCATTAACACAGGTCTGATAAGTAAAGCAGACAGAGTATTTACATATGATCTTCATACTTTGCATTTGCAAAACTTGTTGAAACTTCTTGTGCTATGTAAAAGCTAAACAGCAGCAACACAGCCACATTTCTGCAACACAAACCAAGAGGAGTATCCCAAATAAGCAACTGAATCCAACACAGAGGCATGGTAGGTGTCCAAAGCAAGTTTAGTGATAATTAGATACTAAAACCGTAGCAAGGAGGAATGATGGTTTTGAAGTATTTGTTCTTCTGCTGCTTCATATGATGTTGATACCGAGAATTCCCAGGCTCAGGGTCCTGGTTTGCTAGGTGCTGTAAGAACGCACAAGATGGCCTTGCCTGTAGAGAGCTGACCTCAAAAGAAGTGGCACACAAAGTGTGGTGAGTAGGGAGTTGCTGGGATACAAACATGCAAAAGTCAATATTTTTATTCTTTAATTTTGTATGTACCTATCCAGTTAGTGAATGGATAAAAACCAGCTTTCCCCAGCTGCCTCTCAGCCAGGGCCTTAGGGGCTGGCAGGTTCCACAGAGGTGCTGAGGCAAAAGTGGCTTTGGTGGAGCAATTGGTTGCTAGTTGGTCAGTTCCAAGCCTGGGGAGCAGAGAAGAAAGCAAGAGGTCATAAAAGGGGAGGGCAGGGAAAGATAACACATTGAGGGTTTGAGCTGCAAAGTGCCTCAAGATGAGTACAAGAAGCTTAAACCTGACTCAGTGGGATAGAAGGATCCAGGAGAGGGATTCTAGGAGAAGGGTGGAGAGATCAGAGCAACACACAAGGTGGGTAGCCTATGAGCTCAAAGGCCAAGTAAAGAGGATGCATCTGTGATCCAGAAAAGGGTCTGGGGAGAGCTTGGTTGCCAGCGCTCAAGGATGAACACAGGAGTTCGAAATGTGATGGAGGGAGAAAAGGTGGGACCTGAAAAAGGAGCCAGCATGGATCCCCTAGGGTTACAGGATCGATTGACTGGAAGGAGAAGGAGTCAGACATCAGGTACAGTGAATGGGAGGCCTGGGGAAGACTGCTTTGGGGGAGAGGCTGGGAAACAGATGGAGATGTGATGGACACATCTGTGAATCAACAGCATGAAGGTGAGGTCACATGAATCTGCAAAGGGAGGAGAAGCCAAATGCAGAGTCCTCAGGAAGTGTGGAAGATAGATCACCAAAGATGCTTCAGGATTCCACCAGTGAAGGGAAAAGATGAGGTACTCATGCAGAACCAACCAGCTCTTCAAGTCATTTGTGCCTGCTACTAGAACTTAGTTCAAACTAAAAAAGCACAGCTAGTTCAAACTAAAAGTTAGTTCAAACTAAAAAACACAGCTAATTCAAGCTAACTGCTTAGTTCAAACTTATTTAGTTTGAGCTAGCATGGCTAAATCGCCCTAGTTCAAACTAAAGTTTGAACTAATCGTTTATTGTCTGAACTATACAATTTTTTAGTTTGAACCAGGCAAAGCCTTGTGTAGACAAAGACCAAATTAGTCCAGATTAAGCCTGCTTAATCCGAACTAATTTGCTAGTGTAGACATAGCCCATGTTGCTAGTCCCTTGGGAAGCCATCACATATGTCACAATTTTTTCATTGCTTGAATCCCCATGACTAGAATCACTCTTTAGGTGCATAGCTGCTGCATACAGAATATACCTTTTAAAATAAGTCATGGTATGGCATCTGAAACCCTTGCTTTCCAGACACTAAGCAGGCATTGGCACATCTCTTGAATACATTCCTTGGTGCTGCAGCTTTAGAAATGGCTGTTGGTTGCTTTCACTGATTGTTCAACTCTGTCGTGACCCACTGAGAAATGGGGCTTTAACAAAATTGTCAGTTACACCTAATCTGGAACTACAAACACTATTACAAACTCATCATAATCATACACTCATTACATGATGTCACTGCAAGACAGAGCTAAGGTTGTTTATTTACCCATTCACTGTGCACTTTCATGCCTTACCATGTATGGCTTTCTTACTCTGAATTTCTTGGATTTATAATATTTGTTTGGAGAATAATTGCACCATCCCTATAATGTTTTTATCCTAAACTAGTGACCAATGCTCTTCATCTTAACTCCAGTTTGTGGTGAATTTTACCCAGGAATATATTTTCTATTTGCTGAACACAGTTCTGTCTAAATGTACTGGAACCACTGCCTTGGCATCTGGGAATCTGACGTCTTTTACAACCAAACAAATGCTTAGGGGAGCATGGTGCTCTGGCAAACCAGTAGATGGATGTGTTCTACAAGACCTCTATGGACGGCACCTGTCTACCCTCCACAAAAGCTCTGTTCCTAGAACCTGAAAATGCTCTCCAGCTGACCTCGATCACAGCAGGAGCAACAGCATCACCAGAACCCAGACTCATGCTACTATCAGCCACTTCTTGTTGGTGCCTTGGCACTTCTCCCAGGTCCCCAAAAAAACCTTCTGTCACCAGCAGCTTTTTCCATGTTTGCAATGGTGAATCCCTCCACATCCCCTCTTTTTCCTCCACTTCCCCACTTTCTCCTTTGCTTTCCTCCTCAATAAGATGCTGCATCTCAATTAACTTTGCCATGCCTCTTCACATCTGTAATGTGGTCTCAAAGGTAACTCACCCACAGTGTGAAAGGAAACACAAGTTGCAGAAGAAAGAGCATTGAACACAGCTAAGCTGAAAACCAAAGCACTAGTTTGCTCATCAGGTAGGACCCTCCAAATCTAGGTGAAAAGTTAGGCCCACCTTTTCAAACGTAGGTGTTTCACACCCATGGCAGCTGCTGAGGGCTCAGCATTTGTGCAAATCAAGCCATTTAGTGTGTTGCCACAATATCAGTTTATGCCTGAGACCCAAGTTTGGAAATCAGCATAGCTGTAGGCTTAATGAACATACATGGATGCTGACATACGGCATGCTGAGAACCAACGTGTTCATTGCTTTATGGAAACATGCCAGAGGAAGTCATACTTTATGACACAAGTATCTGTCAAATGCTTGTGACAGGGTAATGTCTATGGAAAGGAACAGCTATTTTCATATTTTATATGCAGGGGGAAATTATTTGTAATGTTGTATAAAGAATGTCTTTCCTTAAGCAACGGAGGCAGCCACAGAAACAGCAACATTTCTAAAACTAACCATACTGACCAAACTGATTGCGAGGGACGCAAAAGGCCAAGAGTCGTGCCAACAGTCAGCGAGAGGTCTCCAGAGATATGAAATGTCTTTACACAAATAGAAAAACTTTGGTGGACAGGAACATAAAAGCAATCAGGGGGACTCTAATCTTTCCTCCTGCATTTTTTAATTACCATGGCAAGCCAATCAGTTGGAGCACTCGCTGATGGGAGATGCCAGCCATGATTGATGTCACATGTGTTCTATCAGGCTAACTGAAGCAGTCTGTCACACCAGGAAAAAGGAGCCTTGAAGGCCATGACAAAAATGAAGTAAACTCAGGAAATAAGAATGCCATTCTGAGAAAGAGGCAACCTGGCTCCTAATGCAAAGCAGAGCAGCCCTGCAGATTGGTGATTCTCTCCAAACTTCAGATGTGAACTATTTGCCTTCAGCTAAGACCTCTAAATTTAAAGCATGCTGGAGTGCCAACAAATACAGAATAGTCTGTGTTTCATCCTTCTTGCAACATGCAGAGAGGACAAGCTCCCATTGTGGAGGGGACTTCTGATATTGGAAACTGGATCCAGGTGCTGCTCCTCCCAAAGGATATAATGCTCTCTCTGTTAACCAGTGCCCACTTGAGATAGCCCAGTGACAAGGAACCAGTCACCAGAACTGTAAAGAAGAAATGGACTAAGAGGAGACCTCAGAGCTCCCATGCCTTAAGAGGAGAAAAACCAAACAAGGAAGAGTCCACTTATCGGCTCTAAATTCCATCCAAAAGAGGAGAGCAGCTGCAGCACAGTTCCCCACTCTGTGAAGAGAATATTCATCCAGTTAGCAGCCAACAACGGGACATTGAATGAAAGCTAACTAATACCTTACACAGTCATTTACCAGACAACTCAGCTTTGTCCATAAAACCCAGGCCCTTGTGAAAACATGGCTCCGCCCAATGAGTCTCTCTCTGCATCCCAGTGGCAGTGCTGGGAGTACAATGGGGAAGTCCTTATTTCCACCTATGTCATTTCACCATGGTGAATGCGTGATGCTTCTTTCTTCCAGAAACTAGACATGTGACTGAGCTGCAAATCTGTGTCTGGATTCAGGCTTCTCCCAAGTCTGAGGATCTTCGGACCCAGGGTTTTGGTTGATGGCCTAAGAGACTGAGTCTGCCTCCACCAAAATGCTCCAAGTTCTGCCTGTTTAAGGCATGACAAGAAATTAAGGCAAGAAATTGAAGAGACTGGAATTGTTACCTTAGAAAAGGGGGAAGAATCAGAGGCAACGTTATTCAGCTCCATAAAATAATGGTCTAGAGAGGGCAGGTGGGACATTTCTGTTCCGCTGTCTCATAACAGGAGAAAGGGAACAACCTTCCATGATATTAAAAGGAGGAAAACTCACATCAGTCACTAAGGGTCAGGTTTTCATGGATATTTAGGTGCTTAAAAGTGCAGGCAAACATCTAGTGGGATTGTCAAAAGCACTTAAGTGAGTCAGGGGCCTATAACAGGATGGCTTGCCCATGGGCTGGAGAGCCTGGGGCTACACCAGCCATGATTACAAGACAAGTCCCACCTGAGCAGAACTAGGGGATTCCCATATAAAAGGCAGCAGAATGTTACAAGGATGGTTATGGTTGAGAGAGAGAGAGAAAGAGAAAAGCTGCTTCTGTTGCCACCATCATCATCACCACAGCTGCTCCTGCAGCTTCCAGGGGCAAGACAAGCTTGGCAAACAGGAGATTCTGTGGAGCATGGGCTAGTGAAAGGTGCAAGGTCAGTTCCTGCAGAGCCCTGGCCAGATAAAACTTAGGTCTGAGTGTTTAAGTAGGGAGCATGAGCTGAAAATCTTTTTTCATTCTAGATTCCTGATTTCTGCCTTTTTGACCAACTATTCCCAGCCTGAGGCAAACTAGCAAAGAGTGAACTAATGGATTTGAGCTTAGAAGGTCACTGAAGACTCTATTCTGAAAGTAAATAGAGGTGGGACAGCCACCAAGGCAACCTTAAATGCAAAGTGTGATGGTTGTACAATGTCCAACTCTCAGTGATATTAGTGGGCCTTTGGCACCTACCCTGGGAGAACCTGGCCTTCAGGATACATCCATACTGCAACCTTCAGCCCAAACTGACTTGCACTAGCCTGCGTGAGCCATCATGCTAAAAATAGCTTTGTGGAGGCAGGCATGGATGGCAGTACTGACTAGCTACCCAGCTACAAGTCCACCTGACTCCTGCTAGAGGAGCTGTTGTTCCACATCTCCCTGGTCCTCATCCGTTCAGCACAGACCTTCCTGTGCGAAGAACTTTAGAATACCAAGAGGTGGGACTGTGCAGAGAGAGCTCTGCCTGCCGCAGCTCTGACTGACTAGTTTGTTCTAGGAGGCAGGCAAGGGAGCCATACAGACAGTGAGGGAACTGAAGTGTGCAAGACAAATGGAGCATCTGGTGCCATGGTCAGATTGTCTCCAGCATAGCTGAAACCCCAACCATCTGCATAAAAGCATTGCTAGAGCTTGCAAGAGGGAGGAAACAGACAGGCAGGCCCTATGGCTCAGCCAGGCAGGGCCAGGGTGGGGAGATTTCTGGTGCTGTAGAGCCTCCTGCAGTTTGTGGTGGAGAAGAGAGCTGTCACTCCCTGCCACAAATACTAAGCAATAGCTGGGGTCTGCAGCACAGGGCTGGAGCAGCAAGAGAGGAGGGAGGTTCTGCAGACTGGAGCTGAGAAGTGGCTCTCAGACAAAATAATTTGACTAAATGCCATTTAGCTTTACCTCAAATGAGTCCTAAGTTTGCCCCAGTGTTGGCCAGTCAGAAGAGGCCCAGAAGGGAGGGAAAAGGAAAGGCAGCTAGGGCTGCTGCTGCCACAACTCCCTGTTCCATACAGCCTTTAGCCCAGAAGATGCAGGAGACCCAGGTTTGACGCTCTGCTTTGGACTCTCCCAAGTCACTGAAAATTCCAAATACCCATCAGATTTGGTTCTGCTTGAACCAAATTTCCTCCAACCCCCAATTTTTGGAACTACAATCAAGCCAAAAATATGTTATAACTCATATGTTATATTATGACTCACTTGTTAATTTCCAGGCAGTTGCACTTGTACACTTAATGAAGTCACACCTGTGTTTTTTCAGGGGGTGTTTGAAGCCATGGAGTTGCATGGGTGGGATGGGATGTAGAGCCTCTAACTCTACTATCTTCTAGACCCATGCCTCTTCCTAGCCACACACCTCTCCCTGTACATGAAAGACCTTGTCCCAGAATAAAAACACCCTTGTGCAGATGAATTTGCAGTTCTAAGTACTTATGAGATGGTGGAGTATCTGCTGCCTTCCCAGAACATAAGCACTGAAAGACCCATGATATTAGCATCCCAGCAGATGCTGAGTTAAGGAAGCATTTCTACAGCAAGCCCCAGACCACATTCATGCACATAACAAGTATAAGCTTACCTCTGCCCCTGAAGATGGCAAAATCCAAAAACCACATTAAACTTGAATATTCTGGTTTTCATCATCAGCCAGATTCTGCAGTGGGCCTCCCTTATAGTTAGTCAGGCATATGATAGTGTATTGCTGAATCAGGGACAAGGAGAAAACAAATATCAGTAACTTTCTTGGACAGACATTCATCAACAATAGACACTTCAACACTCACTGTCACACTCCTGACTTCCCTCCCACAAAGGCATCCAGCTGAACTGTGACAATGACTTTATGTAGTATTTTCCCCCCATCGATCTGAAAACAACAACCTGTCACTGCACTGCCAGGGCAGAGTTAAGGTTATTTGGTTAAATAAACTTGACTGCGTGGCTTGCTGTGGCAGCAGAACCTCAGTTCCAAACATGCTGGGGCCTTAACCTTTGGTGTTTTGGGAACTCTGATATCCTAGGGTAAGGGGACACACGCTCACCTCTCTGGTCTGTGTCTGAAACTGCAGCTTCACAAGCACGGAGATTTTTAAGTGGGACTAGAAAATGTTTTTATTGCTCTATTTCTGCTTTCAGGGAGGAAGCTCCATTTGTTATGTATGCTGGCTCACAGCAACAAGTTTATAAAACAAGATACGTAACATAGCTTCACAATAATGAGATTGCATCAGAAAGACACATACTTTAAACAGCTGTTTATCCCAGTTGTCTTGGGTAAAATTACATTCCCCCGAAAGCAATGTAGTAGGGCTATTGCTCTCTCCACAGAGTAGATACTCATGGGAAGTTGTTGTGCCTGTTATCAACTTACAATCTCCATGTTTCAGTGTCATTGAATGTGCCCAGGCCATTATGCAATCAGCCTGGGTGACTAGAAACTCCTGACTGCCTTTCTATATCTGGATCTCCCCCTTCTTGTTCATTTCCTTTTGAAGGTAAACAATCACAAGCTCTTCAGTCCCTTTTCAGATGAGAATTTTCCCATGGCCCAAGTAATTTTTGTCACCGTCTGAATGATTTTTCTGAAGGATATTGCTCTTCGTCCTTCCTGAGACAAGGTGACCAAACTGATGATAAAGATATGAATTGCTAAAATCATTGTAATATTTATTTCCATTTTAAAATCCAGTTTAAATGATGTTATTCTGTGTTTTGTGATAACGAGGCAAAATCCTCTCAAACAAAAATATTTGACTAATGGGGTCTACAACAGTCCCATGGCTGATACCTGTGACAATCACTTTCTGGAGGGTGTATCCGAGATAAGTGTGAAGACACATGTGACCAGAACTGCATTTTGCTCATTTAGCTACCAGCCAGATTCCCTGTCCAAACAGCAAAGCTGCATCTCATGTGGAACTTCAGTGAAAGATGGAGGAGTTGTGCAGAATATTGCAGGATCTTAGAGTGAGCTTCCATTCCAAAAGAAAAAGTCATTTTACAAATGTCTCTTTTTCTTTCCTCCACACTATGTTTTATTGTTGTTAATCGTACAGAGCTTGCCCAGGTGGGAAAGAGGAAACGGGGGGAGGAGGGTGGTTCCTGATCCTGCTTGAGACACCAATTCATTTGTTAAGTTCTAGGCAGTTGCACTTGAACTTAATGAGGTCACACCTGTATTTTTTCAAGGAGAGTTTGAAGACATGGAGTGACATGGGTGGGATGGATGGAGAGTACAATCTGTAAAACCTTTAGCACCAGTATTGCTGTGTGAGCAAAAAGCCCAGCTTGACACTCAGATCCCAGGCTGATAGATAAGGGCTTTAACCACATTTGATCTGGACCAAATGAGTCACACTTGAATGACTTCACAGTGTGGTTTCTAGAAGCGTCATTTAAAGGAGAGATTTCACATTTCTCTTGTGAGTGACCTGGGCAGCTAACTCAATGAGAAAAGTGAAGAAATAACTGAGAAGATCTTTGGCAGAGAAAGAGAGAAAGAAGTATTCCTGGCAGACTGCCTGACATAAAGCTGTAAGTAAAACTTGAATTGTGAAGTCAAAATATTACAGTAAATCTTGTTGACAATATAAATTGAGAGCTTCTTTTGAAGTTGTTAAAATATGTGTAATTGTACAGAAAGAAAAAATAGCTTTATCACCAATTTAAAAAATTCAGTGACAGGGCTGATTTTCAGCTGCTTTCTTGATTTCAGCATGTCTGTTTCCTGGGCAATGTCAGCTCTTACATCAGCAGGATAGTAGTGTGCAAACCAAGTGACTATATCTGTCCCACAGCAATGGGCTGTTTATTCAGCTTTTATCACTGAGATCATTAAGGCCATAATGAATCACTCTTGGCCAATCTTCAGTGTAGACTGGCTCCATGGCACATGTAATTGCATGTCTGCCCAACCCTCCTCCAATAAGATGCTATAATTATGGTCATTTTGTACAGTCTCTTTATGTTTCACATAAAAAGATAGTTTAATTGTGGCATCATACCCGGGAGCCCCTTTCACCAGGAGCCCCAGCTGATGGCAAGAGGATTCCTGCATGAAGGAACAGGCCCTGAAAAAGCAGCTTAAAAACTACTAATGCAAGCTCTTTCCCATGTATAAGAGAGACAGCATGAAAGGATCCCACAGCTGATTTTCTTTGCCACGGACTGAAGAGTCCTGTAAAGCCCTACCTGAAGCATAGTAAAGCAGAATATTACAAAAAGGAAAGGGAAGCCATGTTAGACACCAACACCCCAGCATCAGTTGCCATGGCCTCACTATCTGAGCCAGTGAGATGACTTGTTTTCAAGTGGGTTTTAACTCCCCCCCCCATTTAAGGAGGGGGGTGAGTTCCTATGCCCCCTGAACAGTTTCTTGGCACCCCCGTCACCACGAAGGAGGGGTCATTGTCTGGGGTCCCAGTTTTATCATTGGTCCTGACCAGGATCCTTCTCCTAATTGGCTATTTTTACTCTGGCTGGGCAAAATTCTATTAAAACCCCCTGTCTCAGCTAGCTTGTTGTTCTCCCACCCTCGGATGCTAAAGGGCACGTCGCGACCCGGTCGGACTGATCCCCCGACTGAGACAGGGAGTACCCACCCCCGAGACCCTCTTTTTTTTGGGGGGGGGTGTACACGGATTGCCAGCCGAACGATTAAGTGCTGAGATGCTGCAGCTGGTCTGCCTCCTCGCTTTGGGTTCTACTGTGGTCCTGGGACAGGTATTATAAATCGATATAGGCCTCCTACCTTCTCTTAATCATTCTACTTGGTACCATTTATATATAGTCTGTGATTGTAGCTTCTTTACCTGAGTTTTGCATAGTTTGTGTAGTTGTTATTATTTCCTCTGTATCTTGCATAATCTTTTTATGATATAGTTGTTTAAGGTCTAGCATAGTTTTGTGTTGTTAATTTGCCAGGTGTTTTGTTAGTCATTTGTATTTTGCATCCTTCTTACTGTATAATTGTTCATTACTCTGCTTCTGCTCTAAACTGCTGGCCCCAAACTTCCCCAGTGTACACGGGGGGAGTGTGGGGGTTTATTTTTCTCTCATCTGACTTTTTTTTCATTCTGCCGCCCACCCTTCTTGGCTAGCAAGGAGGAATGGCTTCCAGCCATTGGTAAATACGTGTCGGGTGGGCTGGTCAGTGCCTATACCGATGTTGAGGCAGTAAAAGGCCAGAAAAGTCCTTGACTTATTATGGCCACCCTCTCGTAGGTCATTAATCCATACTGTTATTTAACTATAAGTACGTTTCTAGGTTGTAAGTGTTTTGCATAGACTCTCATACTTTATCCTGTTGTTTGGCTGGAGGTGTTTTATAGGTGCTTTATATAGACTCTTGCTCCACACTGTTACTTGGTTATAAGTGCTTTGCATAGGTTTTTAGCTTTATATTGTCATTTAGTTATAAGTGTTCATTTAGATTTTGCTTTATGCAATTAGTTGGTTATAAGTGTCCTATCTAGGTTTTGCTTCATATTGATAGTTGATTACAAGTGGTTTTGCATAGATCTCCTTGTTTTACACTGTTAAGGGGTTGAAGGTGTTTAAGGTGTCACTATAAAAGTAGTTTTTTTTGTTTACTTGAACTGGTGTCTGTCTCATTGGTGGGTGTCGCTGGTCCATCCCAGTCACATCGCGAACCTGGGGTTCAACAGGAGGGAGAGATTTGCCAAACTGGAGGATGGAGTACGGTTTGTGCCCATAACAGGTACCAACGCAACAGCTGTAATCCAAATGTCCTGGCCATTGACACAGCAATGCACTGATATTCCTGCAGTCTATGCACCCCTTGCTGAGCAGGCTGGTAGAGCTAATGAGGATAGGACTATACACTCATAGTCCAGCTAGTCCCTGTCTTATAAACTGGTGCCCAGGGACAGAAGCTGCAGAAGTGGAGAGAATCCTGCAGTAGTAGCACATAGGGGGTTAACCAAGGATGGAGTTAATCGAAGGCACAGGGAAGCATTGCCTCCCTGATTGGCCACTTTCTGCCTCTCCCCTCTCTGCTGAGGCAGGAGGCAGTGACAGCAGCATTGGGCCTCAGGCGGGACCCTGGACTGGTGAGATCCATCCAGGGGCCACTCTGGCCCCGGTTGAGGATCCAGGGCCACTGGTGGTGACAGGATCTGATGCTGGTCAAGGACCTGGGGCCACCAGCAGTGACAGTATCCAGCCCCAGTGGTGAAAAGGTGTGGCTGGGGGGGTGGCAGGGTCAGCTGTGGAGCTGTCTTCCCCAGGGCAAGCTCAAAATCCACCCACGGGAATAACCTTCCTTATGGGAATCAGGATGAGCTCAAGTAGTTGGAGGTTGATTGAAGTACTGAAGCAGAAGATTTAATACACAAATACCCTTTCAAAAGAATTGTTAATAATTATTAGTCGCTATTATACTGTAGCTTTGGTTGATTCTGTTACCCATACAAATGTCTGATGCTTTTGTGAACCTTGCTTCAGTGACTTCTGTGGCAATGAGTTTAGCAGTTCTCTTTGGTGGCACTGTATTTCCTTTGATCAGGTTTGAATTGGACACAATTTAAGATCACAGAAGGTACTCTTCTTGTGCTTGAGACAGGGAGATGAGAGCCCCAGTCTACATTCTCTAGACCATCCTTAGTCTGGACACTTGCCCCACAAGCAAAATCCTTTCTGGTAACTGTTGCTTAAGTTAGAAACACCAGAGACACTCTCTCAAAGAAGCATAGTTCCTAAACTTTGCTTTCCTTTAAAATAAATAAATATAGAGACTGAATATCACACTAGGATGAACTTGTCAGGTCCTCATCCTCCCTGATCCTCCTGGGCCAGCCAAGAATCTGCCCCGAGCCTTCACCCTTAGAGGAAAAACTTTCCCTACAAACACATCTGTTTTTTAAATGAATCACTCTAGCAAAAGAAAACTTGGTTCAAATGATGGAAAATGAAAAGGTTGGTAACTTCAAATTAGGCTGGGAAGTTGGCAAAACCTTTCTCAACCACAGTTTTCCCATCGCAGTTACAGACTTGCCTTCTTCCTTCTTCACACAGAAATGCTAGTGTGCCAGCTTCCTTCTACATGCAGGAATGGTGGGTTACTTACCAGTAACTGTCCTTCTTCGAGATGGACTGCTTGGATTAATTCAGGAGTAGGTGTGTCCATGACGGAGCACCGGATTGGTCAGAACTTTTTGCCCTAGCCTGTCAGAAGAGGGCAGGCGGCCACTGCCCCCCCCGCACCACACCATAGCTATATATGTGTCTGCCGCCCAACCCCTCCCCAGTTCCTTGGAGTTGCCAACTCCAGATGCGGGGCCGGGGGGGGGAGGGCTCTGAATGAATCCCAGCAGCCCGTCTCGAAGAAGGACGGTTACTGGTAAGTAACCCACCAGTCTTCTTTGAGCGCTGCTCGGATACGTTCAGGAATAGGTGACTGCTAGTGAGGCTCTTCGGCCTTCAGCACGGCATAACTCTGACATGGGTATTGTCCACGCCCAGGGTCCTGGAGAGATCTAGGAGATCGGCCCGAGGACCATCGCTCAGCAAGGGTAAACGGAGATTGCCAGACCTAAGCCGGAGGAGAAAGTAGGCCCGGCTGCCCAAGCGCCTAGTGTGGCACCTATGCAGGAGGGCCTGAGGTCACCTTACGGATAGAAAGGATATCAGCGTATCTTGGTTAAAGATGAGGATCGCAATTCTAACCACTCTGCCTAAAGACATACTGGCAGAGGCAAGAGAAACCCAGATGCTTAGTGTTCTGGCAGCAGCATGTGATAATGTACCTCCTACAAGGGAATTCAGAGGGTCATAGGATTGTTGGGCTGGCATTGGTGGATGCCAGCACCTCCAGGACCGGGGAAGAGAAGGTGAACCATGTTTCCCTCAGTCTGGCAGTATGAGACACTTGCGTGCTGTGAGCACAATAGGTGCGGGAATCTAAGACATTTGGCATCCCGTAGAGGGGTGGGCTACCAACGGTTAGGGCATAGGAGAGTTACCTCATACTAGGTTGGAGGAGTACTAACAGCCGGAGGCGGCAGCCGACAACCTCAAAGAGCGCACTGCGAGTAGAGTACCCAGATTGTCATGGAGAAGGCAGTGCCTGGCCACTAAACGGCCCTATACAAGGCAAAATGGGAGAGGACTCTGCAAGAGCCTGATGGGTATAACCCAGGTCTACACAAGCCTACCAATGACACTGGCGGTCCCTGTTGAATAAGACTGCCGGTAATCAATAACCTCGTGCTGACAGGAGGGAATTGTTATATGATTAATTCCCCTTGTCTTCCTCTTCCCCCCCCCCCTTTCTTTTTTTGGCAGCTGGTAATCAGCCAGAAGAGTATAGAAAGCGAGGAGCTGGTTGTGATAAAACGACACCCAGGGGTTGCTTATAAGAATGAGAAACCCGGGGATCGAGACACTTGGCCCATGGGACATTGGTTTACATGACCTCATACCACCAGGACAGGACCAGCTACTGTGGTCCGAACTTTATGACTGGTGATGTACCGATGTGTGCGCCCAAGTAGGGGTACCCTGAAGGCGAGGGCCCCCTAGGGGGAACAAGGACTTACGTGGAAGGAAAAGCATCTATCAAGGGAACAGGGAAGGAATGCCACTTTGAGGGTATGCATCCCGCTGTCTCCTTACGAGCCTTCTGTTTATCTGAAGGGCCTTCTACAAACATGTTATTTCCCTTAGGAGACTGTCCCTGGGAGTGGGTTCTATCGGAGACAGCTGGCTCCTGAACTCCCAACCGGTGGTCAGTTGACAGGTGGTGTAATAGGAGATTTATCAGGAGGGAAAGGCCCTTAATATTCAGTTGGGGCTGAGCATTAATACCAAAGTGCGACTGCGATGGCTAGAAAATCCTCAAGCGTGAGGAGGGGGAGGGAGTTGGACCCGCAGGGTATACAAGCGGGGTGTCCCTGAGCTATGCTGGGGCAAACCTGGCACTATGACCATCCGAAGGAAGGACTATGAGAGGAGCCCAGCTAGGTATTCCTCAAGGGATGATCAGTAGGATCAGGCTCCCACCCGGCAGCAGGAATGGTCTTTGGCCATACCCGCTGAGCTCCACTTGGAGCCTCCGCTAGACCTTGAACCCCTTGCCCTTAGGCTGAAGCTTCCTGGCTACTCGTTGTACTGTCCAAGCAATGGGGAAGGAAGAGAAGTGAGTGTACTCATCTCTAACCGAAGAGGTAAAGGGGGACACCAGACCATTACATCGAGGGAAAAGGGGGGGGGTGAAGATGGGCCTTTGGCCATTAGGGCGGCCGATCTTTGAGGAAGTAAGGCAGTGGGGTGGGAGTCTAGTTGGTGAAACCCCTCACCCAGTCATTCGTCAGGCTGCGGACCATTGGAATAGCAAGCATTGGGCTTTACCTCAAGTATAGAGACCGCGAATGAGCTGTCTAAGGCCAGCCCGGCCCCAGTCTGCAAGGCCAGCATTTGACAGGCAAGACTGATATGCTCAGCCTAAGGGGTCAAGGGGGGTTGTAATACCCTGGGTTAGAGACATATACCTTAAGATCTTGGTGAGGTCAATCAAATGCGGCTATGTTAGGCCCAGCTAAGTGCATTTGATAATCGTTGGTGAGGGCAGCAGAAGAAAGAAAGGGGAACAAAGATTAACGGTAGCTGTGCCATCCATCCTATTGGAAGTAGGGCAGAAGGGCTTTCCCCAAGGGGAAGTGTGCGGGAGCTGCACTCCCCAGTGTGGTAATGGTTGAGGTAAACAGAAACCCTCATCATATTCAGGGCAGGGATCGACCGAATGGTACACTCTGATTATTGGAGAGTGTACTGTGAACTCCAAGTGTCCCGCAGGATGAGGAGTTGCCGCCCAAGGGGTGTTGTGTGGGGGCGTGATAATGCAGTGGGCATAAGACCTTTATCTAGAGGGTGCACACAGAACCGCAGGTCTCCATTGTGACCACCATGGTGGTCCAAGAAGGTTTGGATAATGAGGGTCAAGCGCCCCTTGGGGGCATAATAGGATCTACAACGAATGTATGGACAAGGGTGGAACCTTCATCCTGTGCAGAAAAAGGGAGAGGCTACTTAACCTCTCAGCTGTCCACCTACAGTCGGGGGGGGAGGGGGCGGTGCTCACAGGTTGCACTCGTGAGGAGCTGGGAAGGAAGGAGGCTGCTAACTGGGTAGCCATTGGGCAGCAGGGAAATGGGACAGCTGCCCTTTGTGAGTGTCTCAGTTTCTCGAGACACTGCGCTCCCTGGCTGGGGTTGGGTGATTGCCAGTGGAGTTCGGAGTATCATCGAAACCGCTGGGTGGCCCAACGGAATCACTCCCAGGAAATGGATGGGGGGGCCTTCCCTGGAAAGGTCCCCCAGAGGGGGTTCGAATTGAAGTTGTGGTGGTGAGGATTGAGTCCTCACCATTAGCTGTTGAACAAGGAGGAGGAGGAGGGGGGTGTCAGGTTGTCCCCGGCCGTATGGGGCTGAAGGGCATGGTAGGGGCCCCATTGGAAGGAGGCCAAGGTACTTCAACTCGCCCCGAGGTCACGGGCGATATCCAGGACAGTGGATGTTTCTGGGGGAAAGAGGCCCTTGCCCCCGAAGGGGAGCTCGAGGGCTACCTCTCGAGAGGCTGGGGGTACTCTGGCCTCCCGTAGCCAGGCCGTGCAGTACAGAGTTACTACTGAGGCCATGGTGTGGGGCACCGTATCCACCGTGTCCCATGCTGACAGGAGAAGGTCCTGGGAGGCTATTTTACCTTCCTCCAAGAAGGCATTATACTCTTCCTTGGCCTCTCATGGGAGTAGATGTCTAAATCTGTTTAGTGTCTCCCACACATCCAACATGTACCTGCTGGTTAGGGCCTGGTTATTTGCAACCTGCAACTGGAAGGCTGAGGAGGAGTATACCTTCCTACCTAGCAGTTCTAACTCCCTTGCATCCCTCGATGGCAGGAGGCAATTGCAGGAGGTCTGACCACAGCATGAGGTGGGATTGGGTGGTGGACAAGTGAGGGGAACTCTGACCCCAGGACCCTGTACTTGAGCCCCACCATATCTGAGACTGGGGAGATGGAACCCGGGTTTGCCAGCAGGAGGAAGCCAAGTCCCAGACACTAGGGTGATTGGGAACCATGACCAGTTCTGCCGAGGAAAACACCGGGCCAAATAACGTATCGGAGGGTGCCTCAGAGGATTGAATCTCCATCCCCATGTGGACTGAGATGCAGTGCAGGAGATCAAAATGCACCAACAGATCACCCGTGTAGGAAGATGGTACCGGGTTTAGGACTCCCCCTGGTGCCAGGGGTATTACTGGTGCAGTCGCAGGGGCCTCTTCTGGTGACCACTTGTGAGGGCGGTACCGGAAGGGCAATAGCACCAAGACCCGGTGCTGAGGCCGCTTAAAGCTCTTTGGAGCCCCTTCCCCCCAGGCTGGAACAGGGGGAAGCATCTCATGACCTCCGGGACGGTACCAGAGATGGCAGGGTAATATGTTGCCGCAGGGACGGCTCCACGGTATCGGGGCTCGGGGGGGTAACGGGCTCCGGGGTTTCGGAGGCCTGGGCCGGTGGTGGGGAAGGGGAGTGGTGCCGCTTACTTTGGGCCCAGGCCCTTGACATGAATACTGACTTCCCCCTTCTAACCGGCACTGGGGAGGGAGGTGTAGGCAGCAGGAGGAGCACCCTTGCAGCCTCCACTGCTTCCGGGTTCATTGGGATCATTCAGCATCGAGCCCAACTGGTGCTGGGGAGAGCCCCGTGTCAAAGACTTGGGGCTATGATGGCACCGCGGTACCGGGGTTGAGTGCGACCAGTCCCAGGAAGAGCCCCGTGTCAGGGATGCGGGTCCCAGTGCGGAACTGGCATGCAGTACCGCAGGAGGTCCCAAAGCCTTGGGAGAGGGCTGCCGAACCTGCTCAGAGGCCAGGGCACAGTGCCTTTGCTCCCTGTCCTTGATTGTCCTCGGCTTGAAGGACAGATAGATGGAGCACGTGGTGACCATGTGGCTCTCGCCCAGGCACCAGAGGCACTTCTCATGGGAATCATCCTGCGGGAAGGCCTTGCCGCATTCGGCACAGGATTTGAACCCCGGCATCGCGGACAACAGAGTAGTGCGATGTTCCGGCCCAGAAAGGGAGACTGTCTTTGGTGGAACTACATCCACAAATAGGTGCTCCCGGTCAGGTGAGAAGCTCATAAAGT
The DNA here is from genome assembly GCA_007922195.1 of Podocnemis expansa. Lineage (NCBI taxonomy): Eukaryota > Metazoa > Chordata > Testudines > Podocnemididae > Podocnemis > Podocnemis expansa. Next base: position 46,337,942 of record ML681981.1, on the reverse strand, counting down.
GAGAGAAGGACAGGCTGCCTGTGAAGCAAAAGGAGCAGGCAGTTTCACCACCAACACGAAGGCAGAAGAAATGAAACTGGGGAGGAGTCGGGCGGCAGCCACATATATAGCCACGGTGTGGCGCGGAGGGCGGTGGCTACCTGCCCTCTTCTTAACAGTCTAGGGCAAAAAGTTCCAACCAATCCGGTGTTTCGGCATGGAGTCACCTATTCCTGAATGTATCCGAGCAGCGCTCGAAGAAGAATTTCCAGTTCTTCTTCGAGCGCTGCTCGGATGCATTCAGTAATAGGTGTCTCCATGCCAGACCACTGGATTGGTTGGAAAACTTTTGTCCTAGCCTGTCAGGAGAGGGCAGGCGGCCACCGCCCCTCACACCATCCAGTGGCTATATATATGGCCGCCTTCTGAACCCTCCCCAGTTTCATTTCTTCCGCCTTGCATGTCAGATCTGGAACGTCCGCTCCTTGCGAGAGCAAGCAGCCTGTCCACCTTCTATGAGCTTTTTGCCCAACTGGGAGCACCTCTTTGTGGACATAGTTCCACCACAGGGATCCTCCACTTTCGGGCTGGAACATCAGGCTTCGTCCGTCACCATGCCAGGGTTTAAACCCTGCTCCGAGTGCGGCAAGGCCTTCCCGTGGGACAAGCCCCACAAGAAGTGCCTTGGCGAAGGCCACCTGGTCTCTGCCTGTTCCCTATTTATGTCCTTTAAACCTTGGACAATCAAGGAGAGGGAACAAAGGTGCTATGCCTTAGCCTCTGAATCAGCTCAGCACTCCTCACCCAAGGCTTCAGGTTCCCGCCCGGCGCTGAGACCTGGCTCCGCACCGGAGCCGGCCTGGCACAGTGCTCTTGGTGACGGCAGGAGGATAAGCTCAGTACCAACTCCAGTACCTTGGCATTGACGCAGCACATCAGCTCCTTGGCGCCGCTTGAGGTCACCTCCGGTACCGCGGTCCCGGCACAGCCCGGTACTGTCGGTGCAGGGCTCACCCCAACACCGACCACAGTCACCTCCGATACTGCAGGCTTGTCACAGCCCGGTACCAATGGCACAGGGCCGTCTCAGCAGGGCAGCCCTGTCTCCCCTGTTAAGGGTTCACCGCTGGCTCATTCGGCGTCGCTCCCGATACCGATGACCCCAGAGGCGGTGGAGGCCGCTCAGGCACTCCTCCTGCTACCCACACCACCTTCCCCGACCCCCGTTAGGAGGGGCAAGCCGGTCTTCATATCTAAGTCCTGGGTACATCACAGGTGACACCGTTCTCCCTCTCCTCAAGCCCCACCACCTACTACTCCATCAGGCCCCGGTACCATAGAGCTATCCCTGCAGCAACATATAACCTTGCCGTCGCCGGTACTGCCTCAAGAATCAGGGGGTACTCCCCCCTGTTCAAGCCCTGGGAAAGGTCCATCAAAAGGCTCTTAGCGGCATCGGCGCCGAGGCACCTTTCCACTTCCACCCCCATGAATGGTCCCCTCACGAGACTCCTTCCCGCTTAACTCTGCAGCGGGCACCTGGTACCACTTTGTCCCCGTACCAGGCTAATACGCAGGCAACCTATCGGCACAGTTCGATCTTTTGCGCCATGCCACAGCCCATTTGGGGATGGAGGTTCAATCCTCTGAACCTCCCTCGGACACTCTGTTTGGGCCAATCTTCTCCTCAGTGGAGCCGCTTACAGTCTCCCTACATCCGAGTGTTTGGGACCTTACCTTCTCCCAATGGCAGAACCCGGGTTCCACTGCCCTGCTGTCAGACACGGCGGGTCTTAAATATAGAGTTCCCGAATCAGCGTTCCCCCCTCTCACCGACCACCCAATCCCTCCTAGGGATGTGGTACAGATGGCACTAGGCCCAGGCGAACCTTCTAGCAACCCCCTCCCTGCTTCGAGAGAAGCTAGGGAATTCGATCTCCTGGGGCATAAGGTCTACTCCTCTTCAGCCTTCCAACTGCGGGTCGCAAACAATCAGGCCCTGACCAGCAGATACATGCTGGATGTGTGGGAATTGGTTTCAAAATTTAGACATTTGCTCCCACCAGAAGCCAAGGAGGAGTATGATGCATTCCTAGAAGAGGGAAGAATAATCTCCCAGGAACTTCTCCTCTCAGCCCAGGACACAGTAGATACAGCAGCCTGCATCATGGCCTCGGCTGTAACCATCTGCCAAGCGGCTTGGCTTAAGGAAGCCAGGGAACCCCCCTGCTGTGCAGCAGGTGGCACTCAATCTGCCCTTCGGAGGTGACACCTTGTTCCCCCCGAGACCTTGACCACAGTGGGTACCACATGGGACCCTAGAGGAGAGGTTAAATACCTTGGTCTCCTCCCTTCGGGGCCCTTCCTTCACCCTACATAAGCCATATGGGGCTGAAATCACTCCTCCCACCTTCCTCCCGGAAAGCATGGGCAGGGACTCAGTCCCTCCCCACAACCCTCTCAGTTTAAATTCTGGGGGCTTCTTGGAGGGTCTTTTCTTCCTCCCCTTCCCTGCAAGGAAGGGGAGCCTATCCCTATTAATCTGTACCTGCCTACCGTGGTTCCCATAACATTTGGGACATAACCATTGCTTCGATCCACCATCAGAGAATGTAGATAACATCCCTTTTCCTCCCTCCCTTTTGTGAGAGAATGGGGAACCCCCGGAGGCTGTCATACCCCCCCCAAGCCCACCCCACATTAACATCATGGACAGGGGTGAGCCAGTCCTTGTCCTTGTCCTTGTCCTCTGATTTTATGGAAGACACGGCCCATGTAACCAAAGCCCCTCTCAGTCATCAAGGGTCCGCCTGAAACTATGGCTATTGCCACAGACAATTCTCAGTTCATTGCTACGCTTGGGGCTGTTATTGGAGAAGAAAAGGGATAAAGAATACGGGAAGGGAACAAGAAAGCACCCTCCCCCGCCCTTTAGGTACTATCTCGACCGACGATTCCTTCTGTTCTCATAGGTGTTAAGGGGGGCCTTTGCTAAGCCGAAGGATGCATCACCTAATAGCCCTAGCCACAACTACAGATACTCCTGGTATGAGGGGACGCATGTGCCCAACAGGATGCTCATGAAACCGTTCACCTGCTCGCTGTCTGCCCCACATCAGGTAGGATCTGTTTCCGCACCCGAAATGGGGAGGGACACCTTGGGCATCTCCCCACCCCCAACAAAACTGGTGGCTGTGCGTGTTTAAGTCTGTCGCAGTAAGCCCTCAGCCACCTCTATGGTACTGTAAGCCTTTTCTTTACCCCACCTGTTAGGCAGAAGTACGATACTCGGTACTCTCTTCCACTTGTGGTTCTATACGCGGGGGGAGACCAAGGCAGAACTGCTCACAAATCTCTACCTTGCTCCTCGGTCCCCCCCCCCCTTGGGGAGGAAAACAACTGGTGGCACACAGTTGCTTCCCCTGCTTCTCCGGGACAGCCTCATATCTAGCCAGAATTTCGCTATCGGGGGGTCCCTATTTAGGCCCCACCCTCCCAGGAAGGTGGTGGTGATACCCTCCCTACCTCCCCTCTCTATCCACTCCTGATGTGACAGCTTCTATATGCCCGACCTGAAATCAGCCAGGTCAGTGGGACCCATGGGGGAAGAGGCAATGCCTCTTCTCCAATCATTTGGACAGAGGTGAAAGGAAACTCACCCTAGGCCTTCCAACTAATTTTTAGCCAAGCCCGTGACACTAGTGCATTGACAAACTTCCTGCGCACCGTTGGGCTCCTCGCATGGCCATCACCCAACCGGGTTATACATAAATGGCTCACCCTAGGGTGACCTTGGAACCATGATTATCCAGCTCTGGCCCCGGGACACTATCATCTGGGCATCCAGTGGATATATCTCGCCTTCCTTAGTGGGACCTGAAGGCTGAAAACCGTTGGGTAGTCTCTGCATGATACCTTTGCCATAGGCAACTGTTAAGGGCTGTTGGTTTTCCCTGCTGACTTGATGGAGCTCAAGTTGACCAAAAACCTTATTTCTGATCTGCATGGAAACTCGGAAATTTGTTTTTTCTCAATGGTGAAATCCTATCCTAGATAAGATCAGATGATAGGAATAAGCCACCCTTGTTGGAAATTTTCTAAAATCCAAAGTACTCCTGCAGAATAGCAGTCTGCACCCTGTGAGTACCATATCCTTCCCAGGTGGTATTTGGAGAAGACCATCCACGCCTCCCATAACCTATATCATTTGGAAGGGTAGTTCCTCTCCTAAATGAGTCCTTTAACTCCAATGCACACATAGGTGCAGCGTAGTTAGGGGCAGGTATCACTCCTGGAGGTGCCTTTGGGCACACAAGGTCTTTTAAATCACTGCAATTCTAACCCCATAGGCCTTCTGGTTGTCACAACTAAGTGTCTAATCGGTGGCATTGCATTTCTGTTACCCTTGCCCGCCTAACACCCCCCCCCCCCCCGTTCTCCAGGCAGTCTTCCCAGTAGTGGAATCCTGAGGTACAACATAAAGGGAAAAGAGGAGGGTTCACTCCGTGAGTCTTCATAGGAATACCAAGGTCAACAGCACTTCCTAAGGCCCACCATACCGCCTTGCAGGTGCCTAGTGGGTCTGATATGTTCCTTCCAAACAATAGAAATCTTCTGGGTCTTTACACTGTAACACTGCTGGAGGCCTGCATCACACCCTCCTGGTCCAGGGACATCTTGACCAATATGCCATGTGGCGCTGATCGCACCATCCCTGGCCTTTTTCGTTTCTCATTAACCAGCGTGAAGTATCTCCCCTTAGATCCTTCTCGTCTGAATTTAATTGTTCTTGCTCCCTTGCATGTTGCCGGGTGTTCCAAATTCACACACCCCATTGGGCATGTGTCTTTGGGTCTTTACGTGGCTGGTTGGAGGGATAACATTTATCTCTTCTATTCTTATCGGCATAGGCTGCAGCCATCATGGCTAGCCCGGTAACCCTAAGGCTTCTAGAGTTCTTTCATAAGGTTCATAGTGAAGTGTTCTGTGGCCAGGAATTCATCCTCTGGCCCTCATACCTCAAGCTATACCCCACAGGTAGAGCAAACAAACGCATCTTACTCCACGCTAGTCGTGTTGCATTGATTCAAACTCTGGGTTTAGGTGACTTTAGTCCATCCGGCCCATGCACGCTTTGCCTCAGCTGGATTGGACCTACCCCCTGCTTTGGGTTGGCCCCTCAGTTGTAGGTTTCCCATTGCCAGGCCAAGAGCCCTAGCTGGTCTCCTGGCTACTGTGAGAATCTTGTTCGCTGGGCTGTTTTTCCCATCTGGGGTGTTTTGCTGTGTGAAGGCAGAAGAGCCAGCTCCACCTGCCATCCATCAGTATGGCTAGTAGGCACCTATTACTGAATGCATCCGAGCAGCGCTCGAGGAAGAATGGTGGGTTACTCACCAGTAACCATCCTACTTTGAGATGGGCTGCTCAGATCCATTCAGGTCCCTCCTCTCCATCCCCACATTTGGAGTTGGCGACTCCTAGGAACTCGGGAGGGGTCAGAAGGTGGCCATATATATAGCCACTGAGTGGCATGGGGGGGGGGCGGTGGCCACCTGCCCTCTCCTGACAAGCTAGGACAAAAGTTTTCCTACCAATCCGGCACTCCGGCACAGAGACACCTATTACTGAATGGATCTGAGCAGCCCATCTCGAAGAAGGACGGTTACTGGTGAGTAACCCACCGATTTCAGCTGTTACACTCTCCACATGAAATTACTTCCTGCCCCCTTACAAATGGTTTTCTTGAAACCAGATGCCTTTGAAGAGCTACCCTTTGTGTTCCCATATCTGATGATGGTGAGTTCAAGTCCTTCATAGTCATGATGTCAAACTCACTAGCACTATATTTTGTAGCACCCATGGCTGCTCATTTCCTTCTTTTAACTGCAGGCTGGGTTAGTGCAGTTCAAGCTACAGCCCAGACTCCCTTCCCTGACAATGGCACATACTCACAGTATGGTGCAGGAGTACCTGTAGTGGGCCATGATGAGATAAACAGAGCCCCTTGTGGATACAAGTATGTGGATTCATATCCAATCTGGATCAAGAAATGATCCGCAGATATCCAGTGGTCTGCAGATCTCCACAGAGGCCTACTCATCTGTAGAGCCCTGTGTGGATACAAATAGGTGCAAGAAATGATCTGTGGATATCTGTGTCATATCCACGAATGTGGATATCCACAGATTTGCAGGGCTATACAGATAACCTGCCACCTGACAGAATTTGCCTCCTGACCCTGGTAGTTAGAGGTTATCTTAAACCCAGCTGCAGAATAGAATATCTCTTACTTCAGAAGTATCCCCACCTGCTTATCCTTGTTCACCACATCAGCCTCTAATCACCTTGTGAGGCTTGCTAGGCTCTTGATTTAGGTAAAGTTTTTTTTCATATGTAATTTAAGCACCTACATTCTGAGCTTTCAAAAGGGGAAGCCTTGTTAGTCTAATTCAGCAAAACGAACAAGGACTACCGTAGCACTTTTAAAGACTAACAAATGTATTTATCACAGGAGCTTTTGTGAGAGAAAATCCCATTTCATCAGATGCTTTGAAGATACATCTGACGGCGTGTGATTTTTCTTCCACAAAAGCTAATGTAATAAATAAATTTAATAGTTTTTAAAAGTGCCACTGGCATTCTGAATCTTTCATTCAAAGATACCTAAGTAATACTTAGCATAAAAGTCGGGCCCAACCAAACCCCCAGATACAAACATTCCAGGCTTAAGGGAGTTCTGCTTTTTCTGACCAGAGCTCCGTTGCCTTGTCTTGTATCTAGAGCCCTGCAAATCCGCAGATATCCACCTTATATCCGCATCCGTGGATACAACACGGATATCCGTGGACCATTTCTTGCAGATGCAGATCGGATACGGATCCACATATTTTTATCTGCACAAAGCTACAGCCCCGCAAATATGCGGATATCCACAGATATCCGCATCTGAGGATACAACACGGATATCCGCGGACCATTTCTTGCGGATGCAGGTCAGATACAGATCTACTTATTTGTATCCGTGCAGGGCTCTACTTGTATCTATTTAGCATTCACCTTATGCTTTGTGCGTGATCTCCTGCTCCCAGTTAAACAGGTGTAAACAAAGAGTAACCCCATTGACCGCACTAGCGCAAGCCTGAGGTTGTGCTAGTGGAACCAAGAGCAGAACCTAGCTTATTCTCTTCCAAGCTTGTCTTGGATCTGAGCCTAGTCATAGCTTCTATGGCCCTCACACTTTAGCCATGCTGCCTGTGCTGTGTCCTTTTCTGCCCATGGGTGAATTTAGCTTAAATATGGACTGGAGCCAGCCACGCTTCAGACTACTGTAAAGACACTTTCCCCAATACACTCTTCATCATGGCCCAGCCCTTTCCCAGGCACCCAGATGGATTCTCGTCTATTCGTATCGATATGCAGACCTCATCATCAGATTATCCAAATGCCAGTTATCTCCCTCCCTGCTGGGAGCCCTAGTATAATGGCACAGTGGATGCTTCACAACTTCCCTTTAAAGGTCAACATTCAAGTACTCAAACTGACATGCTAAATGAGAATCTTCTGAAGTGTGTTGTGCCTCCTGGGAGTGAGGGGTTGTGAGAGTGATCTAAATGGGGGGTTGTCATTTGACCAAGGATTTATTACCAAGTTACAGTCCTCTCCCCACAACCCCTCACCTGGGGGTGGGGGGGAACAGTTTCCTCTGCTGCCTTTTAATGTTAAGGAGAGAGATACAGTGACTGGAGGAATCACAGACCTTGTTGAGACTGATGGGTGTGAACTATCCTTCAATTGACATAAAGGAGAAGTTAATCCTAAACCCCCAGCTAAGACAAAAGAAAGTTTGGACTGAGTGGCTGGCAAAAATGAGCAAAAACTCTACAGTGTTTTCTCAGTGCACAGTTTTCAAACATTCGTAACTCAGGGTATGTCTATACTGATGGCAGCAAATTCAATGCTATCGGTTCCCCCTTCTGGGAGCAGATCGCAGCGAGTATGAACTCTGTACTACTCCCAGAAACTGGCCCCAGAAGTGATTTGCAAGTCGGCATTCCCCTGATGTCTACTGGTGGCTTAAAAAGTCACTGCTGATTATGCAAGGAATTTTATGTTCCTTGAATAACCAGCAGTCGATGCCACTGAAAAAGACCCAAGTGTACACTAGGGTTCAGTCATAGCAATCACTGGCCAAGCAAGCTTATGATTGTACCGCCCTTTGGTGAGAGGTGTCTGCATGATAAAGGGCAGCATTTGCACCTCTGCCTGCTGAGCTGTACCTTCAAGGACCCTAATGGGGCAGTCATGACCAAGGGTCAGAGAAGGGTCACGTGAGGCTAGGAAGAACAGAGGAGTTCATAGTCAGGTTCCAGGCCAGGGTCAATAGAATAGAATCATACAGTTGGAAGGGACCTCATGAGATCATCAAGTCCAACCCCCCCTGGGGCTTGAACCTAGGATCTTCTGCATATCACACAAGGAAGCCCATATTTAACTGTGTGCCATGAGTCCTTAAGTCAATTTGGACAAAATGATGTGCTTTGACTACTGATACCAAGGGATAGAGTCCCAATCAGGAGGCAAGGTCCAAATCCTGCAAAGTCAAAGCCAGACATTTAACAGAAGCTGTATGAAATCCGCACTGTTGCCCAGTCATTTCCTGGAACACCTTTTGGGTTGATGTAGGATGGGGAGTCAAACAGGAGTCATGAGCTGATGACTATCATATCAACTGAGGCAGGACTTCCCATGGTCTTTGTCCACACAGGGTCATGGTCATGGTGACTCTGCTGAGACCAACAGCAGAGCCTCTCTGAAGCAGTCAGCTGCAATTGAGCCTGTCTGGGATGAAACCCTTAACATGACCTAGCTGCTTCTATAAGGGTGATGGGCCAACAGGAGTTTGCCACCAAATGCCTGAGGAGGGCGACTGGCTGAGGGAGGTGCCCTGTGCCAGCCCCACTGAAAGCTCTGCAGATTTGACTGAGTTAGACACAGTGGGTTAGTTACCAGTAACTGTCCTTCTTCGAGATGGGCTGCTCGCATAAATTCAGTGTTAGGTGTCTACATGCCACAGCACACGGTTGGTCGGAAGCATTTTGCCCTAGTCTGTCAGAGCAGGGTCAGCGGCCAATGCCCCCTCTGGCCACTCCCGTGGCTATATATATGGCCCCAAACCTGGCCCTCCCTGGTCCCCTCTAAAGTCACCAACTGCGGAAAGTGGGGATGGCGGGGGGGCTGAAGGTATGCAAGCAGCCCATCTCGAAGAAGGATGGTTACTGGTAAGTAACCCACCCTTCTTCTTCAAGCGCTGCTCGGATACATTCAGTGTTAGGTAACTACTATCCATACTACAGGCGGTGGGTGGAGTTGGAGTTTTCCACCTTCAGCACAGCGATCCCCCTAGGCAAGGCTCCAGCAGGCAGCTGCCTGAGGTAAGCATATTGCCTACCTGAGAGGGGAAATAAGTAACTCTATGAAGTCCCGCCGTAAGCAGATTTATGGAACCTTAGAGAGAGCTGCAAGTCACCTTGAGGTGCGTTGAGTTCATAGGCTCGGTATGCAAGACCAGCAAGACCCAAACCCTGGAAAAGAGACAGTCACAAGCTAAGGACTCCTTGTTCCTATGTGAAGAGACTCGCTCTTCTCCGAACCCTATGAGCACTAGATGGGAAAAACGGCACAGGGAAGTGGGCCACTTCCAGAGCAGACTGGACGGGAGAACTGTCCTGGCTATTCCTTTCATGCTGGGACCACTACCAGTCCCTACGCAACCAAGTCCCATCCCCACCCAGAGGATTCAGGGTAGGACCATATTCAGCAAATGCTAGAATATGCTGAGTGTCTGCTGCTCCTATTGGAGCCTAAAATCTTCAGTTTTAGGCCACAGTGGCCCAATTGCAGGTAGCAGGGGATGGCAAAGATGAGCCATTCACTGGCATTGATAGTGAATACTGTACGCATAACATAAAGGGTGGGTAGAAAAACTACCTAACCAGCCATGGGAAAAAGGAAGAGCTCAACGATGAGTAGGGACGGTTGGCTCAAAAATACCCCCATACTACTAAGCGGTGAAGGGGGAGTACTCTCACTAGAAAAACCAAGTGCAGAAATCATGAGGGCAGAAAGGTCTGCCTTCAAGCTATAAGTGAGTCACCCTCAAGTTAGAGGACTGCAGGTGGCAGTCTGAAAAATTTTTGGGGAGTGCTACTCTGCTATTCCCTGAAATGTAGAGACAACCTAGGCTGATCCATCTAGGGGTAAGGTGCAGAAACGAATGGAGCATTAATGGCCTCTGAGGGGAGCCCCCCCTAGGATCCCTTGTGGAAGGCAATGGTAAAAAGTACACAGAGTATGCAGAGGCCAAAGTACCAGGATAGAGGTGTCATTAAAAGGACAATAAGGAGACCCTGAAAGGTCGGAAGGAAGACACCAGAGAGAGAAGGAATCCTGTCCTCTCTGTTGCACAAACTAAGGGGAAGTATGAGCCCGATTCTGGGTACTGAGGACCCACTCTAATGCCTCAGGGCAGAGGGCTTGAAGAGGAGGGACAACTATGGCGAGAAGCTTGAGGGTAATCTCATTGTGCAAACAACCTTCCTACCTCCTAAGAGGAGAAGAACATGGTGCAAAGTGTGCAACCCAGCATTCTAGGACTCTGTGCACACAAGGGGCCGAGACCCACAGGTACCGCAAGAAGTAAAGAGACGAGTAGTTGGTAAAAGCGGCAAGACTGGACAATGGCAGCTGTTGTACCCTAGCCTGTGTACCTGGGTATACAGATGTCCCGGGGGGCGTTCCTACTCCTCCTACTAATTTCCCAATGTCACCTTCATAGAGGAACAAAACAGCCCCTAGGACAAGGTAGAGAAAATGGGAAGGATCTAACTCCCTTTACTGGTCCTTGAGGGTCTATAATGTCCCATTAGGGCTTAGAGGTAGGGTAAAGCAGGAGGGTCATAAAGAGACTTATCAGTTAGTAGCAGTCAACATGGGGTCCAACTCCTAGGCTTAAAACTCAAAAGCCACCATCTCTACCCGCTGAGCCAGCCAGGCACCCTGAGGAGGGGAAAGGGAAGCGAGGGGTACCACAAAAACCCTACGAGCTGGCCCGCAACAAAAAGGGGGGGGGGAACTGTCCTCCATTGGCCAAAAAGACGCACATCGGGAGGCTTGGAAGGGGTGAACCAAAACTGAAGAGGGTCCCAGCCTAGCTAGTGTCCCAGGGTAGTGACATAAAGCCGCTACCAGTCGAGAGGCATGTTCCCTCACAAGCCCCTTATGACAAGGTCCCATAGAACTGAAGGTTAGAAAGCCACAGGTGCTTCCTTCAAGCTTAGAGGCCCCAGGGATGAAATTTCTTCAGGGCTCTTGGATGACTGCTGTTATTTGACAGGGTCTTATAAAAAAACTGCTGGGCCTAGGTGATGAATTCTGAATCCATATGAAAAAGGGGGCAGACGGTGAGAAAGAACCCAAGGTACTTAATGTAAACCTGCTGGAAACAGAGGCTGTAGAGGCTCACCATGTATAATGGGGTATGGCACTGGTTGTCCAATCATCAGTGGCCAGCTCAGGCCCTGCACCTCACTAGCCGGGAGTGAGAGAGGAACAGAGGAGGAGGGTAGAAAGACAGGGGCATGTATATGTGCCACCCCCCGAGGAACAACACAGCACTAACCCCATTGCCCAGAGTACAGTGGGCACCTATGAGTGAGAGGAGACCACATCTGAAACACGCTTGCTCATGAGCGGTTTAATCTTAAAGTATGGGAACTTCAAGGAGAGAATTGTAAAGGTCCTGCCTTGGCCTTTGTAGGGCTCCACAAGAATCTTATGCTTTCCTGTAAACGAGCTCTACGGGGCTTGACCTGTGGCTTGGCCAGATCTTTGCCAAGCCCTCGCTAGGCCACGAAGCACTGTGGACCTGAGCGAAGAGAAAAGGGCTTGGGGATCAAAGTGAATAGCTAGAGAAAGAGAGCTAAAAGTGGAAGTAGGGTCTTGGAGGGCCGGCCCCGAGCACCCCTGTGGAAATAGGAAGGAAACAATGGAGGGGATGATTTGCCCATGTATATCAAGAAAACAGTAGAATCTGCTGAGAAAAATCCAGTTAAACATAGCACAAAGGTGGGGGTTCTTTGTCTATAGGGATACAAGGGTCCCTGGTCAGATGATCCATTGAAATGGTGGGTGGTGGGAAGAGGCAGACAAATTGTTGGGCCGTCCCTACCAAGTTGCAGGCCCCCTGATAAGCACTGGGGAATTTTCACCTGAAGAAGGCGTCCGAAGGCAACAGTACTCAGCAGGTTCTATAAGTAGAAGGTGGTAGAGATTCAGGCAGGTAGTCCAGTGAAATAAGGCGGGGAGCCTTGAGGACATGATGGCTCAGGGCCCTCGGTAGGGTCATTAATAACCCTAGATGGTCAGGGTAGCTCATGCTCCCTAGGATGGCGAGGACTAAGAGGGTGGCATGACATATGAGAAGGGAGCATACCCAGCAATCAAAGATCCGACCTGGGGTCCCTAGCATGGCTTAGGAGGGCGTCTGAGTCCTCTGCAAACAAGGACCGTTCCTCAAATAGAAGGTCCTGCATGACCTGTTGAGTGGTCTGAGGTAGGCCTGTTTCATTAAGCCACGCCACGCGCCTCATAACAATAGCTGTGGTGACTCCTCGGCTTGCTGTGTCTGTGGCATCCCAAGCTGCAAGGAGTGCATCCTGGGATGCCAGGGAGCCTTCTTCAAGGAGGGACTCGAAATCTTCCCTCTGATCTCAGGGGAGGAAGCCCATTAATCTCCTTAGGGAGTCCCAAATGTCAGAAGTATATTTGGCCACCAATCCTTGGTGGTTTGCTATACACAGCTGGAAGGCCGAGGTCGAATAGACCTTCCTGCCCAGAATCTCCAACTGTCTGGGCCCCCTGGACTCTGGCATGGGGTCTGTAGAGGGTTCTACCCTGCTCCCCAGGGCGGCCTCAACCACATGTGGGCTTGAGTTGGGGGTGACATGCGAGGAAAGAAAATTCCTCCGGTGGGACCTGGCACTTATGGGCTGCTACGTCTGACACCTGGGAAATCAAGGTAGGGCATTGCCACCGGGATCTGGCCAGTGCAAGCACACTAGGGTGCAAGGGCACTGCTACCACATACAGAGGGGATGAAACACCCAGATCAAATAGGGGGCTTTGGCCCCCTCAATCAGTTCAGCCTCTAGGCCTGTGTGGGCAGCAAGTATGCACAGTAGATCGAAATGGGCCGTGATGTCTTCTCTATAGGATCCTGGCCTGGGGTTTAGCTCCCAATCTGAGCTAATAATGGCAGGCTCCTTGGTACCACGGTGGGTCCGCTGGGGAGAGACTTCTCTCGGCACCAGCCATTCATGCGGACGGTACTGGCAAGGGGCTTTCCTGGATGGGGTGATCTCCTCCAAGCTCAGTGAGCAAGAGCTTCCTCACGGCAGGGGAGGTTTGACACCAAGCTGTATAGATGGCACTGGGGATGGCACCAGGGAGAAACGGAGCACTGCTTATTGCACTTCCGAGCCCTGCCTAGGGCAGTACCATCCGGTGCCTTTGGGGAAGCTTCTTCCCTCAGCACCAGGGAGCTCAGTGCCATGCTAGGCATCGGGGAGCAGTGCCACTCGTGGGGAGACCATTTACCTGAGAGGAAAGCAGGCTTTCCTTTCTACTTAAGAGGCTTCAGTGGCTTGGTTGTAGGCGAAAGCAGCAGAGCCTTTGCCGCTTTGAAAGCCTCCGGGGTGGTTGGGACCTGCACTGCTTCTTGTTCACGGTGCCAGGAGTAACTTGGCTGAGGCAAGGTATACCGCCAAGACCATTTCGGCACCGAAGTCGGTGCCGATCACACTTTCTGCTCCAAAGGGGTGTGGCACTGGGATAGCTCTGGTGCCGAGCTGGCACGCAGTGCCGGCGCCAAGGGCAACTCCAGTTCTTCGGGGGCAGGCTGCCCCGCTTGCTCTAAGGCCAATGCCTGGCGCCTTTGCTCTCTGTCTTTGAGCATCCTTGGTTTGAAGGACTGACAGATAGAGCAGTCGGTAGTCTAGTGGGACTCACCCAGGCACAACAGGCATTCCTCGTGGGGATCATCCTGTGGGAAGGCCTTGCCACAAGAAGCACAGGGTTTAAAGCCTGGCATCTCTGGCAGCTGTTGGGAGCAGTGTTCTGGCTCCGGACTTGCACATAGCATAGAAGCACCGGTTCTCGATGGAACAATATCCACGAACAGGTCCTCTAGCTTAAAGGGGTGTTTCACTCAAGGAAGTAACGACAGGCACTTGCAATCACAAAGACAGGGCTGTTCCGAAACTGTTGCTGAGGGCAGAAAAGGGAACTGAGGAGGGTCAGGGTAGGGCTGTATATGTGGCCAGAGGGGGCGTAGGCCGCTGACCCTGCTCTGACAGGCTAGGGCAAATGCTTCTGATCAATTGTGTGCTGTGGCACGTAGACACCTAACACTGAATGTGTGCGAGCAGCGCTCGATGAAGAAGAATCACTGCCTGTCTGCATTTCATGCAGAACAGCTGGTTGTGAGCTTGCTGCCCAAATTCCTCCTGACTACAGTAGCAGCATGTCCCACCCCAGTGCCTTGCTTCAGCCATCTAAAGGCAGGAGAGCCATTTAAGTCAACTTTATAAAGTCAACTTTAATGGCCACATTTTGTTAAATCGACTTAATAAAGAGAGAAGACCATGGGAGACACAGCAGAGAGACACTGGTTTCTGGTCCCTGTGACCTAGGTGAACATCACTGAACTGTGAACCAGCAAGCCAAGAGTTCTAGGTACAAGCATGGAAATGGTCCCATGGCCTCTCCACAGGGGAGTAGAAGGGGAATCAGATGTTGAGAGGGTCTGAGTCCTGACCCCACCTCCATTTACCTCTGGGGACCTCAACCTCAGGAGTGAGACTAGGGTGTTCCCACTCTAGAGTACTTTCTCCTGATCAGCCACTTCTCCTTGCCACTGATTGCTATGTGGAGTTTAAACCACACACAATGTTTTAGATGGTAACTGTAAAGCTGAAGGATCCAGAAACACACACAATAGGGACATTATATTAACAGTGGTCTCTGGCACGTTCCAGGTGTCCTGCTCCAGGCCCTAGCAGCATTGCAGTGATCTGGTGGTGGTGGCTACACACACTCAGGCTCTAGCGAGCAGGACTTTTCTTCCATTGGGTTCCTTCCCCTCCTCTGAATCCAGCCCACAAGGCCCTGTTCTCTGGCTCTATCCCCCCGTTGCTGTCCTCGCCCAGCTCAGCCTGCTGCTGGTCTCCTTGGTTCTGCCCTACTCTGCCCCGGCAGTGCCTACTCACAGAGAAGATGGATCCTAGGCTTTTGCCTCCCTTACTGAACTGCCAATTTAGCTGGCTTTCAGTGCTGGCCTGTCCCCATTGGCCTGGGCACTGGATCTTGACTCCTCTTTGTGCCTTCTCATTTCTGCTGGACTGGGAGAGGGCCAACCAAAAAAATCTCACTAAGTTTCAGTGAGGGACCAACAGCCCTTTACATTGGTTCACACCTATTAATAGCTCAGTGCCCATCAAATCCCTTATGTTGGGGCAAGGTCTGAGGTTGAGGCCTCAGCCTAGATCTCTAGCATGGCAAGTCCAACACTCAGCCACTGAAGCACAGTAAAAGGGGTACCCAGATGTTGTCTTGGGCTATGTGACCTAAAAATGGAGCTACCCTTGACCACATAACCCACTATTCCGAGATGCAACATCTGTGTGTCATGTCGCTGCTCCGCAGAGCCTAACTGCCTCCTCCAGAAACCAGTTAATGCAACAAGTCCTTTAGCCTGTACAGTAGAGGGCTGTGCTGACAAGTCAAATATAGCTTTCTGTAACTAGATGTGGGAATATTAGAGTTGCTTATAACAGCATTTGGTTTTTGCCTCCTTTTTAAAACAAAAAACACGTAGGAAATTCCATACAAAAACCCAAGTTAAAAGAGAGTTTGTCAGGTTGCAACATCAGGTACTCAGAAATCTGGAAGTGTCAGGTCCTGATGGTCACATTTGAATTTTCACTTATGAACCCTGTGACATTTAGAGCACAGATGGATCATGCTTAGGAAATGAGGTAGTGTTGGGTACTGAATAAGCCCTGCCTCATTCACTCTCTCCATTGGAAGGTGCGTGGTAATCAAGGCAGGAAGTGAAAGGGTGGCTGCTGGGCTCAGGCAGTCACCTGACCTTGAAAAGAAAGCAGTGCAAGCTGCCTGTGCTGCAGATCTAACTGATCATTCATTGGATGTTCTTCACTTGTTGAGTGAGTGGCTTGAGCGAGGGGTCTTGCTGTCCGTTGAGCACTCACAGCGACAGCTGAGGTCACAGAGAGGTTCAGTTGTTCAAACTAAAGTTGTGTGACTTGGAGGACAAGGCACAAAGCTGGGATGGGCATAGGTGGGTAAAACTGTGCCAGGAATAGATTTTTCAAATGGCTGTCTATTCTGAAAAATCAGGTGGGGAAGATGGGAGAATCATTCTGAGTCAAACAAAACGTTCTGTTCAACCCAAAATGGAAGGCTTCAATTTTGAGCTTTTTATGTTTTTTGCATAAAATCAAAGGAAAGAATGGAGAAATCAACATGTTTCATTTAAAAAAAATACCAAAAAGCTGAACATTTTTGTGGGAGGAGACGGGGGTTATTTGTCTTTACCTTAATGAACTCTACAAAACGGGCATGAATTAACAGTGTTTGAGTGTCACCTGATCTGCTTTATTTTTGTTGAAAAAACAATCCAAAACATTCTGTTGAAAAATTTTGCCCAGCTAGCCCTGGTTTTACATTGCTGCGGTAAGTGACCTGTCACTGTGCTTTTCTGTCTCAGTTTCCCCATCCGAGCAAGTGGCTTCGAAAGAGCTCTGTATCACCGAACTCAAGGAGACCACGATCACCCAGATAAGCCTCTGCTCCCCCCATGGCTCCTACGCTGCTAGCGAGGTTGCCACACAACGAGTGGACCCTCGACTGGTTGAACACGACAACAGACCATGTCTCCTCCCGTTACATTCAGTCGCCATTACCGGAGTCCTCGGATTTCTCCGATGACGAACCTGACCCTGATGCTACACCATGTAGCAGATCCAGGGCCTAATCCTCCTCATCACCTGATGAGTGCCTAATTGACATGTCCACCGACCAGGAGGGAGATCCCCGCGTCGAGCAGGACCTCCTCCACCGCATGGTGGCAAACCTAACGCTGAAGCTGGGGGTGATCCAAGAGGAAGATGACTCCCTCTTCGACACGTGCCATAGAATCCCCCAGCTAAGGTTGCGATCCCCTTGCATTCCAGGGTATTTTGCATTGTCCAAGAACACTGGCAAATGCCTTCCTCAATCCCGCCAGTGTCTAAAGTGGCGGATAAGAAATATTCTGTCTTCCCGGAAGGATTCTCCTTCCTGTTCCATCACCCCACCCCAGGATCCCTGGTGGTTGATGCGGTAAACCAAAGGGAGAGGCAGGGCCAGCCGAGCCCCATGCCCAAGAACAGAGAGGCAAAGAAGCTTGACCTTCTGGGCAGGAAGGTTTACTCCTCCGCGGCCCTCCAGCTGCGTATCTCAAACCACTCAGCCCTAATGACACACTGCATCTTCAACTTGTGGGAAGCCATGCAAAACCTTTGCACGGCCGCCTCTGAAGAATGCCTGAGAGACTTCAAGGCAATGCTGGATGAAGGAGAAAGGGCATCCAGGGATGCATTAGCAGCAATCTGGGATGCAGTGGATACGGCAGCCCGCATGATGGCATCCGCAGTCGTTATGCGCCGGTTAGCCTGGCTCCAAAGCTCCGGCTTCTCCACGCAGATGCAGCAGATTATTCAGGACCTCCCCTTTGAAGGCCCTGACCTCTTTGCATCTCCCACAGATGCAAAGCTGCATGGTATGAAGGACTCAAGGGCCACACTCCAATCCCTCGGAATATACAATCCACAACCAATTAGGCGCTCCTCGAGGCCACATCAGCAGCTCCAGCAACAGTTACAGCAACTGAAGCAGCAGCTGCAACTGCAGACTCAGTTTCCGAGATCCCGCCAGTTCCCCCAATGTCATCTTGGGGACCTGGACAAAGACAAGAGCCAATCAGGTAAAGGGGGGAAGCTCAGCGCCTCGCAGTCTGGATGGCGTGGACAGGGATTGGACCGCTCATCGGGCCGTAAGCAGCATTTTTGATGGTCCCCTAGAGGGCAGCGCTCCAGAGCCCCTGTTCTCCCCCCACCACCTCTGCCACTTTGCCCCACGGTGGATCCGCATCACGTCAGACCAGTGGGCTTTCGACACGGTGGCATGAGGATATCGCATCCAGTTCCTTTCAATCCATCGGGACAGAAAACCGCCCCCTCATATAGCATCACAGAATCCAGAGCTGCTGGGCAGGCTCGAGGTTGAATGCCAAAAAGCTACCCCCCCTTGGGGCCATAGAAAAGGTTCCCAAAGGGAAGTGTGGCAAAGTGTTCTACTCCTGCTACTTCCTGGTCCCGAAACCCAACGGGGACCTGTGACCTATTCTAGACCTCAGGGCACTCAACAAGCACATAAGGAGAATAAAGTTCTGCATGGTTTCCCTGCCCCAGATTGTTCCCTCCCTGTCCCCAAGAGACTGGTTTGCAGCCCTTGACCTAAAGGATGCTTACTTTCACATAGCCATCTGACCCCACCACTGACATTTTTTTCAGGTTTGTGGTGGCATGAAACCACTACCAGTTCACTGCCCTCCCCTTCGGGTTATCGCTAGCTCCCAGAGTGTTCACAAAGTGCGTGGCACCAGTCGCAGTGTTTCTATGCAGGAGGGGAATAAGAATCTACCACTACCTAGATGATTGGCTCATAGTGGGCAAGTCAAGTCAACAGGTGCAAAACCATTTCAACCTGGTAGTGGAATTGTGCAAGTTCCTGGGCTTCCACATAAACCTGGAGAAGTCCAAGCTTTGCCCCACTCAGGACATCAAATTCATTGGGGCACATTTAAACAATTGACAGGGCATGGTGTCCTTGCCCCTGTCAAGATTTCAGTCCATTTGCACCATCAACACGGAACTGCAAGCGCCTGGGTTTACTACAGCACACTGGTGCATGCAGCTCTTGTGACACATGGCAGCTGCCACATCGGTAATCTGAACAGCTCGCCTGCAGATGAGACCGTTCCAACTCTCGTTTGCCACGAGGATCTGGCCAGGGACAGACCATCTGGACAAGGTACTCTCAGTCCCCCAATATGCCCTGAAGTCCCTCCAAATCTGGAAGGACCCTGGCTTTGTAATGGGAGGTATCCCATTCAGGAAGTCTAAGCCCTCAGTGACCCTGATAACGGATGCTTCGGACGCAGGTTAGGGAGGCCCACCTGTCCGGGGGGCCTCTCCACGCAGGGTGTTTGAAACCCTGAGGACACGCTCCTCCACATAAATGTGAAGGAGCTCCGGGTTGTCCTGCATGACCTTCCTCGACCAGATCTGTAACAGGATGGTTCAGGTCCTCATAGACAATACAGCGTCTGTGTTTTATATGAACTGGGGAGGATGGGGCGCTCCTCGGCTCTATGCGAGGAGGTGACCAAGCTTTGGCAATTAGCGATAGATAATCACTTCATGCCGACCGCCTCCCACCTTCCCGGGGTAGACAATGGCCTAGCAGACTCACTCAGCAGGAAATGCCTGGTGAATCACAAGTGGTCCCTCCACAACGAGGTATTTTCCCTGCTGATAAACAGATGGTGAACCCCACAGGTGGACCTGTTCGCCACGGAGCAAAATCGCAAATGTCCCCGATTCTGCTCCGTTCGATGTCGGGGGGAGGGTTCTCTCAGCAATGCCTTCCTCCTCAATTGGTCAGGGGCCCAAACGTATGCTTTTCCACCAATCCCCCTGATCCACAGGGTGCTATTGAAGGTCCTCGCGGACAGGGCACACATCATTTTGATAGCCCCAGACTGGCCCAGATGACACTGGTTTCCACTCCTACAGGACATGTCAGTGAGGACCCCGCTCCACCTCCCACAGTGGGTGGACCTCCTAACACAGGACTCGGGCCGCCTTCAGCACCCAAACCCAGGCCTCCTGCACCTGACAGGCTGGATGCTCTCTGGCTCAGTGAGCAAGACAGGTACTGCTCAGATAGGGTTAAGAAGGTCCTGGTTGGTAGCAGGAAACCCTCCACCAGGTCCACTTACATGGCAAAATGGAACCATTTTTCCACTTGGTGCTGTGACAAAGGCATAGACCCTACCTCCGCACCAACTCAGGCAACTTTAGACTACCTTCTTGATTTAAGAGAGAAATGCCTATCCCTGTCCTCATTAAAAGTCCACTTGGCAGCAATTTCGGCCTTTCACCAAAGACTAGGTGGGGCTCCTCTCTTTTCACACCCCATCTCTCATAGGTTCCTGAAGGGGGTGGAAAAACTTTTTCCCCACCCTCATAAACCCACCCCTCAGTGGGATTTGAACACTGCGCTGCAGGCTCTCACAGAGCCACCCTATGAACCCTTGGACTCAGCCACTTTGCTCATACTGTCCTGGAAGGTGGAATTCCTGGTAGTGATCACCTCGGTTAGAAGGGGCTCAGAGTTACGAGCCCTGTCCTCTGAACCCCCCTATATGGTTTTCTTCCCAGACAAGGTGGTCCTTTGTCACCAGCCCTCCTTCTTGCCCAAGGTTGCCACCCTCTTCCACATGAATCAAGAAATTTGTCTCCCGGTTTTCTATCCTGACCCTCAAGTGACAGAAAACCAGAGACGGTGAGACATCCTGGATGTGAGGAGAGCGCTCCTAATCTATATTGAGCGCATGCGATCTTTCCGCAAGACCTCCCAATTGTTTGTGGTGGTCGCTGAATGCATGAGAGGCTCCCCAGTATCTTCTCAGTGCATCTCCAAATGGATTGTGAACTGCATTAAAGACTGCTATGGAAGGTCAAAAATGCCTCTCCCAGAGACTGTGAGAGCCCACTCTACCAGAGCTCAGGCGTCTTCCATGGCCTTCCTAGCTAACGTCCCGATCCAAAAGATCTGCAGGGCCACTACGTGGTCATCGATACATACCTTCATGACGCACTACGCCATTGCCCAACAGGCTAGAGATGATGTCGCCGTGGGCAGAGCTGTACTCAGTGTGGGTAGACTGTAACTCCTCCCACCATCCTTGGGTATGGCTAGCAGTCACCTGTAACTGAATGATGTGAGCTGCGCTCGAAGGAGAACGGTTGGTTACTTACTAGTAACCATCCTTCTTCGAGATGGGCTGCTCACATACATTCAGGTCCCTCCCCCCATCCCCGCTAACGGAGTTGGCAAAGGTATATGGGTCTGGAACGGTCAAGGTCATGGTCACCTATGTAGCCGCGATCGTGGCATGGAGGGGGCCTTGGCTGTGTGGCCCTGACCTGACAGGTTAACGCTAAAGACTTTCCAAGCTACCGTGTGCTGCGGCACATAGACACCTGTAACTGAATGTATGTGAGCAGTCCATCTCGAAGAAGGACAGTTACTGGTAAGTAACCAACCGTTTTGTATGTAATCTAATATTTACACAAAGTAGCATTCAAAGACTCCTATCAAGACTGGGTATCCATTGTGCTGGAAGCTGTACAAACTTTTTTTTTGTTTTAAATGACCCCTGCCCTTAAGGAACAGATAAATTAAGTTTCAGTCAAAGAATCTCAATTTAATTTGTTCTAATTGCAGAGTGTTAGGTCTTTGGGGCACAAGCTGTCCTTATTTTTGTTCAGCAACAAACACATTGTTAACACCTGATAACTGACATGAAGAATAATAATAATCTACACTGAGTGAAAATAAACACAAATACTTTTTAAAGTGCATCTTTCTTACTAGCTCATCGGTGACAGAAAACACATCTAACTTCATCCACCAACACCAGTCAACCAAGAACTCCCTGAGCCACAGGAGACCCACCCACCAGCCAATCCCAGAGCTCTGCCCATTTCTCTCACTTCCGATGCCATCAGGCACCAGTTGAGAAAGAAAATCAGAAAGGGGACTGCCCATGGAGAACACTAACCCCTCTCCTCAGTTAATGAAAGCAGCCAGATTCCGGCATTGAGCTGTTACGGGAGCGAGCAAAGTATGACTACCTGGGCAGATGGCATTCAGTTGGGTACCACAGTGAACCCACACTGCTTACAGCATACGAGTGTGTTTCACCCTGCTTTAACATTTAGAAGGGAGTAACATGCAATGGGAGAGGGCACCAGTGTACCTCTGTGTTTGATGTGCAAATTTCACTCAGCAGGGATGGCCTATATCATCACCAACATGCACAGGATCCAGCAAATGCAAGAGCCTTTGAATCAGACTTCATATACCAAATGCGCACTGTTGAACATTACAGTTGAGTGAAACAAACTGCTTTGAACTGGGCCCCACCCTGGGGCCCTGTGTGCTTTGATTGGTTTATTTGTTACAGAGCAGTGAGTTAAAATGAGACTGAACGCTAGCTTTGTGAGCCTTTTGCAGGTCCCTAGCAAAGATAGGCAGGATGATGTTTCCATG
The DNA here is from genome assembly GCA_007922195.1 of Podocnemis expansa. Taxonomy (NCBI): domain Eukaryota; kingdom Metazoa; phylum Chordata; order Testudines; family Podocnemididae; genus Podocnemis; species Podocnemis expansa. Next base: position 46,315,445 of record ML681981.1, on the reverse strand, counting down.
TTGATTCCCTTGCTGAGGGGGCATAGCCCATGTGCATTCCACTGTCTCTTTTTGATCTAAATTAAAATGGTTGCCCTTTGTAGCATAACCTCTCCCCACTTTCCCTCGACCCTCCTCTGAAGCGGCTCCGACACTAGTGTGCCTCTCAAAATGCACTTTTCCGAGCCTTCTGTCTCACTGGGCAAAGTTGTCACTGGATACAAAAGCTGTTTTTAATAAAGTTAAAAAGGAAGGGATGAAAAGAAGATGAAATTGAGCAGCCCAAGCTGTATTATTGCTTCTCAGTATGGGAGCTGCCCTCTCCAAGGGGCTGGCAGCTTCCAGTAAGGGTGTGATCCGCTGCCATTGCTGCCCGAGGGCAGTGCAAATTATTTGCCTCTGTCAGGCTTCAAAGAAAGCAATTATACTTAAGTAAAGCAATGAATAGATATTACAGCTTGCCAGCAGCTTTGAAAACAGAAAAGCTCTTTGAAGGAGCACCACACCTTTGACTAATGTGGAGTAACACATCTGATCATTGTAAGAGTGTCCTGCCCCTGAACCAAGGGAGATGGAGCATGCTAGCCAATGGCTTCTCGTTGACACAAAAAAAGTCCAATGGCTGTACTCAGTATGAGCGGCATATTTATTGAGCAGTGGCACACACAAAGTCAGCTTCCTAGTGACGTTCTCAAAGGGCCTTTGATTGGAAATTGCTTTGGCAGGGGGGCTCACCTGCAGAGAGGAGTCTATAGTCCTTTTGAAAGCACAGCAGCTGCCCGGGCTGTAAGTCTGGGCACCTAGTGGGAGGAAGAATAGAAGATGGGGAGCCTTTGAATGAGAGGCCACTTAGTAACAGAAGGCATGTGCCAAGCTTGCAAAGTAAGAAAGAAAACTGCTCTTCAGAGTTTACTAAATATTTGAAGGAGACTTTTTTCTCAGCTATTCTGTCCCCCTCATGTGAATAACAATGCAAACAGCAAAGTCACTGTGCTGCAGAAATATACAAACAATCAGCCAATGAAAAGGGTGAAGAGTTAACTGAAGTGTGGAAGCCATCAATTAAATAGAGCAAAAGCTAAAAACTCAGCAGGAAATGCACATTCTAATGCAGAGTTATGTAGACACAGTGAGCAGATGCCCCATCAATGTGCTTCTATAATTAATTACATGCAGCGCAATACCAAAGTAATGTGCATTTCACATCTGCAAGTAAGAGTTGCTGCATTTTATATTTCTCACCCAGCTCTTCATAGTGTTTTTCCCTGCCCGTCTATGTTAGCATCAACATGCACAACACAATACATTGTGTTTTGATAATGCAGCCTTCCAAATATGTGTCTAAAAAGAAGAAAATATATTAGACACCAGCAATTCAGAGGATACGTGTTAAAGTCAAGATTTTTTTAGAGGGGTCTAAAATTAGAATTCTAAATAAGAGACCAGAAATACTGAGCATAAAACAGCTCCCAGACCCTAATTCGGCGAAATGTTTAAGTGTGTGCATAACTTCTTGAAAATCTTGCCCAAAGTATTTCCTTCTGAAAGCCCACTTCCCAATTCCAGCTCTGTGAAAATGTTCTAAAGCCAAATGACAAAGATGTTTACTTTTGTTAATCAGTCAGGTTTTTTCTTATCCAGTTCCAAAGGAGCAGCCATGTTAATCTAGTTCAGTCAAACAAACAAGAAGTCTAGTGGCACTTTTAAAGATTAACAAATTTATTTATAGCATGTCTGAAGGGCAATTTAATTAATGGGTGCTAGCAGTTTGGAAATTTGCAGAAAATATCCTTAGTATAGGCAGGGCTCTAGTAACTTCATGGAGGAAGAATTGCAGTTTTAAGTTTAGTCTGCTGACCTAAGAAAAAAGACTTTGGTTATCTCAGTTAAACGAGAGCCCATACAATAAGGACACAGTTGATTTCTTTGGCACAGTTGCCAAAGCTTGGCAGAGGAAATCGGATCATCCCCCATCTGACCCCAAAAGGAAGCAAATCAGTTGTGTTTCTGTTCTGAGTTGTTTCTCAGCCACCTTCTGCAAAGCATTATATTTTCCTAAGAGCTCTATCAAGCTCTGCCCCTGAGCTGATCCATCACAGGACATTTCAAAAGTAACCTGAAAGAGCAATCGTCCCACCAAACAGCTGGCTTTCAGCAGGCAATTTGTCTGTTCATTAATTCCCTAAGTACAGCTTACTCTGTGGACCTGATGGAGGCCAAAGTTTGCAGAATAACTAAAAGTATACAAAAAAGAACGGTTGGTTACTCACCAGTAACTGTCCTTCTTTGAGATTGGCTGCTCACATACATTCAGTTGCAGGTGTCTACATGTCGCAGCGCACAGTAGCTCGGAAAATCTTTAGCGTTAGCCTGTCAGGTCAGGGCGCATGGCCAAGGCCCCCTCCACGCTACGACCACAGCTATATAGGTGACCGTGACCCTAACCCTCCCAGTCCCGTATACCTTTGCCAACTCCGTTAGCAGGGACAGGGGGAGGGACCTGAAGGTATGTGAGCAACCCATCTCAAAGAAGGACAGTTACTGGTGAGTAAGCAACCGTTCTCCTTCAAGCGCTGCTCACATCATTCAGTTACAGGTGACTGCTAGCCATACCCAAGGATGGTGGGAGGCGTTACAGTCTACCCACACTGAGTACAGCTCTGCCCACAGCGGCATCATCTCTAGCCTGTTGGGCAATGGTGTAGTGCATCATGAAGGTATGAATTGTCGACCATGTAGCAGCCCTGCAGATCTCTTGGATCGGGACCTTGGCGAGGAAGGCCGTGGAAGACGCCTGAGCTCTGGTAGAGTGGGCTCTCACAGTCTCTGGGAGAGGCGTGTTTGACCTTCCATGGCAGGCTTTAATGCAGTTCACAATCCATTTGGAGATGTATTGGGAGGTTACTGGACAACCTCTTGTGCGTTCAGCTACCGCCACAAACAGTTGGGAGGTCTTGCGGAAAGATCGCATGCGCTCAATATAGATTAGGAGCGCTCTCCTCACATCCAGGGTGTGCCACCGTCTCTGGTTTTCTGTCACCTGAGGGTCTGGATAGAAGACCAGCAGGCAGATCTCTTGATTCATGTGGAAGGGGGTGGCGACCTTGGGCAAGAACAAGGGGTGGTCCAATGTTCCCTCTAAGCTGCACCAGTGAGCAGTAGTGCAGCTGCTGCCACTCACTGGCACAGCAAGCCCTGACCCCAGCACAGGTCCAGCAGCCACAAGCCATGCCTGGCCCCGGAAACATTTCTCCTGGGCGCCAGGAAGCCTGGGGTGGGGCTGGCAGGGAGCAGAAGCGGAAGAGGAGGAGCCAAGGGATCGGGGCTGGCGGGGAGCGGAGGATCAGGAGGAGCAGGGCTGGCGGGGAGCAGAAGAGCCGTAGGATTGGGGCTGGCGGGGAGCGGAGGAGCCGGAGAATCGGGGCTGGTGGGGAGCAGAAGAGCTGGAGGATCGGGGCTGGCAGGGAGCAGAGGCGGGGCAGTGGAGGAGCCGGGGTGGGGGCTCCCAGGCTGGGGGCAGATTAGAAGTGGGGGGAAACTCATGCCAGGCGGGGGGGGAGGGGAGTGTTGATGTGTAAGGAAACCTATTGTTTCCTTTTCAAGTCATTGCTGCCACATAGGTCAGTGATTCCCAATGTTTTCTCTGCCATTGCAGTGGCACTCCTTGCTACCTTTAAGTCATTTGAGGCACACTGCCATATAGTTTCCAAATGAAGCTGTATATTTTCATGAGCCAATCCAGAGCTCTTTGAGTAGTTTTTCAAAAAATTCTGTGGCACACCTGTGTGCTGTGGCACACTGGTTGGGAAACAGTAGAATAGGTAGACACAACACACAAATTCCACCCAAGATTCAGAATAAACACAGAAAACTGTATAGAACCGTATGTTACTTTATTAACACACAGCATTTTTTCAGCACTTTCCATCCCAGGATCTCTCAATGGCTTACTATACTAGGTATTCACACATGCTTGGCTCTGTGGTATCCAAGAGGCACACCCCACCTTGTGCTCACATTTAAGTGAATGGTTCTGACAATACATCATGGGCAAACTGCATGTCCTCCCATTTTGATATCTTTACCAAGTGCCATAAACAATGGCTTTAGGAGGAAGTGTCACCTCCATGTATTTTTAGCACAGCTCTGTTTTCAGTTGGAAGCTGGTAAAGGAAAGTTCAAAGCTTGCAGACAAGAACAACACAAAACTGGTAGATGGGGATTGTAGCAGAAAGAGAAGGCAGCCTGATCTAACTTTTTAAGTAAAGTGGAAAAACTGTCATTGACCTTAATTAACATCAACTCAAGTAATATATAGGCCTAAATCAGGGTGACTTCATTTAGCTCAGTGAGTGAGATCTAGTCAGAATTGGCACATTCATTAGGAATCTGTAAAAAAATAATAGATTCTTGGCTATTGGTGATCATCAGCTCTTATCTGTTTAATTTCTCACACATTTGCTTATATATTTTCCCATCTTCTAAAGGTGAGCTGAGATTACAGACAACCAAAAAATCAGAAGCCATCCCACAAAGCAGCTTCACAATTTCATAACACAAAATGACAAAGCGTACAGCCAACAGTTTGGTGAAAGACAATTGCAGTGATGTCAAGAAATATAAAGGTATTGGAAGTTTTAAGATGGCATGGCTAAATGAATTAATTGCAACTAAGCCTATGGAATCTGGAGAGGTGCAGCATGTTAGATTGGGTCAGCTATTTTCTTACTCTGAGGACAATGGCATATTATGCTTGTCATGTGCAGAAGCCAAGACAAGCTGTGATTTTGCTAAAGGAAAGACATGGAGTTCATGGAAGATTGACTATTTGAAGAGGCATCTCAATCAGAAAATCTATACACTGTTCCCTCTCTAAGCTGGTGATGCAACTGAGCAAGTTATGGATGCATTTGGGAAGCCGATGGGCAGTGGCTCAGGGGCCCGGGAACTTGCTCAGCTGCATCCATAAGTTGCTCAGCTGCATCACCGGCTTAGAGGGAACATTGGCGGTGACACAGGACCACCTTGTCTGGGAAGAAAACCATATACGGAGATTCAGAGGATAGGGCTTGTAACTCTGAGACCCTTCTGGCTGAGGTAATTGCTACTAGAAAAGCCACCTTCCAGGACAATATGAGCAGGGTGGCTGAGTCCAAGGCTCATAAGGTGGTTCTGTCAGAGCCCACAGCACAATGTTCAAATCCTACTGTGGGGTGGGTTTACAGGTATGGGGAACAAGTTTTTCCACGCCTTTCAGAAATCTATGGCAGATGGGGTGTGAAAAGAGTGGAGCCCCACCTACTCTTTGGTGAAAGGCCGGGATTGCTGCCAAGCAGACTTTTAATGAGGACAGAGATAGCCCTTTCTCTCTTAGATCAAGAAGGTAATCCAAAGTTGCCTGAATTGGTGCGGAGGTAGGGTCTATGTCTTTGTCACGGCATCGAGTGGAGAAGTGATTCCATTTTGCCATGTAGGTGGACCTGGTGGAGGGTTTCCTGCTACCAACCAGGACCTTTTTAACCCTATCGGAGCAGCATCTTTCTTGCTCGCTAAGCCAGAGAGCATCCAGGCTGTCAGGTGCAGGAAGCCTGGGTTTGGGTGCCGAAAGCATCCCGAGTCCTGTGTCAGGAGGTCCGCCCACCATGGGAGGTGGAGTGGGGTCCTCACTGACATGTCCTGAAGGAGAGGGAACCAGTGTTGTCTGGGCCAGTCCAGGGCTATCAGAATGATGAGTGCCTCGTCCACGAGGACCTTCAGGAGCACCCGGTGAATCAAGGGAATTGGCGGGAAGGCATACATTAGGTCCCCCAACCAATTGAGGAGGAAGGCATCACTGAGAGAACCTTTCTCCTGACCTCGGAGGGAGCAGAACTGGAGGCATTTGTGGTTCTGCACCGTGGCAAAGAGGTCTATCTGAGGGGTTCCCCATCTGAATGTCAGGAGGGAGAAAACCTCGTTGTGGAGGGACCACTCATGATTCACCAGGCATTTCCTGCTGAGTGAGTCCACTATGCCGTTGTCCACCCCAGGTAGGTGGGCGGCAGTCGGTGTGAAGTGATGGTCTATCGCTAGTTGCCAAAGCTTGGTTGCTTCCTCACATAGTGCTGAGGAGCGGACTCCCTCTTGACGGTTCGTGTAGAACACGGCCGTTGTGTTGTCCGAGAGGATCTGGACCACCCTGCCTTGGATCTGGTCTAGGAAGGTCATGCAGGCCAGTCTGATAGCCCTGAGCTCCTTCATGTTTATGTGGAGAAGACTGTCCTCGGGGTTCCAAACGCCTTGCATGGAGAGGCCTCCAGACAGGTGGGCACCCCAGCCCAAGTCAGATGCATCCATTATTAGGGTCACTGAGGGCTTGGACTCCCTGAATGGAATTCCCCCCCCATCATGAAGTCAGGGTCCCTCCATATTTGGAGGTACTTCAGGGTATATTGGGGGACTGAGAGTACCTTGTCCAGACGGACCCTTTCTGGTCAGAAGCCTGTGGCGAACCAGAGCTGGAACGGTCTCATCCACAGGCGAGCTGTTCAGATTACCGATGTGGCCACTGCCATGTGCCCCAAGAGCTCCATGCATCTGCGCGCTGTGGTCAGCCCGGGCACCTGGAACTCCATGATGATGGTGCAGATGGACCGAAATCTTGACAGGGGCAAGGACGTGGTGCCTTGCCGGGCATTTAAACGTGCCCCAATGAACTCTATGTCCTGAGTGGGGCAAAGCTTGGACTTCTCTGGGTTTATGCGGAAGCCCAGGAACGCGCACAGGTCCATTACCGTGACAACATGGTCTTGTACATGTCGACTTGACTTGCCCACTATGAGCCAGTTGGCTAGATAGGGGTAGATTCTTACACCCTTCCTCCATAGGAAAGCTGCGACCGGTGCAACACACTTTGTGAACACCCAGGGGGCTAGTGATAACCCAAAGTGGAGGGCGGTGAACTGGTAGAGGTGTCCTGCCGCTACAAACCTGAGAAAACGCCTGTGGTGGGGTCAAACGGCTATGTGGAAGTAAGCATCCTTTAGGTCAAAGGCTGCAAACCACACTCCAGGGGACAAGGAGGAAATAATCTGTGGTAGGGAGACCATGCAGAATTTTATTTTCTTTATGTTTTTGTTGAATGCTCTGAGGTCTAGAATGGGGCATAGGTCCCCATTGGGCTTGGGGACTAGGAAGTAGTGGGAATAGAACCCTTTGCTACGCTCTCTCTTGGGAAACTTTTCAATGGCTCCGAGAGAGAGTAACTTCTGGCATTCGACCTCAAGCTTGCTTTGCAGATCTGGGTTCTCTGGGATTATGGAAGGGGGTGGTTTTTTGTCCCAGGGGGTTGAGAGGAACTGGATGCGGTATCCCCTGGCCACTGTGTCGATGACCCACTGGTCTGTTGTGACACGGGTCCATCGTAGAGCAAAGTGGCAGAGGCGGTGGGGGGAGAACAGGGGTTGTGGAGCGCTGCTCTCGGGAGGACCGTCAAAAATGCTGCTTGTGGCCTGACAAACAGTCCGATCCCTGTCCACACCGTCCCAACTGAGAGGTGCCAAGCTGACCCCCTTTACCTGATTGGCCTTTATCTTTGTCCAGGTCCCCGAGGTGACTCTGGGGGAAACAGGAGGGATCTTGGGAACTGGGTCTGCAGTTGCAGCTGTTGTTTCAGTTGCTGTAACTGCTGTTGTAGCTGGTGCGACCTCGAGGCGCGCCTAACAGGTTGAGGAGTGTAGATCCCGAGGGACCTCAATGTAGTCCTCAAGTCCTTCATACCCTGCAGCTTTGCGTCTGTGGAAGGTGTAAAGAGGTCGGGGCCCTCAAAGGGGAGATCCTGGATAATCTGTTGCATCTGCTTGGAGAGGCCAGAGTTCTGGAGCCAGGCCAAGCAGTGCATCACCACTGCCAATGCGATTATACGTGGCACTGTATCCACCGTGTCCCAGCTTGCCACGAGCGCATCCCTGGACGCTCTCTCTCCTTTGTCCAGCATTTCCTCGAAGTCTCTCAGGCGACCCTCGGAGACAGCTGAGCAGAGATTTCATAGAGCTTCCCACAAGTTGAAGATGTAGCGCGTCATCAGGGCTGAGTGATTTGAGATGCGCAGCTGGAGGGCGGCAGAGGAGTAAACTTTCCTGCCCAACAGGTCAAGCTTCCTCACCTCTCTGTTCTTGGGCATGGTGCTAGGTTGACCTTGTCTCGGGTCGGGTGATGAAACAGGAAGGGGAATCCTTCCGGGGAGACAGAGTATTTCTTATCCACTACTTTGGACACTGGCGGGATTGAGGAAGGCATTTGCCAGCATTCCTGGATGATGCAGAACACTCTGGAGTGCAGGGGAATCACGACCTTAGCCGGCGGGGCTCTACGGCACGCGTCGAAGAGGGAATCATCTTCCACTTGGATCACTCCTAGCTTCAGCTTCAGATTCACCACCAGGTGGCAGAGGAGGTCCTGCTCAAAGCAGGGTTCTCCCTCGCGGTGGGCAGACATGTCAATTAGGCGCTTGTTGGGCGACGAGAATGATGGGGCCCTTGATCTGCTTTGACGGGTAGAATCAGGGACTGGCTCATCATCGGAGAAATCTGAGGACTCCGGTGCCAGTGAGCGGGCATAGCAGAAGGAGGTATCGTCTGCCGTCAAGTTCAGCCAGTCGAGGGTCCACTTGTTATGCGGAGACCTCGATGGCGGCATAGGCACCATGGGGGGAGCAGGAGCCTCTCCTGATGGGTGCCTTCCCCTTGAGCCCGGTGACACGGAGATTTTTCGGGGCCACTTTCTCAGGTGCTTCTCCTGAGGGGGAAGAAAAGGATCTTCCAAGGACAATCTGGATGACCTCCCCCCTGACAACCAGCAGTCCATTACCGAAAGTTCCTCGGAGGAGCGATGAGGCAGAGCCGCAGAACTTGGACCCGGTACCGGGTTTGATGGTGCCAGGTTGGAGAAGGGTGAAGAGGCCCGCGACGGTACTGGTATCAGTGCGGGTGTTGCCAGTGCTGAGTCCGAAGGTACCAGAAGTGGCGGCACCAGAAGTGGCAGTAGTGGTGACAGTGCCGAGTCCAGCAGTACCGGGCTTGACGGCAGTACCACACTTAGAGGTGGTGCCACATGGGGCGGTGCCGTGTCCAGCAGTGCCAAGGGAGGCTGTGCCACTGTGGCCCATTTCTTCTTGTTCCGCACCGGAGCTAGGTTTGAATGCCCTTGGCGAGGCAGTACCTGAGCCGAGGCCCTACTCGGGGCAGCTGGGGGCTACTGGGAGACTGGCGAGGTCAGTGCCAAGGAGGTACTATAGAGGGCTGAGATTTTGATCCCGGTACTGGAGATCGGCGGGAATCTTGAGCCCAGGCTGATTGAGGATCCGGTGGAGCACTGTTGGCTTGGCCGCTTTTGGGTGGAGCGGCTCCGGTCCCCAAAATTAGGAGGAGACGATGCTCCTTTCCAGCCGAGTCCTCCGCTTGAAGGATCGGCAAACGGGGCAGTCCGCCATAAGGTGGGACTCACCCAAGCAAGAGAGGCATTTCTCGTGTGGGTTGTCCATTGGGAAAGCCTTGCAGCATCCCAAGCATAGCTTGAAACCTGGCATTTCGAGTTTCGCGCCAAAAGACAGGCCTTCGCATTTCGCAAGATAACGCTGATCCGAATGGACGCTGATGGCAGAAAAAGGAACTGGGAGGGTCAGGGTCACGGTCACCTATATAGCCACAGTCGTGGCATGGAGGGGGCATTGGCTGTGCACCCTGACCTGACAGGCTAACCCTAAAGACTTTCCGAGCTACCATGCACTGCGGCACATAGACACCTGTAACTGAATGATGTGAGCAGCACTCAAAGGAGACTAAAGTATTCTCATATTTGTAGTTGCTGAGGATTTTAACCTGTTTGTTATGGATGGAAAAGGCCTATCTCAGACCATGTCTACACTGATGGTGGCAAAGTCACTGCTATCAGACCTACTTTTCCAGATTCACTGTGTGGTCAGCTAAGACATGCTCAGCCAATCCGGAAATAAATTTCATAAAACCACCCCTTCCTGTGGGGTAGTAGTGTGTCAACAGAAAAACATTTCCCATTAGCGCAGTGCAGTGAAGACACCAAGCTAAAGAGGAGTTAGGAAGTTGAGAAAAGTTACTTAAACTAGTCTGCGTAGCGTGCATAATTCTTGTCAATGACTAGCAGAGTTAAGGCTGTTTAAATGGGAGTTTGCTAACGAGTGTGATGAAGAGTGACACATGTTAATGGTGCTAGAGGAAGCTTACACTTTCTAGACTACGCTGCTGATTGGTTACTGTGGATTACTAGTTTATTTAATTTTTGTTAATTTTTGGGATGGTGCTATTGTACTCAACCAACCTTAACTGAAACAGTACATAGTGTTTTCGGTTTTGAATCTCCTTGATTTTCTTGGAAGTATTACACCACAGAATTGTGACTATAACAAAAATGAAGTCATTAAATTTAACTTTAAAATTTAGTTGTAATTTATGCTGATTTTGAAAACAGAATATTTAATCTTAATATTTTTTTCTAAAGAGCTGATAATTATTTTTCAACATCAGTGTTTACAACTGTGAAAGCACATAAACTTGAAAATATTTTCTGAATATAACGTGTTTAATCTAAAACGGTGGTTTTTCAGCCTGAGGTCCATGGACCCCTGGAGGTCTATGTGTGATATTTCCAAAGGGGTCTGCACCTCCATTTGAAATGTTTTTAGGGGCCCACAAATGAAAAGAAGTTGAAAACCACTGATCTATGATGTCCTAGGAACTATGAGATGTTTTCAGCAATTTCTTTGCATTAATTCTTGTGCAATATTTTTCATCATCTTGATTCATGAAGCACTTAAGAACATTCTTCAACGAGTCTCCCTATTCAGGAAAGCAGTTAGCAGATGCCTAACTTTAAGTACAGGGCCAGTTTAACACAGGGACTTTAGGAGCTGCAGCCCAGAGCCCTGGGCTAATGGGGGGGACCCACAAAAATGCAGCCCTGGCTGGCTGGCCCCTGCTCCCAGGGAGGCACTGCTTGGAGGGTGTGGTGTTTTGGACTATCTAGGATCATTGGGGTTGTCATAGTGATAAATGGGAGAGTCGTTTAGGTGCTAGGAAAACCTGTCTGTCTTCTCCTTCTCTCTCAGTTCTCTTTTATAAAGACTTCTGATACAGCTGTGAATATGTTGTCCTCCTTATTGGATTATAATTCCCCTTAAAACTCTACATCTGGCGACAGAGGATGGGATATGTGATGGAGTAGCTATCCTTAACAATCCTGGCAACTTTGGAAAACCAGAATACAATGTAAGAAGCAAAACTTTATTTTACTGCTTGCATGGGGGTTGGGTGGTAGCTGTGAAAGCTGATTTGTTTGCCTAAGGGCTAGCTGGCTATTCTGAAAGCTGATCTGCCTGCTGTTAAGGGAAGAGACAAACAATAACCACAAGAGGGCATCATGGCTTTACTTACTACCCCCTTTGAAGCATATGATTGTTCGGCAGATTCGTGGCAGACATATACAGCCCGATTTCAAAATTTCGTAATAGCAAACGACATAACTGATGAGAAGAAGGTACCAGTTTTTCTAACAGTCATTGGAGTTAAGACTTATAATTTGCTATGTGATTTGCTTTATCCGGAGAAGCCAGAGCAGAAACCTTACGGGGACCTAGTGGAAGTTCTGGGAGCACATTTTTCCCCAAAGCCACTAGTAATCGCAGAGAGGTATAGGTTCTACCAAAGGAACCAAGAGGAAGGTGAATCAGTTGTACAATTTGTAGCAGCTCTGCGGAAGCTGGCAGCACACTGTGACTTCAAGAACATGTTAGAGGAAATGCTGCGTGACAGGCTGGTGTGTGGCCTGCTACTATTGACTGAAGGTCAACTCACCTTGCAGAAGGCTGTGGAAATTGCAGTCTCCATGGAACGCGTCACCCAAGACATGCAACAGATCGGGGTCAGTGTCCGTAAAGTATCCCTACAATCTGCTCCCAGGGCACGGGGGAGACAAGAATGTTACCGGTGTGGGAAGCAGGACCACCTCGCATCAGAGTGCCGGTTTAAAGAACTACGGTGTCGACAATGTGGTAAGAGAGGGCACGTTGAACGTGCCTGCAAACAAAGGAAGGGTGAGCCGAACAGAAGTGGCAGACCTGACAAAAATGGGCCGTTGTGTTGGCGGACTAAGAGGGAAATTCTGCATGCAGTAGAGCAGAATACTGGTGATCATAGTGATACCCAATTGGAAGATGAAGATTCCATCCATGTTTTGTCTATAACAGCTGGCCCACGTAAATTCTGGGTAACACCTGTGTTAGAAGGCAAACCTACACGCATGGAACTGGACACTGGCGCAGCAGTTTCATTAGTTTCTAATCTTGTGTATGAGAAGGACTTTAGACATCTGCCACTTAAGCCGACAGTAGTCGTTTTGAACACATATACTGGAGAGACTGTTCCCCTGTTGGGTACTATTGATGTGAAAGTAGAACTCAATGGACAGACCACAAAGCTACCACTGTTTGTGGTAAAGGGGAATTACCCAGCCCTAATGGGAAGATCTTGGATCAGGAAAATCCAACTCGATTGGTCACAAGTGCATCAATTGACTAAAGAAGAAATGAATCTAGCAGCAATACTAACAAAACATGCTGCTGTTTTTGGTGAAGACTTAGGCAGTATGAAGGGAATCACTGTGAACTTAAATCTAAAGCCTGATTGCCGACTAAAATGTTTGAAGGCCAGGATGGTGCCATTTGCCATCAGACCCAAGGTGGAAGAAAACTTGGAGCGGTTAGTCAAAGAGGGAGTCTTGGTGCCAGTTACTCACAGTCAGTGGGCGACACCCATTGTCCCAATAGTGAAGAAGGATGGCTCCATTCGGATTTGTGGAGATTTCAAGGTCACTGTCAACCCAGTGTTATGTGCAGAACAATATCCTCTTCCCCGCATTGAGGACATCTTTGCAGGTCTGGCTGGAGGACAAAAATTTAGCAAGATTGATTTGAGTCAAGCGTACTTACAGATGCATGTTGAAGAAGAATCTCAAGAATTGTTGACAATTGTAACACATAAGGGGTTGTACAGATACTGTCGTTTACCTTTCGGCATTACTTCAGCCCCAGCTTTGTTCCAAAGGGCAATGGACCAGATTTTGAGTGGTTTATCCGGAGTACAGTGCTATCTGGATGACATCCTGGTCACGGGCAAAAATGAGGAGGAACACCTCACGAACTTGGAAGCTACTCTGCAAAGACTGGAAGAGTATGGTCTGCGTGTTCACCGAGACAAATGTAAGTTTTTCCAGCCCTCAGTTGAATATTTAGGACATATAATTGATGCTGATGGTCTCCATAAGTCTCCAGCCAAGGTTAAGGCTATTGTGGATGCTCCGCTACCTCAGAACGTAAGCCAACTTCGCTCTTTTTTAGGCTTATTAAACTATTATGGCAAGTTTATTCCACAATTAGCGACACTCCTGAAACCCCTACATGAGCTTCTGGGGCCGAAAAAGGCCTGGAACTGGACCAAAGCCTGTGATATTGCGTTTAATGAAGCTAAACGCTCACTGGTAAACTCTAAGGTTCTGACACATTTTGACCCATCCTTGCCCCTTCAGTTGGCTTGTGATGCCTCCCCTTATGGAGTTGGAGCTGTATTGTCACATATTATGCCTTCTGGTGAAGAGAGGCCTATTGCTTTTGCTTCACGCTCCTTGACCAAGGCCGAAACTAACTATGCCCAAATCGAACGCGAAGCACTGGGCATTGTTTTTGGCGTTCGGAAATTTCACCAGTACCTGTGGGGAAAGAAGTTCACACTTCTCACTGACCATCGACCCCTGACATCAATTTTGGGACCACACACAGGCATCCCACATTTGGCTGCTAGTCGGATGCAACGATGGGCATTGATACTTTCTGGATACACATATGAAATCAAGTACAGGCAATCCTCTTTGCATTGCAATACTGATGGCCTTTCAAGGCTACCCTTACCGGCACACCCGCAGGATCAGGGCCAGGAAGGAATCTTTTACTTTGAACAGGTGGAAAACACACCTGTCACGGCTACTCAAGTGAAGAAAGCAACACGGGTTGACCCAGTACTCTCACGAGTTATGGATTTCGTGATGCATGGAACATTCTTACCTGACTCTCAGGTCTCTCCTGACCTCCGCCCCTATGTGTCTAGGAGGACAGAGTTATCAACCCAATCCGGGTGTTTGTTGTGGGGTATGCGTGTTATTATCCCACCTTCATTAAGACCACGTTTGTTGGAACAGCTCCATTCAAGTCACTGCGGCATAGTGCGCATGAAAGAAATTGCACGGAGCTATTTCTGGTGGCCGGGCTTAGACAGGGCCATTGAAGAAACGGCTAGAGCTTGTACCTCGTGCCAGAGCGTCCGGAACACACCGCAGTTGGCACCTCTTCACCCATGGGATTGGCCCGAAAGGCCATGGCAACGTATCCATGTTGATTTTACTGGCCCGTTTGAAGGATGTATGTTTCTGATTGCTGTGGATGCCCATTCCAAATGGCCAGAAGTCTCTGTAATGCGGTCCACTACTACAGAAGCCACTATTCAGACCCTGCGTGGCTTTTTTAGTCGTTACGGTCTTCCAGAACAGCTGGTGAGCGACAATGGACCACAATTCGTTTCTCAGGATTTTGAAACTTTTATGAAGGCCAATGGAATACATCATATCAGGTCAGCACCGTATCATCCTTCCACCAATGGACTTGCTGAAAGATTTGTACAGACTATGAAGCAAGCTCTAAAATCCGCAAAGGGACGTTCTCCTCTTCATAAGCGTCTGGACAACTTCTTGTTGTCCTACAGAAATACTCCACAGGCTACAACTAAGGCATCTCCAGCTTTTCTTATGATGGGACGGCAGTTGCGCTCTTGCTTTGATTTGTTGAAACCACGAGACACACGGCAAGTGGTTCAACGCCAACAGCAGGACCAGGTCAGCAGACGTTCACCAAGAACAAAGGGCCGGACCTTCAGTATTGGACAGCCAGTTCTTGCTCGAAACTACGCTTCAGGAGCTAAATGGGTCCCAGCAACGGTCATTGCCCAGACAGGACCTGTTTCCTACTCTGTCCAGACAGCGAGTGGCCTAGTTTGGCGACGGCATGTAGATCAGCTGCTTCTCTATCATATCCACCCAGAAGATGCATCTCCAGCAGACATATCTGACTTCACCCTTTCTGATGATACAACATCAGAGCATGAAACGACTGTTTCTGTCTCTCCTGCTCCAGCCACCCCTTCAACGCCTTCAGCCTCCCTGAACCAACCGGACACAACATCCTCTCTGGTTCCGGCGACTTCCTCAGTACCTGTGATCCCACCACCACCAATACCACCTTGTGGGGTGGGCATACCAGAAGTTCGCCGTAATCCACCTCGTGACAGAAGGCCTCCTAATCGGCTGGATCTTTAGCTAGTGGTGACCCCCTCATCACGGGGCAGAATAATTCCCCGGGGGTTCGCCGGAGGTGGGGCAGTCTACCCTCATCTCCTAGTTTAGTTCTTATTCTTTCTGGGGAGGGAGGGTTTTATTCGGTGGGGGGGGGGGTGTTCATTAGAGGGGGAGGAATATGTGGTGTTTTGGACTATCTAGGATCATTGGGGTTGTCATAGTGATAAATGGGAGAGTCGTTTAGGTGCTAGGAAAACCTGTCTGTCTTCTCCTTCTCTCTCAGTTCTCTTTTATAAAGACTTCTGATACAGCTGTGAATATGTTGTCCTCCTTATTGGATTATAATTCCCCTTAAAACTCTACAGAGGGAACATAGGAAGGAATTTCCTCGCCCACTCGCTCCAGGTAGTGTTGCCTCCTGGTCACACCACCCAGCTGCCACAGCGGTTTTAGCTCCAGGCTGCTCCCACTTGAGCTGGCTGTGATTCCTCCCCTGCCCAGAGAAGCTGCCACTAGGTGCCTTTCTTTGCAGGGCAGCGGAAGCAACCTGCTCGCTGAGCTGAGGGTGGCACCATGACCCCTGGGAGCCAGAACTGCAAGGAGGCTAGAGAGGGGTTGGGGGACTAGGCCAGAGGGGGAGAACAGGGATGTGAGGGATTAAAGGAGGTGATGAAGGGGGAAGGATTGGAGCTGGGCAGGGGGCAGTGGAAGGCTGGATGGGGGGATGAAGTGATGCAGGAGAATTAGGGGGACAGTGGCATTATGGAGCTGGGAAAAGGAGGCTGGAAAAGAGGGGGATGGGAGTGAGGAGGACACTGTGGCTGTGTCTACATTGGAGAGAACTTTTGAAAAAACTTTTCTTGAAAAAATTATATTGAAATATATTCAAAATAATTATCTCCAAATAACTTTTTTCAAAAATGCTATTTCAAGACAACAGTCTGGGTCCCGCTCTTTGTCCTGAAATATCACGCCTTTTTTTTTTTTCAAAAGTAGAAGTCTGTACTGGACTTTCTTTTTCAAAAAAGGAAAGGCAATAGAAAAGAGAGGCAGGTTTTCTTCAAAAAAAGCCTTTGTTGTGTCCGATGATGGCTTTTCTCAAAAAAGCTATCTCAAAAAAGGCTTTTTATTTTGAAAAAGCTGTCAGGTTTAGCTTTTCCAAAAAAGCACGTCGGTATCTCGAACTACTGGTGTGCTTTTTTGGCAACGCTAACCTTTGTTACATTTAGAAAAAAAGCCTTATTAGAAAAAGCCTTTTTCGAAAAAAAGTCATCGCTGGATATGGCAAAGACTTTGTTCGAAAAAGCCTGCCTATCTTTTCCATTGCCTTTCCTTTTTTCAAAAAAGGAAGTCTGGTGTAGACTTTCACTTTCAGAAAAAAAAAAAGCCGTGGTGTTTTGGGACAAGGAGTGGCCCCCAGACCGTTCTCCCAAAATAGCATTTTTGAAAAAGGTTATTTTGAGATAATTATTTCACATCTATTTTGAAATAATTTTTTTGAAAAAAGTTTGTTTGAAAATGCTCTCCAGTGTAGACATAGTCTCTGAGGGAAGAGAGGATGTGGGGAGGGGAGACTAGAGAGAAAATATGAGAGCAGATGATCTACTGCCCAGCTTGCAGGTAGCCAGGGTATTGTCCGACCCTGACCTGGGCATAATAAGGGAGCCATGGAGATCCTGTCTCGGCCACCTTCACAGTCAGGGAAGAGTGGGACACAGACTTACAGCTTCTCTCTGACCCCATGGGATACTGCTGGTGCCATTGACGGGGGGAATGGGGGAGAGCAGGACATGGGCCTGCAGACTCCCCTCCCATCATGTGCTGCCACTGATGGGGGAGGCACTCATGTAAGTGTAGTTCCTGTTACCAGAGATCCCTGTCCCGCCCCCAGACTGGCCAGAGGCCTCACAAAATCTTACAGCTCCAGCCCCATGAGGGCGTTAATCAGGCCCTGTTTAAATATGTGCTTAAATGTGTCCCTGAAGTGAGGCCATAATGTTTAACACAGATGTTTGACTTCCATTTTTCTTTTCATTTGAACAGTTAAGAAAACTCTTGTTGAAAGAATTGTTACTGTGTAAGACCCCACTCCAACCAGGCCTGCTTTTCTGGATGGTTGCTTCAACAGCCATTGTCTTCTTCGCCTTACTGGTTTGCAGTTTGGTTTTGGCCTGAATTTTGGGTGTGCTCTCAGCCTGTGCTCCAGCATAACAAGATTTTGGTCTTGGGATTCCCCTAGGGGCTTTAAAAGCATGACATGCCCTGGGAGCAGAGTAACCCTAAATTCTACAGGACAATGGAGTCAGGCAGGACACTGAAACATGGGGATTCAGGGGGGCAAGGAACCTTACAGGGATCTGTAAATCCCCATGAGTCCTGATCCATTGCTTCCCGTAGTCCCCAGCCTTTCCTGCCGCAGATGCTCCAACCCTCACCCTTGCTTCCCCCTCCCAGCTCTGCGTCCCCAGGAACATTCCTAGATTTCATGTCACACATCTGCCAAAAAGAGGCTCTGTGCAAAACCAGTAAATTATGTGTTTGCCTAAATCCTCATCTCTTTACAGGTATTTAAATAATTTGTCTACAATAAAAACAAGGGGAGGAAATGAAGAGATGGGGGCACACAGACCCTGGCACTTCCTTCTCTCCTTCAGCATCAGCATTCATTCTCCTTTTCCCCCTCTCCCAAAGTCTTTCACTTGTTCCCTGCAAAAGCAAGTGGATTTAAAACAGCAGCATTCTCAGCTGCTAAATAACCGTCCTTGACTTTAAGATGTCCCCACTCCAAACCCACCCACCCCATTTTTCAAACACACATTTCTTCCTTTTGCAAACACTCCTTGCCGCAAAAATGAAATGACGTGTCACTTCTCCTTCCACCAGGGCCGGATTTTGGTGTTCGTAGGCCCTACGCACTTTCACTCTGAAATGTGCAAAAAGTGGGGTAAACACCAATTGAATTACATCAATCGACATGATGCACTTTAAAATATTCTAATGGGAAACCACGTGATTTTCCTTATTTTTCCTGCTTTTTTAATTTTTTCCCTCCTTCATAGGCCCTAAAAATTTCATAGGCCCAAGGCACTGTGCTTACAGCGCCTTATGGGAAATCCGGCACTGCCTTCCACAAACCCAAGCCATTCCTTAATGAAGCTAAACTCTTCCACAGAACAGGTTCCTTTACCAAAAGCTCTCCCAAAAGCACATCAACTGCATTTAACCTCCCCCCAACCATTTTCTTCTAACCCTTGAGCCCACCAACTTCACAAGCCCAGGGCAGTACAATACAGAAAAGATTTTCTACCCTTCCTCCAGGCCTGGGAGAGGCCAGCACAAGGAACCAGTAGGGCTCACTGTGGCCCTGAGAAGCTCTCGGTACATCAGCTGGGAGTCAGGGAGAAAGGTGTGTTCTGTCTCCTCATGCCAAGAGACCAGGCTGACCCTTGGGAAATGCAGCAGCTCTAACTGACTGTCTTTGTCGAAGAGGCAGGAAATGACAAAGGGGAACCAATCAGAGATTTCCCCACAAATCTGTACATGTCTGAAAATTTGTACTCTACCGGGAAACCTTGTAGCACTGGTAGGTGTGACATTAAACAGAACCATACCCCAGCATGGATGGTGCAGATAGGCAAATATACACCTGTATATAGGGAATTCCCTGTTGTTCCAGTCATACATGGGCATGGCAGCTGGTAAACAAACATAGAGAATATGAATCAAGTATCAGACTCCAGGGACTGAAGTTGCTCAGGAGGCTGCTACAGGGATCACTGGCCATGTGTATTTGTAGAAGTAAATATCAAGGAGTAACAGTAATTATTAGGGTGGTTTGAGGATGTGAAATATGGAGTTAGGGGATGAAGTTAAGCAAAGGACCACGTAGGATAAATGTCAAGGTGATGGCCTGATTCATTGGTCATGGAATCATCTCCAAAAGGATGCAATTGAGTTCCTATCTCTTGGATCAGCTATGAAAACACGACTGGATTGTAGATCTAGAAACTACACTGCAGAGAAGAAACCTGCTCTGGTCAGCCAGAACATCGGCCATTAGCTGACACAAACAGTCACCAAAGAAGTTAAGACCAAAGCCATCAACCCCATGGGATGTGTTTGGCCTGCCCAATACCATGGATAGTCAAGAGCGCCTAAGAATTCTTTTGGTAAAAGATCATGGCTTGGCATGGGATGTATTTTTGTTTAATGCAGAGGTGCCAATTTTGAAATATTTATGGCACAGGAAGTGGTTTATATGCTGCCTCCTTAACGTCTCCTCAGTTTGCAGATGTAAGCGAAGCTAAATAATCCACTTCATTTGGAATCCAGGTTGACAAAATATTACATTTTAGGGGAAGGAAAGTTATTTGGGAGAGATCCAAAGACTTTGACTAAGGCCCAAAGAGGTATTTAGATCTGTTGCTTCTCACAGTATTCTCCTCAGGACTTGAAATTAGGAGGGGTGTAGGGGGAAGTGTAGAGGGTTTTTGGGAGTACTCACTAAATTGGTATAACATTGTTACTAGCTAACAATTGGGGGGGTATTGGGAAATTCGGGGGGGTATAAGGGGGGTGTAGGGGGTGTAGGGAAAGCCCTGGCTTCTCAACAGCTAGGTTTCCACATTAAGGCCTTAAAGAGAAAAGTTTTGCAGCTACCCCCTTCAGTGATTCCACAGTAGTAAAGTCAGTCTAGCATTAAACAGAAAAGTCTGCACTGTCAAGCTAAATAATGGGGTACTCCTTTGGACTTTTTCGATAGTCATAGAATCCCAAGTGCGTCCTTGCAGCCTGTAAAGTGAACTGCTGTAGCCCCAGACAATTTGGTGTTCCCTAGAGTAAACACAGCTGTACGACACTCTTTTTGGGTCTTAGCAGCAAAAGCGGCCACCTTCCCTGGAGTCCAGGATTCACAGGTGCTAGGGCCACAGAGACTCAGAGCACACATTGGGTGTTAGGCATCAACTGGTAGGTCAACAAGAGCACCTGGAAGGACAAATGCCATCACAGCGTTTGAGGCCATGATGGATCACCAGGTTAGCTAGGTCTCACCTCCTGTATAGCACAAATTCTCAGAACAACACCACAACCGCAAACTAAATAGCCTCCACCCACACAGTGAGAAGGAGATGCACTGGAAAAACATCTCCAGGAACAAATATACAAGTGAGACTGCCACAGAGCATCTTCTCTGAGCTCAGGGCACAGAACAGAGAGCAGCAACACAACTGCAGTGCAGCATGAGCACTGGCTAATCCCACATCTTCAGTTCAACAAAGGCCATGTCTAATCTTGCAGCTCCAGCTCAACACAGGCCATGGCTAATCCCACAGCTAAAGTGTGACGTGGTATTTAATCCTATACCTCCACAATGACATAGCTCCCATAATCCCACAGACACCTCCAGCATGAGATTGGCTCAGCTAGTCCTGTACCTCAAGACTGTCGTGGGCCCTGGCTAATCCCATGTATCCAGAGTAATTTGGGCCCTGGCTAATCCATCACTTTCATAGTAACATTCGCCTGGGATTAGGTGTCTGGGTGGAGGGGTATCATTGAGATTAGGAGGATGGGAAGACTGGGATTAGGTAGACAGGGAGATGAGTAGGATTTAGTTTACGAGGCTAGGGAGGGAGGGAGGATTGAGATTAGGTGGAGGCAAAGTATTGGGATTAGAAGGGTAGATGAAGGGGAGGAATGGAGTTAGCAGACCAGGTTCAGCAGAGAAGAGGTCTCGGGACAGAGAAAGTTGGATAGAGCAGTTTGCTCCAAAGACAGCAAGGTCATTTCCCAAACTCACAGGACCGTGTGTTACTGAATCATGTACCATCCTGGCCAATTTTTGTCAGGCTGAGCAAAGAGTTTTTAGTGATGGTAGGGGGGACGCACCTTATGCCACTGGGTATGCTTAGAGGTGATGTCTCAAGCACTTAAGCATTTTATAGTCCATGGCTCTCCAAATCTGTCTCCAAAACATTTGGCCCAAAAACTGCTGTAGTCTTTTTCTAACAAACACAGTAACAACTTTCTTTCCCAGCAAGAAAAGAATTTTCCCTCCTATTTTCACCATAACTTGAAAACATCTGTAGGGGTTTCATTTAAATGTTCAGGGTGAAAAAAAGTTAGCCTTGGAGAATGGCCACGCATGGAAATTTTCAGCCCCAAATGTGAATTTTAGAAAGTTGTGAATGTGTAAAAACAGGGGGTTTGGAGCGAAACTGTTCTGCAATGTTATCTTACAGAGTTAGTGAACAGCTAGAACTGGATTTTGAGACACCATCAGTTTAAAAGATGTCTATGTCTATGTCTCTACATGTGTGACAGACTGGAAGGTTAGAAGATGAGAGGGGAAAAGGGAAGAGGTGTGGTGTTGCTGCAGAACACCATGTTGAACAGAGTTAAGCCTGTCCAAAAACTGGGCTCACCAGTGTTTTGTAAATAAAAAATGGTGAAATTCCTCAAATAAATTATTTGTTCACCTCTAGTACTAGGAACTAATGGTGCACAGAAGTGTCATTGGCAAAGAGTGTGTGCTCTGTATGGTGCAATAGGAAGTAGCTCACCTCTAAAACATTTGCAGATGTTTATATCCATTACAAGCAAAACTTTAAAAGTTCAGATTAGTCAACAACTAAATTAAGAATCTTGTCTCCCTCTGACAGTTCAGTCCCTAGCTCTGATCATCACTGGACTATAAATCAACTTCCAGCAGCTGAAGACAGCTATTTACTGTAAATCAAAGCTGTCCACAGCTGTTGAGAATTGATTCATTCCTTGTTGATAGCTGGAGTGGCAACTGCTGACTAAAGTGCTGGAGAGAGTAAATTATTGTTTTTTAATGTTTGGCATATTTCAATCATTTATTTTTGACTCATTTAACATCTGTATATATTCAGAAGCAGCCTTAACTAGATCTTTTCTTTGAGAGCATTGAAATCCTCAATAATATCACCAGACTATCCCATCAGAGGAGTCTACAAATCAACAGTAGGCAGAGTAGGGAGCTGGTAATGACACTTGATTCATAGATTTAAGGATGCTAAAGCCAGGAGGGACCATTATGACCATCCGATCTGACCTCTTGCTGAACACAGACCAGAGAACTTCAACTAATAATGTCTGCATCAAACCTATAACTTCTGATTGAACTAGAGCATCTCTCTTCAGAGAGACAGCCAATCTTGATATAAAAGTACTGGAGAAATCACCCCATCCCTGCATCAATTGTTCTAATGGTTAATTACTCTCCTTGATAATAATTTTCATTTTATTTCAAGTTTAAGAGCTGATCTACACTGAAAACTTACATCAGAATAGTTATGTCTCAGAGGGCTATGAAAAATCCACACCACTAAGAGATACTAACATAACCCCTGGAGAAATTTGTCCATCTACCCAGCTACCACCTCTGAGGGAGGTAGCTTTCTACAATGATGGGACAACCACTTTGCTGCTGTAATGAGTATCTACTCTGAAGTACTACAGCTGTGAGGCTGTAGAGGTTTAAATGTAGACATACTTGATATTTATCGAGTTCTAGTTTCCAGCACTGAATCTTGTTCTGACTCAGAATAGTAGTTTAAACTGCCCTCTACTATCAGACATTCTTCTTCCTGGGGAAGTACATATGCAAGTGATCAAGTCACTTCTTTACCTTTTCTCCCATAAGCTAAATAAATCTTGAATCTCCCACTGAAAGGCTATGTCTACACTGGAGGCTTAAGTTGACATAAGCAAGTCCTTGGCCACATTTGGAGTTCATTAAGTTGATTTAAGCACTTGCTTAAGTCAACTTAATAACTCTCACCCTTAAAGGCGATTTTAATGGTTAAGGCAACTTTATGAACTCAACTTAACAAAATGTGGCTACTAAAGTCAACTTAATACAGTTGACTTAAGGCAGGAGAGTCATTTAAGTTGACTTTATAAAGTTAACTTAAACAAATGGGGACTGTTTAAACCAGGGGAGGCCAAACTTATGAAACTCAAGCGCCACACAAGTTGATTATTAAACCTTCAAGAGCCGCATATAGCCATATACTTTTACTTACTAAATTGATTTGCTGACGTTCTTCCGCGAGCCACACTTTTTCATTCAAGGTCCACATGTGGCTCCCGAGCCGCAGTTTGGCCATGTCTGGTCTAAACAAATGAGGACTCTCTCTTTAAGTCAACCTTTATTAAGTCGACCTAACTGAGCCCTCTAGTGTAGACATAGCCAAAGACAGGTTTCCAGACCTTGAATCTAGAGCTGGTCAAAAACAAATTTGCGGAAGGTGGGGTTGGTTGGTTGGTAAAAAAAAACTGGATTTAATTGAAAAAAAAAAACTTCTCAAGAAAAAGTTCATTTTTCAAAAAAAGAGTAATTTCAGAAAATCCCTCATATCTTTTGATATTTTTGAAAATTCTCAGTTCAGAATGGTGCCCATTTTCTCTTGGGGTTTTATTTCCCACACACACATTCAACTTTTTCAACTAGGAGCAGGAAGAGAAAGGCAGTTTAAAAAAAACAACGAAGAAGAAGAAGAAAACTTCCTCTTTTTACCTCTCTCTTTGTATATGAGAAAGAGGCGCAAGGAATATTTTGACTATTTCTCCAGGGGAAAAAAAAAGAAAAAAGAAAAGTGAAAGAAATTATTTTTTTCTCTCCATTTTCTGTTACTTAAAAAAAAATCCCCCTTTTTCCCAGTGGAAAACTTCAGGAAAAGTAAGAAAGTGGATTTTTTTCCCCCTCATAAGGCTTTCTGAAAAGGATGTTCTGGAGTCGGAAACAGAGCACTGGGGACATGGTCACAGTATAAAGAGCACTAGAGGTTATGGACCATGCTATAGGCATAAATTAGTTCAGTGGTTCCCCATCTTTTCTCTGCTGTGGCACATCCTGAGACCTTCAAATTTTTCGAAGCACACCCCATTAAAAAATCTATGAATATTCAAATTAACTTAAATTAATTATGAATATTCATGAACCATGGCACAGTGTTTCGGAAATGCTGCCACGTGGAGCAGTAGGGGTAGCAGAGGAGGGGTGGCAAAACATGGGAGGTCAGGAGCCGTGTGCAGTGGCAGGAGTGAGTGTGGGGAGCACCACAGGGCAAGGGTGGCAAAAGAGGACAAGGGGAGCCATGTGGGGAACAGCACAAGGGTGGCAAGAAAGGAGAAAGGAAGGGAGAACACAAGTGGCTTGGAGGGGGCAGGGGGGAGCGGGAAGGTAGGGCAGGGGAGCATGGCGCAGCACCCACTTCCCCCTTCTCCACAGTGGCTCCCTGCCACCCAGGGCAAATCCTCACCCCACTGCTGCTTCCTCCCACCCCAGTGGGTCCCATCCTCTCCTCCCCCAGCCCCCTTCTGCCTGTGATGGACCCTCCAGCCCCCCGCTACACCCCCCCCGAGCCGCCCCATCCCCCAGCTATGCACACCCCCAATCAATCAGCCACACACCCTCTCCTAGACATCCACGCCCACCCACCTCTGCTACACACACATACACACCTGCCTCACACAACCCCCAGCAGCGCCCCCCCCAGCCCGTACCTGAGCTGTTTGCAGGCTGGCTGACACAAGCTGCTCCGCCCTGCAGGGGGAGATTCACACACACCCGGCCTCCCCCAGCTCTCTGCTGGCTGGGCTTAAGGTCGAGCCAGATTTAAGGTGGACCCACCTGAACAGTGTGTTTGGGCTGCTCCTGCTATTTTTAGGGAGACCCCAGGAACTCCCTGTTCTAGTGCCTTGCTGTATTTTTAGGGGTCCAGAACACTGCCTGCCTAAAAATAGGGGGCCCAGAACTGTGTTGCGGTGCCTTCCCCCTACTTTAACCTCTGCCTTTTCCCAGCCCTGCACAGGCCAAGTGGCTGGGCTGAGCAGGGAGGGAACTTTAATTCCAGCTCTCGGGCATGCTCGCGGCACACTTTGGGTGTTCCCGTGGCACACCAGTGTGCCCCAGCACACTGGTTGGGAACCACTGAATTAGTCAGGCTCTGTCCCCCCAAGGGTGTGTGAATTACATAAGGAGCCTCTCCAGCCCTGAGGCCAGCCCAGGAACAGAGGGTTCAAATATGAATTAATTAAGCTGACTTTGCCTGTGAGGTCTCTATTGTACCTCTTCAGGAATGCAACACAAAACCTCACTCTTCATTCCTAGCGCTATGACTTCTTATTTGGCTATACTGAACAGCCCTCTGTTTCAGTCACGTGTCCTCATCTTACTCCTCCCATGCCAGTGGGGAGAAAAAAAGAGGTGGGGAGACTAAAAAAGCAGGTGAACGAGAGCTTTTGCTCATCAATAGGAATGGAATTTTTTTAAATTTGAAAACTTCATTTATGTATTTATTTGTTTGTTTATTGAAAGATACAAATAGGTACCTAAGCAAACTAGGAATTTTACTCCCATTGAACTCATTTTACTCTCATTGAACTCAAGCTACTATCATTTTGGAATCATATTGCAAATGCTCACAGTACCAATGGGACAATTTTAAGCACCACTGGGAGCAGAGCTTGATAGTATTGCTCATGTATGTGACATATGCAACTCCTCAGTGCATTGTCTTACTACAGACTGGCCAGGACCCATAACTAAATGGTTCTGGAAAACATCTCCACTGATTTCAAAATGCAATTTTTCAGGTCACTTGCATGTACTTCATTTCAGTTTTCCTGATGTAAAATCTAAACATTTTGACATTTAAAATTTCCATCTAAAATTTTATTTTAGTACAAACTACATGTTCCATTGAAAAATCGTTTTGGTGAAAAATTTCTGACCAACTCTGCATACTACCCTAAATAGGATGGGTAAAAATTGATGATGTTTTTAAGAATCTAATTCCAAGGTGGTCAGACAGGAAGAGAATAATCAAATTGGAAAAAAAGGCAAAAAGAGCTTATAGATACTTTCATAACAAACATGAATTGGTCGCAGAACTGCCAGGTGGAGAACCCTGGTGACCGATCATGTCAAATCAGTAGTCTCCCCAGGACCTGAAATTGGGGTGGGGGGTAGAGGTGTGGGGGGGTGCTATGGTGCTCACTAAAGTGGTATAACACTGTTACTAGCTGAGAACTGGGGGGTGTTGGGAAATTTGGGGGGTGGAGGGGTGTTAGGGAAATCCCTGTGTCAGATTAAACAAGAAAAAGAACTTGTCATCTAGATCAGCTGTGATTGAGACTGAACGTGAAAGGCTTAACACAGGGTCGGCAAACCAAAAGTTAAGAGCCATTTTTAAAAATTCCTTCAATAACCAATTGTTTTGAGAGTTGTAATGGGTGTAGCCTCCTAGTAAAGAAACTGAATAACAAAACAGAGATGCATATTGATTTTTAATAACAAAAAATGTTTACTAATGCCAAACAATTTGCATATACATTTTAGCAATGTATGATGTGTTTTAATGACTGTTCATTTTTTAATTCATACAGCTTTTAGATCTTTACTGAAAACTAATTGGCTGATGACACATTGGAGAATAAAGGCTTTGTTGAGGTAAATCATTAATTAGAAGTTATTTAGTTAACATTTAACAATAAAAGTGAGCTCTAATGCTTGGTAGGAAACGGGGCAGAAGAGAAGAAGAACAACTGCCTTCACTACTGGAAAAAATACCAAATGTCATGCTCCTACACACAAACTATTCATTTCACATCTCTGGTGTTTCTGTCTAGGATAGCAGCTCTGTAGTCAGTCTATATTTGGCACAAATGCATGACATGTAACCTACTGTGTATAAGGTGTACATGGCACAAACCTTATAGTAATTTCATTCAGAGTACATCAGGGGTGATTCTGGAGGGGACCAGGATGTGGGGCATGTGCCTCCCCCCCAACAAGTGGTCCCCATCTGTCAGCGTATGGGCCTGATCTGGCTTCAGGCCTCCTAAAAGGGGCTCAAAGCTGGGGACAGTCCATGCTACTTGTGAAAAGTGGCAGGGATGGTCCTCACTTGGTGGAGACCATCTCTGTTGCTTTTAGGAAGCGGTAGCAACGACCTCCTGCTTCGAGCCTCCTGCATGGGGCTCAAAGCCAGGGACTGTCAGTGCTGCTTTTTACTAGTGGCAGGGGCGTCTCGGAGTGGTGGAGACGGTCCCTGCTGCTTGTAAAAAGTGGCACAGATCTCCCCAGCTTCGAGCCTCTTGGAGGAGGCTTGAAGCAGAACACAGTCCCTGCCACTTCTTAAGAGGCAGCAGGAGCCATCCACGCTTTCCGGAAGCGGCTTGGAGCTGGATCAGGCCACTTCTGGCTAGCAGGGGCTGGATATGCAGGGGCCGGGGCCAGAAATGCAGGACCCATGCCTTGCCAGCCCCAACATAGCAACTCCCCTGGACTACGTTTCCTTAGTTTGCTTATGAGAATGTCATGTGTGACTTTGTCAAAAGCCTTACTAAAATCAGGATATATCATATCTACTGCTTCACTCATCTGGTAGGCCAGGAACCCTGTTAGAAAGGAAATTAAATTGTACCTTATAATCCTAACATCCTCTGGTGCTTACAAACTGATTGTTCAATCATTTGTTCCAGTATCTTTCCAGACACCAAAGCGAGGATGACTGGTCTATAATCCCCATGGTCTTCTTTGTTTCCCCTCTTAAAAACAGGTGCTATGTTTGCCCTTCTCCCATCCTCTGGCACCTCGCCAATCCTCCATGAATTCTCAGACATAATTGCTAAAGGTTCTAAGACTGTTTAGCTAGCTCCTGAAGTATCCAAGGCTGAATTTCATCAGCCATTGCTGGCTTGAATACATCTAATTTATCTTAAAAAAGTCATTCTCTGTTCCTGCCCTTTTTTGACATTCCTTCCTTCCTTCTTGTTAGTATTCAGTATATTGAATATCTGGTCACTATCAACCTTTTTGGTGAAGATTGAAGCAAAAGGAGTACTAAACACCTCCACCTTCTCGGATGTCATCACTTATCAGCTCTCCTGCCACACTAAATAGAGGCCACACTAAATAGAGGACCTGTGCATTCCTTTGTATTTCTCTTGCTTCTAATGTTTTCAAAGAAACCTCTTACTGCCTTTCATGTCCATTGACGTGAACTCAAGGTATAACTTATTTTGTGTCTTACCCTTTCTGATATTCTCTCTACATGCTTGTGCTGTTCCTTTGTACTCAGTTAGCTATTTATCCATAATTCCACTTTTTATAGGATTTCTTTTATATTTTAAGCTAATTAAGGAGCTCTTGATGGAGCCACATTCTTCCTATCTCTCCTTCTTACCGGGGCAACTTACAGTGGTGCTTGCAATATTTCTTAGCTCTCCCGAAATCCTTTTTCTCTTAGATTTTCTTCCCATGGGAGCTTACCAACCAGTTCTCTGAATTTCATAAGGTCTGCTTTTCTGAAGTCACCTTCTTTATTCTGCTGATCTCACTATTTCTTTCCTGCCTTACACATCTAAATCATGAAATCTATCATTTCATAGCTGCTTTCACACAAATCGTCTTTCACTTTCAGATTCATAACCAATTCCTCCCCGTTGGACAAAATCAAGTAAAAAATGGTTCTCTGCCTCATTTCTTTCTCCACTTTCCAGAACCAAAAACTATTCCCAATACATTCCAAGTAGTTTCTGGAAATTTTGGGTTTTTCCATATCACTTTTCTAACAGATGTTTGGTAGTTCAAGTCACCTATTACTGTCTAGTTTTGTTTTTTTGATACCTCTGTTATTTGTTCTAGAAATGCCTTATCCCCTCCTGCTGGTCTTTAGAAGACCCTTACCATGACATCACCTCTTTTTTTTGCTCCCTTTTATCTTCACCTAAAGTCTTTCAGCTCATCTGCCTCTGAGCTCTTTCTGGACCTCAGAACATATGTGTCTGTTCTTGATATACAATGCAGCACATCCTGCATTTCTTTCCTGTCTTTCCTTCCTGACCAAGCTGTACCAAGCTATTCCCCTGTACGCCAGTTTTCCAGTCATGAGACTTATTCCACCAAATCTCTTTGACACCAATTGTCAAGATTTTATCTTATGTACTAATACTTTCAGTTCTTTCTCTTTAGTTCCCACTTCTGCATAGACATCTAAGGCTATGTCTACACACACATTGTTATTTTGAAATAAGTATTTCAAAATGAGTTATTTCGAAATAAAGTCCTTAATTCGAAATAAGCTAATTCGAATTAACAAAATGTTAATTTGAATTAAGGGAAAGCCTGCTAGTGAAACGGCTGTTATTTTGAAATGGTTATTTTGAAATAAAGCCATTTGGACATGTTGTTTCGAAATAGTTATTTTGAAACAATGGTGTTGTTTTGAAACAACATGTCCAAACAGCCTTATTTCAAAAGAACCGTTTCAAAATAACAGCCATTTTGAAACAATCAGGGTTTAACCTGTTTCGAGACAGCAGTTCTTATTTCGAAAGGACGGGATCTGGCCTTTCGAAATAAGAAAATGTCATGTGGCCCAAATATCTTTTATTTCAAAATAACCAGTGTTATTTCGAAATAAAAGTGCTATGTAGACATACCCTAAGATGTTAAGTAGTAGATCTCCCACTGATTTCCCTCTTATTGCTTCATAACCCTACCATAACTAGCCCTCTGTTAAGGTCACTTTTTTTTAAATTACCTGTGCGCTGTTGTCACCTGCCTCTTTTGAACCTAATGTAAAGCCCTCCTCACTAGGTGGGTGAGCTGGTGTGTGAAGATGGTCTTCCCCTTTTTGGTCAGAGTGAGCCATCCCTGCCAAGCAGACCCCTTCTCAGAACACCATCCCAGGGTCAAGAAATCTGAACCATAAGTCGTCCTGTCAACACCATCTTCTCAGCCATGACTTTATTTCCAGAATGCATATTGCCCTGCCTTGACCCTTATCTTCAGCTTGGAGGATGGGCAAGAATACAACCTGCATCCTCAATTTTTCCACCCTCCATGAAGAGCTAGGGCCCTGCCCCACCCTCCAGACGCACACAGTTAATGGAAAGCTTGTGCATGGGCTACCCCTCCACCTACCCACACAGTCTATGGAGAGCGGGTGCCTAGGATCAGGGACAGGGACACACACACGTGTGTCCCTGCCCTGTAACCTGGACTGTGGCCTTCCTCGGAGGCAGAAGCAGAAGAAGGGCCTGAACGCACCCCACCCCCACCCCTCAGTCACACTGGCGAACTGCAGCACCCAGGTCCCGGAAGCAGAAGAATGGGGCCCAGCCAGGAAGGGGAAGTACAAAAACCCCAGCTGTCAGCTCAGTAGGGGTTGAGCTGCTGAAGGAAAAGGATGTGTCTACAGGGGGGCAGCAAGCTGGAAGAGGCCTGGCCCTCCCTGGCAGAACAGCCCTATGATCTACCCATCTTCCCTGGACCTAGTGTTTGGGAGGGGAACCCCAAGGCTGCCAACTGGGGAGGGCACCCCAGGGCCTGTTGGGGCTCCACCCAGCTGCCCTGTGATGGGGCCGACCCACAGCTGGGTGAGGAAGCGGACATAGACCCCTACAGCCCCTGCAACCTAGCGGAGCTCCCATTGGCAGAGAAGGAGCAGTCGGTCATGTATGGGCCTTGTAACCTGGAGGAGTTGCCCTTTGCTGATGGGCCAAGGGAGTTCCCAGATCCACTGCCCATGGACATGGAGGGTTTCACTGGGATCCCCCAGGCAACCTATCAGGGAGACCCCAAGGATGGCTGCCCCTTTGGAACTAGGTACCCGGGGCTGGGGTGGGAGGAAGTAGCCCAGGGAGAGCGAAGTGCCAGGCACTGGCTCGGCTTAGTGTGTTTCAGCTGGAGCCCTGCTGACCCAGTGGTGGAGCTCTCTGCCACTGAATAGGGCCCTGGGCTGGGATGCAGTGGAGATAGGTGGCCCTGCATCCCCCTCTTCAATCCCTTGCCTTGCTGGATCACCCAGAGTGATTACCCGGTGCCTGAGCTGTCAAGTGACTTTTTGGGTTTGCCCACCCAGCCTAGGGGCCGGGCTAAAGGTGACGCTCCATCTGCCTGGAGGGATGCCACCCAAGGCTGACGCCCCTGTATCACCAATAGGAGGTGCCCTCCTGGCTTGCTGGAGACCACAGTTGCTTACACTGCCCAGCCACAAAGACAGGGCAGAGGATTCCTTGATTCCCAGGCTGCCTGACAATAAGTACCACACTGGCCTTTGAAAAAGTAGTGCTTTACTCTCCCAGTCTGTGAGGACAGAGGACCTGCCTTGTGAGGAGTTAAGGCCCTGAGCCCCTGCCTAGCACTCCTTTAAAGATGCTTTTGGATTCAGACTTGGTCATTTTTACCTTTAATGATGTGGGAATTGACAAATGCCTAATGTACAGAGCCTCCAAGCCAACAAGCAGAAAATCAGGGTTTAATGAGGAGAGGTGCTGCAGATGTGGTATTTTGGTGACGGTGGGCTCAGCTCACTCACTTGTACCTGATTTGTCAGGGATGACATTTTAGTTTATTGGTTTCAATGAACCTCTTAGGGTCTTCAAGTGTGTGAAGTTTCTGGGTTAGGAAGGTAACATACACAGGCTCAGACACTGGTGACTGATCTTCTGATTATCTTTGATCAAGGAGAAGAACTGAAGAGATCCAGATTACGTACCCTAAATGGCTTCCTTCTATCTGTGACTGTAAGGTTTTTTATATGACTCTCATGAATTCTTCACCACTCCCCCCTGCAGCTTCCAACTATACCAGTTCAAGTTGCAGTAACTCCAGAGCTCCCCTGAGAGGACAGTATGTTTGGTTTGGTGCAGCAGAGTTGGTGAGTTTATTTAACATGTAGACCAGCACTTCATTTTATATCTCCACTGGGGAGCCTGGTTATACATGTGGTCTGTATATTGATAAGTACTTCTCAGTTTGAAACATTTCTTTAGAATAAACTTCACATTTATTTCACAGTTCCCAGATACCCTGTGCCATCAAGTCTGACAAGAGTAGTCAGCATCATTAATGGTGATACT
Organism: Podocnemis expansa; assembly: GCA_007922195.1. Lineage (NCBI taxonomy): Eukaryota > Metazoa > Chordata > Testudines > Podocnemididae > Podocnemis > Podocnemis expansa. The sequence continues at coordinate 46,283,156 of ML681981.1, read as the reverse complement.
GTCAGGGCAGGGATGAAATGAAAGTTGCCAGGAATCTGCCTTCAGAGCAGACTAGGTATTTTCTCCTCTCACTAATATGCTTTGCACAGTCCTCATGTTCATGTATGTAAGCCATTTGCATTTCTGCATTTTAGGCTCCAAAGGACATTTTAATAAGTTTTCAAAACTGTGTGCATGAGCTCTGCCCTTTCACTCTAAAGTGACCCTTCTGGTACATACGAACACCTACGTGTCTGGAAACAGTTCTCTATTGTTGTGAAGGTTATAGTGTCCCAAGGAACAATTTGGTCAAGTCAGGGCATGGCAATTAGTGATTAATACTTCCTGGTGATCACTGTTCTACCCAAAAAACCATTGTTTACCTCAGCTTTGTGGTTCACACACAGTACAGCGATGATAGAAAACAAGGCTAGATTATGCAGTAGTTCCAAGCCTAACAAGCTTTAGAATTCTTCTGAGCAGAACAGGCTGAAGAGTAAATGCTGAGCATCAAATGCCAGATTAGACCATCCTTCCTAACCCTATTGTTATGTGCTGCCTGTCAAAATCAGGAAAACAAATTTAAGGCCCACTCCTGACTTCAATGGGGGCTGAGGGTGCTTAGCACCTCTGAAAGGGGCTTTGGCCCTTACTGAGGTAGTAGAGGAAGGAAAGGACATCTATTTTCAGGTTATTTAAAGCTATTCCTGGTTTCCTAAATTGCAAAATGGATACAGACACATGCTCATGAGCAGAGGAGAATCTGATACTGAGAAAACATATGGAGAGAAAATGAGTTAAGCCCAAATTTTGTGATGTAGTAAAATGATGTATAACATGATCTAATGGCTGGAAGTTGAGGTTAGACAAATTCAGACTATACATTTTTGACAGAGAGGGTAGTTAATCATCAGAACAACTTACCAAGGTTGTGGTAGATACTTCATCACTGGCAATTTTTAAATCAAGACTGGAGCTTTTGCTGAAAAATCTGCTCTCGAAATTATTGTGGGAAGTTTTCTGGCCTCTATTAAACAGAAAGTCAGACTAGAAGATTAAAACGGTCCCTTCTGGCCTTGGAATGAAAGGTCATCCAGATCTTCCTAAATAATATTCTCATTCTCCCCTGTATGACGATGCCTCATTACTTTGTATGATCAACAGATTTCTTTAGCAGAGTTTTGGTGCATTCATCTTGACGTAATATATATTCACTGAAAATATTTCATGGTAAAAATATTCTACTATGTTTCTTCCCAGATAGGCAGAAGTTGCTTGGACTTAGTAAGTTTGCAGATGATACCAAACTGGGGGGAACGGTAGACACCCTGGAGGGCAGGGACAGGATTCAGGGAGACCTAGACAAATTGGAGCAGTGGGCCAAGAGGAATCTCATGAGGTTCAACAAGGACAAGTGTAAAATCCTGCACTTGGGACGAAAAAAACCCATGTACTGCTACAGGCTGGGGAGTGATCAGCTAAATAGCAGCACTGGAGAAAAGGACCTGGGAGTCATGGTGGATGGGAAGCTGGATATGAGTCGGCAGTGTGCACTTGCTGCCAAAAAGGCCAATGGCATACTGGGCTGCATCCGAAGAAGTGTTGCCAGCAGATCGAGGGACGTGATCATTCCCCTCTATTCTGCACTAGTGAGGCCACATCTGGAATACTGTGTCCAGTTTTGGGCTCCCCACTACAAAAAGGACATGGACAAATTAGAGAGAGTCCAGAGGAGGGCAACAAAAATGATCAAAGGGCTGGAGCATAAGCCCTATGAAGAAAGACTGAAGGAACTAGGCTTATTTAGCCTGCAGAAGAGAAGATTGAGGGGGGATTTGATAGCAACCTTCAACTACTTGAAGGGTTGCTCCAAGGAGGATGGAGCGCGACTGTTCTCGGTAGTAACAGAGGGCAGAACGAGAAGCAATGGTTTCAAGTTACAGCTGGGGCGGTCCAGGCTGGATATTAGGAGAAACTTCCTTACTAGGCGAGTGGTGAAGCATTGGAAGAAGCTGCCTAGGGAGGTGGTGGAATCTCCATCTCTGGAGGTGTTCAAGGCCCAGCTGGACAAAACCCTGAGTGGGATGATCTAATGGGAGTGGTCCTGCTTTTTTTGGCAGGGGGTTGGACTAGATGACCTCGTGGGGTCCCTTCCAACCCTATGATTCTATGATTTTATGAGTGTTGATAAGCGTAACTCATCTATGAACTGAAAAAGCAGCCTATGCTTTTGCGATCAGCCTCCAAGTTAGAAGATAGGATGGGGCGTGGCTGAAGGACAGTGGATGGGAGCAGCTGACAGTCCCTGGAGTGGAGTGGTGCAGGGGGTTTGGCTGAATACTGGGGAGCCACTGAAACAACATTATTTGCTACATTTAAACTTCATCCTGCAGGAGCTGAAGCTTAACGATGCACAGTCTTTCCCCACTCAAAGCTACTCATTGAGCAACTGGGGGACTGGAGTAAAGGGAGTAGGGTGTGTAATGGGACCCCACAGAGCCATGACAGCGAAACCTTCCAACCCCCTCACAGACATAGCTCCAGGCATTCCCACTTCCACCCCAGCACCAGTCTATCCCCTGCACGTCTACCCACAGCATACCTCTACTCCCACACAACTCCTGGCCCACCCACATTCCCCAACATTCAGGTCGCACATCAGAGACTTTGCACATGGACATGTCATCAAATGTGGAAAACGTACAAACAGCTAGCACACTCATGCACACAATTGTAGTATTTCCCATTCTAAAACTGTGTCATTGAGGAGCATCCTCACCATTGAGCAATTTCCACGTGAACATCTGAACAAATAGGATCTGATCTAAGAGCTGAGTTTACTCAGCTGGATCCATTCCATTTGGAAGTATCACAAACATGAAACAAAGTGTGTTTTACATAGAAAAATAGCCTCTTTTCTGTTCCCAGTTTTCATTAGAATCTACATCCTGTCTGTTATGAATCTCCAACTGAGACATAGCTGTTTAGTGCTGACACCCTCTGGAAGTCAATACACCAACTGTAAACTCCCCAGAATTTTCTCTTTACCAATGCAAATAAATTAATACTTTAAATCTGGCACAAACTCTGAGGAAGGATCATCATGAAGAGGACACAAAACCCCATTTGTAGCAGAAGTATGGTACAGCTGGGTTCCACTGTGAAATCTAATTGGAAATTGCAGACAGGAACTGCTGACTTCCAGAAACTAAAATTTGTAGTTTCTGAGTTCTGCTGCTAGTGATCCACTGAATTTCCATTCTGGTTTCGTCATCTTATGTTTGGGCCTTTTTTACAGTCAGAAGCCAGTGAATTTTGACAAGTAAACAGATATAGCATATATGTTAAAGTTAGTGGGGAAAGTGGAAAACCAGAAAATCAAAGATCTTTAAAAAGTATTTTCATGGAATTCTGACAGTCACACAGAGGAATAACTTTTTGCTCAAACACAGCACAACCAAACGCATTTAAATGCCTCCGCTTTTGATCTCAGTTTGCCCAGTGGACCCTATGGAAGGATGTGCTTCAACACAAAGCTTGAATAAACTCTCCAAAAGAACATCAATGTAAGTATCTCCCAGCAGTTAAGTTATGATGCCGGTAAAGCAATTTTCACAGTCAGAGAAGTGCAATTGTATTTTCCAGCTCATTAATCAGCACCACAACAAAGCTACTGCAAATCTCAGCTTGCTTAAGAGTAATGGAACAGGGCTTAGAGAGAAAGAACACAATTTTTTTTCCTCTCATGAAAATCTGCCTCTTAACTTTGTATATTTCACAAATCCCTCCCAACTTCTGAAACCAAAGCCACCCATTGTTAAAAGAAAATGTAGTGCTTGTTTATTCAAGGCACTTTTAACATTCCTCCCACCTATTGTTCAGCACACATGGGAGGAATTCTAAACTGCAATTTCAGGACAATTGGGCCCACATATTTGTTCTGGTCTCTCTCTCTTTAGTAATTAAAGGGGACCTCTAACCACACAAACATCTGTCACAGTGCCAATATAGAAAAGGTTTTATGACCTTTTTATAGAGACTCCTACAGTGTGAATGTGGATGTCTGAAAGGAAATCAGCATAATGCACAAAGTGGCTTGCAAACTTCTCTACCATTTATTTATGGAAAGGCTTCTATGTGCCACTGCCACTCTGAACGGCAGTATCTGTGTGCCTCCCAAAGATGACTGAATATTTCCTCACACTAACACTCCCCCCCCCCCCACCCCCAAAGATAAGATTTGGCCTGATTCTTAGAGGGGCTAATTGCCCCAGTGCATGCTGAGCACCTCTGAAAATCAGGGACTTTATGTCTCTTACCCAGATTGCTTGGATCTGGAAACAAGGGCTGGAACTCAGACTGCCCCTTCGCTTTCTTTATCAACCAGAGCCACCACAAGCACAGCTTCTCTTAGTTTTGGGGCACTTCCACTATCTACTGCAGTCAAGAGGAACAACAGAGGAGTTACAGGAAAATGAAATGCCTATGAAGATGAACAACTACAGAATACTTCCAAATATTAAAATAAAGGTCTTGAAAACTATAAATAAACAAATAAAGTTCAAAACACAATTGTTAACCTCACCATTTACTTTCCAGTTTGCCAAGAGTCAGTTATATTTGAAGTGAAAAATTCCATAGAACAAGTAGGAAATATCCCACTACCTTATATTAAAAATTATCAAGAAAAGGGGGAATGGAGAGAATCAGGAGTCCTCATCTAGACTTTCTGAACCCACTCCTAGATATTCCCGGGTAAAAGCAATTCCAAACATGAATTCAATCCAAATCGGAATGCCAGCCTATTTTTCCATCCCAAAATATTTCACAGTCTAAGGTAACCATGTAGGAAGCCTTTCAGCTCTACATCATGATATAAACCTGACCCACGGTTATAGTCACCAGAAAGTATTCTCATCTGATGGCTCTTTGGTAATGAGTGTGAAATGAGTTATCAGGTCCCATGCCATTTGTCTAATGGACAAGTGTCCACATCATAAAGCAGTTACCACTTTTATCGCTAACTAGTGCTTGTTTCAGAGTCTGAGCAGAGAAACTAGGACTTGAATGGGCAAGGAGGCTGAACTAACCTCATACTTCTTGGGAAAGTCCATGCAGGTCAAGGGCAAAGGGCAATGATAGGACAGCGTTGGCAAAGCTCCTGGGTGTGCAGCCTCTGAGATGGGGTTGAAGGGCTTCACTCTCCGTGGCTACAACTCTTGACACCTTTCTCCCCCAAATAGAATGTTCTAATTGCCATTGTGTCTGGATTCATTGTGCTTTCCAGGCCTGCTTCCCTGCTTGCACAGAGTGCAGCTCTCTGATTAGGATGACCAGATAGTGAGTGTGAAAAATCGGGACAGGAGGTAAGATGCCTATCCAACGTAAAGCCCTGAATATAGGAACTGTTCCTATGAAATTGGACGAGCTGGTCACCTGAACTCTGGTGGATGAGCCATCAGACACCTAGCCCTCTGCAGTCCACAGAGACACCACAGAATCCCCAGCTAGTTTTATTTTCAAGGATGCAAAGATGCCATTTGCAACCTGCCTTCCACAAAATATCAGCTATATAGAAATATAGGTCAAGGCTGCTACTCAATTATAGAACCATAGATAATGTAGGGCTGAAAAGGTCCTCAAGCGGTCTTCAAGTCCAGCACCCTGCTTTGTGGCAGGAACAAGTAAACCTAGACCGTCCTTAACAGATCCTTGTTTAACCTGTTGTTAAACACTTCTTATTATGAGGACTCCACAACCTCCCCTGGAAACCGGTTCCTGAGTTGAACAACCCTGATAGTTAGAAACCTTTTCCTTATAAATCTCCCTTGCTGCAGATTAAGCCCACTACTTCTTGTCCTACCTCTAGTGGACATAAAGTGTAATTGACCACAGTTCTCTTTATAATAGCTCTTAACAGATTTGAAGACTGTTATCGGGTCCCGTCCCGTCCCCCACACACATATTAGTCTTCTTTTCTCAAGATTAAAGATGCCCAGTTTTTTAACCTTTCAGAGTAAATCAGGTTTTCTAAAATTTGACCTCCTCTGGACTCTCCAATTTATCGTCATCTATCCTAAAGTGATGCCCAGAACTGGACACAGTACTCCGAGTCCTCACCAGTGCCAAGTAGAGTGGGACAGTTATTTCCCATAGCTTCCATATAACTCTCCTGGTAATGCATCCCAGCTTGACAGCTGGGCTGTCACATTGTCATGTGTCACATTGTTGATTCATATTCAATTTGCCATCCATTATAGCCCTCAGATCCTTTTCAGCAATATTATCACCTGGCTATACAGTCCCCATTTTGTTGTTGTGCCCTTTATTGCTGCTTCCTACGTGAAGTGTTTTATACTTGTCAGCTATGTCTACACATACATCGTTATTTCAAAATAAGTTATTTTGAAATGAGTTGTTTCGAAATAAAATCCTTATTTCGAAATAAGTTAATTCGAATTAAAGGAAAGCCTGCTATTGAAATGGCTGTTATTTCAAAATCATTATTTCGAAATAAGGCCGTTTCGACATGTTGTTTCGAAACAGTTGTTTCGAAACAATGGTATTGTTTCACAACAGCATGTCCAAATGGCATTATTTCGAAATAACCATTTCGAAATAACAGCCATTTCAAAATGAATGGGGTTTAAGCTATTTTGAAATGATGGTTCTTACTTCGAAATGACAGAGCCCCTCATTTTGAAATAAGAAAACCTTGTGTGGACCTAATCTTTTTTATTTCAAAATAACCAGTGTTATTTCAAAATAAAAGAAATGTGTGGACATACCCATCTTGATTGAATTTTGTCTTGTTGAATTAAGACCAATTCTTCAGTTTGTCTAGGTCCTTTTGAATTCCAATCTTGTCCTCCAAAGTGCTTTCAACCCCTCCAGCTTGGTATCATCTGGACATTTTATAAACATACTCTCCATTCCATTATCCAAGTAATCAATGAAAATATTTAACAGTACTCGACTCAGGAATAATCCTTCTGACATCCAAGATATGCCCTCTCTATTTGACAACAGACTATTAATAACTACTCTTTGAATATGGCCTTTCAGCCAGTTGTACACCCACCTTATAGTCACATCATCCAGAGACTATATTTTCCTTAGCATGTTGACAGGTTCCAAAGGGGCAGCCAGCCGTGTTAGTCTAGTTCAACAAAATGAACAAGGAGTCCTGTGGTACTTTCAAAAACTAACAAATTTATTTATCACATGAGTTTTCATGGGAGAAAATCCCACTTCATCAGATGCTTTGAAACTTCATGCAATAAATAAATTTGTTAGGCTTTAAAAGTGCCACAGGACTCCTTGTTTATATTTCCCTAGTTTGCTTATGAGAATGTCATGTAGGACTGTGTAAAAAGCTTTATTAAAATCAAAATATGTCATATCAACTACTCCCCTCCCATCCCATTCCCTAGTCCAGAAGTCCTGTCAAAGGAGGAAATTAGACTGGTTTTCCATGGTTTAATCTTGGCAAATCCATACTGGTTATTTATGATAACGCTATTATTGTGCATATGGTACAAATTAAATTTTTAACCATTTGTTCCAGTATCTGTCCAGATTAGGGTAAGCAGATGTCCCAGTTTTATGGGGACTGTCCAGCTATGTGGGGCTTTGTCTTATATAGGCTTCTATTATCCCCTATCATGTCTTGATCTTTCACACTTGCTATCTGGTCACTGTATTCCAGATTAAGATGACTGATCTATAATTTCCTGGGTCATATTTGATTCCCTTTTTAAAGACAGGTACTGTGTTTGCCTTTGTCAAGTCTTCTGGGATCTCACCTATCTTCCATGAGTTCTCAAAGAGAATTGCTAATGGAACCTAAATTGCTTCAGCTATTTCCTTAAGTATCAGAGGATGAATTTCATCAGGCCCTGCCAACTTGAGTACATCTAATTTTTCTAAATAATCTTTAGCTGGTTCTGTCCTTTTTTGGCTTGCATTTCTTCCCCCTTGATGTTAATATTAATTGTGCTGAGTATCTAGTCAAGTGAAGACAAGCAAAATAAGCATGAAACACCTCCATTTGCTTGATGTCATCAGTTATTAACTCTCCTTTCCCACTAAGCAGAGGACTACACTTCCCTTTATATTTCTCTTGCGCTTAATATTTAAAGAACATCTTTGTATTGCCTTTTATGTCCCTTGCTAGATGTAACTCATTTTGTGCCTTGACCTTTCCGATGTTGTCCCAACATGCTTGTTCTGTTTTTTTGTACCCCTTTTCCATTTGTCCATCGCTCCACCTTTTGAAGGATTTCTTTTTGATTTTCAGGTCATTAAATAGCTCTTCACAGAGCTTTAATGGCCTCTGACAAGTCTTCCTATCTTTCCTTAGTATCAGAGTGGTTTACAGATTTTGCTGTGTGGTAGGGGGATGATTCAGGCTAAAACCCAGGTAAGAGCTAAGGTTAACTCTGCTACATGGGCACATCCTATACTACTGTCTCCAGGGTCAACTCAGAGAGAGCCCACCTTCACACACAAGCCCCAGCCTGATTAGGGCTCAGATTCTTATATCTGCCCACCTTTAAACATTACTTTTAATTTTCATATTAGTAACAACCTGCACTGAAAGTTATCAATGTTTATTGTTCATTAATTTCCCTACTCCATAGCTGGGAGTCCAGTAGCTCCACAAGGTCCTTTGTTCCACTTACTTTTACTTGCCCCTAGTTGCAAAGTAACAACAACTTGACTCAGCCTCCATAAAATTGATTAGAGTAGGCAGCTGGTGACAGAGGGGTTGTCACAGATGGGATTGGTTGAGCTAATGGGGTGGTAGAAATGGGCTGCAGGCTCCTGCTAAAGTCATAGTTGGCGTGGCAATGGGCTGAAAGAAATGGGAGTGAATGTTGGCAGTGGGAATCACTGTAATGCATTTTGGTTGCTGAATGCCAATGCCATGCAACAACCACCTCTTCTTGGACACTGTTTACCTCTGGGGTTACAGCAAGAGGTGGGGCGGTGGGTCTGAAGGCATGAATTTCATTGTCAAACCTGCCCTCCTTCTCACACTCTCCTAGGACCACAAGATTCATCATTACACCGCTGGGTCTTCATCATCCTGATCTTAAGATACATCCTGGCCAGAGGAGAGAAACTGATCACATCTCCCCTGCACCAGAACATCATCTGGGCTGGGAGACTGGGACTTCTGCTGTCACTCTCCCCATCTGTCATTTTTCTTCTTCACCTTGTCTCCCCCGGTTCCTGTCTCTCCTTTTGCCCCTGCCTAACATGAGGCAGTTGAGCCTCTGAGATAGCAGAATCTGTTGCAACAGCACTGGGAGCCTATGAGTGGAGAAGGAGTCTAAGCAAAGCCTTAAAATAGCTCACTCTGGTACAAGTAGTTTTCCAGGACCTGGAGAGCTGGATCAGATCATGTAATAGGCCTAACAAATTTATTTATCACATGAGCTTTCATAGAAGAAAAATCCCACTTCATCAGACATTTGACAAAGTGGGATTTTCTCTCACAAAACTTGTGTTAAATAAATTCATAGTCTTTAAGTGCAACAGGACTCCTTGTTTGTTTTGCAGAACTAGAATAACACAGTAATAGGCCTGTGTTTCCCAGAAGTACAAGCAAGACACGATGAACATCAGAAACAGAAGCTGTGGCTGATATTTTTTTTCTGTCTGTTCTTCCTCCCTTTGTTTGTGTTTATCTTGTTTTGTCTTAAAGGAAACAGGGTCAGATTCCAACAACAACAACTGCAACTCCAGGCCATCCAAGTGAACATTTCTCTCTTTTTTCCCAGAAAGGACAGTTAATACCTTCTCTGATGTCATCTAAAAACAGTGTCCAGCAGGGACCGCCCCCGTTCCAGGCGCTATGAAGCTATAGAAACAGGAGTTGGGAAAACTGTTGCACTGAACGCCGAGCACAATGCTCTGTGTTCCAAAGGCTTTAACTGTTTCCTTCTTTTCCTGAGTGTTTAGTAAATGTTTATAAAGACTTCTCATGATTGTTCCAATGGGATTTGACAGTGATAACTTGACACAAAACACCCAGTCACTCTGAGCTGTTTAATGTTGCAGTGGGAACAAGGAGGGTTTGCTGCGCCAACACATCCCTTTCAATACAGTGTCCCCCTGCCTTCATCCTGAGCTGACATTGCTCCAGGGATCTGGGAGATCCAGGGCAGAGCAGCAGCTTAAAATTCCCTACAGGAGCCCTAGAGCCTGGCTCTCCAATTTGATTTCTTCTGGGGAAGCCAGAGGCAGGTAAGAAAAGCCCAACATGCAGCTCATGAAGGCTTGTTCATGACAAGTTCTGCATGAGCCATTCCATACCAGGATTTCTTCATGTCTAAAGCACTGTCTCTTTAGGGAAAAAAAAAGCAGCAACTGTGAAAGAGATACCATATCATGTACATAACACTATGTATAATGAAAGTTACCAATAAACACAGTGCTGGGAATTCCCACTCGAAGATGGACCGGTGCTACCTTTACATCAAGTGCGGCACTAAAGCTAGAAGACCAGCCAGTGCAGTATGGGGACGGCCTAGGCTAGCCAGCCAAGACCATCCCACAAAGTGCTATGTATTCAGGTGGTTAGCTTAAGCTGCTGCCTCGGCTACTGCTAGTACAGCTCCATGTATGCAAGCTGGGAACAACATCACCAGTTTCCTGTGCAGGGACAACCTAAATTATCTTCAGTGCAGAGATAAATGCACACAGGTCCACCCAGCATGAAAAGATGTCTCCCCACAATAACATGCACCCAAAGCTTCCTGAGCAGAGAGGTGCCTGCTTCTCCCTCTCTCTCCCAGGTGCTAGGGACACCTCATCCATCTCATTTCCCAGGTTTAAAGTGCAGAGCGCTGACACTGACACATCCCATAGCAGCATCCATATGGGGAACCTGCCAAATGGCAAAGGATTCTGATAACTCTCTGTTATTGCCACTTCCCTTTTCATGTTGCCTGTGCATGGGATGCAGAGGGGCTGACTACTTGACACGTAACAAGAAAATTAGTTATAAGTTAAATGGACCCCAAAAATCATATACTGCCATTCGACTTTTCCAAAAGGGTCATTCTCAAAAGCCCGTAACTAAATCCATTCATCAGGTCACTTCAAACTTTCCTGAGATGTTCTACTAGAACCTGAGGGCAGCCTCATGACATTTTAGGCTATATTTATTCATTTAAACATTTTAAGTTGTCCATCCACAGTGACAGCTGCAGTGAAAGTAAGGTTTATAGCAGAGCCCTGGTTTCAGTCTCAGCTATGCTGAGACTGGCATTTCCAATAGCACATTAATATCTGCCCATATTCTGTCCTGGGGCAAATCCCTGGGCTGGGCAGACTGGCTTCATTCCCCACACTTCTGTATATGGTTCCAATGAAGAAATTGCAATCTGTGCCCCACTTCCTGTATACATTGCACAGGTTCCTCTGCACATTCAACATCAGCACAACTGCACTGCAGCTTCCCCTCTCTGACCTCAGCTCTTGCTGCATTTTCCCTAGCAGGGACTTCTATCAGTCACTGATGAGAATCCTGTTCCCCCTTTTTTCCTACTCCCAAGCCCCCCCCCCCTCATTTTCTGTATCTAAAATGCTATTCCAATGCTCATTCCCAGAGCCTGTCTGCTAAGCTAGATGCCACATTAAGTCCCTCCCAATGACCTACTTCCTTCCACAATGCCCCAAGCAGTGAGCTTTGTAACAGTGTGAGGACAGTCCTATGGCCTGTGACAATTTGAGGTCAGACAATGGTGCCTCCTGGCCCTGCAATCTATGAATTTTTGAGCCCATGTTAACAGTAATAATAACCTGGCAGAGGGCAGAAGGGCATGCAGCCATGGCAGCACTAGCCATGAGCAGGAAGCTGCAGCACTAAGATTCAGGAGAACAGTTAGGGATGGGTCAAAAAATAACAGGAGTCTTTCAGTCTCTGATCAGTTGAGCAGATCTGGCATGGTTCCTATGCCCATGATGTGTCCATTAGCACTGGAGAGACATGGAGCAATCACCGGTGACTGCCAGAGATCAATTTGGACACACACTGCATCTCTACTTTGTTTCCAGTCGCTGAATCCATGGAGGCATTCTTTGACATAGCTTTGCCACATGCCACTGTCCTGTACATCTGAAGCAGATGGGCCTGTCTACAGAGCTTGCTTACATATACCAGCTGTGTTCATCAAGGGATACTTTAGTGATCTGTCAGGTATGGCTTAGGTTTATTTAAATAAGTTATTTTACACCCAGTGTCACCTAATTGCTGAATAGCATAATACAGTTTAGCATTCCATTCCATTTCCCCCTTTAAATTCTACATTCTTTCCCTTTACGATATTTACATTATCACAGCATCTGAAGTTCAATACAGATCTGTCTGATAAGTTTCTCTAAATCGCACCAGTTTTCTAACAACCCAAACAGGGCCGGCTCTAGTGAGAGGCAAGAGACAGACATGGCTTCAGGTGACAGTTCTTAGGGGCGCCTAGCCCCCCTGAAGATCATGCTGGCTCCTGCCTCTTCAACTCTTTCCTAGCAGCTCAGGCACTGTTAGTCAACCTGCAGCTTAAGTCATGTGGGCAGAGTGCACTTTAAATCCCTCTGCAGGAAGACGCTGGAGATTTAGGCACTTTGGAAAACCATTTTCAACCTCCATGAATGAGACGGGGGAGCGCCAAATCAAAATTTGGCTTAGGGCGCCACAACCCCTTGAGTCGGCCCTGAACCCAGATAAAGAATAACTTGGTCATCTGGCTGTCCGTTAGTTACAGCTGGCTATAGTAAGTTTGGAATCCTTGAGTCATCTTCTTATTCTGCCCTCCACAGAGTTTGTTCTCTTGAACACTCCATGGTTGGTCTCAACCACATGTGATCTGGGTTCTGAATTCTTTTTCTTTATAGTCGCTGGAGTTCTCCATCCCTTTTCTCCATCCAATTTGACATGAATGTGGGCACCAGGCTCTAAATCTGGCAGTTCTCTGAGCGACGTCTGCTGTAAAGGTGTCTGTAAGCTCTTTTAGCCTTTTTATCCAATTTGGCTCCCTTCCCCATGTCTGGTCACTTTGGAGATAGCATTCAGGTTCTTCTAAGTTGGAGCAGTTGTTCTCTTCCCATGAGGACTTATGCTGGACTATATCCAGTAACCGCTATGGTGTTCAGTAGCTATGAAGAGCAAAGAATGGAACTTCCTTGTGTAGGATTTTCTTGGTTGTCTGTATATCTCTCAGTCTTGCCATTCACTGGTGGGCAATGTGAGCTCTTAGTAACGTGATCAAAGTAATATTTGGTTTGTGTAGCAGGACGGCATGGCCCCCCTCAGAGATAGCTCAGAAGGAACTGCCTGACTGCAGGGGGTGGAGCCAGGAGTGGGAAGCAGAGGGGCAGGACAGGAAGTATAAGAAGGGAGGCAGGCAGCTCAGTTTGGCTCAAGCCACAGAAGGAGAAGGACATATCTCTGTTCCCTCCTGAACCTGGGCTGCCCTGCGGGAAAGCAGAGCTATGGCCTACAGACTTGGGCCCAAGCCTCTGGCAGGGGCCACGTGCAGCTGGAGACTGGGAGATAATGCCCAAGCCCTGGGCTGCCACAAGCCCTGAGGAGGAGCTGCTAGCAGGGAGGCCTGCTGGGGCCCTCGAGTCAGCTCCTGACAGGGACCCTGAGCCTTTGCCCACTTCTTGCAACTTGGAGAAACTACTCCTGGCTGGTGAGGACCCCCTGACCACCAAAATATGTGACCTGGAGGAGTCGCCATCCACCGACGAACCTGATGTGCTACCAGACCTGCTACCGCCTGACAAGATGGCGTGGTTCTGCAACCTACCCCTGGGTGACTACCTCAAGAAGCCAGCGGACAAGCTTCAGCTCAGCTGCTGCTGGTACATGGACCCAGGATTGACCCAGGGGAGTGTGAGTATCAACCCTCTGCTATGGACCCCACCTCAGGGTCAGCGTGTTGTGGCCAGGACCCCACTGACCAACACACAGAACCTGCAGGTCCTGCCGGGGATCTGGACTGGGACACAGTGGAGCTGTGCGACCCTACACCTTCACTGATTCCTCTCCCTTCACCAAACACCCCCTTGCAGATCGCGAACCCGAGAACTGAGACTGCCATTTTCCCCTAACCCTAGAGACTCAGCCTCTGAGTTTGCCTTGCCAAGGGGCTAGAGACTTGTTACCTGGCCCTGCAGAGGGCCTGAGACTTTGTGAGTTTGCCCTGCCAAGGGGCTAGAGACTTGGCGCGTCCACACTACAACAGGCCGGAGACCCTGGTTAGCTGCCCCCTCCCCCTTTTGAGGGTGGGGCAGCCGTGTTACAGTTTGGAATGCCGCAGTAAATTGTACTCCATTGCCCGTCACTAGTTGTTCTGAAATACCAAAATGTGCAATAGTGCACTTCAATTTCCCACCAACACACTAACATATTATGTCTTTCCAGAATATTATTTCTATATAACTGGAAAAATAGTGATGTTCTCTAAATTTGCATAATTCTGCAGCTTGTCTCTTCCAAGGTCTGTCCAGTAGCAGGGTTGTTAGTAAAGGTTCTTTGTGTTATGTTGGTCTTTTAGTTTGTAATGGTCACGTGCAAATGATCTCTGATGTCTAGCCACTACACTGACTGGCTGGCTCATTCGTCACATTTAGTTAAACTTTGATGTCCATCATAGATGATGTTTAGGATTTCACCTCTCATTTCATTTGGAATTATGATACGATTGCCTTTATTCATGAGTCTATTTGACTCACTTAATTGTCCACATATCGCAAAGTAGCCTCCTATCACTTCCTTGGTGTCCTTTATATACATGGCCAGCTCCCCCAACATGACTTAGAATTTCCTGAGGTAGAACATCTGTCTGGTTTACTTTTTGTAGCTCCAGTAGATCGGTTTCTGACACTGGCATTCATGTGTCCACAGCATCCATGTACATCATTACATTATCTCTGAGCTTATGGATAGCTGAGTATGATGCTGGACTTTGTGGCAGAGTGTCTTCTACAACCAGATTCTTCCCAAGAACATATTTAGCAATTGGATTAAACTGCATTAGCCTTAACAATACATGTTGTCATGTCAAGTGGTGCTTGATCCAGATCTTTTCTGTTGATGAAGGTTGCAAGTAGTTTATAGTCTGTAAATTAATCGAGTCCATGAAGATATTTATGGTACTTGAGAACTGGAGCTGTTTGATCATTTCTTTTACTTTTTTGAAGGCACTTCCTTGATTTGGCCCCCATATCCACACTATTACAGTTCACTGAGTGGTTCTGTCCCTGTAAAAATGTCTTGTAGGGTTTGACCAAGGTAATTTAACACCCAGTATGTGTCTCAGTTCCAGTACATTAGTTGGTGCATTCAATTCTTGAATTACTTTTACTTTCTCAAGTCTAGGCCTGATGCTATCTTTGTTTATTGTCTATCATAAAATCTCAGTTTGGGATAGGCAGAAAACATGTTTTTCATTGTTTAATGTCAGTCTGTACTGACTGAGTAGGCTTAGAGCTTGATTGAGGATTTTGTTGTGTTCTTCCATTGGAGAGCCATATATTAAGTCATCCATGAAAACGACAACTCCTTTTGGATTCAAAAATAGTTCTTCCACCCTTCTTTTGAAATTTTCTGATGCACTGGTAATCCCAAAAGGTAATCTCTGAAAGCAAAATCTCCCAGAGGATGTGATAAATGAAATCAGTTTAGAATTTTCAAAGGAATTGTCCAAAATCCACACAAGGCATCCAGTTTGAAAAATAGGTACTCCTATCACTTTGGGAAGAAAGTCCTCCAGTGTTGGGAGGAAATGTTTCTGCCTAAAAACTATTTTAGTGAGTCTTTTAAGCCATGCACAGATTTCTATTTTGCATCTTTCTTTATAGTAGGCACCACTGCAGTGCATTGCGCTATTGGTTCAAATTTTCTCATTTATGGCAATCGGCTCCATTCTCTTTACTTTAAAAATTGGAAACAGAGTTAATGGGATAGGAATCCTGTGAGGTCTATGTACGTTGTATGGTTCAACATTGTCTCGGAAGGTTCTTGATCTCCTTTCAAAAGTCCAGTACCACCAAATACTCCACTGGGTTCTTCAACTTCTCTCATTACGACATCACGGCTGCCACTCTACAACTGAGAAAGCTGCTAGTCTGTGATCCTTTGATGATGTACACATGGAATGCACAACTTTTGTCTTTGTAAGTTGCTTCAATGGTGAACAGTTCTGAATTCTTCCAGTGCTGGTCAGAGCTATGTCAGGTGACTTCAGCTCCAGGAGAGGTTGAGGACGGTTATAAATCCCTTCTGAGATGACCATGACATCAGCTAGAGTCAATTTTAAAGTCAACAGTGTGTTGTATTTGAATGTACTGAGTGGAACGTTGAATCTTTTTATGTGAATTTGCCATTACTGCCTAAGCAGTTTCATCGAATCTGATATTAAATAATGGTAACTGTGTTTTTCCTCTCTCTCTCTGCACATAAGAGTCAGTCAGCTTGTCCAGCTGTGTGCACATGTCTGTGTTCATACTCAGGGATCTGTGATATGTCTACAGGACACAATCAACAGTCCTGCTGGAATCATAGGCAGCGTGGTTGTAGCAATTTGTGTGATCAATACTGCTGTGTGGAACTTCGAACACGTGGCTGCCTACACTGTCCTTTGTGGTGAGTGAGAACAACTTTCCCCTATCCTTTTCATGGCAGCCTTTCAGATATTTGAAAACCACTATCAAGTCCCTTCCTTAAAATCTTTGTTTCCAAACTAAACATACCCAGTTCCTTCAGCCTTTCCCCATATGGTTTCTGTTCTATCCCTTTGATCATCCGTCCAAGTGACTTCTGGATCATTCCCAGTTTCTCTACATCCTTTCCATACCTTGGTGACCAAAATTGGACACCATATTCCAGCAGAGTCCTAGCCAGCACCAAGTAGAGTAGTATTAGCACTTTCCATGTCTTGCATGCTATGCCTCTGTTAATGTAATCTAAAATTGCATTAGCTTTTTTTGCAGCATCATCACAGTGTTGACTCACACTGAGGTTGTGATCCACCCCAATTACCAAATCCTTCTCAGCAAGGCTGCTGCCAAGGCAGTTATGTCCCATTATGTATTTGGGCACTTGATTTTGATTCCTTAAGTGCTGTACCTTACATTTGTCTTTGTTAAATTTTAGTTTGTTATCTCCAGCTCTGTTCTACAATTTATCAGGATCGCTTTGGCTGTGTCTACACTTGGAATTTAGTTTGAATTAATGAAGATTAATTTGAACTAAATTTGTGCATGGCCACACTGGGTTTCATTACTTCAAAGTAAGCAATTCCTTGTTCTGAAGTAGTGAATCCTTACTTAAAAGTTATAAAACCTCCCTTAACTTTGAAGTGGCGGTTAATACAAACTTTATTAGTTCAAATTAACCCAATGGAGCCGTATTAATTTGAACTACCTGTTAGTTCAAATTAATGCAGTTTGACCTTCTCCATCGCAGGGTGCCTTCCTCTTTCTATGTATTGGGTGGGGGCATGGCCCTTCTTAGGTGCTATGTTGCCACACTTCGCATGGTGCCCCCTTCCTAATTGAACTAGCAAGTCCTGTGCATGGACATGCTAATTCGATTTGGGTTTCTAGTGGGGCCATGTAACTTTCAATTAACTTACTTCAAACTAAACATCATTAGTTTGATTTAATTAGTTCAGAGTAAGTTAATTCAAAGTAACGTTCTAAGTGTAGACATAGCCTTTGACTTTTAGCTCTGTTCACCAAAGTGTGGGCCACCTGCCCCCCAGCTTCGTCTCATCTGCAACTTTGATCAGTATGCTCTCTATTCCTGCAGCCAGGTCATCAAATAGAGGTGTTAAACAACACTGAATCCAGAACAGATACCTGTGGAACCCCACCTGACACTTCCTTCCACTCTGCCATCATTCTATTAATAGTTACTCTTTGCCTGCAAGTTCCAGAGGGACAGCCATGTTAGTCTATTTCAACAAAACAAACAAGGAGTCCTGTGACACTTTAGAGTCTAACAAATTTATTAAGGCATAAGCTTTTGTAGGCTACAACCCACTTGCTCAGTTGCATGAAATGAAAACTGCAGTATGTTAAGTATATACACATGCAAAAAAGAGTAAGTCATGTTATTATCTGAAGGGTTAATGAGGTCAATTGAAACAGTGTAGATGCAGCCCATTAACAACAATTGATGAGAAGGTGAAAATGTTTAAGGAGAGACAATTACTTTTTGTAGTGGGCTAGTCACTCCCAGTCTCTATTCAGACCCAATCTGAAAGTGTCAAGTTTAGGGACTGGTCCAGGCTGAGGTTGATGGTAGAGCGGAAACTGTTGAAATCCCAGTGGAATTCTTCAAGGGACTCCTTCCGCATCATCAAGAATCTGTACAGGCATGGCCAAACTGTGGCTCAGGAGCTGCATGTGGCTCTTGAATGAAGAAGTGTGGCTTGCAGAAGAACGTCAGCAAATCAATTTAGTAGGTAAAAGTATATGGCTATATGCCTCAGTGCGGCTCTTGAAGGTTTAATAATCAACTTTTGTGGCTCTTGAGTTCCATAAGTTTGGCCACCCCTGATCTATAACCTATCCTGGAAGACAATCCCTCACTCTTTTGAGCCTTGGGAAGTAGGCCAGTCCTCACTTACAGTCAAAGAGGCTGATGAGGTGGGATTTTCTCCCACAAAAGTTCATGCGATAAATAAATCTGTTAGTCTTTAAGTACCACAGGACTCTTTGCTTCTTTCCCCCACTTAGTAGCTTCCCGGTACTGAGGCAGGCTGACTGATCTATATATAACAGGCTCCTTCTCTCCCCCCCTTTTTAAAGATAGGCAGTAAGTTAGCCCTTCTCTAATTTTCCAAGACCTCTCCTATCATCAGTGAGTTCACAGATATCATTGCCAGTGGCTCTAGATTTCTTCAGCAAATACCTTCAATACCTTCAGGTGAATAGCAGCAGATCCTGGTGACTTGAATTCATTCAAACTGGATACATGATCTTGCCATATTCCTTACTTATTCTGAACTACAACTCTTCCCCGTTATTGTTTATGGTAACTTTGCTAGTCATCCCAGCACATGTTGTTTTTTGTGAAATGACCGAAGCAAAGTAAGCATTGAACAAGCTCTGCCTTCCTATCTTTCTTTAACAGCTCATCTTCACTGAACAGCAGACCCACACTCTCTCTGATCATTCTTTTTGGCCTGACATATTTGAAGAACCTCTTTTTGTTGTCTGTAACATTCCTTTGCCAGCTGTAACTCATTTTTTTTGCCTTGGCTTCCCTGATTTTGTCCCTACATGCTCATGCTATTGTCAAGAATACTTCCTTGTTGACATGCCCCTCCTTTCATTTCCTGTGTGTATCCTTTTTGGTTTCTAGTTAGCTAGCTCCTGGTGCAACCACATGGTTTCTTGTGGCACTTCTTAGCTTTCCTTTGCATTGGAATAGCTTGATGGGGAGCCTCAAGTATTACATCTTTTAGAAGGTGCCTGTCTGTGTGTATGAGACCCTGTATTTGTAAATTTTCAGAATTCTCCAAATATCTATTGTGGTCATTATCTACAGTGAGCGCATCACAAATACCATGTCTGGCAAGTACTGTGTTAGCAGAATTGACTACAGTGCTGACTAAGATATTGCAGAGTTGAGTGACTTCAAAAAAACCAACTGGCGTAATAAAGTTTCAGGAGACCATGCTAGTGGGAGCCATAAGCTCTCGTTAACTCTTCCACATTGGGATGAGGTTTGTCAGTTTTATCACAAGGCCGTTTTATTTTAAAATCTGGTATTTCATTATAATAAATATGCACACATTTTTCCATGAGTGTAGCTTTATTTAAACCTTTAGGAGCAAAGCTGCAATACCTAGAAGGCTTAAATAATGGTGAAATTCAAACACTTTCTGGCCAAATGTTCTGTGACAATATTTTGACTTACTGAATTGCCTCATACTGTTATTTATCTATAGCCAGTCAGGAGGCAAGAGATGGGCCGTTTTTTGGTTACTTAGCCGATTACAAGATGATGTGAATATTTGTTGTCTGTTCTCCATATCTAAAACCATGAGTGGACATTGTTCTTGGCATTTCTTTGAAAATGTCCTTAGTTCATATTTTAAAAGGATAGAAAAGTGACATATACAGTTGTTGGAAACTGTGAACAAGTACCCAGAATATTGTATCATTCAGAAGTTACTGAAAAGTGACAGATTGTCTGGGACCTATATTATAGTGATGTCTGTACAGTAATGTTTAAGACCTATATGTACAATGGGAAGAGGGAAACAAGAGGGACACTGACAGCTGAGTTAAACAGTAATGTGTGATATGAACAAATGGAAGGGTGTCAAAATGATTAGGAGGCCGGAAGGGATGTCTGGAAAGGAAAGATTAAAAGAGGAGAAAACATAAAACTTACTGAAAAAGCAACAAGAGGAGCCCATGATAACCAAGAAGAAATATTTAAGAGAGAGGGAAACACCAACTAGGGAGTGTGGTGCAAAGGTACGTAACTAAGTGTAGTGGGGTGAAAATTCCTAACAGTATGGTCGAGTCAACTGGAGGAATCCCTAGGCAAAAGATCCAACCTCCGCCACCCATCCATCCACGCAGTCCCACCTTGGGAACCAGTGGAGCATCATTCCATAAAGAATATTATCCAGTGCTTTATCCCATCCAGTTTTAAGTAACTTGTTCAATGGAGTTTCCACTTCTTTTTTTGTGTTCTGAAAAGTGTTATGTAAAAGTAGTGTCTGTGTGTGGTGCATGGAAAATGTTCTCTATTAAGGAGCTACTGGCATATACAGGTTAAGCATTGTTCACAAGTTCATTGTTGGAGCCATAAAGATATCATTGGTACTCTCTGCAATCCCTCCTGAGAGAGCTCAACCTGCTCTCAAATGTAAATCAGTTTATACTACTTTACTACTTTGCTGATGCTGAGCAGAGTCACTCAACCATTCTGGGAACAGCTGTGAGCAACATTCCCCTCTCTGCTGCATTATAAGAGTATGTTTGTGAAAACCAGAGCTTCTTCAGGGCTGCACGGGCAAGCAATGCAGTCTGGCTGCAAGGTTTGACAAAAAAAAAAAAAAAAAGATCTGGTGATTGGAATGGCCATGCTGAAGACAGCCAGGACTGTTGCTACCTTGTCCATGCTTACAGCCAGCAGATGAGAAAAGCAAGATAAAATTAAAACCACTGATGCTTTAACAAACACTTTGTACCTAAAAGAAATGTATCACATGAGAGAGAGTCAATTTATTGGATCAAAATGAAATTGAGACCACAGACTGATAAGCAGTCAGGCTCTGCCAGTTAGCATCCTCGTGGAAACACTGCTTGCTTTGTATAGTTTTAGATACCAAAGACAAAGAAGCCAGAGAACATATGTTGCACCACTCAGAGTTGGCAGAAAGTCGTTCTGTTGATAGAAACTGTAGCTACAAAGAGGCAAGCAGCTCCAAAACCTAAAAGCACCTGAAATAGTGGATGATGATAATACACCAAATAGAAATGGAGGCAACCCAAGTAAAACAAAACATTCAGCTAGTAGTGGGCTGCAAAGAAGGATAGGCAATAAGAAAACATGAGCAAAGCAAATGTGCACCATACAGTAATATATATGCTCACTGTCACATGCAGCAGCACAAGTGGTTCCATAATGTAGGACCAGCTTTTCAAGGATTCGGCACTTGCAACTGGGACCAGTTTCCAGATGAACTCAGCTCCCATTCAGCTAGGTAAATAAAGGTAAGGTTTCAAGAAGTTGCCAAACTCTCTGCAGCTTCCATTGTGACTCTGTAGGCCAGGTTTTCAAAAGCACCATGCACTTTGCATGCTGAACTCTCAAAAATTTGACCCAGACAGAACCTCAAGCATCCTCTCTAGGGCTCAGGCTATTGATTGGGCAAATGTGTGCAGTTATGTGCAAGCCTTCAGAAGCCAGGGAAATGTATGAAATTAGTTTCCAGTAAATCAGCAAATCAGCTACTGATGAATGAAATTAATTAGCTGAGCAAGGCATGGATCTATCTGCAGTGGGAAATCCAGGTTACCTTGTGATAGATGATTGCTATCCAAATTAATAGGAAAAACATTCCTTACCAAATCCCCATCCTCTCTCCATGAATGCAGCAGAGTGCATTTTGCCTGGAATGGAATTTTCTCCATCTTCAAGCATCTGACAAAATGGGATTTCTTCCACAGAAGCTCATGCAATTAATAAATTTGTTTGTCTTAAAAGTGCTACAAGACTCCTTGCTTGATTCATTTTAAACAGTCCCTTTGAGGGCCTGGATGGAGCAAATAGCTATAACAGAGTCAAAAAATATGGTATCTGTGCTTAGGGGCATTGTTGCCCTGAAAAAAGTGTCGTGGCCTGGGCTCGGGCCCTGCCCCCTGACATGCAGACTTGCTGTGGGGCCTGATTCAGCCCAGGGACTGATCCTGGGCTCCTCCTGCTGTCAGCCTGGCCCAGATCCAGCCCCTGCTGCTGCTAGACAGGGCTGGTGGCCTGGCCCAATCTAGGCCCAGCTGCTACCGGCCAGTGGCAGGCAACCCAGGCCCAATCCAGTTGCAGTCAGCTCCACCTGGATCCAGTTCCTGCTGCTGCTGGGGCAAAGCTGGAGATGTGGGGGGGCTGCAGCCCCTAGGGCCAAGCAGCAGCAACACCCTGTCTATTCTCCCATGAGAGCCAAGCAACCAGAACCACTGCAGTACCAGACAGATTGTGGCAGGTTGGGACTGACAGAGGTGATGCATGAGAGGAAACATGGAGTCATGTCCCCAGCCCCACATTTGGACTCAGCCTTTAAGGTCAAAAGGGACCATTATAAATGATCATCTAATCTGATCTTCTGCACAATGTAGGCCACAGAACATCACCCACCCACTCCTGTAATAGAGCTCTAACCTGTGACTGAGTTTTTGAAGTCCTCAAATAATGGGCTAAAGACTTCAAGGTACGGATACTCCACCAGCAAGTGACCCATGTTCCATGCTGCAGAGGAGGATAAAAAGCCTCCAGGGCCTCTGCCAAACTGCTCTGGGGCAAAATTCCTTCCTGATGCCAAAAATAGGAATTGTGGGCAAGACTCACCAGCCAGACACCCAGAAAGAATTCTCTGCACTAGCTCAGAACACACCCCATCTAACATCCCATCACAGGACATTGGCATATTTATTTATTTACTTATCTGAATGGGAGCCGAGCTCATCTGGAGAACTTGGTCTAGTTATGGGTGCTGAATCCTTGAAAATCTGGTCCTCCATTATGGAATTGCTTTTGTTACTGTTTGCTAAGATGGTGAACACAATCTCTGGCTCTATCAGCAGCAGAATATCACAAAGGAGCTGGGAAATGGAGTCACCTCAGTGTTTCACATTGGTGAGACCATTAGGGACACTGTGTCCAGTTCTGGTGTCCACACTTCCAAAAAGGTTGACAAATTAGAAAGGGTTCAGAAGAGAGCCAACACACTGACCTGAGATCTGGAAAACCTGCCTTAGAGGGAGACAGAGAGAGATTAAGGGAGCTCAGTGTAGCTAATCAAAGAGAAAGTGAAGTGCTTTGATCAGTTGAGAAGTACTTAAATAGAGCAGAGCATTCTTTAATCTAGCCCGCAAAGGCAGAATGAAATCCAGTGTCTGGGAGCTGAAGCTGGAGACGAATTCATACTAGAAATAAAGTGGAAATGTTTAACAGTCAGAAGAATTAACCATTGGAAGAGCTCACCCAGGAATGTGGTGGACTCTCCATTACCTGAGGTTCATGAAGACCACACCTGTGGCCTGTGGTATGCAGCACATCAAAGAAGGTCAAAATAGTCACCTCTGAGACATCTATGAATTTATGATGGTGTGGCCTGTATAATCACCTAAGCGGACAGTTGGTGTCAGCGAGTTTCTGTAATGTTAGTGTGTGATTTCAGCACTTGGCACTGTGTGATTGCCTTAAGGATGGCCTTAGTGAGATCTCTTGTCCTGAGTTATATTTAGCCTACATCATAAACATAACTCTCAAACAGAGTTGCATGCTACTATAGGATATAGTATTATTAAATTCTGAGCAAAACTGGCAATGGAATGGGACTTTTGCTAGTTCCCTTGAGATTTTTTTTTTTTTAACCTCTTAGGAAGCCTCCCCCGCTAGTCAGCCTCCTTTCAGCTTGGCTGGCCAGTCCTCACCCACCCAGAAACAAGAGAGGTGGGCTACCTTGAACTCTGTGCTAAGCTCCCTATTGTGGTAGCTGCCACAGTGCCACGCGGCAGAGGCGGGATTATGTCTGGCTAAGGGCAAGTTAACAGAAACAATCAAGACAGACCTCTGGTTAAATCTCTAGTGAAGCCAAGGTCTGTGACTGAACTAATGACTCATGACAAAGAATAGGGCCTGAAAAATCTGCTCAACTATAGCAGGCACTACCCCAGAATCTGAGCTTCTTTTTTTTTTTTTCTTAAAGTACGTTTCTGGTCCCCCACAGTTGCCAAGAAACATTCATCTCTGGAACATTGTTGTCTGCCTAAGTCTGCAAACAACTCCAGTGCCTTTTCTGCTGCTGCTGCTGCTGCACAGAACCATCACAAACTTTAGCAGAGTGAAAGCTGACCAGTGTTTTGTCAGTTGTCACTGCTGGCTTAGGCCAGCAGTTCTCAACCTTTTGCAGGTCACAACACACTTGATGGTATATGGTGACACTGTGGGACACACCAGGTCACCCCCTCCAAGCCAAATCCAGCAATCTCCACAGCTCACCGTGACACACTAATCACTGTGTGGTGACACAGTAATGTGTCCTGACACAGTGATTGAGAATCACTGGTCTTAGGCCCCTGAGTCCATCAGTGAAACTGATAAAGAACAGCTCAGTTTCTCCATGCTGCTATTCAAGAGGCAGAGGTGGGTGCAGGAATTAGAGTCCCAGCAAAATGAAAATGTAATTCCTGACCATTTCTGCTTCTGAAGTGGTGGAACATTTTTTAAAACTTGTTTCTGGTCATTCAAAATCTCATTTTGATAAAATCTAAATATTTTACCTCCACTTTTGACTGTTCACCATTTATATTATATACAGTTTTGAAAAGCGAAGTAAGTTTTATCTTGTGGCCTGTTGACTCCTCATCTGGCCATGCTAACTGCTTGGAAGATTTGTGTGTAATAAGTGCAGTTCTTTGCACACCCATAGCACTATTCACCCAAGGATGCCAACGGACTTTACACAAAGGGTGATTTTACTCCCGTTTTACAAATAGGAGTAAAGAATGCAAAAGATGGTCAATCATACCCAAAGTCAAGGCCACATAGTACAAGCCAAGGCTTCCCAAGGTCCTGCTAATGGTATGTCTCTCTGCTCCAAGCTGCTGGCTCGCACCATCACAGCTACACTGCTAGTTACAACACATCAGCTCAAGTTGAGCTATCCCATGTCCCTCTCTCTCTCTTACAAAGCACATTCCCAGTTCTTGAGTAGACTTACCAAGGGATCCAAAGCCAGGGATAGACCCCCAGAACATGTAACTCACACCACAGAACTAGAAACACAAGACCATGCTGCTCCCAGAATCTGCCATAAAAAATCCATGACCATGGCCCCACAATAGTTTCATTTGCCCACTATATGATGCACTTCCAGTTTGTCAGAATTCTGATTGGTGCAATGAGGTGGTCCATCTTTTGTTTCAGTGATAAATCTGAGAAGAGGTGCAAGGAATTACAAACTGAGGAGAAATGATAAAGCAAGAAAATGTTTAGTGCTCTAAAAACAACCATCAAAAAGCCAACCAGATGGAGGCAGCAGGAGATTAATATGACCTTTTATAATGAATAGATATATTGTCTTATTCCACCCCACTAAATTAAAACTCTTCCACCCAGCCTGATACTTCTATTTAGAACACATTATGTGAAAAGAGCACACAATAAAGTAACAATTCACAAAAAGGATTTTTCTCTGTGTGTGTGTTAAGGACTGTGAAAGTAATAATCATCAATTGGGTATGCTACCACTGAATCTGAGCGTGATTCATCAGCTGCCGTCCTGGGACCAGAACAGGCATTTTCAAGCTAGGCAAAGACCTAATAAACTATAAAAACCTCTAACCAAATTCTAACTGGCAGGGGTTGCATTCAGGGCACCCTAGATAGTACATCAGGAAGGGATGGGGAGCCCAGCTCCCTGTTGCTAGAAGGGCAAACGAGAGAGAGAAAGCATGGACTGTACAATTAATTGTAGGTTTCTAGCAAATGAGTAGTCAGTGTTCATGGAACTACAGACATAACGGTAGTCCCACCTAGGGCATTCTACATTTTCAAAGCAGCTCACAATTAGAACCACCCCCAGAGTACGGTCCTGTAAGAGAAAATGGTGGTTTCCTCCCCCCTTTTTCACATGCAGAGACTGAAGAGCAGTGAGGGCTTGCCCAAGGCTGCACAACAAGGCACCAACAGAGCTAGAGCCAGGCGCTTGAGCACCAGTGGTTTAAGTGACCTCATAAGTCATAATCAACTGTAGATCCTCTGACTGGATAAAGCCCTTTGACTTCTTACTTCTGGTACTAACTGAGTGACTGCCTAGAGCAGTGTTCCCCAACCAGTGTGCCATAGCACACAGGTATGCTGTCAGGTCTGAGCAGGTATGCCGCAAAATTTTTTGAAAAACTACTCAAAGAGCTCTGGATTGGCTCATTGGCTCATGAATATTCATGAGTTCATTTGGAAACTATATGGTGATGTGCCTCAGATTAATTCAAGGTAGCAAGGTGTGCCACAGCAGAGAAAATACTTGGAAACACTGGCCTTGAGCCATGCTAGGGAGCAGCTTTCAGCACCATCTTACATGCCTTGGGATGTGACCTGATGTGGCCCTTTACATTGCACCAGCTCTGACAAAGAGGAACTTTTGGAGGCTCACTGTGTTACAGTCTTTGCCATTGGACTGCGACCCTTCAGGGTCTCTCTTATAGTAACATGTTAAAATGTTAAACTGGAGATGACCTTAACAGGGGTGGAAATGTCCTACTAAATCACTGCTTTAAGTCAGGTGCTCAGTTTCAAATGCCTAATGTGATCTAGGAACAGCTGGAACTGTCTAAACCAGTAGTTACCAACCTTTTTGGTTCAAGGACCACAGATACCATTTTTACAGCTCTGAAGGGCCATCAGTCTCTGCCAACAGGCCACCCCTGACTGCAGCAGATGGAAGAAGTTCAGTGAGGAAGCCATCTCCTTGCTAGTCCCATCTTCCTGGTTGCAGCATGGAAACTGCACTCATCCTGTAGCCCTATGCACGCCACCTGGGTCCCTAGGTAGTGGCTCCCTTCTGCAGTCAGAAGGAAGAAAGATGAGTCCTCTCCTCCTTCTGGTTCCAGCAGGGACTCTATCACATATAGACCCAGACAGAGTGCTTTACTTTGCTCCCTGCTACAGCCAGGGGAAGAGCAGCACTGATCTCACATCTTCTTGGCTGCAATAAAGACCCTGCACTGTATTTTAGCCCCATGGAAATGCAATCCACCTCTTTCCTTAGGCAACAGCTCCCTTCTGGAGCCAGCAGGAGGGGAGCCACAGGCCACTTGAAAGCTCCTGTGGATCACTTTTGGCCCCCAGACCCTAGGTTGGGAACAATTGGTCTAAAGCAAGCTGAAGGGGGGGAAATATGTGGCTAGTTATTTAAAAAGAATGATGAAGCCAACACTAAACCTTTTGGACACCGGAAAAAAAGTTTCCTGCAGAAGAGAGGGATATGAAATGAACCACGTTTCATCCTTTGCCAAGAGCAGTGGTGAGAGACTGTTAAACTGTACAAACTTCTACTGCTTATTTCAAAGGCAGAAGCTGTTTCACAAAACTCAGTCTCTGGCCTAACTACTGTGGAGGCACAGAAAGTCATTATTCCCAAGTGAGGCTCTCTCATACAATGCAGCCAGTGTATTAAACACCTATCCCACTTTGGTTTCCACTACCAAAGGTCATGGTCATCATTCACTGCTGGTGCTGGCTGGCAAAGCTGTGGCCTCCACTCCACAGCTCTGATTCCCCCAATCCCTGCCACCTCTGGCAGATTGGCAAGAGTCAGAAGTCCCCCATAAGGCACCAGTGATCCACGGGTGGATGCCAACAGGAAGGGAAAGGGGAGGACTGGGAAGATGTACCGTACATGCACCAGTAAGGACTTGCACAAGAACAGATGTTCTTTAATCCACACAAAGAACAACTGAGGCAGAAGGATAAGCTTTCCTTCCGAACACATCAACTACTGGGCACACATCAGAAAACTTTTGTGGCATCCTGGCAGGGGTACAGGAGGCGAAGATCTTCACACTGGCAAGGAGGGCATAAGAGCCCCAGGGCACTCAGGGTAGTGATGCACCTCACCACTGCCTGTTCTTCACATAAAGCACTTTTGTCTGGATCTGCTGTAGCTCAGCTCCCTGGTACTGCCAGCCTCTAGCTGTACATGTACTGCCTTCCATGTCTTCCCACAGACCTCACAACCTGTATGGAGACCGAGAGGCACACACCGACCACAAGCCCTCAAAGTGTCCCCCAGTGTCCAGCCCCTTAGCCAGTGATCACTGTCAGAAGTACCAGAACACACAAGCTTGTAAGATTCAACTCAGGATCATCACTTGGCTTAACCATTAGTTAGATTTATGGTGAAAGGAAGGACAAGTTAATTATCAAAGAACAGAAATTTAACTTAGAGTGAGTAAGAATACTGGAGACAAGTGGTTTGGTATTGAATAAAATACCACGCTTTCTAGAAATTAAGCTTCAGATCTTAACCTCCTGTCCAAGGAAGCTGATTCCTCCCCAAGTTCTCTCCACCATTTTCAGCCAAGTCTGGTTGAAACTCCTTTTTCATAAATCAAGTTTGCTCCGCATTTATTTCCTAGGTGAGGAATGCTTGGGTGTATTCTTGGACCCAAAAGATAGAAAGCAAACCTTTGTGTACTTACAGATGGGGGGGTCTTCCCTCTCCACTGTTCTTCTCTCCCTGTTTCTTTGTGGAGTGCTCTTTCATTCAGTTCAGACTGGTGACAGGAGACACTCCGTGAGGAAGCCAATATTTCGAATAAAGAGTTTTTAAATATATATTAGGACTAAAAAGTAATGGAGTAACATGATTGTTAGCATTCTAGATAGAAATTATAGAATTATTTATAATAAAGCAGAAGAGGCAGAAGCGTTCGAATATTTATTGAATAAATATTTGTTCTGAGTCTTGGAAAAGACAGATGCTGTAGCAGCACCAGATGATGATGATGATGACAACACTCTTTTTATTTCACTAGTATCTCAGGAGGTTGTTAAATAGCAGCTATTTAATTTAGACATTTTCAAAATCAATAGCTCTTTTAAAGCTCTTGGATGCAAGTTGACTGAGGAGCTTGCTGGATCATTCATGTTGATTTTTGATAAGTCTTGGCATATTGGGGAAGTTCCGGAAGACAGGAAGAAAGCCAGTGTTGTGCCAATATTTTAAGAGGACAAATAGCATTGCTTTGGTAAATTATAAAACTGCCAGTCTGAATTCAATGCTGGGCAAGATGAGGGAGTAGTTGACATGGGAAATGATTAATAAAGAATTAAAGGAGGGTAACAATTAATGCCAGTCAACACGGGTTTATGGAAAATAGATTGTGTCCAGCTAACTTGTTTTTGAATGAGGTTACAACTACATTTGATAAATGTAATTGTGGTGATGTAATACACACAGGCTTGGTACAGTATGACATTGATTTAAAAAAATAGAAGTAGCTTGGCACACATTAAATGAATTAAAATCTCACCTAATTGATAGGTCTCAAAAGGTAACTCTAAACAGGGAATCACCATTGAGTAGGTGTGTTTTTAGTGGGGTCCCTTGAGGATCCATTCTCAGCCCTGTCCTGTTTAACATTATCAATGACTAGAACAATAAAATACAGAAAAAGTTTCCAGATTACACAAAAATTGGTAAATAAAGAGGAGGATGGGTCACTGATACAGAGCAGTCTGAATTGCTTGGTAAGATGAGTAAAAACAAACACTTTTATTTTTAAATACAGCTAAATGTAAATGTATACATCTGGGAAGAATGAATGTTAGCCACACCTGAAGGATGGTGGGCTCTATCCTGTATAGCAGAAACACTGAGAAAAGAATTGGGAGTCATGCTGGATAATCAAATGAATATGAGCTCCCAGGCCAAAAAAGCTAATGTGATCCAGGGATGCATAAGCAGTAGGAATATTGAGGAGGAGTAGAGAGGTTATTTTACATCTGCATTTGGCAGTGGTATGACCTCTACAAGAATATTGTGTCCAGGTGTGATGCCCACAGTTCAAAAAGAATATTGATGAACTAGAGGAGCTTCAAAGAGGAGCCACAAGAACAATTAAAGGGTTAATAAATATAGCCCTGCAAATCTGCAGATATCCGCCTTATATCTGCATCCACGGATACAACACAGATATCTGCAGACCAACGTTCCCTCTAATTACTCATAGACTGTCTGTGCAAACAATTTCTTTGTGTGCACAAAAATATTTCTTTGTGAGCACCAGTATCACCACTATTGAATTTTTTTGTGCACACGTTATTTTTTTGTGTGCGCAGGTTTCATGACCTGTGTACGCACACACACACACGCACAGCTTAGAAGGAACAGTGCTGCAGACCATTTCTTGCAG
The DNA here is from genome assembly GCA_007922195.1 of Podocnemis expansa. NCBI lineage: Eukaryota > Metazoa > Chordata > Testudines > Podocnemididae > Podocnemis > Podocnemis expansa. The sequence continues at coordinate 46,252,496 of ML681981.1, read as the reverse complement.
ATGCAGGTTGGATACAGAGCCACTTATTTGTATCCGTACAGGCCTCTATTAATAAATCTGTCTTAGGTGGGATTCTTTAAGTCTCTCCCTTGACCCATTCCACAACAGAGTAGCTAGCACCTCTGTTTAATATGCAGAAGGTCCTGGGTTCAAGCCCAAGGGGGTTGGACTTGATGATCTCATGAAGTCCCTTCCAGGCCTATGATTCTATTCTATGTTTAGCTTATCAAAGAGAAGCTAAAATGTTAAACAATAAGGCTACATCCACACATAGATGCTTATTTTGAAATAAATTAATCTGAAATAAGCTAATTCGAAATAAAATCATTATTTCAAATTAACTTAAATCAAAATAAGCAAAAACCTCAAATCGAAATAGCAAGTCCAGATACAGGACTTGCTATTTCAAATCAGGAGAGGGGCACCATGAGAGGTGTGGCAACATGGCGCCACCCAACATAGAAAAAGGAAGGCACCCTGGGAAGGAGAAGGGCAAAAGTGTTAATTTGAAATAAGGGTTATTTTGAAATAACACATCCGAACGGCGTTATTTCAAAATAACCATTTCGCTTTAACAGACAATTTGAATTAAAGTAGGTTTAAGCTATTTTGAAATAACATCTCTTGTTTCAGAATGATGGAGCTCATCATTTCGAAACAAGAAAACATTGTGTGGACCTAATCTTTTTTAAATTGAAATAACCAATGTTATTTCAATTTAAAAGATACATGCGGACATACCCTAACTTTATTACAATCTATATGGATCTATATGAGGAACAAGTATTTAATAATCAGGCTCTTCAATCTAGTAGAGAAAGATCTACTAATCCAATAGCTAGAGACTGAAGGTAGACAAATTCAGACTGGAAAAAAGGCATAAATTTATAATGGTGAGAGTAATTAATCATTGAAACAGTTCACTAAGGGTTATGCTGGATTTACCATCACTGATCATCTTTAAATCAATCATTTTGGGGAAGTACTCTGAGCTGTGTTATACAGGATGGCAAAGTCAATGATAACAATGGGTCTATTCTTGCCTTGGAGTCTATGAATAGTGGGAAGGAAACAGAGTGGATAGGTGTATCTTGTGTATATATTTACACACAAATTTGAAAAACTGGTGCAATTTTGTTTAAAACTCTTTTACATTTTGTTGTTATTCTACTGCCTCTGCAAACCCACTCACAAATACTAACACTGGGCACTGTGGTGGGTCACCCCCACCAACCTTATCTCTACCACAGCTATATTTCTGAAGTCATTCATTCAAGCCCATAGTCCCCACTCATGGGGATTTTCTTTCAAAAATACCACAGTACTGGTCACACAAAAAGGGAAATGCTTTGCTTGGAGTGGAATTCTAGGAGAGCCAAAGGAGGGCTGCTGCTTTCAATCACCTTCTAACTATCCTCCCTCGTTCCAGATCTGGAGGGGTCCCCTGACCACTGAGGAACATCAGCGCCTCAGCCCTTCGTCCTGGTGATGCACAGGACCTGACACAAAGGTAGGGCTGTCCCTAGGGGTTTTGGGGCCCCAGACAAATTGCCCTCTGAGGGCCACCCCTCACACCCCGGCACTGGGGGTCAGGGCCAGCCAGCCCAGGGGAGGGGCAGGCCCCTGCGCCAGCCATTCGATGCCGGGGACCAGGAGAGTGGCCAAGAGGGCAGCCCAGTTCAGCACTGCCGGTCTGTCTTCCCCATCCCACCACGCGCGCTACTGTCAGCTCTGTGCCAGAGCAGCAGGGAGGGAGCAGGAGGCAGCACAGCTGGGTCAGGGGGTAGCGATATGGGCCCTGCACTGCCTCCCACCCTTTCCCCACTGCTCCGGCACAGAGCCAAGAGCAGCGCACGTGGCCTGGGGGTGGATGGGCAAACCACAGCGCTGAACCGGGCTGCAGATTTTGGCTGCTCGCCCGGTCCCTGGCATTGGGGGGGGGGGGCAGTGGTGTGGCCCCTGTGGGGCTCCTCAAAGCATGGGCACTGGGCGGCTGCCCTGGTCTCCTTACTTTAGGGACAGCCCTGCACAAAGGGGCCCTGGACCATGATTGCCACTCCTAGGCTCTCAGTCAGCACAGTTCAGATAATAAACAGCAATGCCCCCAGAGAACGCTGCAGACAGGCTGCCCTGTGGCAATTGCCATGGAGTCACAGGGCCTAGACTGTGCCCCAGCATATATGTAATCCTTCAGTGCGCTGGGCCCAATGATCCACCAGCCTGCATGACTCTGAGGCTGAAGTGTCGCCCCCATCCAAGCCATCTCTCTCCTTGGCTCTGGGCAATGAATCCAGCCAAGCCAGGGTCTTGTGGGGGGCATGTGTCGGGCCCCTTGGGCGCAGTGCTCTAGGAGAGCAGGTGCAGACACATGCAACCTTGGCAAAATGAGGGAACCATCCATCCATCCATCACCTGGCTCCCAAAGCTGAACATCCCCAGGAGAGCACAGAGAGGCAGCAGTTACCCCACAGTCTGTCCTAGCCATGCCTAGGCCCCATTGAGCCAGCCACGTTGGGGTGGATTCCATCTCCAGCTCTCCCAGCTCCACTGGATTATCTACACAGGTTCAGCTCCTAAGTCCCTCCAAAAAGCCCCCTAACCTCAGTCCCTTGACACCTTGTTCTCCAGCTCAGTCCCCACGTTCCTGTCAGGGTTTCCTGCTGTTAAGTGGGGGTCATTGCATCCTTATAGCGTCTGTCTCTGTGTCTGGCTGGACTATCTGCTGATGTGGGTTGGTCTGAGCCTGTTTTGTAATGATGCTACTGGTGCCCTCCAAACTGGGATGTGATAGCCCCTTTCCCTCCTGCCATGCTGTTCCAGGAGCAGTCTTAGCCCTTTTGCACCCACTGGGCAGCAATACACTGTACAGAGGGAAACTGAAGCATACCTAGGTTTCATAAAAATATTACAGAAAATTCACACATCATCACAGAAGCCAGTTATTGCACAGGGTCATGTGTAGTTGACCAGGGTACCCAATGCCTGAGAGCTGCAAAGAGTGGCTGGACTTCACAAAGGCAGACTGCAGTAGCATTGTTGCCCCAGGGAAAGACCTGGGGCCTGAACCCAGGCCCAGGCTTGGGCCTCGCTCCCTGGGCCCTGGCCCTGCCCCCTATCTGGAGTCGGGGCACCAGACTCCTGCTGCTACCAGCCCGGCCCCCAATCCGCAGCCAGGGCCAGGGCCTGGGCTGGGGCCAGGTGAGGCCATGGCTGCTGCAGACGATCCGGGCCGAAAGAGGCAGGTGCCACCGCAGCTGCCCTGGCCCTGGATATCCAGCTGGGGATGGGGACGGGGTCGGGAGAGACAGGATGCGCCCCAGCGATTCGGGGAGCTGGCACCGGGATTCAGGGCACATGCCACGTGTGCCAGGCACCACCAACGCCCCTGGCAGACAGAGGGCTGCCCTGGGCAGGTGCTGCCTTTCCTACCATTGAGGAGCTCTCTGTTAGTGAGAGAAAGAACAAGCTGAGCACAGCATTATAGCAGAAAGTGATGTGCAGTCCCAGAGAGATGTTTTCAGAGAAATTATTGCTGGTCTAGCCAGTGGGAGAGAGACTAGGACCACAGCATATGCCCCAATCCAGAGCATGCTGGGCTGGAAGGCTACAAGATAAACTTGTGGCACTTCTAGGCTGCTTTTCTTTCTGTGTTCAAGTCTGGAAGCCAGACTAAGCATGTACATAACTGACACCCATTACAATAAGAGGAGGAACGCCGCAGATCACCAACTGTTAATCCATGAGAACAAGAGCTAGAGGTGGGAGAGCCACTCCAGCTGGGTTCCTCCAGCAAACAGGAGGGACTGGATGGAGGGCTGCCTCAGCTCAGGCCAGGGCCTGACACCACAGCACATACAAGCACAGAGATCAGTCCTGAGAGGTTACACCAAGGTGCCTTCCTCTAGGCTTTCCTATGTAAGATCCCAAGTACCAAGCACCAGGCAGAACATCAGCATTCCCCCTCATGCAGATGCCCAGGTTACTGACGATGATAGAAGCAGGCAGCTGAGCCCAGGAAGGAACTAAGCAAATACTTGCCTTGGTGAGCGATCTATCAAGATGTGTAAACACTGCCCTTGGCCACCAGGCTTTCACAAATGGCTTATAGGAGGGACAGGGAAGGGGAATCCAACTCCTCAGGAATGCTGGAGGTTCACTTGTGGAGAAGGAGGTGGGACTTGCATAGCTGCAAGCCAATGAGAAATTAACCAATTTTTAAAAATTATCTTACAAGAAATTGCACTCAGGGCTGGAGATGGGGGACATGTAGGGAGGCATTGCCTCCTTTTTCCCCCCACAGACAACATCTTTCCACTCACCTCTCCATCCTCACCCTTCAGTGCAACTCCAGGACACACAGCACTTGGACAGCACATGTAGGGGAGAGTCTGGAGGTGCATCTGGAAGAAGGGGACATTTAGGACAGGGAAGCTGGAGTTAGGGGACAACAGAGGCACAGCTAGAAGGTTTCCTTTTCCCAGCCTCAGTTTCTGGCATGCAGGTGGAGAGAGACAGTTGCTATTTTGCAGTGAAGAATGATTCTTCAAGGAAAGGGGTGCTGGGTATCACTGGGGTGCCCTGCCTTTAGAGATAAGGGTAGCACCAACCCTCAGGACGCAGCACTGAAGGACAAGGTCAGGAGGGGAGTAGAACGATGCACCATAAGTACTGACGCCCCAAAATATATAAATCTAGCTATGCCTATGGTTCCTCATGAGCCGTGACTGCCTGGAGAGGGAAATTACATTCCAACCAGAGTGGTGAGAGCAGGGGGTTCCGGGACATTTAGACAAAGAGGGGGAAAGAGCCGGGAGCTGGAGTTTCATCATAGTCTCGCTCTCCCTTGTTTGCAGTCCTCTTGTTTGAATGGTTTTTGTTCCCACGGTTTTGCTGCCATTGGCCATAGGCTCCATTTCTTTCTGCAGACTACAAGCAGACTTTTGCAAATGAAATTGAGAACTACTAGGCCAGGTTAATTTCAGCCCAATATATGTAAGTAACAAATAATCAAACACACACAAATAGGAGCAATTCACAGTCCAATAGCTCTGAATATTAACAATACCTTGAAGGTGCATGTATTCTACACCTTGGCCTGAGGCCTGCCCAGCTTCTTTTCTGTGATATTACATTGTGTGTCTTTGTTTCACAATGTCAAATCTAACTAGAGTTTTTTCATTCAACTTGGTATAGAAAGAAGCTATCCTCAGGTGTGTCAACCATGTAGTATAAGATTATATAAACCCTTCATTCATCATCCTTCCATTCAAAAATATAATTTCATCTGTGTTCCTTGAATATAAACTGGTAGCAACTGGATGAAACAGAATGAAAGATGATATTGGTGCATGAGGTGGGAGGTGGAGCAAGGAGGCACATAGGTCCCCCAATTGGCTGGGGGTACAGAACTTTTATGGGGCAGAAGTGGAAAGAGCCAAATCCTTTGGCCCCAGTGTTGAGAGGTGGGAGCAAGAGAACCAGCTTCTGCAGCTAAAGGGGGTAAAGGGCACAGAACACACCGCTCCAAAAGCAGACATATTTTTATTCCTCTGCACACCCCCTGACGTTACTAATTTTAAACTGATAGACCAAGTCTGTGGCTACTAAAGACAGTACTAGAAATAATGGTGTTCTGTAAACAGTGTTACAAGAACAGAACTGCAAGCAGATGGTGTGTCCCGTTGTAGTAAATGGGAAAGGAAAAATCCTTCCAGTCCGTTCATGCAAAGCACTAAGCATCAGCAGTGCCATAAACACAATCAGAAGGGTGAGGATGAAGATAAAATGTACTGAGAAGACAAATCCCCAGTTGTATTTGATTCTAGTGCTTTGTCAGGAAAGCAGGCAGTTTGGGGTTAGGCAGCAGCCAGAAAGTCTTTCTTCACTATTTTTTCCATGAATCCAGGCCTTGTGCATGGAAACATGAATGTAATTTTCCAAGACGCGCATAAAGATGAAAACAAAGCATTTCAAGGGAGTCATGTCCTAATGATTTTTCTGCTTATCAGTTTTATTATCCTTTGCAATTTCTTAGAAAAAGCAGTTCACAAATTCCAGGGTATACAAGTTTATATGTCTGTCCTCCTTGTTTCCGTGTGCATGTGTGTGCACACACGTGCATTTACAATTTCACATATTTAAATTCACATCCATGAAGAATTTTTCCCTGCAATGAATCTGTTTATTAAAACATTTTCCACCTGAAAGCACATTGACGTCTACTACCACTAAAACCGATTATCATAATCTCACCAGCTTTAAAGAAACAACATTAACCCAATTATCTACAGTCAATTTAGATTGCCTTTATAACCTTAGAGGAGTTCTTACAACATTACAAAGAGTCACTTGGAAGCAAAGAATTTTGCCTGTGTTGTGGGCTCTTCAGCCAACACTTCTATGTTTGCACTGGGGAGAACTTTCTTTTAATTGAATTTCCTTGGTACTGCTGAACAATTGCAATAAACTGAAAACAAATCTGCATTTAATTAAATGACTGTTTCTTTTAAAAAATAATAAATATTTTGTACATTTCCTGAACATGAAATCGCAGTTCTTACCTACAGCTTGACCTTATTTTTTGTAATTAGATAAAGTGACTCAAGATGTTCAAGTTCCTAACCTTACTTCCTTTCACCATGAGACATCTATTGATACCAAAACTATGTTTACAGATCTGCCCTTAAAGGATCCAAACTATTCAGAATGATGTTACTGTTATATTTATATATCTGTATATACTTTCCATGCTAGCTGGATTGTCCCTGTTCGTTAGATCCAACTAATTACATACAAAACTGAAATAAAGTACTTTTGAAAACTTTCCTCCCCCCAAATAATTTGCAATATTGCATGCCTGCTGTGAACAGACACAATATACGCTCGCAGATAGCTGTCAGTGAAGTGTGGCAGCAGAGCAAAATAGTGCATGTCCCAAACTAGTGAATTTTTTTTGTCTAAGAATAAAACCTTGTCCCAGCTGTGGTTTCCACTTTATGGCTCGGCAACGTGTCAATGTGTTTCTTACCTGTCCAACGGCAGTCCTGCTAAGCCACACTGCGTAGCGTCACAAGTTTTGAGGGACTAAATGCATAGGGGACAATTCCGAATGAGCAGGGAGCCAGCCTGTGCGTCTCTTTGGGGACATAAGAACACCGGCTGCGGCAAGGGGCCCAATCCTGCAGTCTTTGGGCAGGCCAGACTCCTGTGGAAGTGTCCACTGGCTGCGGGGCTGGACCAGAAAAGGGACTAATGTACCTTCCTGGTCTTTCTCAGCAGCTTCAAAGGCAGTCTTCTCCAGACACCGGCCCTGCCTGTGCAGCTTGCGGTCTGGGCTGTGCATGTAGAACTCAGTGCTTCAGCTCATAAATGCCCGCTCTTGCAGGCTGAGCTGAGACTTTCCCAGAGTTTGCCCAAACAAGGATGCCACGATTTTCTCAATACAAAAGTGGCAGGAATTTCTAGGCAGGGATTCCTCCCTCCCCCTGACAGCCAGCTCTGAGTTTGAAAGCCAACATTTTGTTTCCTGTGCAATGTCTAAACTGGGATTCCTCAAGGCCCCTTGGTCTCGTTTCTCCACCCGAAGTGTTTGTGGGACCCTGGCTCATTTCCGCTCAGCAGCCCATGCTGACCCAGGCATCAAACATCGTCAAGGAGGTAATTAGTCTAATCTTGTTTATAACATTAGAGGGGTTGAACAGCAATCGGAGGATGCCTGGGCTGTTTCTGAAAAGACGAGGATGCCCGTGACACAACATAGGTAGATCAGGCTTTCTTCCTCTGTAGAATTTTTATTTTAAAATATGGACATTAAGCAGAATAAAATTTTATAAATCCTGAGACCTTATTTGATCCAAATCAGAATAGCTGGTGATCCTGACATTTGTTTATTTTTATGGAAACCAAGTAGATTTTCAAGTACATTACAGGCTCCTAGAAGAGCACAAAATCACAGAGAATATGCACTTATGATTTGAGAAAGAGGTGTGTGCATTGTACTGGACCTTATGGACTGGTGGGCTCTGTAGTATCACAGACCCACTCCTCCTTGAGACATGCAGATTCCCATTAACCCTTACTACACAAATTGACCAAATGGAGCTGTTTACCAGCTGCTGGAGCAGGCAGAGCAATATATGCAAATATTTAACATGAATATAGCCTCTTGGCATTAAACAGCCACCAACAGATCTTAAAATAGAGTCTGAAGAGTATTTTCTTATTTAGAAAACATTAGGGGTTGGAGTGGCAAATGGCAATTTTTCTTTCAAAATGATATGCCCTTACTTTGTGAGCTGTGTCACTTTAGTAAATAAATTCTAACATGCTAAATTAAAACAAACAGAAATCCATCTTCCGATTAATGGATTCCCCACACTGTAGCGCATTTGGAGTTCTGTACCATGGTACCATTTACAATAGCAAATGTTCTGAACCAAACGCAACAAACATTCAATCCAAGATATCAAAGAAAGAAAGAAAGAACCTTTACATCCTATGCACTAGCGTCCACTTTTAGCTGTATTTCATATTGTTCCTTATTAGTGGTAATAATGTGAAACTTGGCTGTTTTTCAAAGTAATTCCGGCAGTCCAACAGTTAACAGCCAATTTAAAAAAAAAAATAAAAAAATCGCCTGTGCGAATCTAGTCCTTTCGTCCAGGCACCAGACATTAAATTTGGAGAGGACAATTAAGCCGAGTTAACTGTTGCCTATTCTCCCCGAGGAAGCTTCCCTTTTGATCCTGCTGTGCCTGGCGCCTTGCAAAACATAACTTGTCTGCCTTATTAAACGCTTCAGCTTGTGCTCAAGGGCTGCCTGGTGCTTTTCAAATGAAGCAGCACCAATCGGAAAGCCCCAAGACAAGCTCCGCTGCAGAAGGGCTTAGGACCAGTGTAATAAATTAGCAATTACCCTGGTAAGTAAAACAGGAGCCTGAAAGTCGCTGCAAAGTTCACCAAAACTTGGGGGCGGGGGAGACAAGCTCCAGCCCCACAAACAGCAGTTCTGGGGGGCGGGCTGGGCTATTGGGGCGCGCAGGCGGGAGCGCAGGGGCACAGCAGCGGGAATTGGGGGGCGGCTGCCGGCCTGCGAGCTGCGCGGCGCGGACGCGGCTCGGGGCCCCCCCAGCCCAGCCCGGCCCGGCCGGGGAGAGCGCGGCCAATGCCAGCCCCTCGGCCGGCGCGTCACGGGCGGCAGGGGGCAGATTGGAGGGCGGCCACATGAAAGCGGAGCGGCAGAAGTTTTATAGCTCTTCACGTGCGGGGCGGGCCCGCAGGATCCCCCACTCCCTGCCCCAAGCATGGAGCCTGGGACCCCGTCTGCCACCCTGCGCCTTGCATCGCTCCGGCCTGAGGCCGCCTGGAGCCTGGAGCTTGGATCCCTCCTCTGAGCCTGGAGCTGGGACCCTGAACCTCACCCCTGAGCCTGGGATGCAGGAGCCTGGACCCCACCCCTGAAGCTGCAGCTGGGACCCTGGAGCTTGGACCCACCCCGAGGCTGCTGCTTGGGCTGGAGCTCCCGAGCGCTGCCTGGAGCCCCTGGGGGTGCATGTGCCGGGCTGACTCCTCCTTACCCCCACAGCAGTTTTATGGCCCCCTCCTCCCTGAGGATGAATCCTGGCCAGAGGTCACTCAGTCTGGAGGAGACCAGCAAAGGTACGGCCACCCTCGCCAAGGGGAGTCCTCTCTCAGAGGAGAAGTCGCCCAGGATGGGCTCCAAGGCATCAGGATGCAGGGGCCAAACCACCTCCAGTCCTCTGCTGCCTTTCAGTGTGGAGTCCCTGCTGGTCGCGGAGCGCAAGCTGGGTCCCCAGAGCAGCCGGCTGCACCAGCCACCACCTGGTGCCACCGCCGAAGCGCCACCTGCCCGGGCACAGAGCAGTTTGTGTGTGACAGAGTCAGGCCAAGACTTGCTGGAGCAGCGGGCTAAGCAGCAGCCATCAGCTATGGAGAGTTCAGGTGAGAAGGAGCCCAACTCCTGGTTCGCAAAATCTGCCTGTTCGCCACCAAGTAAGTACCCAAAGTGACCCTGTGTCCTCTGTGTGTCTGAGCACACAGCCAGCCGGGGCAGCTGTCAGTCTCACTCGTGGGACCCCGGGAACCCTTCTTTGTCTGCCAGAGCAACAGAGGAGTGCTACATTAATGGGGAGCCACCTGCCAGAGGGGAGCCACCATCTCCCCAGCTGAGCTGTCCTAGCTCCAAGCCGGGCTCAGCTCACCTGTGGCCTCCTCTGGGCAACAGCATGGTCAGGTCCTAGTGCCAGCAGGAAGGACATGGTGCCTGCAGGGATAGCGTATGGAGACCGCAGCCATTCAGTGTGCCCAGCACACCCCCACCCCTCGCCTCGTGCTGTGAGTCTCCAGCCATGCCGAAGCACCGCAGCTTCACCCTCAAGCCAACATTGAGGCGGCTGTAGCATCCTGAGCTCAGCACCAACAAAGCCTGAGAGCAGCCAAGTCCGAGAGGGCTTCTGCTGGGCCTCATGGTAGAAGCCTCCAGGCTATTGGGCCTCCCATCACTGCGTAGACCCAGCAGCCCTGGCCAGCCACTCGCTTCTGAACCGTGGGAAAGGCCCAGTGCTCTCCCCTGCGGATGGAGCACTCACTGTACACAGCTAGTAGCACACAGGCCTCTTGAACATGGCCTGCACCCCTCCCTCAGGGATCCCACAGAGCCACAGGTTACCCTGCTTAGCACGTCTGTGAGCTCAGCTCCTCTGCACACGCCTAGGCCAGGCCCACAGTGAGCCCCATGGCTCTGACCACAGGCAGCTCTGCTCCAGCAAGCTGAATGGCACCCTGGCCCTCTGGGCAGCCAGGCATGAGGAACCCTGCAGAAGGGGAGGGATCTGCCTGCTCTCTCCAGAGACAGGAACTCCTGGGGACTGAAATGAGAACGCTCAGAGCCACAGTGCCGGCTCCCTGACAGCCAGTGCCCCATCAGGATTTCCGCACAGGAGGCCAGACTCTCTATCTGATAGAGTCTTCGGGCCGCAGACAGGAGCTGTTTGAATAGCTGAGTGCAGCCCCTTATGGGAAGGCCTGCTCTGTGCCATGCCAGTTTCTCAGCTCTGCAGAACCAGGCCCTGCGCCAAAACTAGCCTCATTGGGGACATACACATTCATGGCAGGGTGGGCACCAGGTCTGGCAGGGTAGGGCAGGAATCCAGGCCTGGAGGGTCTCGCAGATCACTCCTTTGGCCCGGCAGTAGGTCCTGGGCCACCACATACTAAGCAGTTCAGCTGTGTGTTTGTGTCTTCCTGCAGGACAGCCCAGTCCTCCCCCCTGCACCCTGAGGAAGCACAAGAACAATCGCAAGCCCCGCACACCGTTCACCACCTCACAGCTGCTGGCACTGGAGAGGAAGTTCCGACAGAAGCAGTATCTGTCCATCGCTGAGCGAGCTGAGTTCTCCAGCTCTCTCAACCTCACAGAGACCCAGGTCAAGATCTGGTTCCAGAACCGCAGGGCCAAGGCCAAGAGGTTGCAGGAAGCAGAGCTGGAGAAGCTCAAACTGGCCACCAAGCCTTTGCTGCCCTCATTTGCCCTGCCCTTCCCGCTGGGGGCGCACCTGGGCTCCCCCTCCCTGTATGGAGCTACCAGCACCTTCCCTAGCAGAGCAGCTCTGCAGCCTGTCCCAAGTCTTTTCACAGCACCAGTCACCTATGGCATGTACTATCTGTCCTAACTGTCTGGTACAAAGGCCAGGCTCTGTGTAGAGCACTTGGACCGCAGCACCCCAGGCTTGCGTTGCTGCACACGGCGCAAGCGGAGCAGTGTGCAGGCCTGCAAACCCACCTCTCTGCTGGTGGCGGACTCACTCCCCCTGTGGTGGTTGCTGAGGGTCAGTCTGTGTTGGAGAAGCACAGTTGAAACTCCTCCAGGAATGATATTTGGGTTTCAAGGCTGAAGGATTGCTGCCTCCCACATTCTAGGCAAGAAAAGTTTCCTGCTGTAGGGGCTCCTTAGGCCAGTGCACCAGTGCAATGCGCTCAGTGCCCAGGCCCAGATGGCATGGGGCTGACCCTAGCTCTGAACTGCATCAAGTTCCTCTTGATCTTGGTGAATCCAATCCCACCCACTGGCCTCTGAACAGGGGAGACCCCATCACTGTATGACAGGAAAGTATCATCTCCAATGCAGTAGCCTTTCCTGTTAGTGTCTCTCTCTCCCACACTTCTCCTGCTCCAGGGGAGCTTGTGCTGGGGCATTTACAATGACTACAAGACGCTGGTCTCCATGCTGGGTTGCAGAGAGCCAGTCTCTGGCCTGTGCTGGTCTGACTGGTTCAGCATGACAGTACCGTGTGGCCTGTACACCCATGGATGAGACTGTGCTTGGCTGTGACACTGCACTGTTGACTGAGAAGCCTGGCCCTACCCTGGTCCCAGTGCTATACAGCGGAGCACAAGGGGTTGAAGGGCAGTGAGAGTAAAACAGCACAAACCAGAGACTGCTCATCATGCCCTCCCTGCACACTCACATTTGTCCAAACTAGACAGGGTGTGGTTCATCAGCCATTCCCGAAGGGCCCTGCGGCAAGCTCCCCTCGACAGGAATAAGGTGTGCCTGGTCACAGCTTCAGGGTATGGAACCAGTGGACCTAACCCTGCAGCCATTACTCCCCTGAGCAGCCAGCCCCATGGAATCACCGCACGGAGGGCTGCAGGGTGGAGCTCTGCTCCGTTTGTGCCGCCTTCCCAGGGACTGGCACTGACTCTAAATTGGGTCCCTTAGCGCTCTCTTGCGGTAAATATGGGACAGTCTGATTTTTCTGTGGGCCACTAGGGGGCTGTATTTGAGGATACTAATCTGTTTATAGGCCTCTTGCCAGTATTTACCATTGTTTCTATGCTGTGCACATATTTGCCCCCATGAAAGCTGCAGAGCTAGTTCTGTGTACATAGTTTGGGTTTTGTACAGAGCCCTGAAGGGGCTGTGAAGAAATCTCCCTGTTTTGGACAAAACAGAGAGTCAATAAAGCCTCTAAGTTAATCAAGGCAGCAGTGCAGCTCGTGGCTTTGTTCCTTGATATTAATATCGTAACTTTGCCTGACATATATTAAACTGAGACCAGCACATCCAGCCCACCCAATGAGGCCTGGCAATGGATGAGAGCCAAGAGGGGTTCCACTCCAAGAACGTGCAGATAAGCTTGGTCTGCTGGCTTGAGCAGTGCCAAGTTTGTGCTGCATACACAGGGGTTGCTTCCTGCCCTCCTTGTGTGGTAATGTGGGGGACTCATTGGATGTACTGTGAAAGGCCACTTCTGCCACTGCCCCAGGGCCCAGCCAACTACCATGTGCTCTGCTAGAGGCAACTCTTCACCCATCTCAGAGAACTGAATGGGATTGAGGTGGATGGCCCAATGGACTGAAGAGCCACTGCCTCACCTGCTGTGGCTGGCTCAGGATCTGTTCCAGACCTACCACTTGCCAAAGGTATAGGTCCAAGCCCTCAGGTAGTGGCTCCATTCCCCTCCCTTCTGCAGCCCTGATACCGCAACCCCCCCCCCATGCAACATAGCATGAAGGCTGCTGCTTTTGTGGTGCTTCACCACTTCACTTCCCATCTTCCTGGCCTGGGGCTGGGGGTCTCTCCCTACAGGGCACAGCACTATTTGAGAGCCCAGTCCGCAGGAAGGAGGGAAAGCCCAGGCCCTGGTCAGGGCTCTAAGCTCTTAAGGAGCTTCCCAAAGCACCAGAGGAGGCCTCAGGGCCCTAGCAGTGTCAGGGGAACGCATCTCTTCCAGTGACCCCCAGCATGCTTTGGAAAGCCTGGGGTTGTTTCCTGCCTCCAGGAAAGCTGGGTTGGGGAGGGATTCTACAGATTACTGCCCTGTGGGCAGCCACTCGGCTCTCTGGCACTTGCCCTGCTCCCTGCCTGGGAAGGTCCCATTCTGAATTGGAAGCTCTGTGTCTCAGACTTAGTCCTGATTTTAAATGTGTGGCAAATGGCATGTTTCTGCTGGGCAGCATCAGCTCTCAGCACAGGAAATCACTGGCATTTTTTGGAGGCCTGTCAAGTTTCAAACCCCGGTTGGCTGGGCTGAGTAACAGGCTGGGGCTGCGGCTCCTGACCCGCCTTTGCTCTTCCCTTAGGCACCATTGCCACCTGCTGGATACCAGACACTCTGCGCCAACATTTGTTTGCTTGAAAAAGTTACAGCAATGACACCATGTCAAGTCTCTGTGAGAATGACTCTAGCTGTAGCAACCGCCCTCCAATTCCCAGTCCATCAGTCACTTCTCCCCATACCAGTCCTCCTCTAACCAGCAGTCACTGCCTTCAGGACACAGCATGAGACTCACTCCTTTGACAAAATCTCCCTGTTGCAAGAATGTTCCCTAGACTCACTGCTTATTTCTTTTGAAAGTTTCAGCAAATGAGGTTAGGCATTTTGTAGATCCAGATCAATACCTAAACCAGGGGTCTCAAACTCTAATCATCACGAGGGCCACATGAGGACTAGCACATTAGCCCAAGGGCCACACCACTGAAACTTTTTCATATAACAATATTGCAAATATTGGTAATGATAGTGTCATTGTGGGGCTCAGGAAATAGCTTTAGGGGCTGCATGCAGCCCATGGGCTGCATGTTTGAGACCCCTGACCTAGACATTTTCACTAACACTAAAAACATTTCATGCTCTTCGGGGCTGGGGAGCAGGAACTTGACATTTGGCAAAGGGATGGTATTGGAGTAAGAGTAGCAACTTTCACCTCCCCCATAAAAATCCCTTCAGATTTGTAAGCCATAGGAAATCTACCTTTGCTTATGCAGAGCAGGTAGGTCCATTGTTCTGATGTTGTAACCATTCCGCCTGCACTGAACATGCTTCCAAGCCTCACTGAACTATCTTCAAACAACTGCAGACTAACCACTGTAATGAGGGGGCACTGACATGAATTGGCCATGAGGGGTGTAGCTAAGCTGGGAGATAAGAGCCTGTGAGCACTAATCACTAGTGCTATTGAGTAGCACCCAATACACCTGCTTTAACATAGGCAAGTATCCCCCCTCATCATAAAGATAACTGGGAATCAGTGACATTGACTAGGTCACTTCTGGCAGAACTAGGAAGAGAAACCAGGTGGCAGACCTGTCTGTGTCACTTTGTCATACTGTTTCAAAAGGTCTCTTCTAAATATGTGTATTTGTTGGGTAGTGTGGCCCAATTCATTCTTTCACCAGTGAGGAGTCCGCCACAGGGACCAAGGGGAGGCAGTTTGCATGTGGCAGCACAAAGGTACCACAGAGCACTGAGAAATTACATCTCATGTCATCAGAGTAGTGCTACTTCATATCCCTCTTCCTTAATAGGTTTGAGACCCACAGATTCATGAGCACAATGTAAATGCAAAGCATCACTTAAAAGCAAAAACTATACAGGAATTCTGATTTGCAGATCCTTTGTCCATTCATCAGACCAGTGGTTCCCAACCTCTTCTCTTGCCATGGCACACCCTGATATTTTTAATTATTTTGAGGAACACCACCATATAGTCCAGGGGTGGCCAAACTTATGGAACTCAAGAGCCACACCAGTTGATTATTAACCTTCGAGAGCAGCACTGGAGCATATAGCCATATACTTTTACCTACTCCAAAATTACTAAGTATAAAATTTATTGCACACTTTAATTTTATCATAAAAAGAAGGCAAATATTGATCCCACTAATGTCAGAGTCTAATAATTACTTAAGGTTACCATAAAAACTAGGCCTATACAGTAAAACCTTAGCTGTTGCTTGATATAGAAGACTGCAGGCTAGTGGTGAGTCTTTTAAAATCTGGGCAGTAACTTGTCAACACAGTTCCTAAAAGCTCTCTCAGGTGCTGATCTGTAAGTACTACACAATGTTTCAATTTCATTGTGGAATACAATGCTTCACAGCAGTAAGTTGTGCCAAAAATTGAAAATAATCTACGAGTGACTTTCTTTGGCTGAGGATATTTAGTTTCAGGCACTAATTTCCATAATTCATACTGGGAGCTTTTGTGCATCATCTTTAAACTAGAATCCTCTTGCATTTCAAGTTTTAAACAATTTATTTTCTTCTTCATATTTTTGTTTCTTATTATTTGACATCATGTTTAGAAGGACTTGTAAAATGATTTTATTTTAAGAACAAGTAAACTGCATAAGGGCCTATGAGAAAATCTAAACATGCCGCGCGTCTCCCCTCTGTCCTGACCATGCCACAGATGGTTGCGCTTGGGAAATCAATTTGAGAAATTGATTTGCTGATGTTCTTCCACAACCTGCAATTGTTCATTCAAGAGCCGCATGTGGCTCCCAAGCTGCAGTTTGGCAACGCCTGATATAGTCGCTGAATGAACTCATGAATATTCATGAGCCAATCCAGAACTCTTAGAATCATTTTTCAAAAAAATCTGGGGCACATCTGCTCAGGCCTGACAGCACACCTGTGGGCCATGGCACACTGGTTGGGAAACACTGCATTAGACCACACACTCCTGCCAGAGCCAGAAAAGAATACAGGGACACATCTTGCCAGCATCCACTGTATGTCTACAGGACAATGGTTTAACCCACTGGCAAAGGATGTGGGCTAACCCTCCTAATAAAGGATGTCTCCGTCCGTTGTACAGATAAGGGGGGGGGGGTCTTGGCCACAACAGAATGGTGTTTTAAACTCTAGTTTACAGTTAAAATGTTAAATGCTTACTTACTGCTAGCCCCATTTCCCACTGTGAAAAGACCCTTTAAAATGCATTTTAAGCTTGCATAAAACAGTAAACCATTTAAACATTCCAACCCTAAAAGGTTACATATCTTAATCTGAACATTTTCCCCTATTCCAGCCCAGCCTTTAGATGGTTAGTGTACCAAAGAGGCATGGCCTCCCTTGGGAACAGACAAAAAGGGGTGGGCCAGCCCCGGCTGGGAGGAGTCAGAGGCTACCTGTCCATGAGACCAGAAGTCAAGGGGTGAGGCAGGAGGTATAAAAGGAGGGCCTGTGGGCTCATTTCAGCTCAAGCCTCCAGAGGGGAAGGTGGTGTCTTTCCTTCCTCAGGTGCTTCCCTGACCCTTGGACTAGTACCCTAAGGAGGAGTTGCTTGCAGACTGGTAGCCAGTCTGGGTATGCCACCAGTCCACAGACCAGAGCCATGGCAAATGGTTGGGCCCCAGCCGCCAAGAAGAGTCCCCACTGGCCTGTGAAGTGGAGGAGTTACCAGTTGCCTGGGGTCCAGAGGCATCCCCTGAACCAGTCAGCCCAGGGGATGAGACCATCTGAGACCACCAATCTGCAAGAGCTGCCAGCTGCTGACAACAAGAAGGAAATGCCGGTGGCCTATGACCTGGAGGGACTGCTGTTTGCTGATAGCCCCACCGAGCTCTCAGACCTGCTGCCCCCAGATAATGTGGAAGGGTTCTGTAACCTACCCCTGGAGAACTACTGGGATGAGGCAGGGCAGGTACCATTGGGAGAGGAGATAAGAAGTAGTTCAGAGGAGCTGTCATGGGTGCTCTGGTGTGAGGCTGAAGGGAGTCAGTGTGTTGTGGGTGGGACCCCACTGACCCCATAGCTGAGCCTGTGGCCATGACTAGGGTCCTGGGATGCGATGCAGTAGAGATGGGTGGGCCTGCATCTCCGTCCTCCTCTTCACCTCCAGGGTGACTGCCTTTGTTTGTTTGTTCCCTGAAACCATCTACTCACCTGATCCCCAAAAGTGCTTGTTCCCCTAAACCAGAGACTGTTGGGTGGGGCCTGGGCCTGCCCATGGGGAACTGGGGGGTTGTTTGGTTGGTTGGTGGGGCCTAGCCCTGCTTGCAGGGGGCATGGGGGTGTTTGTGTGGTGGGCTGGGGTATAAGACCCCCCCCTTGAGTAGGCCTTGGAAGGATGGGTCTCTTTCCCACATCTAGATTCTCTTCAAGTTGTGACAGTCCTTGACATGACATGGCCCTGGTCTACACTGTAGAGGGCGATTTCAATGGTAGTTAATGGGAGATATGGAAGTTAAATTTAAATAATTCATGTGTTTCCCTTCAAGTGCCTAATGTCTCTTTACCACAGTGTTTTCAGTGTGCTGAATCAACAGAAAATGGCCTCCCATCAACTCAGGACTATTCCAGCTGGGCGACTGGAGCTACTGGATTGACTTACCTATTGACTGAGTGGATCTTCAAAGATCCGGTCAGTTGATCAAGAAGCTCAGTCTGACAGGAAATTTGCTGCTGCCACTGTCAGTGAAGACCTGCTGATGTGTGATGGAGCAGCTACCCCCTACTGGCAGGTACAGGGTTAAGGGGGGGCCTATCAGCATCACAGCTAATCCACTGCCAGGAGCGGGCAGACTACCAGTATAAAAAGAGCAGCAGGGCTAGCTGCTCAGTCTGCTTTGGGGAGCTGGAGGGAGAAGGTCTTCTCCCCAGCTAGCTGGCTGAGGGAGCCAGCACCCTGGAGAGCGCCAAATGGAGAGAGCTGACCAGAAGCCAGGGGTCCTGAAGGAACAGGCTGCGGAGTGGCCAGAGCAGTAGTCCAGAGGCAAGGAACCGGGAGCGGATGGTGGGCAGACCCCAGTTGGGTGGGAGCCTGTGAGACTAGGACCTGCAGGGAAGTGGCCTAGGGAATCGGTACAGGCTGTGGAAGACTGAAGGGAAGCAAAAGGCCTCAGGAAGGCATTTAGGGTCCCTGGGCTGGTGCCTGGTGAAGTGGGTGAGCTTGGGTCCCACCCCATGCCCCCAGTGTGCCAGGAGCAGCACAGACATGCTGGTCATTAACTCTTGTCTGTGCTCTGCTGGCCAGGAGAGGAGAAAGCTGGACTGTATCCTGGAAGGGATGGACTTGGGGTTTGGCTGGAGGGCTAAGGTCCCAGAAGAGGACTTGGGATGGGACTCTAGAATGGGTAGAGGCAGAGCACAGATGGCCAGCAGGGGGACCACTTGAGCATATTCCCCAGTACCATCACCAGGAGGCATCCTGCAGGTGGGTTGAGTGCTGCAAACACCTACATCAGAGGTAGGCAACCCCTGGCATGTGTGCCGATAGTGGCACAAGAGTCCATTCAGAGTGACATGTGGCACTCTCTGCAATGCCACAGAAATTGTGGTTCCTGCTACTGAAAGCCACTCTGGACATCTTCTTTCAGGGGCAGCTGGGGCGTGGAGGGTCCCCACCATGCCCATAGTCCAAGCATGGTGCAGAAAGAAGATGCTTGGAATGGCTTCTCTCCATGGTGTGCAGCCATCAAGGAGCCACTCTGGGTAGCTTCTTTCCTCAGCATACGTGGGGACCCCCCCAAGAGGAGCTGCTCCAGGCAGCTTCTTTCCATGGCATCCCAACGGACCCCTGTCCCCAGGCATGCTGCCAAGAGGAGCCACTGCAGGCAGCTTCTTTCTGTGAGTGGCTCCTTTCTGCAGCATTCCATGGAAGCACCCCCTTCACTGCCCCCAACCTCCAGCCATGGCTGCCACCAAATTTTCAGACACCCGCCACTTTTATTTCAAAGGTTGCTGATCCCTGATTACACCATGGTATCAAAAGATGGTGCACCTCTTCTATTTGAGAAGAAGTCTCTATTGAAACAGCAATTTCTATTGAAACACAATTTCTAGAACTTGTTTTAGGAGCAAATCCATCTCAGACAATTTTTTAGGTGCTTCATTTCGCACATCACATACTAACTTGTCCCTTTAAGCTTTCTCCAAACTGGCAATGCCTGAATTCCCTTAATTCAATTATGTACTCAGAAATTCTTTCCCTGGCTGGTTGATTCCATTTATCAAAGCAGGCATGCAGCTTTGCGAACAACTGAGTTTGTAGAACTGTCACATATTCCAAAAATGTTTTTGCTTCAGGTCTTATGACCCGTTAGGCTGCCTGGCATATTCTGTGTTTTATGCCATTAGACTCAGTAAAATGGACTTTGCTCATTAGTTGTACAATGTGCAATTCTATCCTGGTCCCATCTTTTGCTGTAACGGGAGCCATTCCTCTACCAAGCTACTAAACAAGTCAATTTCCCCCTATCAGCTAGATGTTTTTAACACCATTTTTAAGTAAATAAGTAGATTACTCAGTCTCAGTATTGCAAGGTACAGTTCCTTTTTAGCTACTGTTCCTAGACCATTCCCTGGCCTATTCCACTGTATTTGCACATTGGGAACCCAGCCTTGCTGTTAAATGTTATCTCTAGATCTTTAACAACAAACAGGTCACAAATGAACCATATAGGCTCAGTGGAATCCAGATTACAGTGTCCATCCAGTTGAGACAAAATGGCAAGTCTAGCTGTATAAACACATTGCTATGCTAGCAAACTTTGTCCTGCAAATAGTATAGTGGCTAACACCCCTGCTTAAGATGCAGAAGGTCCTGGGTTCAATTCCCAGGGGGTTGGACTCAATGATCTCATGAGGTCCTTTCCAGCCCTATGATTTGATTTGATTTGATTTAACTTTAAAATATCCTAGAACACAGTGAATACCATTAGAGGGCTCACAAATTATTTAAAGGGATACTACCTTATTCCTATCCCCAGAAGAGTGGCTCAACCTTTCCAGACTGCTGTACTCCTTTCAATAGTCTGATTTTTCTTGCATACCCCAAATTTTACCTCATTTTAAAAAATGCTTGCTTACACAATCAGACAAATACGGGTCTCACTGTCCACTGCGCAAAGAATTGGTTATTTTCACTTTTATTGTCTAATTATAAAAGCAATTGAATGGAATACAAACATCATGCTCACATTTCAGTGTGATATGTTAGCCTGTTTCTTCGCTTGTGAGCCTTGCTGGCCCTGGTGCCCCAGGCTGTGGGGCTGAAGCCTGAGCCTAAAGCATTCACCTAACTTCACAGGCTCCCTGGGGCATACAGTCCAAGACAATTGCCCCTCTTGCTGTTCCTTAACACCTTGCACATGTGATCCCTTAAATTCATCTTGTGATCCCTCCAGGCTGCAAAGCACTCAGCTAGAATAGTTGTGTGCGCACTGGAAGACCTCTGGATACCTCAATGGGTATCCCTGGGTGAAAGAAAGAAGCATACCACTTTTACTTTCTCTGTGAAGATCACTTGTGTAGCATTTATGACATAGCATGGCAGTGTTGGGAGAATGCAATGCACCCCAGCCCACTGACCGAACTCAGATGCACACAGCATGCATTTTGAGACATACCCTGCAAATAGGCATTCCAAATTCAGACACAAGTTCAGAGTTTGAAAGACACTTTTATTTGCAGCACAAACAAGCATCTGCAGCAGCCAGAATCCCAACACTCCCAAATCCTCATTCAGTACCCTGCAGCTTCTCCACTGCAGGAAGGGCAGCGGGTAATTTTGCAAGAGAATTGTTTCATGTGACCTGAAAATGTTTGTGAGAAAATTAAATGAACAGACTTGTAGAGTCTAAGTGCAGAATGGGACTATTGTGATCTAGCCCACTCATTTTCCAACTCACCATCAGGACGCAGTACTGGGTCACAGACCCTCAGGCACTAGGTCATGGCACCCCCGATGCCACCACCAAAAGACTCGAATACATTGCTGAAAGATGTAATTTTTGCCTCATGGGCATAAATGATTTTTTTTCATTTGGGTCCCAAGGAAAAAATTTGAAAACCACTGATCTGGTATGACCTCCTCTGTAACACAGGCCAGAGAAGTTTGCCCAAATCATTCCTAGACCACATTTTAGGAAAACATTCAGTCTTGCTTTAAAGGCTGTTTATCTAGTTGGCACCTCCAGCCATTGGATCATATCATACCATTGATCTGACCCAGTATGGTTGTTCTCATGATCTTTACTACTATCATGTGACTAGACTACATTTCCTAGACCTGTTTTAACTTTAGTTGACTCAAGTTAATTTGCAGTTAACTACCATGACAGTTATTGCTGGTTTGTCTTTCAAGATTGAGACATTTCTGGAGTGTTCAGATTGGCATGTACTGATAACCAGCTACTTCATGTTGAAAGTTCTTGTCCATACAAGCTCTGGCACTAATGCAAAACACCTTTTATAAAACCTCTTCCCATGTAAGGGAACAGTCCACAATCCCAGAAGACTGGTGCAAATATCTACACAAAGGGCAAGATAGTGGAGTCAGGCCCAAAATAAACAGATACAGCACAAGAAGGCCTCTTATTGAGGGGAAATTTTCTGACCTGAATTATAAAGGTCAGACCAGATAATGATCATGGTTCTTTCTGGCCTTAGCGTATATGACTCTACTGCAATCGAAAGACTCTTATGAAACAGCTGACTCCTCCTGACCCTTCAGCATCCTTAAACAACCTGAATGCAAGAAGGAAGAACTGTTTACAAAGAGAAAACAAACTGTTCAGAGATGGGAAGGATACAATGTAAGAATTATTCTCTGAGCTGGGGTTCCCCTGGCAACATGTTCTTTGCGACCAAAACTAGGCTTAGCCAGAGCATGCTGTCATGTTTCACTAACATCTTTGATGCAGGGACCATTCTCAACAATCAAAGCGATGACAAAGTTGTAGTGGAAGAAGGCAATAGGGTCCTTTCACATGGACCCTGCTGACTGTAGCCCAGGGGTCTCAAACTCATGGCCTGTGGGCGGCCTCCTAAAGCTACTTCCCGCAGGCCGCAACACTATCATTATTGATATTTGCAGTATCATTGTATGAAGAGGTTTCAGTGGGGCGGCCCTCAGGCTAATGTCCTAGTCCTCATATGGCCCTCATGATGATTTGAGTTTGAGACCCCTGCTGTAGCCTGTCTTTGCCAGCTGCATGAAGACCAAGCTCAAGGAAATGAAGAGTCCCTTGGTAACATTTGCTGTGTATGTCCTTAACTGTGACAGTCCCAGGGGCTACAGCCAGTTGGAGGCTGTGGAAAGGGAGAGAAGAGGAAAAGGGTCCTGGGGACCAGAACTGGTTGCATTTTGTTTACTTAATTGATTTTTTTTTTTTTAATTTTTCCTCCTGCCACCCATTATTCTTTCCCCTCCAACAACCTTTCCCTCTGGATCCAAACGGGTAGCTGTGTTAGTTTAGTTTAGTAAATCAAACAAACAGACAAGGAGTCCTGTGGCACTTAAAGACTAAAATTTATTTTTTACATAAGCTTTTGTGGGAGAAAATCCCACTTCATCAGATACTTTGAAGATAGGTGAACTTACAGAACGGTAGGAAACAAATGCAGGGAAGTGTAAGTCATGGGAACAGGTCACACTGTAAAAGCAAATCAAAACCCTTGTAAAGATTCAAACACCAGGAAACAGCATACAGAGGGGGATGAGCATCTCATATACCCCACTGCAAAATAACTATGTTGAAACTGTTGTTTCAACAACTTAGTGCATAAAATAACAGCTGTTGCTGGTGCCATCCACTCCGCTTCCTAGAAGAAATCTGAGACAAGGTCGCTCACTCCATCTCTAATGACAAAACTTGGCTTCTCCTCCATCCCTGTTATGACCCATCACAGACTAGACAGCATAACCAAGTTTTACCCCTTAGTGCATGGGGCCTTCTAGGACACACCAGCCTCCTTACTGAGGAAATGGGACAGAGGTCTTGGCTGTTGTCTCATCAGGCCTGGTGGCAATGGTGAGATCTGGTAGGTTCCTTGGCCGCCAGATCAAGGAGCACAACAGGAAACAATGGGAGGAGAGCCCCACACATAGGTGTAGGGACAAGTAGAACACAAATGTGGAGGTAGGAGAAAATGAGAGGGAACTTGAGAGTGGGAAAAGAAGAGTGTAAAGACAAGAGAGGGCGTAGAAGTCATAAGAAAGGGTCTAAGGAGTCAGTGGGAATGGGGAATCAGAGGATGAAGCTGTATGATGAGAAACATTGGTCAGTTAACCTCTATGTAGCAGCTTGGAGTCCTATGGGGGAGTTTTGGGTGCTGGCTAAGACTTGGAGCAAAGGATCTGGAAAGGTGGAGCTGTGATACCACAATCTAACTGCTCAGCTGATAAGGTGATTCTGCAAGCTTAAGGTTTGAAAAAGGAGGCAAATTCTGGCTTGGATTTTATTGACTCTTGGGGCTGGAACTTGTGTAAAAGAATCCTAGACATGCAGAGAGACATTTCCTTATACTGCCCCACAGGACTGCAGATGTTCTGTAAATATCTTCTTAAAGCAAGGCTTCCTAGGTCTAGAATTCTAGATTTGGTCAGACTGGAAGAGCCCAGATGACTATGTGCTGCCACTTCACAGGCAAAGCCTGCATCAGCACAGTTGAGTCTGTTAACTGCATGCATACTCCCTACTTCCATGCTTCAGTACAGGTGTGTGCACATTAGGTAACAAAGCATGATACTGTAGCCCTCTAGCTGTAAGTAAAAACAAGAGGGAGCCAAATCTCCAACGACCATGAGGAAAGCTAAGCTTTGAGTCTTCACTAGAACTGTAAAGCCAAAAACTTAACCCCAAACAGCACAACAGGTGAGACACTAGGAAAGGTCATTTGTCTCACTTTACCATAGAAGCTTCTGGGGGTAGTTATTTCATTTTAGGCCAAGTCTAAGTCACTTTTAGAAGTAAGAGCAAGTTCTAAAAAAATATTTCCTTGAATGATACTAGACAAGGCCCCTTTTTTGCATCCCTGCACTGATGGGTGTAAGTACTGGCTGTCAGAGGCATCTTTAGTAGGCACTAAATCTTTTACCATGTGACTTTCAGCTCCATAGCCATTGTTTAACCACTGAATTAAAAACAACCACCTTGAACGGGAAGCAGTCTCAAGCCCTTAAGCCTGTGTACAGGAGCAGTCTGCTCCAAACAGTGTTAAAACCCGCTTTCCATTTCAGTCTTATCTACTCTTCACAACCCTTGGTTTTGCTTTTTTTTTTTTTTTTTTTTTTCTCCTCTTCTTTTTTTAACTCTTGTACCCTTTGACGTCCCCTGATTAATGGATTTAGGTTCCACCCCACAGCAGTAATCCTCAACTGATGCCTCTAGAGCCACATGGCTACATCTACACTGTAATTCAAAGTCTGACTGCCACATGGATACACAAAGTCTTGCTAATGCAGCTCAAAATAGCAGTGTGGACCCAGGAGTGTGGGTGTCAAAGGGAGTATGTAGAGTTCCTTGTATAGCCTGCTCTGAATCCAGTCCCATTGCATCAACATAGGTGTATCCGAGTTGCAATCACACCTCAGACTGCAGTACACACTTACCTTTGAGGTCTCCCTCCCCACCCTCCCACCCCCCCACTCAGTGCTCATATCATGACAACACACTGGAATGCCTCCCATCCTGCCTGAGCATGGAAAGGGCAAACAGTAAGAATGACAGAGTTCCCTCCTGCCACGTACACAGAGCACTAAAGAAGCTGATGCGACACTGGAATCCCTCCATTTTTCTTCAGGCAGCATGGACAGTGATGTATTTAGAGGGAGGTAGTGGAGAAAGGGAGAGACACTTGACTGTGCCCAGTTTAGAACAATACAAAAGTGGTGGTGCATCCCACTACATGACGACTGCAAGTCAAGATGCACTTGTAAATGCTACAGCCTGGGGGTTACTGTGATCTTCCCCAGCTAAAGCAGGCTTTGGTTCAGTGCCCACTCTCCATGCATTTATGGAACTCAGACATGTACAAACATGAAGTCCTGTCCTCCTTCCTTCTCTTGCCTTTTTTTTTTTTTGGGGGGGGGGGGGGCTGAAGATATGAGTGGTATTCATCCATAGTCCTGGTGGACAGCCCCAAGCCTTCCCTGTCCTTGATGTGCAGCAGATTCAACATCTCAGTTGTTCTCAAGCAGGGGCAGCATGCAAACCCATCCATGACTAGTAATGCATTTTATTAATCTCAGTAGGCAAGGCCTTTTCTGCTCATCTTTACTTATCATTCTTTGTGAATCTGTTGCAGTGACCATCACACTTTCTTCTTCACGCTTTTAAATCCTCGACTGGCACCCTGCCCAAAGCAAATGGTTGATGGGATTCTGTAACACAAACATACCATTGAATACAAAAACCTTGATGCCCTGTTTCTTTGTATTTATGTTAGTCATTCAGAGCACACTTAACTGGAATGGCTGCTTTGCTCAGAAACCACACTCACAAGAAACCAATTTAGCCTGACAGGGAATGACAATGACCACTGTTTAAGGGAGAGTACTTTAACAAAGGTTCTGCTCATAGGGCCAGAGTCAGCAACATAAAGGTGGGGTTTGATCTAGAAAGGATATCTGTGAGGATACAGTATACTTGCACCTCTCCTTGGCAGCTATTTAGTTCTCCACATCCTAAGCTCATTAAAAATCACTTTGGTCATTCTGAGCACTATTTAACATCTTCATAAATGACATGGAAGGAAACATAAAATCACCACTAATAATGTCTCCAGGTGATAAAAGACTGGAAGAGTGGTAAATAATGAGGACAGGATACTCATTCAGAGCATTCTGGATCACAGGTAAACTGGTCCCAAGAGAAGAATATGCATTTAAATACAGCTAAATGTAAATGTATACACCTGGGAACAAAGAATGCGGGCCATACTTAGAGGATGGGAGACCCTACCCTGGGAAGCAGTGATCCTGAAAGAAATTTGGAGGTCATTATCCATAATCTACTGAACAAGACTGCCCAGTGTGACGCTAGCTAACAAGCTAATTTGATACTAAAAAGCATAAGTAGGGGAATTTCAAGTAGGAGCAGAGAGATTATTTTACTGCTGCCTATGATACTGTTGCAAATGCTGCAGTAATAGTGTGTTCATATTTCTGGTGCCCATAATTCAAGAAGACTATTGATAGATTGTAGAGGACCCAGACAATGATTAAAGAATTAGGGAACATGCCTTAAAAACTAAATAGGTTGAGCTTCTTGTGTCTAACAGAGAAGGTTAAGGGGTGATTTAATAGCAGTTCAAGTATCAACATGGGGAAGAAATATTTATTTGGCTCTTCAATGTAGCAGATAAAGAAATAACACAATCCAATGGCTGGAAGTTAAAGCTAGACAGATTCACATGGGACATAAGACACATTTTTAATGGTGGGGATAATTAACCACTGGAACAAATTTACCAAGGATTCTTTATTACTGATCATTTTTAAAGCAAGATTGGATGCTTTTTCTTAAATGATCTGCTGTAGAAATTACTTTGGGGAAGTTCTCCAAACTGTGTTATATGGGAAGCCAAGCAACATGGTCACAATAGTCCCTTCTGATCTTAGAATTTACAAATGAACAATAAAACCCTTCTAAATGTGAAAGAAATGTAACCAGTGCAATGGTGGCTGCCTGCAGAAAACCTGAAACAGCACCTGAGGTTTGAATCGCCCTGTTCAAGTCTAAATATTAGGCATCTGAGTTGACATGTCAACACTTAACTATGTCACCATCCAAAAAGGGGGAGGGAAGGAATCACATTGTGAAGATCTGTACAAGGCATGTAACAGTTTATTTTGTCACTCTGGCTGTGTCTTCACTGCCCAGCATTTTCCAAAAAACTTCTTCTCAAAAATGCTCAGGAGACTAGTCCAGGGATAGCTCGTTTTCCCGAAATGCCATGGCTTTTTTCTTCCTCTTCGAAAAAGAAAGTCTACACTGAACTTTCTTTTTTGAAAAAAAGAAAGTCAATGGATGAGATAGGCAGGATTCTTAAAAAAGTGCCTTTGCCATGTCCCGTGATCGCCTTTTTCATAAAAGCTATCTTGAAAGACGCTTTTTTCGATATTAAACCAGGTTCAGCATTCGTGAAAAAGCGCTCCAGTATTTTAAGATACTGGACCGCTTTTTTGACAAAGCTGTCCTGCCAGCTTTTTCTAAATAAAAAGCTGTTTTCGATATTGTTTTTTTGAAAAAAGCCATCGTGGAACATGGCAAAGGCTTTTTTCCTGAAGAATCCTCCCTATCTCATCCACTGACTTTCTTTTTTGAAATAAAAGAAGCTGTAGTATTTCAGGACAATGGACTGTTGTCCCAAAATAGCATTTTTTAAAAGAAGTTATTTTTGAGATAATTATTTTGAAATACTTATCCCAAAAAAAGGTTTTTTGAAAATGCTGGGCAATCTATACATACCCCCTGTGTGTTATGCCTTTTATCCCTCCCCTCTTCAAAATCAAGAGAGTGCCAAGTCCCACTGCGGGGAGATAAGCCCAACAGAACATGCATGCTCATTTTGGAATGTCTGCATGGTTTCCTGTGAGCAGTATCTTATTTTGGCATCTGAATCAGAAAGATCATATTGGGTGGGCAGAACTTGGAAGGGGGGGGGGGAACAGTACTTTTCCCCCAATCAACTCTTTTGGAAAGGGAAGTTTAATGAAGCATTCAACAGGCTTCCCATTATACTGGAGGTGGACAAAACTGACTCTCAGCTAGGCACCAGTAATTTTACTTTTGGTTGTCAGAGGGTGCTCCCTCATTACATTTCTGCAGTGGAGCTAGGCTACAGGCTACTTAAACAGGTCGCCATGGTGACCAGAAACATTTATTGAGGCCTGTGTTATACATTTGGCTCTTAAAGGTCACTGAGAAGTCTGTGGCTGGGCCTGTCTACACAACAAAGTTGCACTGATTTAACTTCTTTGGTTCAGAAAGCAACTTAGCTAAATGGGTGCAATCCCTTTTTGTGAGCACTAAATTGGTAAAATTATTATATTCAGGCAAGGTCTGAAGCATGGGACTGAGGCCTGAGCTACATAAAGGAATTTTACACAAATATTCACTCTGTTCTTTCTCGACCAGTGCTAGCTCCTTTCATAAGCAAGTCTTTTGCTGCTAGAGCCATTTCCTAACCTTTTCATTTGAACTTTTTTCACAATATTTAATGGACATTATGGCAAGAATGTGCCTGGCCTATAGAACCTTGTCTACACTAGAGCTCCCACCAATCTGAATGCCAGCTCAGCAGGATCGATGGGAAATTTTTGTTAAGTGAAGGTGACTAACTTAGGTTTGAGAGAAAATGCAAAATAAAACAGTAGAAATGCTGACAAGTGAATTAGATCTCAGGGATTATCATCAGGTGTCACTAACTACAGATGGAACAAATTTTGGATTTAACAGCAAAGAAACACAAAGATAGGGATAGGTCCCGACCCCATGCACTGCTGTGGCAGCATATAGGAGCTATGCAGGAACCACATCTGGCTGTACACTGCCCCTTGAAAGTACCAGTCAGACTATAGGTTGCTTTAACTATCTTCAGGACCATTTCAATCCATAGAGAAGCCTCCAGGACTTGGAGCCACCATCTACACAGCCTCTTCTCACCCGCTGAAGGTGCAGTGCACAAATCAGTTCCACTTGCATTAACTGGATCTCAAGTAAGACCCAAGAGAAGCCTGGGTCCCCCAGCTGGCTGTTTGTTTTAAAAAGGTGAATTTGAGAGCATTCCCTTGGGTGAGAGTGCACTTCTCATTCATCATACTTCTCTGTTATTGCAAAGATTCTCAGTTATGATAGCAAGAGCCAAAGAAATGTTTCACTATCAACGCAGAAAGCATTCATCTGCTCCTGCCTCTTTTTGATGGCAAACCACCTTTTCAGTACAGATGCTGTCCCACTGCCTACAAACCAACAGCATTTGCTTTTTGTATTCAAAACTGTTTATAAGCATCAAATAAAAGCCACATTAATTATTCAAAGGCACAGGTGTGTGTATACATCATATTTAGAAGGCTCAGCCCTTCACTTGGGATGAACACTTTTAAAGCTATTACTGTGAAATACTTATATCACATGAACACTTAGACCCCTCAGGGCCCTATTGCAGTAGCACCACCATATGAAGACATGGTCCCTGTCCCAAGGAATTTACAAAAAGGAAAACAGACCTGGCTTTATAAAGCTTTTTCTCCTGTAGTGATGAGACTGGGTCACTCACAAGCTGGGTAGGATCCTCCAGGCTCCCACTGGGACAGATTTCCATGGAATCCATTTGTGACTGCTCACAAGTCTCCACATTCACATCCATTGGTGCACACACATCCAGTTTAGAAGGAAGCTTGCTGTGCTTGGTGCTGCTGCAGAAACAAAATCCTCCTTTCAGAAGTTGTCAGGTGTCTCCCTGTCAGTTTAAGCTCAAGGACCCCAAGTTATTTGATCAGGAGGTTACAAAGCAAATCAAGTAGAAGAGGCTCAGGTGAATCTGAAGGGGTGCTACTGGAAAGCAGCAAGGCTCCTTGGTCACTCTGAGTGGCCTGCACAATAAATGTTCAGCCAGAGACAGCAAGCAGAGACTAGAGTGCTAGAGAGAAGCTGGCTCACAGGAAGAATTCTCTTACACAGGAGCGTACAGGGTGGAGGAATCAGAACATCTGTGTTACAGGACAGGGGCTTCACTACATGCATCTTTCTTATGTCCACAAAGCATAATTGGGTTTCAATGTTCTCTCTAAGCTGCGCCCATGCGCTCAGGCGCAGCAACCCCAACCCCTCAGCGCACGCCTTGCCGCCCCTGGCGCAGGGCTTCAGCTCCTGCTCCTTTTGGCCGGAGCACACATTCTTCCAGGAGGCAGGGAGCAGTTCCCTGGAGTTTAAAATCTCCCCTGAATACGCTCAGGGTGGGAGATTTTAAACTTGTGAGCACAGATTCCTGCCGCCCAGAAGAATGGAGGCAGTGAGAGGCAGGCTCCGCACAGGAGCGGCTCTGGCAGCAGGCCGGTGGCCTGAGGGAGCCGGGGACCCAGGGGAAGGGGAGCCCAGGGGACTTCTGGAAGTCAGCTGGAGGGCACAGGAGGCGGCGCCCAGCTGCGGGACTCAGGAAATGCCCTCCCCCCCACCTGCAAGGGAGCAAGCAGCTTCCCCAGGACTTGGCTTGCCAGACATCTGGCTAAAGGAGGACATGTCCTCCTCCTATTTACCTTCATGTCCTGAGTGGCTGCCGTCCTCAGGTATTCTAAAAATAGGTGATTCCCTGCCCCCATGTTACTTATGAATAGAATGTTAAAAAAAAAAAAAAAAAAAAAAAGAAGAATAGAAGAGAAAAAGAAACACGCCTAACACAGGACTCAAACCCATGAGCCTCAGGCTGTCTCCTGTACACAGGAAGCACGGGCAAGCAGAACATACCAGTCTCCTAGCTCTGACACTATTAAACAACATCCGTCTCTGTGGTACAGTGGGTAAAGCAACACTCCCTGAGTCGGAAGATTATGGGTTTGAATCCTGTTTTTCTTTTTCTTTTTTTTTTTTTTTTTTTTGGGGGGGGGGGGGGGAAAGAGAGAGAACCGGACTGTTAGTCCCTACAGAATGGCTACACTGAGGGGCAAAAAGGAGCAGGAAGAAAACCCTAATAAAATGAAAGAAAATAAAGTATATTGTGAATAAAATACTAACAGGGACCAATTAAGTAAAACAAAAAAAGGCACATTTGAATTGGTTAGAAACAATGTAGGACTTTTTTTTTTTTTAATTGTAAAACGGGCAGCTGTAGAAAATAAAAAAGCAGCACGTCAACGTTTTTACTTTTTAGCTGTTTTTCAAGTTTATATTTGCAAATTTAGGGTACTTTTATTTTTCTTAGTCTCATGAACATTAATGAAAGGGTCATGAAAAATGTTCATTTACAGGGAAAAATCAATTTTCAGTAAATTAAGACATTTTGGTAGTTTTTTTTATTTTAAAATAATTTTTAAAAACACATAACGTTGTGGTGTTTTAATGCTGCATCCATTATCATTACCATTTTCCATGACACAATATGGTGATGACAGCAGTGTTCCCTCTAAGCTGTTGATGCAGCTAAGCAAGTTATGGATATGCTTTGGGGGCCAGCAGGCAGTGGGGAAGGACCCATATAGGTTGGGGAATTTGCTCAGCCACATCCATAACTTGCTCAGCCACATCATCACCTTAGAGGGAACATTGTTATTTGGTTGAGCAGGGCCCATGAGATTCCTTCCATCTATAGCAGACTTAGGGCATCATGGTCCAGGGAGATGAATGTTGGTGCCTGACCCATGATTAAGAAAGACACTTGCAGCAGCTCATTTCCTTTTTGGGTGCTATGCTGTTCGGCTGAAAACCACTGATAACAGAATAAGTTTGACTGTCTGAGAGCTCACTGCCCATTGCAAATGTCACTGCTAAAAATCAGTCTGTAGGAGCCAATGGCTCTGCCCTGCAGTGTGCTGATCACACTGTTAAGGATAGAGATCAGCCTTCACTGCTAAACAAGTTTCCATGGTTTCCCAACCTTGGAATAAGAAGGGCAACTTTAGGGAAGCGACTGAAACATTGATTAGTAACCTCATTGCTTCACTTAAGTGTGTCTGTATCCAGAACACCATTATGTAACTGCTTGCAACCACCTGAGAAATGGGTGTGCCCAAGCGTGATGGCAACCAGGCCTTTGCTTCCCCAGCTGTTCAGCTAGCACTGAAAAGGATCTGGTATAAGTGTTTAGGACAGTGTCTCTCTCTCACATCTTCCTATAAACTCAGCTGCACACTGATGACTGGCTCCTCTCCCTTAGTGCCTCCATTGTTCCTTGGCCAGTCGGAAAGCCAAGCACCAAACAAAGGGGCATGCAACTTTCTTAGCCCTGTTTTTCAACCAAAATAGAGTGTGGCAGAAGAGGCAATGGACAAAAGTCAGCTGGTTACATGCAGCACCCCCACCTACAGATAGCAGGAACTGGGAGGGAATGGCTCTGGCCCTTGTTTGTGCAAGGTCAGTGGTACTCTCTGGTTGATTTGCCAGCCTCTTCCACCTCGGACACGATTCCTGAGCATGCCTTGGGCTCTCCAAGCCTCTCCTTTGCTCTATGCATCCACCCTTGCAATGGACTGCCACACTCAACACAGCTCACTAGATTTTCCTGCCACCAGAGCCACCAGGGAGACTTTTGCCCTGCACTAACTAAAGTACATAGGCAGAGCAGAGAACTGAGTTCATTGGTGGGAGGCAGAGCAGGGTGCTGCTGGGATTGCAGTTCTGCTCTCTGTACATCAGGTAGACTGCAAGGGAGGGGGGCTGTGTACAGCAGGGAATCTTGGCTCACTTGTTCACCGATGAGGAGTAAATGTCTTTTTAGGATCCCTTCCACTCACGTGATGCGAGTGAATTGTGCCTGCTGGAAGGACCTGAAGGCCAGTATTCCTTGGCTCATGCAGTCACATGCTCACCTCAAATGTTTTTTAATTCAGTAAACAACCTTTCTATACCCCAGTGGCCAGCAATAAACTAGTGCAGTACTGGCAAGCAAATACAGGAGCCCTGGAATCTGACATTAATTTGTGTAACTGTGTAGCTGTTGACTGTGCTCAGAGAAGCAGATTGCTGGATTTTCAGGTGTCCTCCGCTTTGGAGGACTTGTCCCCAGCACTCAGAAGGATAAAAGCTTCTGTAGTGGTTGTATTTGGCACTTACCTTTTAACTTTCTTTGGTCTGTCAAATCGAAAATCAGAAGGATAAAGATGAACTTTGACTAAGTGATCTTTTCGGTCCTTGCTGCTCTTGAACCTCTCTATGCAGCCTTCTACCAAACACTGATACTGAAAAGCAAGAAGAGGGAAAGCTAACTCTAAAGCTCACGCAGCACAAGGAAGAAGGGAGTTATTTTCACAGAATTTCTCCAAGGAAAAAAGCAAGATGTCCCCCGCCACTTCCACACTAGTAAATACTTCTAAAGATGTAGCATCACTAGCCACTGGACACCTTTCTGAAAAATGATATAGTCTAATCACACACTACTGGGCTTTATGTTTTGTTTTTGCTGAAGAAAAAGTCACACTCTCCACACCAGATACCACTGGGTATAATATATTTTATGGCCTATGATAGAGAGGATCATATTGGTCCTTTCTGACCTTAGAGCAGAGGTTCCCAACATTTTCTCTGCCGTGGCACACCTTGCTACCTTTAATTAATTTGAGGCACACCACCATATAGTTTCAAAATGAACTCATGAATATTCAAAAGCCAATGTGCCAATCCAGAGCTCTTTGAGTAGTTTTTCAAAAAATTCTGTGGCACACCTGCTCAGGCCTGATGGCACACCTCTGTGCCTTGGCACGCTGGTTGGGAAACACTGCCTTGGAGTCTATTTAGAACTTCTCTCCTTACTCTATGTGCTGGAAAGAATAGTTATTGATGGATATGAGAATCACACGCCTGACTGTATGCAGCAAAAATGTCACCCGTAATGTTCATTATGTTATTTGAATTTTGTTTATTTTAACTGAAGAAAAATTTGTTCACACTCATAAGCAGACACTGAAAATGGCATTCTCCATATGTCCAATCACTTAATTTCTTTAATAACTATTTGTTTCAGATCAAAGCAGTCATTCTTCATTGCCAATAATGTGCCAAACAGACCAAGTTTGAATTTTTTAAATAAAATTGTTTTCAAAGCACAGAAGAATATAAGCTCCTGAATATCGGTGCTTAAGATGAAAGTACTTCCACACTCTAGCCATACTCCTGTTACAGTGGTGCTGCTTTTCTGAAGAGATTGTAGAAATCAGAAACACAGTTCTGGGGGTGCTTTTTTACTTTAAATTCTCAGGTGCTGGACATACAATGAAATATCTGCTTGCAACTCACCATATTTTGTTTCTCTGCCATTATCTGGAAGAAAGAGTCATGCCACTCCAGGATGTGAATATCCAACAGATGCCCAGATGGGAAGGAGCGTTTGCAGAAAGAGCACATGTTCCTGTGCAGTGTGTTGTAGTGATGTTCATAACCATCTAAGGTATCAAAGACCTGGCAGCACCCAACAATATGGCAACAGAATTCAGACACTCTAAAAATAGGCAATGAAAACATTTGTAGTTTTAGGTTGCATCAAAACCAAAGCGCATGGATTGGACCAGGGGTCTCAAACTCAAATCACCACAAGGGCCACATGAAGATTAGTACATTAGTCCAAGGGCCGTACCACGCAACCTTTTCATACCACAACATTGCAAATATCAGTAACAATCATGTCATCGTGGGCCAAGAGAAATAGCTGCATGTTTGAGACCCCTGGATTAGACTGAAGTGGTTAAAGTATAATTTGATGGGCCCCAGAGCCCTCCTAATCTCTGGGCCACCCTGCTGACTCCCTGACCCCTCCCTTTTGTCATCCCCCCCACCTAGTCAGAGCTGCTCCCTGGCCTGGCCAGTCCCACCCTAAGCACACATCTGAGCATGCTCAGGGCAGGAGAGTTGAAAACTCCCCCGGCCTGGCCACAGCTCCTGGGCCAGGGCAGGGCAGAACATGCATTCCACCCAATTTATCTACTTTTTGGGGCACTGGAACTCCGGCCTCTCAAATTTGTGGGCCAGCTCCAGAGCATTTCAGCTTACTTTAACCCCTGGATTAGAGTATTTGCATAAATACAATCTTTACATTATAGCAATTTTCATTAAAATCTACTCAATATAGGAGAAGATGAGCACTATTAAACTAGAGACACAGTCAAATCAGTTCATGAGGACACTGTAATTAAGAACTCACATTTGTGGTCCAAACTCCTCCAAGAATCACACCCTAGCTAGAACCTGTGGGTCACACATACAGACCTTCACTTATGATTAATTACAGAATAAATTAATGCTAAGCAGCAGTAAGAGGTCTGAACTATTCAATTTCAAAATCACCACAGATGTCTATAAAATACCTGCTCTCAGTCTATTCTCTAAATATCTTTAAGTATTTTTAAAGCCAGACATTTCCTCAAAACCAGAATTTCTTTCAATAATTAGAGGGAAATCTTCAGGTTCAATAACTATCACATCATCCTCCTACACGGCACTCTGTGATGTCTTCCTGTGTATTCTATTGTTTCTTCTCCATCTCTGTGATGGAATGCAAAAAATAAAGGAGGTTGCAGGCATCTTTGTATAACTCAGATAAGTAAGGCTCAAGTCTGATGACTTATGTTGTTGGTTTTGCACTGGTGGAAAGAGCAATATTGTTCTTAAGGGAACAGGAGCAAAAGCGTATCTGCAGACACAACAAACAAAAAAAATCTGTATGACCCATCAAAATCCTTCTCTTCATCACAAAAAGAACAGAAGGTAATTGGTTTACTTTGATCTGGTACTAGGAATGATTCAAAGTATTCCACAATTATTCAACATTTGTTCATCCTTAATGAATCCTGTTGAGTCAGAGGTATATGACAATGACAGCAAGGTCCACAAAATGATAGCTAGGGAGAAGGTCAAAAAAAGTCAGTCAAATCCATTTGTTAGCAGGTCCCACAATTTGTCAAGTTCCAAAGGGGTAGCTGTGTTAGTCTAGTTCAGCAAAACAAGCAAGGAGTCCTGCTTAAAGACTAACAAATTTATTTATCACAATGGGAGAAAAATCCTGCTTCATCAGACACTCTGAAGATGGGGGAACTTACAGAAACAAATAATATGACACCACTTACTTGGGTCTTTCAGTCACTTCTGTAACATTTGTTAAGATGTCTTGAAGATACAAGTGTCTATGAATGTCTCCATCCTGGAACAGGAGATAGAGATGATAGACAAGTTACAGCAACACATGTTCAAAATGTAAACTGGAAATTATTTTGTATTCCCAACAAAAAAAACTGTATTAAAAGGAAAAAAAAAGTTAAGAACATGAATACCTGTTACTTTGACTCAACTCTGGATCAAGGATATCACATTGACCTAACTTTGTTAAGTCCATTTTATAGACGTTGATTAAAAATGCAACTAAGTTATGGGCATGGTGTTTGCAGGATCACAGATCCAAAGGATATTCTTCTAACGCTAGTGGAAGGGTACATGTTTTTGGAGCAGGAATCAAGAATTCTAGCTGTGCCACGGCTGAGAAGTGAATCTAGGTGGCTGTGGGCTTCTCTCATAGAATCATAGGGTTGGAATGGACCTCATAGGTCATCTAGTCCAACCCCCTGCCAGAGGCAGGACCACTCCCACTAAACCATCCCAGTCATGGTTTTGTCCAGCTGGGCCTTAAACACCTCCAAAGATGGAGATTCCACCACCTCCCTTGGCAGCTCATTCCAAGGCGTCACCACTCTCCTAGTAAAAAAGTTTTTTCTAATATCCAGCCTCGACCTCCCTAACCGCAGCTTGAGACCATTGCTCCTCGTTCTGTCCTCTGTTATTACCGAGAACAGTCGAGCTCCATCTTCCTTAGAGCATCCCTTCAAGTATTCGAAGGTTGCTATCAAATCCCCCCTCAATCTTCTCTTCTGCAGACTAAATAAGCCTAATGCTTTCAGTCTTTCCTCATACGGCTTGTGCTCCAGCCCTTTTATCATTT
The DNA here is from genome assembly GCA_007922195.1 of Podocnemis expansa. Taxonomy (NCBI): domain Eukaryota; kingdom Metazoa; phylum Chordata; order Testudines; family Podocnemididae; genus Podocnemis; species Podocnemis expansa. The sequence continues at coordinate 46,215,328 of ML681981.1, read as the reverse complement.
TGGTTGCCCTCCTCTGAACTCTTTCTAGCATATCCCGGTCCTTTTTGTAGTGGGGAGCCCAAAACTGAACACAATATTCTAGATGTGGCCTTACCAGTGCAGAATAGAGGGGAATGATCACATCCCTTGATCTGCTGGTAATACTTCTTTTGATGCAGCCCAGTATGCCATTGGCCTTTTTGGCAGCAAGAGCACACTGCTGACTCATATCTAGCTTCCCATCCACCATGACCCCCAGGTCCTTTTCTACACTGTTGCTACTTAGCTGAATGCTTCCCAGCCTGTAGCAGTGCATGGGGTTTTTTCGTCCCACGTGCAGGATTTTACACTTGTCCTTACTGAACCTCATAAGATTTCTATTGGCCCACTGTTCCAATTTATCTAGGTCTCCCTGAATCCTGTCTTTGCCCTCCAACGTGTCTGCTGGTCCCCCCAGCTTTGTGTCATCTGCAAACTTACTGAGGATGCAGTCTATTCCATCATCCAGATCATTGATGAAAATGTTGAACAGAACTGGCCCCAGGACCGACCCCTGGGGCACACCACTCGTGACTGGCTGCCAGCTAGACATGGAACCATTGATTCCTACACGCTGAAACCGTTGATCTAGCCAGTTTTCTATCCACTTTATAGTCCACCTATCCAACCCATACTTCCTTAATTTGCCAATGAGAATGCTGTGGGAAACTGTATCAAAAGCCTGCTAAAATCAAGGTATATCACATCAACAGTTCTTCCTGCATCCAGAAAACCAGTCATCTGATCATAGAAGGAGATGAGATTGGTCAGGCATGATTTACCCTTGGTAAATCCATGCTGACTGTTCCTCATCACTTTATTTTCCTCTAAGTGTTTGAGGATGGATTCTTTAAGAATCTGCTCCATAATTTTGCCAGGGATTGAGGTGAGGCTGACTGGTCTATAATTCCCCGGATCCTCCTTTTTCCCTTTCTTGAAAATAGGCATTACATTGGCCTTTTTCCAATCCTCTGGCACCTCCCCCATTCTCCATGAGTTTTGAAAGATAATGGCCAGCGGTGCTGCTATCTCATCAGCCAATTCCCTTAGCACCCTTGGATGCAGTTCGTCCGGCCCCATGGACTTGTGCACATCCAGCTTCTTTAAGCAGTCCCTAACCTGACCTTCTGTCACCAAGGGCCTGTCTTCTTCTCTTCCATCTGCCATACCCATGGTAGTGGGCTGGGAGCTGACCGTGCTTGTGAAAACTGAAGCAAAAAATGCATTGAGCACTTCAGCTTTTTCTTCATCCTCTGTCACAAGGATGCCTGCCCTATTCAGCAAGGGGCCTACACCATCCCTGATCCTCTTCTTGTTACTAACATACTTGTAGAACCCCTTCTTGTTATCCTTTACATCCCTCGCTAGCCGCAGCTCCATTTGTCCTTTGGCCTTTCTGATTTTATCTCTGCAGTCCCTAGCAATATTTTTATATGCCTCCTTGGTCATCTGACCAAGCTTCGACTTCCTGTAAGCTTCCTTTTTATGTTTAAGATCAGAGCAGAGTTCTCTGCTAAGCCACTCTGGCTGCCTCACATGTTTGTTCTTTCTCCTAATTGGAATGGCAACTTCCTGAACCCTTAGCAGGGTTTCTTTAAAATATAACCAACTCTCTTGGACTCCTTTCCCCTTCAGATTAGCTTCCCAAGGGATCCCGCCCATCAGTTCCCTGAGGGAGCCAAAATCTGCTTTTTTGAAGTCCAGGGTTTTTGTTTTGCTTCTTTCCTTCCTTCCTTTAATCAGGATCCTGAACTCAACCATGTCATGGTCACTACTGCCTAGCTTGCCATTTACCTCTACGTCCCTGATCAATTCTTCCCTGTTTGTGAGCAGGAGGTCGAGCGGTGCAAGTCCCTAGCTGGTTCCTCTAGCATTTGTACTAGAAAGTTGTCCCCAACACTCTCTAAAAATTTCCTGGATTGCCCATGCACTGCTGTATTACTCTCCCCACCCCGGCCCTCCTCGAGGAGGGAGCTAAAGAGCCCAAAAAGGAGCAGAGAGAAGTTGGGGGACAGAGAAACAGAATTAGTCGCAGGACACGTAGCGGACACTGGTGGGTGAGACCCTACTCCTCTAGGACTGCATTTCCCATCGTGCCCCGCGGCGGGCCCCGTGGGCATGTGGCAGGAGACTGCGCGGGGGCTGCCGGGAGACGTAGTCCAGCCAGGGCCTTACCTCGAAGAACTCGTGCTGGCGGTGAAATCGGAGGCGGCTGGGCGAGAAGCAGAACGGGACCCGCGGCGGGGTGCGGGGCACGACGGGCAGGAGGGGAAACTCCACTCGCTGAGTGACGCTGAGTTCCGGTGGCAGCGGCAACTGCATTCTGTCGTAACGGTGATCCTGCGAGTGGAGCGCAGCATTTACCGGGACCCCATCTTGGGGGGGGGGGGAGCAGACCACTTCCGGCTTCCGGGTTGTCAGTAAGTACTTCCAGGTGACATCGGAGCGAGTTTGGCGGTTGGTAACAGGGCTTCAGGACCAGCGAGTTAGACAGCGAGGCACAGAGTGGCCGCGAAATGACAGGTCCCCACACTGTGTCCTGATTGGCTCCAGCCGTGCGGCCGTTTCCGTGCCGGCCAATCAGAGTTGTGCGTGCCTCTGGCGCGAGCGCGCGGGGCGCTTGGCCGCTGTGGGCTCGCGCTAAGGGCCGGTGCCTGCCTCTCCCCGTCGCCCGCGCCCGTCACCGTGGGGCCTGCTGGGCCGTGCGCGGTCCCGTCCGCAGCGCGAGGTAGGCAGCCGGCCCGGTCACCCGCCCGCCGGGAGCGTGTCTCGGCGCCAGAAAGTGGCTGCTGGCTGTGGGGCGGCGCCCTGCTCGTGGGCCCGGAGGAGCCATAAGCTGCCGTCTGCCGCGATACACGGGGGGCCAGTGGCCTGGCAAACCAGCGGGGGTCCTGGGCCGCTTCTGAGGACTCGCCCATTTATTTATGGCACCGGCTGAGCGAGGCTGAGGCGGCTGCCCCTTTGGAGCTAATCGTCCGGCAATCGCCTTCCCACCGCGGCCTCCCCGGAGCTCGGCCTGAATGAGGGGGGCGCTGCTCCGGGCCCCTTGCTCCAAGTGTTTAGTCGCTCGCTGGGTCTTTTCTCAGCTGTCAGCTGAAGTAGCGTCTTTTCTTTCCAGGCCGACTCAGGCTCTCCGCTCCTTTCATCTCTCCGGGCCCGGCTGTGTGTAATGTGTGTTGGTAGGTAAAGGCAGCTAGCAACGGGAAGTGGAAATCAGCCGCCCTGTCTTCCTTGCAGCTGAGAGCCCGGCTCTATTTCTGGTTTCTTTCCAGGTCAAACCCTCCTGTGGAAAAAAAGCCCCCTGGTTCCATTCCGTCGTCTTTTCCCACAGATTCACTCTCAGCATGTTGGCAACTCCCCTGGGGTAGCTGTGTTAGTGTAGTTCAGCAGAACAAACAAGGGGTCCAGTGGCACTTTTATAGACTAACAGATTTATCGCATGAGCTTTCGTGGGAGAAAATCTCACTTCATCAGATGCTTTGAAGATGAGGAACTCGCATTCTCTTAGTATGCAGTTTTGTTAAATCTGGTTTTGACAGACGGTCCTTGTGAGAATAGTTAAATACAGTATATTATTAGTAAATGATGCTATATTCAGAACTGTGTGAGGATTCAATTATTTCCATCAGTTTATTCTACTTGATGTTGCAAGAAAGTGCATGGAATTGGAGTAAGCAGAAGCTGGACAGTATTTTCCTCTTGAGTCTGTAAGGAGGAGAAGATCTGCTGTGATGTTCTTTTCTCCCAGGGCTTTTCTGGCTTAGGATTTGGAACATGTTTGGGTTATTAGCATGTTTTATCCAACAGCTTCCAAATCTTAGTCTAGACAAGGTCACGCTGTGTCATTCATCCATATATAGGAACAGAATATTGGTTGAGGGCAGGGATTCTCAAACTTTTTTTTTTTTTTTTTTTTGCTGGGACACCATTTGAAAATATTCTAGGATGTGTGGCGTGCCCCTCTCCCCAAAAAAGAAGTGTTGACCCCCTCCCATGCCACATCAGCTGTACCAGCATGCATGGGGGCTGACAGCTCACAAGCCCCAATGATAACCTCATGATCTTCCAAGGGTTCCCAACACCCAGTTTGAGAACCCTTGGTTTAGGGCGAGACCATGCAGATTTAAAAACATTTTGCTTCTTGTAATCTAATTCAGGTATCTCTCATACTCGTCATCTTTGTATCTTGTTGCCAGTGTTCAGCTGTTCAGTGTTTGTCCATTATTTAAACAGGACTTTTCTGCTTTTCGCTTGCAGATAGGGCTTTTCAGTTTTGTGGCTTTGGTCAAGATGTTTCCTAACTGACATGCGAATTTTCTAGTGTAAACTGCTGGTCAGGTGCCTTCCTGCCCTTTAACCTCCAAGCCTGAGAAGCTGTCTCCTCTTTAAGTGGCCATCATTGGGTCTCCCTAAGTATACTTTATGGTTGTCACTTTCAGTAATGGGGAGTTTATAGATCTGATTATAAACTGAAAACAGAGCCGTCCCTGGGGGGTGCAGGGCCCCAGGCAAATTGCCCTCTATGCCCCCCCCACCCCACCCCCAGCACTGGGAGGCGGGGCTGGCGATCCCGGGGGGGGGCAGATCCCTGCACTGCCGCCCCTCTCCATGCCGGAGATGGGATGAGCAGCCAAAAAGGCAGCCCAGTGTAGTGCTCCCGGGCTAGCCCCCCCCCCCCGCCCTGCCGCCCGGCCCGGGGCGCGGTGCGGGAGCGGCGGGGGGGGGGGAGTGATACGGGCACTGCACTGCCTCCCCCCCCCCCCGGCACCCTGGCACAGAGCTGAGAGCAGCACACGTGGCAGGGAAGGAGGGTGGCCAGACTGGCAGCACTGAACCAGGCTGCCCTTTTAGCCAGCTTGCCCCATCCCCAGCATGGGGGGGCAATGGTGTGGCCACACAGGGCCCCCCCAAAGCACACAGCCGTGGGCGGCCGCCCTGCTCACCCTACCCTAGGGACAGCCCTGGTTGAAGAGACAATGTAGTTAGAAAGTGAGAAGGGAAAGAAATATTTTTCTTTCTCAAAGTTGGTTGTTACACAGTTTTGCACTGAAATCACTAACAGCTTGTTGAGACATTGAAATGGGCTGTTATAACTATTTCAGAATAAAAATTCCACTATCACTGTTTATCAGTAATTCCCTTGCATGGATGCTGTGTTCTGAAATAAAAGTAACTATTCCAGAACAAGTTCCAAAGGGGTAACTCTATTTGTCTAGTGTAGCAAAACAAACAAGGAGTCTGGTGGTACTTTTAAAGACTAATACATATATTTTATCAAATGAGCTTTTGTGAGAGAAAATCCATCAAGGGCTCATCCACCAGCTCGTCCACCAATGTGATTTATACCACCCTGTGACAGAAATGTCCCTCCAACGCCACCACCTTAGAAGTTGGCTAAACAGGACAGTCTCTGCACCAAAATAAAAAGGGAGGGGGGACACAAATGACATCAGAAATAACATACAAAACCCAATAGCGCAGTGGTTCCCAACCTTTTCTCTACTGCGACACACTGGCCATGACAAAATCATGAATATTCAAATTAACATATGAATATTCATGAGCCATGGCACTGTTTGGGGCTGTAACCCGGGGCTCCAGCTCAGGGACCACCCCCAGCCAGGCCACATGGGGCCACTGCCCATGGCCAGCTCCAGCTCTGGGCCCCCTGCCCCACAGCCAGGGCCATTTGGGGCTGCACCTGCAGCTTTAGGGAACCCACCAGCCTGGGGTTGCATCGTGCTGCCACCAATGGCACCGGGTCTGGCTCCAGGCAGCCCCCAGGCTCGGGCCCCATGGGGCCTCTGCTACTGCTCGGGGCAACATCCCCCTCTCCCTGGCTGGTAGAGCCATCCCTAAGGTAGGGTTACCAGATACCAAAGCCTGGAAAGGAAGACAGGGAAGTATGAAAAGGAAGACATTGGAGGACGTGGAGAAAATGTAGTATTATGTAATAGTTTTCTTTTTTTTTTTTTTTTTTAGGGGACCTGGAATGCTTTCCCCTAAAAATAGGATGTTCCGGGGTGTTCCAGTATACTTTAACCCCTATAAGTAAAAATCCAGGCAAAATCGTGTTTTTAGAATGCTTGCTGGATGGAGGACGTGAAGGTAAGGAGGAGGACAGATCCTCCTTTTGTCTGATGTCTGGTAACCCTACCCTAAGAGGATGCGGGGCCCCGGGCAAATCACCCTCTGCGCCCCCCCTCCCCCCATCCAGCATTGAGGGGCGGGGCCGGCCAGCTCAGGGGAGGGGCATATCCCTGCGCTGCACCCCCCCCGCCCCATTCCTGGGGCCTGGGCGAGTGGCCAAAAGGGTGGCCAGTGCAGTGCTGCCAGGCTGCCCCCCCCACCACCGTGCACGCTGCTCTGGGCTCCCTGCTGGAGCAGCAGGGCTGGGGGCAGTGATACCAGCTCCACACTGCCTCCCACCCCTTCCCCGTTGCTCTGGCATGGAGCTTAGAGCAGCGTGCATGGCGGGGAGGGGCGGACTGGCAGCACTGCACCAGGCTGCCCTTTTGGCTGCTCACCCAGTCCCTGGGATGGGGGGCGTTGAGCAGTGCGGCCACACGGAGCCCCTGGATGGCCCTGCCAGCTGGGACCACATGGAGCTTCCGCAGTGGCTCTGGCTTTGGCTGTGCTTCTCCCACGAAAGCTCATGCAAAAAATAAATCTGTTAGTCTTAGAGTGCCGCACAACTCCTTGTTGTTTGTGAGGAACGGCCACGTGGGGCCTCTGCCACAGCTTTGGCTCCACGGCACGCTGGCAGAGTTGCCACAGCACACCAGTTGGGAGCTACTGCAGTAGGGGAACACTTCAGTCTTCCTGGTTGCTCCATTAATGATCTGTTAATAGCTGTACTCAGGAAGATGAGTAACAAATTAAAGCTTCAAAGAGAAGCTGCAGAATTGGAATGCATATGTGACTATGACACTGTGAACTCAGGGCTGAATAGAGACCATTGTTTTTTCCCCTATTACAACAGATAATTTTTTTTCCTTCCCTTCCACTTACCTCCCTGCTAATTGCTGTACTCCACTGTTTTAATCCAAGCAACTGCTTTGGTTTGCTGTAGCACTCTGACCTGATCCTATGACTTACACTTCCCTGCATTTATTTTGCTTTCATTCTGTAAGCTCTCCATCTTCAAGCATCTGAGGAAGTGGGATTTTCTCCCATGAAAGCTCATGCGATAAGTACATTTGTTAGTCTGTAACAGTGCCACCCAGAGTCTTTGTTCTTATTCCAGAAGAGAGTCCACACAGGGAAATTATTCCAAAATAGCTAGATTATACTGGAATAATTATTCCAAAATAGCTGTCCTGGTCAGTTTCACCCAGGTGGACAAGAGGTACAGTAACTAAGTTTCAACTTACCTCTTGTGATTTTGGTACAAATCTGTGTATGCACACTTATTCCAAAGTGACTGACCAAACCATACTTATATAAACATAACAAGATGCGAATAACAAAGAATTTTGTTATTTTGGCGTCAATATAAAGTTACTCCAGCCTTCAAAAACCTGTGGCAACACCTTCAAATTTAGCCTCTGACAAAGAGAGCCTGTACTCTGCATATTTCAAAGCTTGAGTTAAAATTTTCAAAAGTGCCTAAGTGATATAAGAACCTAAAGGCCTGTTTCTATATGGAACTGTTCAGGGACAGCTAAGCATGGACCCACTTGTTCAAGAATGTGGGTTTTGTTCCATTTGGTTTAGGACACTTCGAAAGTGAGTTGAACTAAAGAGGAGAAAAGCACTCTTATTCCATAGTAAAAGTATCCACTCATGAAGTTATGCAGGAGCAGTTATTCCTGAATAATTCCATGGTTATGTACATATTGCGGCTTAAGTAACTATGTTACATCATTCAGGAAACAGATTAACCCCCCCCCCCGAGCAACTTAAGTTGCACCGACCTAGTGATAGTATGGAAACCTATGTCAATGAGAGTGCACCTCCAGACATAGCTACTGCTGCTCATGGAGGCTAAGTGGCAGGAGGGCTTTCTCGCATCAGTTTAGAGCATCTGGGCCATAAACTCTTTAGTGTAGCCATAGCCCATGTGTAAACAAGCTCTAAGTCCCCATTTAAAAAATGATTTATGTATCAAAGAGCTTAAATTATGTTGACTTTCAATGAGACTAAAGCTGTGAAGCGCCGCTTGGTTTTGAAAAATGAAACTTGGGCTCCTAGGTCAATAAGGTGGTTTGAAATTTTTGCCCTTGTTGATTAGCTTGGAGTTCTAGCAGTAAAGATCATCTGTTGTGGTTTGCATTTAGTGTAGGGGTGGATAAGCTTTTTGGCTTGAGTCCGAGGGCCACATCTGCCTCTAGGTGGGCCAGATAGGCTGGGGGAGGGGGCAGAGCTGAGAGTGGCTGCCACATTGCTAGGCCCAAGCTATGGAAGAAGGGTGGTTGCTGTGGTCCAGCTAGGGTGCTGTTGCTGCAAACGGTGGGAGGGGCCAGTGGTGAAGCTGGCATGGGGGAGCAGCTACTACACTTGGGCCAGGTTTATCTGGAAAGCCTAATGACAAGGTCCTGGAGACTGGTTTTGGCCCATGGGCTGTAGTTTGCCCATGCCTATGTTAGTTTGTTGTAAAATCTTTAACCCTAGAAGGAAGCATGAGTGAATTCCGCATTCATCATGATGTCAATGAGCTGCTAAGCCTGCTGCGTGTTCATGGAGGGGAAGGAGCTGAAGTCTACATCGATCTCCTGCAAAAGAATCGAACGCCTTATGTTACCACAACTGTCTCTGCACACAGTGCTAAGGTGAGTTAGTTTCAATTTACTCATTGCTAGGCTGCATGATGGTTTAAATGCCTTTTTTTCTGATGGGAGAGTGGGGATCCCCTAGAATTGTTGATAGAAATGCCTTGAGTCTGGTGATAGCAGAATCAAATCTAAAGAGAGACACTAAGAGTAAAGGAGAGCTCTTGAGCATCTTGAAGGACAAGAACATCCTTTCTCCTTCTCGACAGCCTAAACTCACCATTATGATGCAGTCTTTAGTTATATGATCATATACTTGTTTTTGCACAGCACTTTTATAAAGTTGGGTATGCAAAGGCAGCCCTGTTTTACAAATACCGTAGCCAAGATTTGACATACTCTTTGTTCTTCTAAAATGTGAGTTTAAAAATCTCCTAAAATACCAACATTCATGTTTAAATACTTAACTTATGCTATTAATATGATGTTTCACAGGTTAAGATAGCAGAATTTTCTCGGACTCCAGAAGATTTTTTAAAGAAGTATGATGAACTGAAATCTAAAAATACAAGAAATCTAGATCCTTTGGTGTATCTGCTGTCAAAGCTCACGGAAGACAAAGAGGTAGCACATTTGGGTTTCTGTTTATCTGTCTGATGCATAATATTTAGAAATAGCAGCAATGGTTTTTGATTATAGAACACTGTTAAAGAGCTGTGAAGGCACATATATCTGCATCAAAATATACAAACAAATCTCAGTTAGTTTGGTAATGAATGTACTATTTGAAATTGCAATAGTTAAGAGTTTATGAGGTCATTCATTCTGTCTAACCTTTTGGTTTTGGTTGTTCTTGAATTTCTCAATGTTTTCTTTTGGGACTAAACATGAATTTTAATTTTGACTTTGGAAAAAAAGATTCAAGCTATTTTGAATTATATAATGGTAAAACCCACTCATTTTACATGTTGAGAAAATATTAAAACATCTGTTTGCATTTTATATATATACATACACACATACAAAAATTGGGGAAAAAAACCCGAAAATTCTAAGTGTTTTAAGGTGAATAGTTCACCAGAAGTGGTCTTCTCTGGCACTTGTCACCACACTGGTAAGAACCTGATCCTGCAATCTGTTCTGCACAGGGCAAATGCTATGCTCATGCAGAGCCATGTTGATTTCATTTCCACTCTATGTGGGTGTAAATGTAGAGATCATATTGCAGGATTTGTGGGCCTTAAAGTCTGAGCTAATATCTTTGAAGAAAGTATTTAGTGTAACACAACTTGATCTACACAGAGATTTTTGAAAGCAGAAATTGTTTCTGTTGTGTTTACAGGCTTTAAAACTTGTCTGGAAGTCTTCAACAAAATAAACATAATGGGTGAAAGTTTTAAAAATGTTTTCTTGTTTTCAAGAATCTCCATTTTTAGATGGCCAGCTTTACACGTGTTGGCCCTGATTTTAGGAATTGCTGAGCATCTGCAGATTCCGTTGATGTCGGATCCACCCATGGATGCTTGAAGGTTTTGTAAACCAGTCCCAAGTGCCTCAAAATTGGATACCCAAAGTCAGACATGACTTTTGACAATACTGACTTTTAGGTCTTCAGCTATTTTCTTATGGAGATGATATCAAAGAATTTGTTTTCTGTGAAACAAAACTAAAACAGAAAAAACTTTAAACATTGATGTGCCTCTGTGCTGAATGTTTTGTGCAGTAAATCTTAATTACATTGTTTTTAAGCCCACTCTTCAAGCACATCTCATGGCACATTACAAGCCCCGTGCTCTTGGAATTTGCAAGGTGAACAAATAACGGAACATAGTGTAGCTTAAATCACCTTTTTCTTTTTTCTTTTTTTTTTTTTTTTTTAAGGATTAAAAGTAGTTACAGGTGCTCTGCCTCCTAATACCTGTGGCAATTTCTGTGATTTCAGAATTCCATTTTCTGTGTTTTCTTTTGTTGTTGTTAAATTTTTTCTCTCTCTCTTTGTGTTTGAAAAATCCAGTTTCATCTATTGTTTCTAACTAGCTACAACAGGGAAACTGTAAAGATGACTATAGAGAAATGGCTGCCAAATACACAAAGTAAATACAGAAAGAGACTTTTTCCCCCGTTACAAATAACATCACAGACAACTGTAACAATAGAATGTGATTTTTAGATTGGTTTATCCTTGCAAGCTCCACATCTACAGAGCTTATAAAGTGCAATACTTTGGAGCTTTCTCTTTCATTTGTGATTTTCTCTTTAAGAAGGGGGGGAGTAAAAGCATTAAAGTAGAAACACTTACATTAATGAAACATGTTGCATGTTTAATGCACAGAAGTAAAAAAAGAAAGCTTCCTGCTAAACGCAACAATCACATTGGACATATAGTTCATTATATTTCAGTTTAAAATATATGTATATCTTAATACTGCTGATTGTTTCTTAAATTAAGGAGATAAAAGAGAAGGAAAGAATTGCACCTTTTATATTTTCTGCTGTTTGAATGTTTAACATATTGACCATAATATCGCACAAGTATACTTTTTTGCATAATACTGGATAATGCACATACTAAATGCTACAACAATGTTAAAAAGAGAGCCTTTTACAGAGACTGTTTATAAAATACTTGAATCAAGAGGTTTTTAGAAGAAGGATGAGATCTGGAGTAACTATTTCTATTTGGGTGAAGGTCTCTTATCTCTTATTTTTTTGATCTTCTTAGAGCATCTTGTTGTCACAGTCTTTATGCTTTAGCATTCACGATTAAGTTAATTTTGTTGTTGTTTGTGCATTTGTAGACGCTCCAGTATTTGCAGCAGAATGCTAAGGAAAGGGCAGAGCTTGCAGTTAATGCCACAACAAGCAGCAGCACCAGTTTTACCATTCCCTCAACCACTTCTAAGATATCGATGCAGGAGCTTGAGGAGTTACGCAAACAGCTTGGTAGTGTAACAACCAGCTCCAGTGTACAGCAGGTACTATCTCTTCTACACTCTGGAGATACAAGACCACCTTAAGCATGTACGGCTTTAATCATTGTCTTTTATTATTCTGTGATGTAATTGTGGCAAAGTGGGTATTTTTGGTAATATTGTTACAAATCCTGTGTGCATCTCACTTTCACTCTATGCTGTGCATTGCTGCTTAGTGGAGGAAAGATGGACAAGTATTCTTTTGGAGGGAGGCTACATGCACAAGATATTATATGAGTATTGCCTTGCTGTCCAGCCTGCAATTAATAGAATGATTAAGGAACAGTTTGAAACTGTCCCAGATCAAAAGATTGTCCAGAAGAGCAAGGGAAGCCCCAAAAACTGAACAGTTGACACAACACTAGGAAGTTCTGTCATGTCTGATTGTGAACTCAGTATGGTCCTGCCTGAAGATGGAGGACTGGTAAGGCATGAAGAATGGGCTTCTGGAAGAAGCTGGCTCCTCTCATCTGGGACTGAAAAAGAGAGATCATAGAGAGCCTAGGATGGAATCCATGGCAACATGACTGGTGGATTGCTTTAGCTAACCCAAGTGGACCATGTTTTAACCTTTGTTTCTCTATGCTAACTCAAGGACTTCCAGTGCAGTAATCCCCCTGACAAGTAAATTCTGCTTTGTTTTGAAATTGCTGCTTGGTGTCACTACAAATATTTGCTGGGCTCTGTCAGTTCCTGAAGAGTGTACAAGTCTCTAACAAGCAGTCTGTTTCAGTTGGACTTGTTCAGCGCAGCTCAACCAGGGAGGCTGGAGCCTAGATGTTCAGTCTTGGGGGCAGTGAGGCCACATGTTCTACCCTCAAAAAAAAAAAAGGTGTGGGGAGGGAGATTCTGCCAAAAGACTTTTAAAAGCTGGGACATAGCACAGATTTTGTGGATCCATATGTGACTCTAGCAGAATCCCAGTGCTGGAGGGCAAGAAACTGATAAGAATCTGGTAGAGAATTTTGTCAATCCTGATCAGTTCAGGGTACCTCAACTCTCACGAATATATACTTACACAACACTGTTATATACACGTATCAATTAAAAAAAAGTTAATAAGATACTGGTAATTAATATTATTATTTTGCGTATATAGGGGACAAATTAAAAATTACAAACATATTGTTGAAGTAGGTTTGCCATGAAGAGCTGACGTTACCCAACCATAGACAAAGGAAAGTGGTCCTGCCTCTGTGAAGGTACTTCCAAGTTATGTTAAGAGACAGTAGGAATGCGTTTATATAAAAAGTAAACAGAACTGTCAAGATAAAAAAGGGAAGAGATAATCCCTCAGCATCTGTCAGTGGGGGGATTTCAGGAACAGATGACTTTGTATTTTAGCAGATACCAGCAGGGGAAGAAGACAGCATGGAACTTTTCTTATGAGATTTCGTATCTCCTTCCTCACAGCATAAATGAACTTAATTTGGGGGGCAGCTTTCAGAAAAATCCATTTCAGAGGTTCATTATACCATGAAAGAGAGAGACAAAGAACTTTAGCTCTAACAAGAAAAAGGAACCAAGCACTTTGGGATTGCTGACAGATACTGACCAAATGGGTAGTCAGCCAGCTAGTGTGGTAAGAATCTTACCTTGAACCAGTACTGCTGTTTTGTTCTAGTCTCTAGAAAGCATTTTTCACTTTTATTTGCTTATAACTATTTCTGACTGTCCCTTATATCTGAACTCATTTAAAATCCTGTTTCCTTTTGATAAGAAACTTATTTTACTTTTAAACTAACCAAATGCTGTGTTTGAATTGAAGTGATAGTGAGCTTCAGTTATAATGATAAGCTGTGCATTGTCTCTTTAGGGAAACAAGCCTTTTTATTTCTCTGAATGGTCCAGAAAAGTGCTGGACATTGCAGAGCACACAGTTTTGTGAAAATTCAGGACTGAGAAATGCTAAGGCCTTTTGGCCAAGTGTAACAAAAGCAGGTGGAGTCCAAAGTGTAGCTGTGGTGTAGCAAGCAGACTGCTGGAGTCAGAGCTTCTGATCCAGGGCAGCCTATTACAGACCCTCAGAGCACTTTGGTATGCAGTCTGGGAGCTTCCAGCTACAGTGACACAGCATTTTAAGGCATTCAGGGTTGCTGGGCAAATGATGACAACCCCTCACTGGTGTGGATTGTACACCAAAACATCTCTGTGATGATAAGTTCTGGGAGAACAGAATTTTGTTGTAAGACCTGTCCCCAGTCTCCACCCGCCTCCTAGAATGAAGAGTTCATTTCTGGATGTGAAGTTACACCATGAATACACACTCTTCTTTTAGTGTTTTCATGACTTTTACTCTTGGGATAGTGTGATGTGCTGTCCCATTGGAGTGACTACTGCATCTGATTTCAGTCCTTGGTTCTCTTATTAGAACTCCTCATCCTGAGGACTGGACACTGACGCATTATGACTGCTAGGCTGAGAAGCCCACAGTATTGGAAAGAGAAGGAAATCAGAGCAGAAAGGGAGATTCCATACAATAGAGGGCCCTAAGCATTTGATTGCTTTGAATGTGCTTAAGGCTAGTCCCCCTAAAGACTTAAGCTTATTAAGGCTCAAAAATGTCTGGGTATGGAACTGACTGAGTAAGAGGCGGTGGTATTATTGAAAGAGAGAGAATTGGGAAAGACAAGAACATAAGAAAAATCATCCCACCAGAGACGTTATTTGGGATTGGTCAAACAAGCAGCACAACCTTCACTTCCTACATCAGATGAGACTTGAGATATTTTTATGAGCATCTGTGTGTTCCGGGGAGCACTGGGTTACAGTGTGTCAGGGATTTCTGGGGACAATGTATTGGGGTGGAAAGTGTCACGTTTACCATGGAGATCAGTGCTTTGAGGTGAGAGGTGCCAGACATTTCCTCAGATACTCAGTATTCCTAAGAACTATTCAGTGGTCTGTAAGCCAAGCATATTGTTGTCTTCATAATTTGTGAGGCGGGAATTGATTCTGGGTCGTGACCGAGATTTTAACTTGTAATGAATTTCACAGCTGAGAAATAAAACTCTAAAAATGCTGATTTAATTTGAGATCATTAATGAACCCTACAGAGAATAGAAGAATGCAACAGTGGTTTCTCCCATGATGCTGGCCAGTCTCTTGCAGGCAGAAAAGTTAGCCTGCCTTTCCGTCTATTACAGTGACTGAGCCCTAGGTTTGGGTATAGAAAAAACAGGTTTTTTTTGTCTTTAGAAGCCCGGTTTACTTCATGAAGTAAAAATGCTTATGAGCAGACAACAAAAAAAGCCCTCCAGTGTTAATAGCCATGTCCTGCATCTTGTTCAGAAAGACCTGTTCTCTCCACTGTTATCCTCAGATTGATGTGTTCAACCATTTGTTATTGAAGGCTGGTTTGAAATGCTACTTTTCCAATTCAGTGTTTTTAAAGAAGCTCCTTTCTCATTTCTGACAGCCTCTTGAGCTTATACGAAAGATGCTCCGAGACAAGCAGAACAAGAAGAATTCTAGCCAGCCTATTCCAGTATTTCCATCCTGGGTATATGAGAGATCTGCACTTACCGGGGATTTCTTGACTGGCTCCAATTTAAGCACTGATACAACTGTACCTATAGGTATGTGTCACACAGAAAAACGACTTGAGTCTTTTATACAGTGTATTTGCTTCAGGTCTCATTTAGATTTCCCTGGATATTCAACTAGAGGAGAAGGCTCAGTTTCTTAGCTCAGCTTCAGTTAGCTTTGCTAAGAAAGAAATGGGTTCAAGAAAAAGCCTTAAGGCTTTGTTACAGTATTTTTCAAGACCAAATCCCAGTCCCTAAACTTCACTGGATGCTGTATGTGAAACCAGATCAACCATATTTGTCAATGTTATGTACATGTAAAATGGGTATTAATAATAAGATGACCTTAAATTCTGTGCAAAAGGTAGATCTCACCAGTCGTAATTGAAATCTTTTATTCTTCTTGCTTTCTCTGTCTCCATATAACTCGCCTAAAGGAATTTGAAGTTTGGGGACACAGAGATCCCTGGGAGTTGCTAGGCACTGTGATAGCTGAGTGAATCACTTGACAGTGATACTCCTTGATCAAAGGAATAGTTAGTGGGGGCCAGCATGCAAGTAATTAATAGGGAGTGGGAAAGGGATGTGTCCTAGCTGCAGGTATAAATTTAGAGGCCTCCTAAAAGAGCCCCTTCGCAAGCAGAGGGAGCCTGCAAAAGAGTGAGCTTACAAGATAGGAAGTGTGTGACTGCAGGAGATTTCTGAGAGATTATAACAACTAGAAAGGCACCAAGTCCCCAATAAAAGTAACTTACAGAATGGAAAGCAAATACTCCTAACAAACATACCCTAAGTATAAGTGTCACAAGCCCCTCAGCCCAGCCCCCTGGTGGGTACTCCTTGCAGTGGTATTTGGGAAATTAAGATCAGGTCTACTCCCACCCCACCCACAGTATCCATGCTCTCTAGCCTTTTCCAGGGAATCCCAGCCCTCTAGCTGAGTCCCAAGCCAAGGTACCCCCCTTCCATGGAAAAGTCCAGTCCCAGCAGGTCACAGCGGCTGCCACTGGGCCTCCATCACTCATCAGCAGTACAAGGGGAGGTAGGGAGGGACTCAGGCCCATCAGCTTCTCCAAGCCCCAGCCCAACCCCCAGTCCAGAAAAGATCCCCTAAGCCACTTCCCTGCAGCCTCCATACCTCCTGCTAAGTCTGCTTCTTGCAGGTTTCCTTCAGGCTCCTCCCAAGCCCCTGCAGTGACAGCCTTCCTCAGCTCCACTCCAGCTCCTCTCAAGCCCCAGCAGTCTGAGTCCTACACCTCCTCACAGTGTACTCAACAGGCCATCTTCTCTAGGTTCCAGGCCCCTTCCCACTCATAGCCCTGCTGCCACATGCACTTAGCCCTCAGAGTAAAAATGCAAGCAGACACCAAATAGGGCAGGGTTTATTGCACAGTGTATGAAGTGTGTAATTTCCTGCCTTGTGGGCAGATTGTGTTTGTGTGCATGCTCACAGTGCAATCAGTTCACAGCCAACAGAGACATTGTATGGGCTCTTTAGGTGAGCAGTCCCTCCTCCTGTCTGACAGTCCTTGGGTTCTTTAGCAGCATGAAACTCTCAGGACAGGAGAGCATCAAGCTGGAGTAAAGGGAGACAATCCCATAGTTAGACCCCATCTTTCAGATAATGTCACGATAGCCTGTCACATTGAATACAGTATATTCGTCTGGTGGCAGGGACACTAGTTCTTAGGACGAGACAGGCAACAGTAGGGGAGAGTTCAGATATTAGACATGCAGATAATTGTTATAATCAAGAGAACCACATCATGACTTGCCTTAAAGGGGCCAAAGTAACAGATGTCATAAGACGTCTAGATATGCTTACAGATAATGCTGGAGTGGAACTGATGGTCATACCTGTAGGTACTAATGACATAGGGACAGGTAGGAGTGAGGTCCTAGAGGCTAGAGTTAGGCTTCTACCTGAGATATTAAAGGTGGCTTCCATGGCAGCATCCTCTGAAATGCTTCTTGTTCCATGCACAGAGCCAAAAAGACAGGCAGAGCAGCGAAGTTTTAGTGTTTTGGTGAAGTCATGATGTAGGGAGGAGGGATTTAGGTTTATTAGGAACTGGAGAATTTTTGGGGGGTGGAGTGACCTATACAGGAGAGATGGACTTCACCTAAACCAGCTCTATATCCTACTAAAGAGAACAGGGGAGGAGTTGGTAAGGTATAGGTAGGATTTAGTGAGGAACAGTCAAATGAAATACAGTCTGGTGTAAATATAACATATGAAGGCAAAAAATTGAATATTGACAAAATGTATAATTGCTTATATAGAAATGGGTGTATAGAATACCTGACTTTAAATGAGGAGGGGTTAGAAGGGCTACAAAAGCAAAAAGCACAATAAAAATGGTTGATTTCAGCTATCCTCATATGCACTGGGTAACTGTCGTCTCAGGGCGTGATGCAGAGAGAACATTTCTAGACACTGTGAATGACAGCTGCTTGGAGAAGCTAGTCCTGGAACCCACAGGGGTGTGGTAACTGTTGGATTAGTTTTTAGTGGCATGCAGGGTCTAGTCCAAGAGGTGTAACTGAACTGCACACTCATACCGACTGTAACGTAATTCAGTTTAAAATCTTTGTGGGGTGGCAGGGGGATAATATCCCAAACCCCTACCGTAGTAGCATTTAACTTTAAAAGGGGGAATTGCAAGGAATGATCGATTACCGGTTAGACACTAAACTTATCACAGGATTAAAGGCCTGCATGTAGCATGAGGTCTATAAATGAGGCCACAATCCAATCTAATCTACCCCCTGCCACTATGCAGGATTTGGTGTGTCTAAATGATCCAAGACAGATGGCTATCCAGCCTCCTTTTGAATACCTCCCCTGAAGGAACTTCCACAAACTTAGGCAGTCTGTGCCATTGAGCTATTGTTATTACACTTAGGAGGTTTTTCCTGACATTTAATTTATATCTGCTGTTCTGGAGTTTGAACCTGTGGTCCCTTGGGGCAAGAGAGAAGAAGCTTTTTCCAGCTTTTTTTTTTTGACGGCCTTTCAAGTGTTTGAAGACCACTATTATGTCCCTCTTAATTGCCTCTTCCAAACTAAACGTATGCAGTTCCGTCAGCTTTTCCTTATATGGCTTGCATTCCATCTCTTTGATCATATTTATCATTCACCTCTGGATTATTTCCACTTTCTCTACATCTTTTTGTACCTCCATGACCAAAGGTGGACATAGTACGGCAGTTAAGTGTTAATCAGAACCAAGTACAGCAGTGCTTTCATCTCCCAAGACTTACATGCCATGCCTCTGTTAATGCAACTACAAACTGCATTTGGTTTTTTTGCAACAGTGTCACAGTGTTGACTCATGATGAGATTGTGATCCGCTCCAGCTCTCAGATCCTTTCAGCAGTGCTGCTGCCTAGCCAGTTTTGCCCCATTCTGTACTTGTGCATTTTGTTTTTCTTCCCTAAAGCACCTTGCATTAGCCTTTGTTGAATTTCATTTTGCTGTCTGTATCCCAGTTTCCCAATTTAAGAACCCTCTGAACTTTAGCTGTTCTTCAAGTATTGGCAGTCTCCCCCTATCCCAAGCATTGTGGCGTTTGCAGGCTTCATTAATATGTTCTCTTTTCCTACATCCAGCTTATTAATAGAGATGTTAAATAACACCAGACCCAAACAAATCTCTGTGGAATCCCACTTGACACCTCCATCCAATCTGACATCATTCCATTATAATTACTTGGATGCGATTATTTAACCAATTATAGATCCACTTAATGGTAGCTCTGCCAAGTTTGTGTTTCTCCAGCTTACTATCAGAAAGTCAGGTGGGACTATGTCAAAAGCCTTGCTGATGTCTAGGTATTTTGTGTCACCTGTATTCCCTGGCCCACGAAAGTGATTACTTAGTCAAAGAAGGAAATCAAGCTGGTTTAGCAAGATTTGTTGATACTCAGAAGTTGATACTCAGAAGCCAGTGCATACATTCATTAAACATTGCATGCTGTATCTAACGCCTAAAGTAGATGGCAAATTTTGGCAGCATTGTGGTTCAAGCCTTATTTCCGAGAATGGTTATGGAATCCATATCATTGGAGTTTTTTAAGAACAAGGTGGACAAACATCTGTTGGGTGCTCATGGTTTATTTGGTCCTGTCTAACCACAAAGGACTGGACTAGCTGATCTCTCAAGGCCACCTCCATCCCTATCCTCCTATGATTTGATGACTAGTTAATTGGGACTCTGTTCTCACCTTCCAAGTTTTTGAGCACTGGTTGTCAAACTACCTATAAATGGAAATATCTAGCCTCACTCTAAAAGGAACAGAAGGTTACTTATTTGATTGCACTCTTCAAGTTTACTCTGTATAGTCACATTTGCCACACATCTTCCCCATGTTTTCAGAGTCCTGGCAATGTCTTGTAGGTTGGTGGTGGAATCAGCATATTGTAGCTTGTGTATCTCCCTTCAACCTACTTATGTTGCTGTACCCTGGCATCTTCCCTTTGCTCCATTGACCAGAGAGCACTTCTAGAATCGATTGAGCAGATCTCTGCTGCTCAGTCGATCTCACTGCATAGATTCATGCAGACATACCCTGAGGGAAGGAGTAGCTGTGGGTGTCTGTACTCCAACAGGCACTGGTTGGAGAGGGAGGTGGTTCAACTATTACGTGCCATCCGGCAACACAACATTCACAAGTGTGTAAATGCAGTTGCTTTGCAGAATTCCAATTACAAGTAAGTAACCTTAATTTCTTTTAACTAAAATTTTTCAACTCTAGGAAGATTGTTGACAAAAGTGGTGCTTACCAGTTGTAGTGCAGTTAGATTAGTGGACAGAGTACAGATGGGAAGGTCAGAGATGCAAAGTGAATGTAACATTCCATAGTTCACATCATTAGATGTTGGTTTTGTATTTATGTCTATATAGCTTACATTTTGGAGCAGAAGCAAAGTAAAAAAAAATCTGTACTCTGATTTAGAAAGCCAGGCAGATATTCTCTGGATTTTACTCCAAATGAGTTTTGTTTTTTTCCATCCCTTATCTCATCTTTGTGTGTGTAACTTAGACTTGTTCTCCTTGAGTGTCATGGTATTTGCTGTTGAGGTTCAAGTACTAGATCGAAACTATGTGGTTTTAGTTTTAAAAGTCTCATGATGACTTCTGAACTAAAAATTCAGCAGACTGTGGTCCATCTTTCCTAAAGATTGCTTCAGTTTGCCCTTATTGCAAAGCCTGATTTCACTCTGCTTGTGCTAAAAGATAGGAAGACTGCACTGCTATTGAGGAAATGGTGCATACTAACAATCCCATTTAACAGCACCTCATCTCCATTTTTCACTGTCTTTTAATGCAGCCTGATCATAACTGTCAAAAATCTATAGAGGAGTAAAAAGTGGCTGAGAATAGTTCTGTCATGTCTTCAGATTTTGTACTTTTTGTCCTCTGTTTTCAAATAGGTACTTTACTCTTAGCTTCTCAAGAGTCCACAATTGTGGAAGACTTGCTGTATGTTTTGATTGGTGTGGATGGAAGATACATCACAGCGCAGCCTCTCATAGGCAGGCAGAACCGAGCTTTCTTGGTGGATCCCAATTTGGACATGTCAATCAAAGAGCTAGTGACCAGGATTCTTCCAGTAGCTGCAAGTTACTCCACAGTGACCAGGTATCAGATGTGACCTTTGTTTGTCTGTCTGCTTGGGTGTAGCAACCAGAATTGTTACAGAATTGATTTGTATGGTGGTTTATGTAAATGCTTTATTTGCAAGTATGTTGGCTGATTTAGAAACCACCATAGCTTAGTTTGTATCCATTGAGATGTAAATTAGAAATAGGAAATTCTCAAAAGTTATGCAGCTGATAAACAAGCCACCCCTGTCCGAATCTCTGCAGGGCCAGCGTCTTAGCTTCACAGAATGAAGTAGTAGTTGTGGTGTCCTAGCATCACAGCTGTTAATGTGGTTCAGGGGTTTTGGCAGGGGCGTCACTGGCGCCTGGCACACAGGGCCCATGCCCTGAATCCCGGCGCCAGTGCCCCAGGTCCTGGCGGGGCCCCTGCCTCTCCCAGTCTCTGGCCAGAGATCTGAGGCACAGCCGTCCTCAGCGGTGGCAGCCGCTTCTGGCCCCTTCCTAGGCCAGGTGGCCCTGCAGCTGCCACTCCCTGCCCTCTCCATGGCTGGGGGTGTGGCCGGTGGTCAGGGGGTGGGGCATGGGCTAGTACCCCGGGTCCTTCCCCGGGGCAGTGACGCTCCTGGGTTTTGGGATTTAAATGGGGCAGAAATTGTTGTTTGTGATGTTTGCATGCTGAAGGCTCCTCTTAAAGTGAGGCAGTGACTGCCCACAACCTGTTTTAGCCTGGTCATTGGGGGCATTCAGCACATACTACTGAAGTAAATGGATTACTCCACTTCACTAATGCATCTCTCGTAAGTATTCTTTTTACGGATGGCATTTGACAAGCATCCAGCTGAGATTATAACAGAATCTTAAGATTCAAAAGCCATTCTAATGCTTCTTCGATAACTAAGTGGCTCTCCCCTTTGCTACCACTGGAAGTGTGAATTGTGCAGTTGTCTATGATGTGTTGCATGGTTCGTACTTCAGCACAGTCAGTTTAGTGATTCTTGGATTTGTTTTTTTGTTTTTTTTTCCCATTTGGGGAGCAAATATGCAACCTTCCATGCATTGTCTAAACTTTAAGTGCAGTCCACTGCTTATGGGGAAGACAGTCTCAGAATTATAGAAACTGGACAGCACTGTGAGAGGTCATCAAGTCCAGTCCCCTGCACTCATGGCAGGACCAGGTACCAACGTAAACCATCCCTGACAGGTGTTTGTCTAACTCCTCTTAAAAATTTCCAGTGATAGAGATTTGGCAACCTCACCCACGACTCCAAGGGGAGGAAATGGCAGCTTTCAAGTAATCTCCTCTTTTCGTGTAAAAGCACAACAAACCTTGTCAAACTGTCAACTGAACATCCTTAAAGGAACACCAGTCATCAAAGCAACAGCAGTAATGGCCCCTGTCAGGACCAAAACTTTCCTATAAATTTTAATGATGATTCTTAGAAAGGAGCTCACCTCACCTTCAAAGCATCATCCAATCTCTCAGCTCCCTTTTCTTTCCAAATTCTTCAGTCATGCCCCTAGTAAGTGCTCTGTCCTCCAACTCCTACCCTTTATGTTCCCAAATATTCTCTCTTCAGAGTTTCACATGAACTCTTCTGGCCAAATTCCAGGTCCTGTACTCCAGACTTATCAACCATGTTCTTCCTTTGAAAGTCCTGTTCTCCTTTGGAAGGGACCTCATGAGGTCATCTAGTCCAACCCACCTGACTTTCGGATAAGTCCAACCCCCTGCTAAAAGCGAGACCACTCCCACTAAATCATCCCAGCTAGGGTTTTGTCTAAGTGGGCCTTAAATGTTTCCAAAGATGGAGATTACACCACCTCCCTAGATTCACCACCCTTCTAGTGAGAAAGTTTTTCCAAATAGCCAACCTCAACTGCCCCAGCTGCAACTTGAAACCATTTATTCCTTGTTCTGTCCTCTGTTACTACTGAGAACAGCCTAGCTCCCTCCTTTCTGGAGGATCCCTTCCAGTAATTGAAGGTTGCTATCAAATACCTCCTCCGTCTCCTTTTCTGCATACTAAATAAGATTAGTTCCTTCATTTTCTCTTTGTAAGTCATGTGCCCCAACCCCCTAATCATTTGTGTTGCCCCCCACTGGGCTCTTTCTAATTTGTCAACATCCTTTCTGTAGCGCAGAACCCAAAACTAGACGCAGTATTCCAGATGCAGCCTCACCAGCACCGAATAGAAGGGAATAATCACATTCCTCAATCTGCTGGCAATGCTCCTACTGATGCAGCCCAATATGCCATTGGCCTTTTTGGCAACAAAGACACAGTTGAGTCATATCCAGCTTCCCATCCACCATAACCTCAGATACTTTTCTACAGTGCTGCTTTGTAGCTGATCAATCCCCAGCCTGTAGCAATACATGGGATTTTTCCATCCTAAGTGCAGGATGTTGCGCTTTTCTCGTTGAACCTCATGAGATTTCTTTTGGCCCATTAATAGGATCATTCAGTTAGGAAAGCACTCCCTATCTCTGAGAATTTTTCCTGGCTATGGAAAGATTTCCAAGCTTATGTTGTCTGTGTGCCAGTCTTAAATTGTTGGTCAGTCACTTTTTAGACTTCCATTTTTGTAGTACTATTCTTTTAGCAATTATTAGTGGTCTGCTTAGCTAAGCGTTTTCAGATCTATTCAGTTTTCAGTTAACATCCATTAGGCTTAAAATTACATGTTTAACTTGTAACACAATTTTTCTAGCTAGGAAAAAATTAACTCTACAATTAAGCTCTGCGCAAAATCTATGAGTACAGGAACATTTTCAGAGAGTACGGATTCAGTTCACACCTGCTGAATAATAGCACCAGCATTTGTCTGACATAGCAGCCCCTGTTTTAAACAGCCAGAGAAACATCTGTGTAGATTTTCTGATGGATTAGTTATAAATGGAGGTTCAAGGAACAGTTCTGCACATTGACTAAAATGGGTTTCTGTTGGTTAGCAGAGAATAATTGGCCTTGTTCCTCTTCCCTTTTCCTTTTTAGGGAATCCATATTTAATTCAAATGTGCTGTCCAAGTTTGTATATAATGTTGCTGTAGCTCTCAGCAGTCTGAGTAATGTTTGGAGAAATTAAAGCAATTCAGGTGGGTCAAGGTGGCTCAGGCAATGGGACAAAACAGAAGGGAGATGGAGTGTTTAAGTTGGGTATATTCCCACTTCGTCTTAGTCTGTAGAGTGAATGTCTCTTGTAATATCGTGAAAGAGAGGAAGATGTAATTTTCAGTAAATAGACGGATGGTCAAAATCCCTTTCCTAATGAAACCTGGTCAAGTCAAGAGGTTGCATTTGAGACAAAGTGGTCATAGACAGAGGCCTTAGTATGTAGATGGGGGTGATTTTATAAATTTTGTAGCCATCGTATACCAAATGTTTCTGCCTGCCACAATAGTGGTAATTGTTCTTTGGGGAATCAATATTTGTCCAAGTCCTGCACATTAGAAAGGAGTAAAGGAGTGACCAATTCTTCTTCCATTTAAAGCCAGTCAGGGCTTCACAGCATGAGGGAGTGAGCTGCTGTGTTACTTGGCCAAGAATTATTGCCCAATTATAAAATTTGAAGTAGGGAAATCTAAAACCAACTGTTTTAACCGCAACTAAGCGGGCAGTGAGTGCGCACTGCCCATTTGTTCCCTCTCATTCCTACTCCTTTACTCTTGCTTATGCCCCCATCCATGCTTTTTCTCTTCCTTGACTGCATTTGCAGATAAAAAAACCTAAGGTGAATCCTTGAATGAATTAATCTGTGCTGATCAATACTGTGCTCATCTGTGCAGGCTATTCCTGAGTTTGTCTGTTTTTTTGTCTTTTTATATGCTCCCTGCATCAGGGAATAGTCTTCATTTGTGTTTGCACAATCAGGTCCCTAGCCAAACTGAGTCTGTTGAATGCTATTTTAATAAGTATTGTTTTAGAAGTTCTCCAGTGGCTAAAATCAGAAATGCACATGAAATGGTCTTACTACTTTATATTTCAAACAGTATCATGGAGAGGGAATGCTTTTTGAAAAATAGAAAAATCCGATTGTTAAACAACAAAAATTGATTGGGGAGCATCCAGACAGGTGTCGTTCCTAAAACTATATGTATATATTTTAAACTGCATAGATTTCAGGATGACAGTGCAACTTCTAACTAGCTTGCACACTTCTACAATGCTATGTAAATACAGTTCCTGAAAACACAAGCACCATCTTGCCAAACAGTTTTTCATTCATTTTACTGCAGGTTCATTGAGGAGAAGTCTTCCTTTGAATATGGACAGGTAAATCATGCTTTGGCAGCAGCAATGCGGACCCTTATCAAAGAATATCTGATCCTTATCACCCAACTGGAGCATCTTCAGAGACAAGGACTTTTGTCCTTACAGAAACTGTGGTTTTATATCCAGCCCACAATGAGAACCATGGAGATTCTCGCTTCTCTTGGTAAGTGTCCATGCTTTCTAAAGATTGCTCCATTTCTGATGCCTCTGTCTTGAGGTTCCAAAAGCTATACAGAATTATAAAGGATACCCACGTTCCATGCAGCTGTCTACTTCAGAGAGTGTTCAAGGTGAACTTTAAAGGGGATTTTAATTATCAAAACTTGGTTATGAGTTTCCAAAAGAAGACCAAGTAGCAGTGATTTAACTAATGCTGTATTAATATACTAAATTAATTAACCTGTTATTGACTTTTACAAAAAATGTTATGGAAGAACATTATTGACAGCCATAGTTAAGACTGGCTCAACCCTCTTCAGTTTGATGGGCCCTTAAAACGTCTTTGTAACCTAAGGTTTTCAGTCAAAATAGAATTTTTTTTTTTTAGATTCTCTCAATTTTGAAGTGGGGGGAGGGTGTACTACTTCAAGGAGACAAGAAGAACTGTTTTAAAAGCACCACTTCCTTAAATTTTCCTTTCCTGAAATGGTTTTGCTGTTATTCCAACTAAATTGAGTGTAGAAGTAAGATGCTTCAGACATTGTGTGTGGTATTGGAGAAAACATCTCCAGCAGCGGGCACATCATCTCAGGTAGTGGCAGCACATCTGAGCCCAGGTCAACAGGTTTGGGCTTGTGCTACACACTAAGTAAAGCTGTGCAGACATTGTGGCTTGAGCTGGAACTAAGGTTTTGAAGCGCAACCTCTTGCCTAGGCTTTGGTGCCTGAGCCACACGTCTGTCTATCTGTTTTAGTACAGTAATGTGAGTTCCACAAGTCCAACTCTGTCAGACAGACTCAGACTCTCTCCACTTCCTGTATAGATGTACCCTCTAGAGATCAGGCTCCTCTTCCCAGCTGGGTCACTTACTTTCTGTATAAGCCTTAGCAATCCACTTAGGGGATGGCAGTAGGGGGTAGCTCCTCCAAGGAGGACCCAACCAGCACCCAATGACATAGCCTCCGCCACCCCCCTGCCTTTGGTACATCACTGCTTTAAACCCATTAATTTGGAGGAATTGAGGGCCTTTTTACATTGGTTAATGTTTTAAAAAATTTAAAAAAAAAAAAACTTTTCCAGGTTACCTCTAAATGTTGGCTGTATAGTGGAATGGCTGCTGCTAACCAGTTAAATAACAACATGTATGCACTTCAAAAATGAAGCATTTAGTAGCTGAATTAACATACCACAATTCTTATGCTGAAATCTAGCCAGCTAATTAGCTGGTGACTTTCTGTAATGAGATGTTTGTGTGAATTGCCAGTAGTTAAACCAGTATTTCAGAAGTTCAGTCTGTTATTTTGAGCCTTCATAGCCTTTAACAAAATGACTCATTCTGTAAATATGTAGAATTAACTGGAAAGCCTTTTGCCTTAAGAGTTCTTGCTTTTTTTTAAATTATAGCTACTTCTGTGGACAAAGGTGAGTGTATGGGAGGGTCAACCCTGAGCTTGCTTCACGACAGGACCTTCAACTATACAGGTGACAGCCAAGCGCAGGAGCTTTGTCTATACTTAACGAAGGCAGCCAGTGTGCCTTATTTTGAAATTCTGGAGAAGTGGATTTATAGAGGAATCATCAATGATCCATACAGGTACAGAAACAATACTGAAACAAAGGTAGTGAATCCTGCTTGTTAGTTTTACATTTTGAACATTGTAATGGTTATAAGAAAAATAAAAATAAAATACTTTCTAGTGCTGAACTTAACAAACTAGATTAGATTCAAGCAAAATTTTTCACCACATGCTTCCAGCAAGATTTCTGACCAATTACTCATCATGGTAGTCAGTTTTAATAGTCTGTCACCTAGCTCCACTGCAGAAATGTAATGGAGTAGCCCCCTCTAGTGACCAAAAGTAAAATTGCTGGCACCTAGCTGTGAGCCAGTTTTGTCCACCCCTGACTTGCAAGGCATACTTTGTAAAAAGATTATTACAGTAATATGCAGGATGTGAATACAGAGGAGTGTTCTGTTACGCACCTATCTATGTCTATTTAACCAAGCTAGCCAGTCCTCTTACATCCCAGGCGTCTGTGCAGAATTTCATCCTAAAATCCATTGCATAAAATACTTGTAATTCTCTGCCCCTGACACGAACATTTGAGGCAGTATGAAAAGGAAAAACTGCTTAGGTTTTCCAGAATGCACTGATGCAAGTGTTGTTATATATCATGGTAGGTATGGGCCGACCAACATGATTATGCAAGAGGAATGCTGCTGTTGGGTTGTACTGCACGTTTTTAGAATTGCAAGTAGGTTCTGAGCCAGTTATGTGGTTCTATTTGTGGTATAGATGACATTCTTCCTAAGCCTCGGGTTTTGACATTTTAAGGAATTTAACAATATCTAAACTGATAATTTAATACAGCTAAAACATTTTTAAATGTTACACTCCAATCTCATTTTGAACAATGCTATGTCTTTGTGGAGTCCTGCACACAGAGTCAGCATAACCTGATTATGGCAGAGCATCTGAGCTTTGAGTCATCTTGACTGTGACTCTTTCAGACCCGTGTCAGCAATCCTTCATTTTCTCCATTCTGACATATTTGAAAATGTGATCAGTGTGATTTTTGTTTTGCATGCTTCAAGGCTGTGTTTAAACAAATAAACCTCAAAAACAGGGGCCCAGGTGGTCTGCTGTTCTGCCAGTCCCTAATTTTTACAGGAATGTACAGCCCCAGACTCAGCAGAATGTGAGGTTGTTAAATCATATGTTTAAATGCACATCTTTTTAGTCTGTAGTCATAGAGTCAAATGCACTGGTACCTTTGTTTTTAAAAATGAAGGAAATTAAGTGGAAAAAATATTAATTTATATTTGAAATTTCATACACACATCAGATTGAAAACCACCAGATTTCTAGTCTATTGGTGTGGTGTTAATTGTAGTGCATGAGCAGAATTATTTAACAGACATTATCAACAATGTGTCTGAGTCACTGTTCCTTTGAGAACTTAAATATGAAATACCTGGATTTTGTGTATTTGTGTGTTCATTGATACTGTTTTTTGTAATGTAACAGAATATTCAGTATTTTTTATTATTGTTTTTAGTGACTGATTGGATAACATTTTTAGAATACTGGAAAATTATAGTTCATATTTATGGTTTAGATGTTAGTTTTATTTTCAAGAGAGAAGCCTGTTTTATCACAGTCAGAATTGAAGTATTTAACTAAAATCAATGTTAATTTCTTAGTTTATTTCACTTTAGTTGAATTTTGCTTGACTCTAGTTAGAGGTCTTCTAAAATTTTGTAATTAGAAGTGGTACTTTATGTCTGGCTTCACTTATTCACAGTCCCCATTGGTGAAGACTACAGAAGCTGGGAATGGGCAACAGGGATAGATCACTTAATGACTGCCTGTTTGATTGTTCCTTCAGAAGTACTGTCAGAAGGCAGGATATTGAGCTAGATCAGCTATTGGACTGACCCCATGTGGCCATTCCTATGTTCAGTACTGAGACTTACCCTGTTGCAGTTTCTGTTGCCACAGTGAAAACTAATCATCAAGACTCTAGTGCTGATAGAACATTTATTTGGAAATATTCTAGAACCCAGAAGACTCATGGATTCCCATTTCTGATATTTCATATTACCAGTTTGAGGTCAAGTTAAAAAAATTACCTTGTGTGTCCTTGTTGTTGTATCTAAAAATCTGCTTTAATTGCACAGTGAGTTTATGGTGGAAGAACATGAGTTGCAGAAGGAGAAGATACAAGAGGATTATAATGACAAATATTGGGATCAAAGATATACTGTTGTTCAGCAACAAATTCCATCATTCCTGCAGAAAATGGCTGACAAGATACTTAGCACAGGTAATTAAGTAACTTTGACTCTGAATGTATAAATGTCTAAGATGTACGTTGTCTGACAACATAATGAGAAAATTAATGGTTACTATTAATTTTTCTACTATTTAGCTCATAATTGCAGTAAACTATATTATTATTTTAAAGTGATTTGAGGTTGCAGAAGTACCTAATGTAAGTCAATAATCACATCAACATCTCTGTTTCACATTTTCACTGTCTGATTTGGTGCTGTTGTCTGTAGATTTAAGGATCTGTGAAAATTAATCAGCATTTTTTATTATATGATGGTTATGCTGTGCCTTGGCATATCAGTTCCAGAGAAGGAATGACTAATGGTTAAGACACAGGTTTGGAACCTGGAGTTGATGGGTTCTGTACATGGTTTTGGATATGTAATTTTCCTTCACCGTGCCTCAGTTTACTTGTCTGTAAAACACTTGTGCTAATCCATACCTACCTCACATAGGTGGTTGTAAGGCTTTCTAAACTGCTTTGAAATCCTCACATGTAGCCTAGAGCCTGACTTTCACAAGGGCTCAGCACCCACAATAAGCCTGAATATCAAAGGGTCTTTGTTCTGATTTAGGTGTATAAAGTAAGTTTTTCACAAATTCCAAAGGAGTAGCTATGTCAGTCTAGTTCAGCAAAATAAACAAGGAGTCCTGTGGCACTTTTAACAACTAATAAATTTATTTATCGTATGAGCTTTCATGGGAGAAAATCCTACTTAACAGTTTCAAATAAAAATTTAAAAGAGAAACTGCAGAGTTGGAATTCATATGCAGATTTGACACCATTGCCTTAGGGTTAAATAGGGATTTTGGTTGATTTTCTTACTACAACAGGTGATTTTTGCCTTCTTTTTACCTACCCTCCTTCTAATGTGTTTTTCCACACTGTTTGAATCTAAACAGCTGTTTTGAGTTGCTGTAACAGGCTGCTCTGATCTTATAACTTACCCTTCCATGTATTTATTTTCTTCCCATTTTGTAAGTTCTCTATCTTCTAGGGTCTGATGAAGTGAGATTTTCTCCCACAAAAGCTCATAATTTTTCACAAGTCTCCAACATCCATTATTTCCCATTTTTTTTCTGCGTGAAGTGCCAGGTGCTTGGCACTTCTGAGATATAATCCCTGATTTTCAAAGGTTTTAAATATTTGCAGCTCCCATTGACTTAGCCGAGGGCTAAGCTTGCTCAGCATTTCTGGATATCAGGACAGTTCTAAGTGCTGACATGTGGATTTAAGAGTCTAATTTTAGATCCTTTGGGAAAAAATTTTTAAAGTATTTAAGTCCTATTGACTTTCAGTGGGACCTAGACTTTTGAGCCGCGAATGCTTTTGAAAATTTTTACCATTAGATTTGAAAGTTTTGGCTTAAATGTCTCCCAGTTGTAGAGTGTAAACTAACTGCATTCATTTGAATCAGACTCAGCAGCAGCTGCTACTGTTTTTTTTTCTTTTTTAGGGAAATATTTAAATGTTGTCCGAGAATGTGGTTGTGATGTTACTTGCCCTGAGGCTAAAGAAGTCATCTACACGTTGAAAGAGCGAGCATATGTGGAACAAATAGAAAAAGCTTATAACTATGCTAGCAAAGTTCTTCTGGATTTTCTAATGGAGGAAAAAGAACTCGTGGCTCATTTGAGGTTTGATTTATTTCCTACATGTTTGTTAATGTTTGTGTTTCAGTAGTGAAGTAGTAATCTTTTCACTTTGGGGGGTTTTTCAATGCCATGTTGTTGCTGCAGTTCCAATAGAGATTCTGATATCCAAAAATGATACTAGTTGTATGAGTTCAATGTGTAAATAAATGGCTCTGTGAAGAATTGGGTCAAACAAATGTCTCAGCTGGAATTCATAGAATCAAAGACATTTGAAATCATTCAGCACATTTCTCAGGGCTAGTCTAGGATCATTCTTTATGGTATGCTTTGTGATGATTTGTCCAGTCTGGTTTTAAAGATCACGTACTTTTAGGTAGTATGTAATCCATTTAGGCAACAGCAGGTATGTTCTGTCTGAATCTTTCAATAATTGTCAAGCAATTTTGTAGATCCCTATGTGACCCAAGTTCTTGATCCTCAAAACCTTTAAAAGACTCTGCAGTAAGTGGGGAAACCACCCAGCCAAAGGACCAGTAAAGAGCTATCTAACAGAACACTACAAATTGCTGCTGGCCAGAAACCTCAGCCTTAAAATGGCTCCTTCCTCCATGTTGTCCACACAGGTCATTGTGGTTCTCTAGAAGACCACATCAAATAGAGGATAAAAGCAGATAATTAAAGCACTTACGGTGCAAATTCCTCATGGTCAGTCCCTGAGAAGGTGAATGCCAACCTGTGGACATCTGCTAAAGCTTTAAAGGCAACTGAAAGAGCCTTATTCTGAGTTACAATTGCATTTGTCAGATCGAGTCTAACAGATCATGTCAGGGTTGGTCCATGCTAGAAGATGCCTAACAGACCCAGAATCCCTGTAGACCAAAGCCCCCCTCTCTATAGAAAGCTCTCTGCCTACTTCAGAGACAAAATTGCTAGAACCTTAGGGCTTCACTGCAATGAAGCTAACTTTTCCAGAACCAAAAATGCCTGCTGTCTTGGGTCCCCTGGTGGAATGTAGACCAATCCCTGATTAGAGGCCATGGAAGCTTTGGTGTGTATCTGGCCCACTTCTTCTGAACCTGCTGCCTGCCATTTCATGGCTGGTCAAGAGCACCAAAGAACACTTTGTATCAAACAATCAAAGTTTGTTCGAAAGAGAGCTGGCAAACACCCCATTTTTTAGAAGTTTCCACTTAGTGTTAATAGCCTCACCAGGCATTGCCATGTTTCCAAGCTCCTCTGTTTTGGCCTGGACATTGAAAAGGTGCTGGTTACCAAGTTTCAGTAAAATATATCCTCTACCAGTGTCCTAGGTTGCACAGTTAGATTTCAGGCCAGAACACTGCTTAGAATCAGTCCAGCTGGGGCTGATATAGCACCTACTCCTTATTTTAGACAGGAAATACATTTCTTTGCTGATACTGGTAGATATCTCAACAGTATATGGACCCGACTGTGCTTTTGATGCACACAAGAGCTTTGGGGAGTAACTGTGGCAGTTCCACATTAGTGAGCTCCCAGAGAATTAAAATAGGATGGATGATGGGGCAGTTCTCTATCTCATGCAGAGTCCTACACTCATCCTCTTTAATGCCTGTATGAGTCCTTGCTGAGTGATTGTGAGACACCATACACCCATGTGCCAGCAATATGTAGATGACGCAACTGAATCAGTGGAGGAGACACACAACTTCCACCACCATCAAGATGTCCCAGTTCCTGAAAGATATCAGTAGATGGATGAGAGAAGTTGGCTTAACCTCAACCTAGGAAAAGCGAAAATAGAGAGAGTAGAAGAGAGCACATTTTGAGGGACTTTATACTATAATCTCACCAATGATCAAGGGCATCAAATTGTGACACAGGTGACAGTTTCACGGTCATGTTGGACTCACCTTTCCTCCTGGACATGGAAATTGCCAAAGCGATCAGAACTACCCTCTTCCGTCTTTGGCCCTTCTCCGTCTCCTATTTGGATGAGGACCAGTTTCATCATTCCCAGATTATACTACTGCATTTCACTGAGCTTTGTGCTAAATACCACTGCAAGAAGCTTAAGTTAACACTCCACACAGCAGCTCATCTTATGAGCAGCAAAAACTAATTTAAACATGTCACACTAGTGCCACATCTTCACATCAGAGTGATGTTCAAGATACTGCACCTAAGTGACAGCTCTCAATTGATTGGGCTGTAGAGAGCACCTCATTCTCCAGGATGACTATTCTGTACTGGAATAATGCAACTGACTAGACCAAGGTAAAGTTGTCAGGCACTGGGTCCATAGCCTTCTCTAGACTGAGTCCCTCCTAGCTTCTGATCAACAGGTAAAATGCACATTTTCAAGAGAATCATCGTTCAAGAGTGGGGCACATGTTCAATAAAATCGGAACAAATGAATACCAGGATCTGAGGGTGGGGAAGAAGGAAGATAACTTCGTTCTGATTATATGTTGCATGTAGGGAATGGGTTTTCTGTGATTAAAGCTGGCTAAGAGCAGGTGTTTACTCTCTTTTTCTAGTTTTATCAATACAGACAGATAACTTACTTTTCTCTCTCGTTTTGTGTATTTGCATTTTATTGAGCAGGTCAATAAAACACTACTTCCTAATGGACCAAGGAGATTTCTTTGTTCACTTCATGGATCTAACAGAAGAGGAGCTGAAAAAACCTGTAGATGACATTATACCTACTAGGTTAGAAGCTTTGCTTGAATTAGCCTTGAGAATGAGCACTGCCAACACAGACCCATTTAAGGATGATTTAAAGGTAAGAGTCTGTATTTTCAGAAAACTGTAGGAAATAGAGCTGTGGTGCCCATCTCTGTCCTAAAAAAACCCATATATTTTAAAGAGAACTGAAACAGCAGAGCAAAGAATCCTAGAAAATATAGATGTAAAAGCTTCCTTCTGCTGTATCAGCATAATCTCCTTTCTTCTTCCATTCCTGCATTATTGTCCCCTGGGCAACAAGTGATGACAGGGTGATGTAGGAACAGAATTGCTGAATGTAGGCTTTTGCTTTTTTTTCCTGTCTCTGAACCCCGGAGCCCGAAGTAGTAAAATAAAATGTGTGAATCAGTTAGTGGTGTCTTTCTGAACAATGTAACAGGTTGACACTTGAGCATGGAAGTCCCAAGAGCTTCTTGAACCTTCATTCGGGTCTTTCTGTCCAGTAGTAACTGACATTCAGCAGAGATGGACCTTTGCTGCCCCTTCCTTAGCCCTTTTGAAAAGATTAATGACCTTTCCACAAAAACTAGAGTGATCGTTCCTCTCACTATTGATGCTCTAATGACACCAAAACCAATAACTGCTGGTGAGTGTCATCAAGAGCATGAGGTATTCTGTGCTGGTCACTATCACTTACTTGGGTGTTGATTGGAAGACTTGAGAACAACACTCCATACAACGCATTCAGACCAGTCGCACTGCCACTTATCTCTGAAGCTAAACAACAATAGAAAATGTCCAGCAGCATCTTTTTCCTGCTCTTTGTTTCTTTTACAGATCGACCTGATGCCCCATGACCTCATTACACAGCTCTTGCGAGTTCTGGCTATTGAAACTAAACAGGAGAAGGCCATTATTAATGCTGATCCCACAGAGCTCACTCTCAGTGGCCTGGAAGCATTTTCTTTTGATTACATTGTCAAATGGCCTCTGTCACTCATTATAAACAGGTAGAGTATTAGACCATGAAGGGAACACCCAGGCCTGCTTCTACAAAGAACTCATACAACTGGTTGATGGTGCTGGGGAGTTTCAGGAGGGGGGTGCTGGAAAGCTGGCATCCCTTCTGAGACAGTTAGGATTGTGGTTGCTCTAGTGGCGAGTTATGCATATCTGGGTGGGGAAGTAAAAAGTATAACCCATTAGCTGCTTTAGCTTTCCATTTCCTTGCTTTGGTGATTTTGTGCTATGTGTGGTATATATAGCACAACCGTATCTCTCTCACAATATAGTGGTTTTTTGTCTGCTAATTGGAATGGAGTTTAATCTTTTTTTGTTTTGTTTTGTTTTCTTTTTTCCTGTGTTGTATTTCCAGGAAAGCTTTAACCAGATACCAGATGCTTTTCAGACACATGTTCTATTGCAAACATGTGGAAAGACAGTTGTGCAATGTTTGGATCAGCAATAAAGCTGCTAAGGAATATTCACTGCATTCAGCTAAGTGGTAGTACCTGTTTTCTCCCACTAAAGCCTTGTGACATTTTTTTTTCCTTGTCAGTGGTTAACACATTTTAAATGTCCCTTGTTCTGGTTCCTTCACCATATCATTTATTATACATGTCTGATAGGCTGAGAGCAAACTGCAGTTGTCTGAAGCAGCATTTCAGCATCTAATAAGAGGCGTGCTATTTAGTCTAAACCTGATAGTTCATGATTATTCTTCTTTAAAGTGCATTGTTGTTAGTAACGTGCCCATCCCTCTGGGTTCACTCATGGTCTTAGCCTCCATTACCACTTGCTCCTACTATGCACCCAATGTCTCATTAGCCTTCTTGGCAGTAAAGGTGCATTGTTCACTTACATATAGCTTCTTGTCCACTGTAACCCCCAGGTCCTTTTCTGCAAAACAGCTACTTAGCCAGTTATTCCCCAGTCTGTAGCAGTGCATGGGATTCTTCTGTCCTTAGTGCAGGACTCTGCACTTGTCTTTCTTGAATCTCATCAGATTTCTTTTTGCCCAATCCATCTAGGTCACTCTGTATCCCATCCCTACCCTCCAGCATATCCACCACTCCCCCCACCTTAGTGTCATTTGCAAACTTTGAGAGTGTAATCCATTCCATCCTCAGATCACTAATGAAGATGTTGAATAAAACTCCACCCCTGGGGCACTCCACTTTTTACCAGCTGCCAGCTAGACATTGAGCCATCAATCACTATCCTTTGAGCCTGATGACCTAGCCAGCTTTCTATCCACCTTATAGTCCATTCATCCAGCCCATACTACTTTAACTTCTTATAAGAATACTGTGGGGAGACCACATCATAAAAAACTGCTAAAGTCAAGATATATCACCTCTACAGAGTTTAGAGGGCTGACAGCTGGACAAGCCACCTTTCTCCAGACAGCCTGAGCAAAATTACTCTGAATGGATGAGTATGGAAGCCCACCTTTCCATTTTTGGCATCATCTGTT
This sequence comes from Podocnemis expansa, assembly GCA_007922195.1. Taxonomy (NCBI): domain Eukaryota; kingdom Metazoa; phylum Chordata; order Testudines; family Podocnemididae; genus Podocnemis; species Podocnemis expansa. The sequence continues at coordinate 46,179,481 of ML681981.1, read as the reverse complement.
AGAGTATAACTGCACCATAAGGGATTTGTTGAAGTATTTGAATTTCTCCAATTTTGCAGAAAAAAGAATTTTGAAGTCTTCACTGAACCAGAAAAAAGCTTGTAGTTTACAGTACAGACAACACTCACTTATCTTATTAAATTCTGTCCTAATAACAAATGCACAGGAATTCATGCTGGATTTATCACTAGTACTAGAAGACAGTGATGCCAAATAAATGTCTTAAAGCATTTTTCTTTTTATTCAAGAGTAAACAAGTATTCTACCTATTTGTCTACTGTAAAATCCTGCTGCAATATGTCAGATTAGTCAATGTGTGAGAAATGGTATAATGACAGAAAACAACTGAAGATGGTTTGGGTTAACAGTAAAATCCTTCTCAAACCATAATCTGAGAGAGGAACTTTTGTGCATTCTCGGTGGTTATCTTCAGCTGTGCTTTACCTGCCTCTTCAAACTCGGTTTCTGGTGACGGTTGACAACTCTGAACTTGCTGTTTGTGGTCTCTTTCAGGTTTGCGGGTGCTTTCACACTACGGCAGCGGATGCTGAATTTTGTACAGAATATCCAGTATTATATGATGTTTGAAGTGATGGAACCAACATGGCATATCCTTGAGAAGAACCTGAAATCAGTGAGTTTAGTCGTTTGACTCTGGCCGGCTGGCCATGAGTTACCAAGTCACCAAACTGTCATTCATAGCCTTACATTTAAGAAAAAGAGTGATTTCAGCTGCTTTAAGTAAATGTTTCAATGTAACATTTGCCAGAAAACAGTTGCTGTGTGCCCCACCCTTACTGCTCCCGAATTAATTTTTGGAAATCCTTAGAGTGCAATCTCCAGTAATAACGCCAGAATCTTGACTGTGATCCTGCCTAGTAAGGAAAGAGACATAAGGAGGGACAGCTGAGGATAGACACTATTGATTCAAGACAGTTTTCCGGGACACTTTTACTCCCCATTATTTTACTGACTTCTTAGAATTCTGAGGTTGGAGTATCTTTCCTTAAAAGTCTTCTCCTTCGGGATACTGCTGTTCCTGTGATTGAAGTTTCAGTGCTAGCTTGATATTTGCATGTCTTTGTGCATCTCCACCTGTTCGGAGAATAGGTAGCTTCCCAACCTTACTGTTAATAAAGGCTTTTCCTCTCTTGGAATCACACTTTTCTCTCTACTCCAGCTCCTGTTTACACTACCCCAAGACATGGTGCCAGCATTGGCTGTATCCCATCTACCAAGAGAAAAAAATATAACAGAAACAAAAGAGAAATTGCAACTCCTCTGCTTATGGGGACAATGTTCTCAAAGACTGGGATGTGAAGGTTTTCGACATACCAAGGAATCCCTGATGCAGGGGTTTGGCTCAGTCTCTAGCTATAGCTATGACTAATGATCATTCTGAATTCCTTTGTCTGTTCACTTCATTCTCCCTGAGAGACTGGAGGACTGGACTGAGGGACTAGCAGTCTGAATGACATATACATTGCTTCTGTTTGTTATGACTATCCATTATGAATCAGACTCATTCTAGTCACTAATTTCTGTTAAAGGTGTATATGCAGTCTTCTAAGGGAATTGTCAGGAAGGGTTTAGACTTCCCAAGCATCTTGGCAAAATTTCCATTGATTTCACTAAGGCAGATATTGCACCACAGGTTAGGAGACGATTTGGGCGATTTTTTCCCTGTCTGGAGTTCCGTGAATTAGAATCACTGAGATTTAGAAATGACAGGAAAGGACAGTCTCTTTCAATATGATGTTCTGCCTTGTGCCAGTCTCCTCCTATTTTTCATTTCAGAGCTCATCATCATGAGCATTTACTTGGTGAAAAGGCACCGCATAGCATAAAAAAAAGTAGAACCGACATCTGTCTTGTCAGGAAAGGGGGTTTATTCCTATTCCAGTCTAGTTCTGGGGAAGGTGGTGCTTTTGGCCCTAGTTGGCTCTGAGGAGCCTGGGTTGATGTCTTGGATATATTTGTTATAATTGTGTTACCCTTCTCAAGACTCAATTTGTGTTCTTAATCTCTACATCTCAACCCAGTATAGAGTTTTATCGGAATGTAAACTTGTTAAAACTTGAAACCGTATCAGTTGAGATGACTAAAAATTTGTAAAGCCCTTTGGAAACAGCTTTTCACAACCTCATTTTGTTGCCACAACATTTCCTGTTAGTGTCACCTTACATTTTAAACACTACAATCATCTCAATCTCTCATAGCAATTTCACTTTTTTTTCCCTGTAATTAATTTCACATCGCTAACTGTTATTTTAAATTTCTAGTAGCTGGTTAGTGTAAGGAACTGACTAATGTGTTGTTTATTGTTGTGTTTTCCTATAACAGGCTTCCAATATCGATGACGTCCTGAGCCACCATACGAGCTTTCTGGATAACTGTCTAAAGGACTGCATGCTGACAAATCCTGAGCTACTGAAGATCTTTTCCAAGCTGATGTCTGTCTGTGTCATGTTCACAAATTGCATGCAGGTATGGGACCCTCCCTGTGCTCACCAGGGTGTTTCCAGCTGCTCTGTGCCAATTTGTCTTCTCACAGTGCCGTTTCTTTTGAGTTCCCCTTTCTCCTCCCTCTGACATACTTTGCCTCTTCCTCTGGAGAAAGAGGGCATCATTTGCATCCTACCTGACATCTTGAGGTTCCCTACGGCCTCACCATTACCTAACAGCCCCTTCCACTCATTGAGGTTTTGGATAACAGTTCCACAGCCAGTGGAAACTGTTGATGGAAGCAGCTGGATGAACCATTCTACAACATACAGCAGGCTGGGACTTTGCTGCAATGCCTTCCAGTATGGCTACTCTGAACTCAGAGATTCAGAAGGATGGAGTCCATCTTAATCCAGCCCTTTTTGTGAGCAGCACAGGCTTAGGTTTAACACTGGCCTCCCCTGTTCCTGTAAACAGCCTTGTTAGCTTGTCTTTTACCATTCTGGTAACTGCTTTGGCAAGAAGAGAGGATGGTTGAAACAGCTTGCTCTAGGGAGTGTTTGATTTTGTTTCTTCTTCCAAGAACAATGATAGAGATTAGTGCTGAGGAGAATGGACTCATAGTGCTTGTTAAGAACACAGAATAGTAATACCGAGTCAGATCAGACCATTTGTCCATTTAGCTCAGTATCTTGTCTTCCGACAGCAGCCACTGCCAGATGCTTCAGAGGGCATGAACAGAACCAGGCAATTATTGAGTGGTTCCATCATCCCTTGCCATCTTTCTGGCAGTCAGTTGCTTAGGTTCATATGGAGCATGAGGTTGCATCCCCGACTATCCTCCATCAATTTAGCTAATGCTTTTATGAACCCACTTTTATCTTTATCCATCACATTATCCCATGGCAACAAGTTCCACTGGTTGACTGTAAATTGTGTAGGAAGCACTTCCTGGTGTTTCTTTGAAACCTGTTGCCTAATAATGTCATTGAGTGACTTCCTGGTTTGTGTGTTTCTGCGAATGGGTAAATTACAATTCCTTATTCATTTTTTTCACATCAGTCATGATTGTACAAACTTATATCATAACCCCCTCAGCTGTCTTTCTAAACTGAATGGTCCCAGTTTTTTAAATTCTCTTCATATGGAAGCTGTTCCATACCACCAATCATTTTTATTGTCCTTCTGTGTTTCTTTTCCAATTCTAATCTTGTTTCAAAAGCAATGACCAAAATTGTATGCAGTATTGCAGGCATGGTAGTACCATTTATTTATCTAGTGGTATTTTTGTATTTATAGGGTATTTTTAATCTACCCCATTCCTAATGGCTTGTAACATTGTGTTAGCTTTTCTGACTGCCACTGCACACTGAGTGGATATTTTCAGAGAACTATCCACAAGACTCCAGGATCTCTCTGGAGTGGTAACATCTTATTTAGACCCCATCGCTTGGTATATGTTTTCCAGTGTACATTATTTTGCATGCATCAGCACTGAATTTGATACACTATTTGGTTGTCCTGTCACCCTGTTTTGTGAGGCCCCTTTGCAACTCTGCAGTCCACTGTCTTGACTAGTTTAGTATCCTCTGCAAATTTAGCCACCTCACTGTTTATCTTTTTTGACAGATCACGTACGAATGTGCTGAAGATCCCAATACAGATCCTTGGGGACTTTGCTATTAACTTCTTTCTTTTCTCAAAATGATTTCCATCCCTTGTTTCCTGTGTTTTAACCAGGCTGATCAATGAGAGGGCCTTCACTCTTACCCCATGACTGTTTACTTCGCTTAAGATCCTTTGTTGACGGATCTTGTCAAAGGTTTTCTGAAAGTCCCCAGGTACACTATAATCAACAGGATCTCCCTTCTCCATATATTTGTTGGCATCCTCATAGAATTCTAATAGATTTGTGAGGCATGACTTACCTTTACAGAAATGGTTGACTTCCCTAATATATTGAGCTGATACAGAAGCCGATTTAAGTGATGAGTTACATACCACAATTACATGTCATTTCATATTTGAGTTCATTTAGAACTCTTGGGTGATGTCATCTGGTCCTCGCAATTAATTATTGTTTAATGTGTCAGTTTGTTTCACAACCTTTCTGTTGACACCTCAGCCTGGGACAGTTCCTCAGATTCGTCCCCTATGCCTGGTTGGCTGGAAGAGTCAACAGACTGGCTGCTTAGCTCAACAGCACCAGTTCGGTGACTGCTCAAAGCATTCACCCAAAGCTGCAATAGTTCCCACACCTGTTTGTTCCCAGCCTTGTTCTAGCTCCACTCTTCCTTGAACCCAGCATGCTAACCTAGTGGTTAGAACAGGAGGCAGTAGTCAGGAATATTTAGGTGTGCATTGTCCAGGATCCCTGTACATCTTTCATTGTGTCATAGCTGTAACCCTCAGTAACACAGGCTGTTCGTATCTGCCCTCTTTCCCCAAACTCTGCCAGTACACCTTTGTCCTGATCTGCAGCACTCTATACTAGTCCAGTCATAGATGCTTCACAGTGGTCTGCCAATGCATCTCAATCCTAAGTTGTAAAACAGCTGTGTCCACCTGTCATCAGCTAGCACTGGTGTCTCACGCATTAGTGATGTGCACAAATGGGCAGCCTGATGGGAGACAGCAGCTACGTCTTCATTGCAGTCTTCACCAGGATTTGATCCCATGTACCCTGCTGCTGTTGAAAAGGCTTTTATAAATGACTGAAGCTCTATGTCCTGCTGAATCTAAGCCAGTTCTTATGCTTCATTTTAAGAAATGTGTTTTAACATTTACATTTACAGAAATGTGTTTTAACATTTATAATGTTTTATCATCTACTCTTCCCACAGAGATTTACCCAGAGCATGAAGCTGAATAATGAGATGGGTCGGCTTACGTTAGAGCATGGCACGATGCTGGGCCCACCAACACAACAAGAACGTGCCGAAGAAGCTGTGAAGAAGCAGCTCACTAGTAAAGTAAGGCACATTCTTTTCCGAGTATATTATACTTGTTCTTAACTGACTAACTCTTCTCTCTAGACAGCATCTTGGAAGCTGGATTCCTCTTATTTCTACCTCTCCTCTCATGTACTGAAAAAGCCACAGATGCATTTCACGATCATTCAACAAGCAGTGTGTGCTGTTCCTGTTTGGTAACAAGGAGGGAACTTTAAACTAATGAGCTAGACTCCTTTAGTAGTGTGTTCTTTACTATACCTGTCTTGGAAGGTGGCTTTTCTAATTGCCATCTCTTCTGCCAGAAGAGGCTTGGAATTCCATGACCTGACATTGGAGCTGCCATATACAGCTGTCTTTAAAGATAAGGTATAGTTATACCTTCATCTGAGTTTCCTCACAAAGCAGCTTCAAATTTTCATAGCAATCAGGCAAATCTTCTTACTTGCGTTTTACCCAAAACCTCACAGAAGTAGGAATGAAGAGCTACACGTGATTTTAGACAAGCTCTAGAATTCTACACAGAGAGGACTAAACCATCTTGGTGATTTAGCCTAATGTTCATGGCTATAGCAGACAAGGATGAATGGTCTTCTCAGTCTCCTCACAGAGAATTTTGTCTCACATAACTGCGTGTGTCCATGCTTGTTATGAACAGGTAGACATTTTGGTACCAAGTAATCTGGCTGCTTATTCCACAAGATCTCAAGCATCCTCAGTGGTGGTCTTAGCGCAGATCCCTACCCAGGACGTTTGTAAAGCAGCAGAGTTGGTCTTTGGTGTACATGGTTTTTCTCCCATTTCACTATCACCCATTAATCTAGGGATGATGCCAGATCTCCTCAAGCTGTGCTATGGTCTGTACATGTGTAAACCCCAATGCTTCCACCTTTATTATTGCTTGGGAGTTACCAAGTGTGGAACACCATGTGCAAGCACTTCGAGAAGAAAAACCGGGTAGTAGCCTTTTGTAATTGCAGTTTTTTGAAATGTGGCACACATACATTCCATGACTCTTCCTCTTACCCCTCTATGGTATCGCTTCTGGAAAGAAGGAACTGAGGAGGGTGCAGGGTCAATTAGACCTTTTATAGCAGTGTGCTGCAGCAGAGGGTGCTTGAGTGGCCTCAATAAATACACTGAGGAAAATGTCTGGCAACACATCTTGAACAAGAATAGTTACAGAAGTTGAGCCAGAGTTTTTTCATGATATTGTCCTTCTTCCTCTGTGGTTTAATGAGAGCGCTAAGCCCACTAACCATGTGCAGTGAATTGACACTCAGCTGCAGCAGAATTGCGGTGGTCCCCACAAACTCTGGCCCTATTACCTACTTCTCAACTGTTTCCATCAAGGGCAGTGGATACTGCACATATGCTCCACGTGGCGCAGATTCTTTCACATCTCCAAAGTAATACTGTGTGGTGTCACGGCATAGAGTTGACTGTGAGACTCTTTCCAGCCCATCCCGCTCAGGGCTATAGGAACCTGCTTTTGTCCATCTTTTCTGTCGATGTACATGTGTAAGGAACTCATCTTACTCTGAGGCACACACACTGCCTTCTGCTAGGCAGACACACCGCTCTAGCTGCCAGCCACTAGGAGACCACTACAGAGCGGTCCAGTTCAAAAGCTCAAAAGTGGCCTGTAGGACACTCCCTGTCTGTGCTATTTGCCTCCTGGACCCTGTCCCCTGTACATCAGGAAGTAACATCTGAAAACAAGCCACCCACACAGTGCTTCTGTTCATAGTGCCCATGCTGAAATCCTGTAAGGATCAGTTATATCCAAGCTACTACTGAAGACAAAAAATGCTCTAAATCTTTATTATTGAGAAGAGGATGTGTCATCAGTGCTAGGCTGTGGTCTGACGTGTTCTAGAGACAAAACAGAACTTGCGGGATCCCTTTCAGGCTTTTGGACTGTCCCAAACCACCAGGGTAAGATTTTTAAACCTCTAGGCCGTGATCTCTATTCAATGCCAGTACCTTGCCCAGAGAGCATCCTCAATGCCTGCATCTCCCAGCATGCCTGAGGGGTGCATAAACAATTCATTTCACAACTGTTCCTCCTGTTGTATGCAGCGTGAGAAAAGGTGTGTCTGGAATGGAGCAACTGTGAAATTTTATGGCATTGTTCTTGCCTAGAAGTGGTAGTTTGTAAAAAGAGACGCTTCTTGATCCCATGTGTGGTATGTGCCTGGTTAACACAAGGAGCCATTCTCACTTTTAGTGACCTTCTCTTGATAGCTTTTAGCAGAGCATGTGGACGCCTTCCAACTGACATCTGGCTTTGAGGCAACCATCAACAAATTTGACAGCAATTTCTCAACTCATCTCTTGGACCTTCTGGATAAGCTGAGTGTTTACAGCACCAATGACTGCGAACACAGCATGATTAACATCATCTACAGGTGAGCAGGGCGGAACTGTCTCCTAATAGTACAGGAAGGAGAGTCTGACTTAAATTTGCTCCTTATTCCCAGCTCCCACCTGTGATTTTGTGGCAGTCAGCTTTTCTTTCAGTGTAACATTGAAATAGCAAGAAACTGCACTCACTTTTTCAGCAACTATCTTTTTTAAAATATATTTTTTGCATTAAATTCATTTGGGGAAATTGGGGGTTCTTTTTAAACTACCAGGAATCTGACTTTGTAAATAATGTGCACCTTACTATATTTGGTCATAGCCTTGCCCTGTGTCACTGAGTAACAAAAATGACTACACTTCTGGGGAAACTGATGTACCCACTCTGTGCTTCAGTTCCTCAATTTTCTAAAGTGAGCAAAATAATGCTACCTTTGATATGCTTTCAGATCTATAGCTGAACAACTGTTATTAAAGTGCCAAGTTTTATTAGTAACACTGGATCTTTAAGATCGCTATGCAGCTACTTTGCAACTTTGTGCAAAATATATAGGGCCTGCTGAGACGCTGCCAGCTTCTGATCCTTGCAGGGTATATACTTAGAAAACCCCTTCTTAGCTGAGCTTGGGTATAGTGCACCAAACAGAAGTGTGTCTTGCTCCAGGCACTCCGGCCAGTATGTTTTTTTTTTTTTCCCCAGAGGAATTGAGAATGTTGTTGCTGTTGATGGCTAGACTTGGCAAACCATTTACGCTGCTGGGCTGGGGAGGATAGGAGGGGGTTCTGAGAAAAAGTTAAAATTAAATCAAATCCAGATGTCTGGAAATGCTCAGCTAAGTCACCAAACAACTGTAAGAGCAAGAGGTGAGTGAGGATGGAGTGGGACAGAGAGACTTCGCATTTCTAATCTGGTATGCCACAGAGGGACTGCAGTGGGATTACAACCTGGGATGCTTACTGTCTTGGATTTAGAAGCATAGAGATGTTCATGGTATTAATACACCTAAGTTGAAATAGCTGTGGTTTCAGAGCTGATAGGCCTGTATGAGATGCACAGCATCAGTAGGCCATAGTCTGTAGCTTTGGTTCGCAAAGAAAGAGTCCTTATTTTTTAAAGTGTATGGTCTTGGTTTTTCCTTTGCGGAGAAAGGATGTTGATTGTACATGGAAGTAATTTTAAATGAACAGTGGCAGCTTGTACTCAAAATATACATATCCATTTCATTATCCAGAGACGCTTTCTAAAATGCTTTGTTTTTCTTGATGTTTCAGAATCTTTTTTTTCCTAATAGTTGAGACTTGGATTAGCAACAATCAGTTACGGCATGGTCCAGACTGGAGGCTGGGGACCTGAGATCTATTCCCAGATCTCCCATTAACTTGCTGTTTTTGGCCTAGTGCAAGTCATGCCAGTCCTCTGTGCCCCAGTTCCCCATTTGTAAAATGGGGTTATGCTGTCTACCTTTCTTTATAAAGCACTTTGAACGATCCAGATCAAAAGTCTTACAACTTGCTTTTAGTGCATATTCTTGATAGTTTTGTTTGAAACACAGTTAAACTCTGATCATTAGAAAAGTCTCCCCATCAACATTTTTACTTAAAAAAAATTCTAATATTGGCAAACTCTGATTTTCTAAGGCTATGTCTACACTAGCAAATTAGTCAGGATTAAGGAAGCTTAATTTGGACTAATGTGGTCCCTGTCCACACTAGGCTTTGCCTAGTTCATACTAAAAAAATTTTTAGTTCAAACTAAGCACAGCTTAGGTCAAACTAGTTAGTTCGAACAGTAAGTTCAAACTAAGTGCTTACTGGCTGTTCGAACTTCGTTTATTTTGAACAAGCACAATGTAGCCATTCTAGTTTAAACTAAGCAGTTAATTTTTAGTTCAAACTAACCTTTAGTTTGAACTAGCTGTGCTTTTTTAGTTCTGACTGAAAAGTTAGTTCGAACTTAACAAATGCAGTTAGTTCACACTAAAAAGCTGTGGCTAAGTTTGAACTAACCCAGAACTGCTTAGTTCGGACTACGCAAGTCCAAACAAAGCTTTCTAATGTAGACATAGCCTAAGATTCCAGTGTGCTCCAGCCCTCAAGGCGTTTAGATAACTGAAATCTATCTCTGTGAATTCTCCTATAAATACACTGTAAATCATGAATAATGATAATGATGGTAATTGCCAGATTTTAAGGGCATGCCTGGGAATGACTCTCATTTTTTCTTCAGAATACTGAAAGCCTTGACCAGCATTTGAAGCCTGTTACCAATTTTGTCTCCATTTTTCACACTTCCCATAAATGACTCAGAATGCTATTGAACACACGTTTGCTTTCTCATAGGCTGGATTTCAACGGATTCTACACAGAGCGGCTGGAGCATATTTCTGCAGAGAGGAGTCAGAAAGTAGTTCACCAAGCTCCCCTTCTTCCCAGGGTCGTTGTACCCACACAATGAAGCTTTTAATGTTACATGTTTTAGATGCTGCATCTTTCACATCAGAGTACAGTACTCTTGCTCAGTTGTATCTGTGAGTAGCATGCACTTTAAACTCCATAAAAGCTGTAGAACAACAGTCATCTAGTAAGATTGTGTTTGACCTTCTGAAATGTAAACATGGAGAGGGTTCTGTCACTCCTGAGATACTTTTGTTAACTTTTTTACCAAATATTAAAACTACATGTGCTGTATAATATCTAAAGAAATAAAATGTCAGAATTATTTGTTCTCTGTTAGCCTGAACTTGCAGCTCAACTTAATCATTCTGTGTGACTTACAGCTTGGTCATCTTATGAAGTTTTGCTAATTCATAGCTACAGATGTAAGATGGTTCTGTTTTCTGACTTAGAAGTTGAAGAAAACTCACTGAAGCCCTGCCGAGTTCCCTTCATTGACTCAGACTTCAGATCAGGCTCTTTTCAACGTCTGCCTGCAGTTGTGGCATGGATGCCAGAGTTGTGCAATAAATGATTTTCAGCTCACTGGCCAAACCAAAAAGTTGAAAGAGAACTCCATTTTCAGATGACCTGGAACCAGTATTTGGTTTTTGGCATGCTAAAAAATTTTCGTGTTGGATTTAAGTTAACGTTTTATTCCATTTTTTTAGTTCAAATTTTTAAATAAAATTGAAGTAAAATTCAGAACTAAGGGTTATTTTGATTTTTTGGATCCACACTAGCTCAGTGAATTTCCACATAAGCTTGTAAAATGTGTTGATTGATATGCATCTATATTTTTCGTTGGGGGGAAGGTTCACCTGAGAATATTTTCACAGGTCTAATGGATGCAGAAGATCTGTCTGAGGCTCAGTCCACTCATTCAAGTAAGTAATGCTGCTAGGCTGGGAGGAAGGGTAGGGCTCATCACCCCCACCCCTTACTACTGCATGTTGAGGGGCTCCAGTTATGTAGACCTGCACAAGACTGCGGGTGTGCACTCCACATAAGGCTGTTCCTCCAGACCATTTGTGTATGCATTGTGTAGTCAGCTGCAATGGCAAAGATAAGGCTGCCTACAGTGCCTCTGGGAAGATCCCTTGCTATGTGGGTTTGCACTGTAGTTGCTTTCCAGGTGTAACTCAGGGTGTTAAACTTGACATGTAGACCCTATATGGTTTGGGTCCTGGCTACATATTCCCAATTCCCCTGTAGTACATCTTCATCTGCACTCAGACTCTGAGCCCCTTGTTCTAAAAGGAACAATACTGGTGGTGGGTGTTTTTCACGAATTATCCTTCACTCCAGAACCCTCCCCCTCAGGTCAAACAGAACCCAGGTGTGGTGACCTTCAGGACATTTTATTTTCCCTGGATGATATAACCAGGGAGGGCTGTTTTTCCTCACAGTGGATTAATTATTTGGATGATTGATGGCTCTGACTGCAGCCTGAGGCTTACAGGAACCATCTCCAGATCAGGTGTCTTCCCCCCCCACCTTCGCCTCTCATCATGTTCATCAAACTTGATCATACAATCTCTGGCACGGATGCCATTTTGAATACATAAGTGGGAGAGGGAGAATAATAAAAGCCAAAATGATAAGAGCTAAGGGTGCTGTTCAGATACAAACAGATTTGGCCTCTCTCATAATGACATCCACCCCACAATTGATAGCACATCTCCATTCCAATGTTGGTGTGTGTGCACGTCATGCACTGTTGTCATCAATTTTCTTTTACGCAACAGTACCCATCAAGACAACATGAGCAGCTTCTGGTGCAGTTGTGATCTTTGTATCCCCAAATCTTCCTTCCCTTGGTGTATGTACTACCAGTCATTAGTTTTTAGGCTTGTGTAGTATATCCCTAAATAGTTAAAGAATGTTCAGAATAGAATTGTTCTGTGTAGAGTTACTGATGCCCAGTTGGATACCAGGCTAATGTCTCATTCTTGTGGTTACATGAACAATAGGTCTAGGCCAGTGAGCAACCCACACTCCAGCTGCCGCAAGTGTCTGTGAGAGGTGCATGTAAATTACAAATTTCACATTTATATTTTACAAGTCTCAACAAATGAGGTTGTCAGTTCTCTGCTGGAGGCTTTATTCCACAAGAGGATCGCAGCTGAGGATCATGAACTAGCAGGTTCTGCTGACCTGCTGCAGTTCAGTCTGTGGATGATATCCTGAAGTTCAAAGACAAGCTCCCTAATGAGGCAAAGTAGAAGTTCTTTACTGTGATGAAGGAGAGCAAATCAGTTGCTAGAACAACACTGCAGTTGAGCTAGATGTAACAGACTCAGCAGGTCAAGCTATGGCTAATGCCATCATTATGCAGTGTTCATCTTGACTGCAGGTGTCATGCCTTCCCTGGATGTACAACCAACAGCTCAAGACCTCCCACTTGAAGGCCCCTCAAGTGTTCTCCACTAGAACTGATGAGAGTCTTTTTGGAGGTTTAAACACCAGCGACAACAACAAAAAGAATCATTCCATCCACAACACTCCCAATGGTTTCAGCCCTTCTTGCTGTGTTCCCTGGACCTGTCCACAAAGAGGGGCAGGCTTCTGTGGCCTTCCTGGCCCCTGTACCCACACTGGACATTTGCAGGGCAGCAACATGGCCATTAGTCAATTCGTTTGCCTCTCACTATATCATCTCTCATCAATCTAGACTTGTTTTCAGATTTGGAAGGTGGTTGTACAATCCCAGTTCACATAGACTCCAAGCTGGTCTCCAGGTCAAACTATGTCTGAGTCACCTACAGTGGAATGGATGTGTGGAATCTCTCTAGAAGAAACTGTTACCTTCCAAGATTTGTTGCACATGTCCACTCCATGACCCACACTCTGTCTGCTCTCTGTCAGTCTTTCCTGTTGGAAGGAACTGAGGCAGCCAGGGGCATCACACCTGCATGTCCTAGCACAAAGTACTAGAGGGTTCTACTGAGAGAAGGATCTCTTACACTTGTGCACAAGGCAACCACACACTATAGTGCAATGCCCATGTGCAACACATCTTGAAGTGTAGATGGGTATCCAGATTTCCCAGCCGGTTTCAATATGGATGTGTAAGGAGGAGGGGGTTCTAATGTATAGCCATCAGGTACATACCAAACACTATGGAAGTGCTTGCAATTTGAGAGAGAGATGGTCCTCTTCCACCATCAGGTCCATTTATTTCTTTGTGATGTTGTCATGGATCTGCAGAATCAGTGCTATGCCCCAGGCGTGGAGAAATCCTTTCAATGTGCCAGACCCTCTCAGGTCTCATTCTTCAATCAAGATAGGACATGCATTCTCACAAGCTCCTGGGGCAGAGCCTCTGGGCTTCAGCATGTTTGCTTCATACCCTAAGGTCTTCCTTTGTCTTCTCAGATTTTCCACTAATATAGTTTGGCCTCTGTCTATTCAGGCAGCGAGGTGACACACACATACCTATGTATCTTAGCCTGCCCTAAAAGCATAGTTATGTTTTCCCCCTACTTGGTAGCAATGCACAGTATGGTGGAAACTGAGGCACACAGAAGATTCCTGAAAGTGTTAGTGAAGATACCTATTTCTTCACATCTCTCACAGGCTCAGTTCAACCTTGACAGGGTCCCTTTAGCCATTGACTTGGGGAAGTATGAACTCCTCAAATATTATCAACATAATTCACATCTCCTTGGTTGCTGTTCCACAAGGCGCTTTCAAGAGTCTTGAAGCTAAGTTTCTAATTAATTTAACTTAAGATTTTCTAATACACAAGTGCAGAGCAATTTCATATCCTTCCTTAGCTCTGGGCTGGCAGATGACACTAGTAGGTTGCACATAGGGAGTTTTCATGCAGCTATACACCCTTTTGCTAATACAAAACCTTTGGCTTTGAAACTGGGATGGGGTCCTGACACTGCCATTATATACTCCACCCCATTTTACAGGACATGAAAAGGACAACACTCCCACTTTCCTCTATATGTCAGCTCTCTTGCAGCCTGGGCTGTCCTTGCTTCGGGTAGGAAGTGACCCCGTGAGTATTTGGGTGGGGTCAGTGTAGGCTTGATCTTAACCCAGCCACAACTTGGAGGCTCTGGTGTCCCGGGGTGCTTCCCTATATTGGTCGGCCCCCTCTGGAGCTGGAGCGCAGCCCCAGAGCTATGTATGTGCAAGGAGTCCATTTCCCCTTTGTGGTTAACCTGTTGCCATCATCGCCAAGACAAGAGTCCTCTCTTGCACCCCTCTCCCCCATGGACTGTGATTTCACAGCTCTGTACTGTTTCCCTGAGTTGAAGAGTTGCCTTGGAGGTGCTAACATTGAGGTCACAGCACCTGGGAACGAACTCGAGGAGCCTGCTTCTACCTAAAACCAGCACTTTGTCCATACATGGTTCTGGGTTTCCTTTTGTGAGGAACACTCCAAGCTCTCATGGCTTGGCATGTGGACACAAACCCTGAATTTTCTCCTTCAGGTAGTGCCCAAGAGCCTGCAGCCAGACTGATGCCAACAGGTATCTAAGTCCTTCTGTTCCAGGAGGCAAGCACACAGTCTGTTAAATCCAGAATGCTAGGGCTTCCTCTCCACAGACACTGTCTGTGAGAGCAGGCTGGGTGCTGCCCCACTTCTAGCAGTCCTCTTTGTTGTCTTCCTGTTCTTTACAAGAATGCTGGACTGGTTTTCAGGAAGGCAGACAAGCCCCTGCTCTCTCTATTCTTTCCAGTAGCCCATGCCTTCCCAGCCTGCAGCCCCAGACTCAGATGGATGGTAACAGCATCATACCAAACATTTAGCAGAGTTACATTATCTGCCACTAGAGGCAACACTGCTACTGGATTGTACTGATAAGTGGGCCAAATTCAGAGCTGATAGATAAAGGGATACATGTTAAATTCCCAGAGTCCATTAAATCCCCCTGCAATCTCAGTTACACTCCCTTTAACTCATGCACACAACCAAATAACCAGGCCCCCAAAAGTCATGAAGGTGTTTTCAAGTGCTATGTCTTCAGTGCTTTGCCTTCCAGTCTCAGTGCCTTCAAGGGCACATGGATCAAGCTTTTGAGCTTGTCTCCATAATCAGGAGGGGCTTGAAATTTACATGCAGATCAGCCAGGATTCTCATCCTAGGAAGTGCATCCACAGGAGGGGGCTTAGGCAAAACCCCAAATGACACGGTCATTTCTGTTTGCTGAGGGGAGGGTAAATGTGTGAGTCTCACCCCTGAAATGGCTGGGGCTGTAACTCACACTTCCTTAATCCTGCCTAGTAGTTGCTTTTCCACGCCACATGCTTGTCTTTGGCCTGTGAGCTGCAATATCTTAGACAAGTTGCAGAGGAGTAGCTGTGTTAGTTTAGTTCAGCAAAATGCAAAAAGGAGTCTGCTGGCACTTTTAAAGACTAACAAATTTATTTTTCACATGAACTTTAATGGGTGAAGTCCCAGTTTGTCAGATGCCAGAAAGTGGACAGACTCCGTGGGCCAGATGCAGAGATGCATGTACATGCTGGTCAGTGGGTTAGAGTCTCTACAAGTGGAAGGATGTTGACATTTGTGGGGAATAAAATAGGTAGGGAGGAACAGGATAGCATGTAAGTTACACCCTTATTCTGTTTTGTCACAACTGCTGATCAAGAACTACACAGCTGACGATGCACACATTAGCCATGGATGCTGAGTTTGTTCCTCATGTCTGTGCTGGTTTTATATTGCCATACAGATATAGGTCTGGAAGAGATCTTAAGAGGTCAGCTAAGCCTGCTCCTTGCACTGAGCTGGGACCATGTATACCTTGGTCACTCTGATCTGTAAGACGTCCAGTGATGAGACTTCTACAACCTCCCTTGCTTGCTGATGCAGCCTGTTGCTACTTGTTGCAGGCAGTTGCCATATTTGGATTACAGCACGTTGAGCAATTTCCTCTTTGGGGAGGTATTTGCTCACTCTTCCAGGAATGTTACTTACAGAGCAAAGCTCAGCTCCTTGGCCATGCTGTCATTCTTTCATCATTTTCTTCATCTCCACAAGCGGTGTATCTTCCTAGAGTTCCACGTTACAGACACATCACTTCTTTGGGATGGTCAGAGTCAGAGCTGGTGAAAACAGGTGCCATCAGGTCAGAAGAATCTGAGTTGCTTGTGGCAGTTTTACATTTGGCTGAAGGAAATCAACGTGTGATACATTTCTGCTGGAGCTCTCAGCACTGTAATCAAGGCCGTTTCCTAAGTGTAGCCTGGGACTTTGTTTTTCATGCTGCAGTCACCCCCATGTTTCTGCTCCAGCCCCTGCTCTCAGCCTTTGCTAGCTTCCAGAAATTCTCCCCTTCCAGACTGAAATCCTCCATTCAAAGCAATTTTCTTGGGAAGCTGGGAACAAGCTCTTCAGCCATTTCTGAGCACCAGAACCCACTTCCCTCTCTACACCAGAAATCCTACAAGCTTGGAAAGATCTGGCACCAAGCCCTTTGGAGGCAGCACTGAAGTTCAGTTGGAGGAGTCACTGGCCCCAGGGATCAGGGCCTGTGGGGATTTGAGAAGTAATTAGAACCAATCCTGAACACAAGTCTTCAACAGCTGCTTCTTGGCCAAGTTCCGGATCTTAACACAGATGTGGGGTTATTTAACCAAAATGCAGCATATGGCTCAGCACCCAGGTGGGCATGCAGCTCAGGTGTCTTGGGGTTCCAGTCCTAGCACCCAGCCACATGACTTGGAGCACAGGGCTCAGCATGTGGATCATGTGGTTTAGGGCCTGCAGCTCAGTACGTGGCTATCGTGGCTCAGGACACCCTGGGTCAGAGGACAGCTCACATGACTTATCCCATTGTTCACTTAGCTGTGCAGCCAAGGTGTGTCTGTTCTTAGTGAGGCATCTTGTGGACTCTACATGTGCCTAACAGGAAGGCAGCTAGAGAATCTTGGAGACCCTATTAGGAACTCTGTCTTGGTGCAAACTCTGGTCTTTTCCATTACATGATCAGTACGAGTCAAATGAAGGTATTTCTCCCAGTCTGTTGCCGCTCCAGCGCAACTCCTAATATTAGGTATATTTTATCGTAACACTGAAGCGCTAAGGAGGTCAGATCCCAGGTGTGCCAGCTGCTGTACAAACATGGTGAGACAGTCCCTGACCCAAGTGCTCAAGGACTGAACAGAGTAGACAGGCGTGGCAGGAGTGGACCTTAACCCATGGCCAGCAAGGCCACTCCCTCCCAGCTGACCTGCTGCAGCAGCCTTGGGTCCACTTCCCAGGTGACTTTGGTGGCTGTCCTCTGGGCAGTGTGTCCATCACAGCTTGGAGTGGGGCCCGTTCAGTCCTGCCAGGCCCCCAAAGGTAACAAGGCCAGGCACCCTCCTCCCCAGTTCCAGTGGGTGCTGCCTCCCAGCACCTCATACAACTGCCTGGCTTGGACAGGGTCACGGTGACACCATCAGCAAGGCCCTTGGCACAGATATGCGGCATTGCATCTTTCATCTGGCCCCTATAGTTGCTCATTGCTCTTATGGAGCCCGTTCCCCAGGCCTGCAGGTGGAGTGTTTGCCAGCCCCATCCTATGTCAAGCCAAGCATTGACACTGTAAAGA
The DNA here is from genome assembly GCA_007922195.1 of Podocnemis expansa. Taxonomy (NCBI): domain Eukaryota; kingdom Metazoa; phylum Chordata; order Testudines; family Podocnemididae; genus Podocnemis; species Podocnemis expansa. The sequence continues at coordinate 46,161,729 of ML681981.1, read as the reverse complement.
CCACTGCCTCAGCCCACACCAGGGTCTGGAGTGGGAACCTCTAGCCCTGAATGGAAGAGTTCTTTAATCAGAGCTGGTAGCGGGCCCTCCAGCTGGGAGAGATGTGTGCCCTCAGTGGCTGGGGCTGAGCATCCCCTAGCATAAGGGGGTCACAAAGCCCCATGATCACGTCTGTCCCCTGAATGAGTGTAGCCAACTGCTGCCCCTTGTGCGGTGCACAATGACTTTAACTGAGGAATGAGCAGATGTGCTCAGGGCTGCTGGAGTGTGGTGCTTGAAGAGGCAGTAACCAGCTGTACAAGGCTCTTCATCTCCTCTGGGCATGGTTGGGAGCCCCATGGCTTGGGCTATTAAAGTTTGCTGCGTGATGTGCTCTCCACAGAGCAGTGCTGGCTGGAGCTGGGCTGCAGGGGTGTGGCCATTTGGTCCAGTTTCTCACTGTGAAGGAATATGCAAGCTCAGTTCCTGGAAGGCACTGGTGATCAAATCATTATCTCACTCTTCTCACATCCTGTTCAAACTAGAGATGACGGGCTTTCAGCTGGGTGAGATCTCATCAGGAGTTGACTGGGCTCCAGAGCCAGGAACTGGAAGTGCTTTCTGTGTCATGGCTGTGTGTTTTGTCATTGTACAATGCCAGAAGGGCACACTGCCCAGAGCTCTGTGCCCAGCATCCTGCAGGCCATGAGAGCCACTCAGCTTTGCTCCCCAGAGGTGGGAGTTTCATGTTGCAGTGGGTTAGGGTGGAGAAGAAGTAGGTCTCTACTGTAATATGCACCCTACAATGCAACGCAACACCAAAGGGATGGTGTCCTTTGTTCCTCCTTTTCAGGGGTGCAGTGACCCTCCTAGTATGTATGGGCCTGAGTTCTTTGCTCTTGGTGTCTTGCATGTCTGGCCTACTGCATAAACCACCTTTGGGAAAAGCATGACTGCCAGGCTGGGGGTGTTAGGAGAAGATGAAGGGAACAGGAGGAGTGGAACAAATGAGAAGTTAACCAAACCCACACCACCACACTCCAAGAGCAGGTCAGTCTAATACGTGCTCCTAAGTCTCACCACAGTCCTCGTCCCTGACAGACTGGGTCCTCAAGGTGAAGGACTGGTGTGAGTCCCTCCCTTCTGTGTGCTGTTCTCTGGGCAGGACCCAAGGTAGTTTCAGCGCCCTGCAATTAGGGAGCTACACTGCAGCTCTGTGCTGCTCTCACATGGTGCCTTGCTGCAGCCAGCTCTCACCCTGAGCAGTGGGCACAGCTCAGCCCCACTGCTGGTTCTGCAGGGCGTGCCATCACTCACCCTGTGGGTCCCACAGGTGGAATCAGGGCCGTTCTCTGCTCCCCTCTGTGTGCCCCCTGCAAGGTGGAGTGGCTTGCCTCCAGTTCCTGAGTTGGCACTGGGGCTTCATATGGATGAGGTGCCCTCTTGCCAGCTCCTGCAGAGGGAGATGAAAAGGGGGTGACATTTCAAGATGGCACCCATCAGCTTTGGGGAACTCAGGGCCCTGAGCCAGCTTGGAGACTAGTTACCATCAGCCCCTCAACAGGAGCCCTGTTCAGCCACAGCCAAGCCCACTTGTGTGTGTAGCTGTCTGCACTCTGGCCTCCCTGCCTCTCATTGGGTGGATAGAGGCTGCCAAAAAAATCTATTGCCACTGGAGTATGAAATGAACAGGGGCTTGAGAACTCAGGGAGGGTGGAGGGAAGGAGCCGGGGTTAGTGCAGTCAGGATCATGGAAGACTGGATCCGCGCAGTGTGGGGTTAAAGCCTCGGGAGAGAGGGGCCGTGCAGTGAGAAGCTGAGATTTGGGACTCAAACACACCCAGGGTCAGTGCAGAGAATAGCAGGAACTTCAAGGGACGGCCAGTGCAGTGTTGGGGGAGAGGTTCAGGGGGAGCCAGGGGCAGTGCAGTGTGAGGCAGAGTCAGGTTAAGACTAAGTAGGAATTTTCTATAATACTTTTATGAAGCTTGTGTGCGCCTTGCTTTCCCTCTATACTTTGTACTGTTACCAGTGGCAGGAAAAGTTGTCTGCTCTTAGGTGCAGTGTGGGATATATGGGGAGAAAGGAGGCGTCGTCTTGCTCCCTGGGCCAGAGTGAACAGGGTCCTTGATCCCTGTCAACTACTCAAAATGCCAGAGAGGCAGTACAAAGCCCTGCTGACCAGAACATTGACCAGAAGCATTGCTGCCCCAGAGAAACACCCGAGGCACGGGCATGGGCCCTGCTCCCTGTGGCCCTGATTCTCTGCCCAGGCCCAATACAACTTCAGGCTCCTGCTGCTGGCAGCCCTGGCCCTGGATCCCTGACTGGGGACCAGGCTGGGAGCTACAGGCACTGCTGCAGGCAGCCCGGCCTGGGACAGAGCCAGGAGAGGTAGCGGCAGGGGCTGCCCTGGGCATTCAGGGCACTGACGCTGGGACTCAGGGCACGTGCCCCATGTGCGAGGCACCAGTGATGCCCCTGACATTGACACCTAGCAACAATCAAGAGGAAAGAGGTTTTACCCCCACTTCTTGCCAGGGATAAAGAGTGTGCTTCTGGAAGAAGGTCCACACTTTCTCATGGGACTGCAGAAGGTGTAGAAGGGACATGACCTGAAGTGGAGTTCATTACAGCTTGTCTGGTGATTTGCCCTGTCCTGAGCTGAGTAGACTGTGTTCATCTTCCATTCACCATGCTAACCTAAGGACTCCCAGTACTGCACCCAGCTGACTAATAAACCCTACTCTCTGGTGTCACTCCAAATACTGTCTGGGGTACATCAATCCCTGAAGAGTCTACAAGTCTCTTGTAGGCACCTGTCTTAGCTGGGCTTACTGGGCAGGGCACATGGTGTGAAGCAGGAGTGCTGGAGCTATGATGAGGCACCACCTCATCCAGGCCAGGCACTGACTGCCCCTGTTGACAGGGTGTATATACCCAGCAAATCCGATGACTCTGCAGCTGCAGGGTGTGGTAACCTAGTAACCCACAGGGCTTCCTGTTCCTCATCTGCAGATGCTGCAGAGTAGTGTCTCACCTTATATGGACTTGTGGCTTGCCAGAACAACTTAGCCACACAGGCACTGTGTGTGCGCTTACCTGAGCCCTGCTGAGTTTTCCGTTTTAACTTTGGGCAGTCAGGAATCCCTGAGTGCACCTGATAAAATTACTGTCTACTGAGTGCTAAGATCCCTTTTGAAATTCACTTTCTGGTCCCATATTACCAGTGTCACCGATCAGTCTCTTGTAGAACTTTGCTTTGTAGAGATATTAACAGACTCAGGCAGAGAGATCAGTTCTGCATCTGCATCCCCCCCCAGCTTTGTCCTTCCACACTGAATGCCTGTATGTATTTCACTCTTGTATTCCTCGACTGTGTTGCCAGCGATCTGCTTGCAAAATAGTTGGCTTTACTGCATATTGGAGGGTGACCCTTTCCCACAATGACCTTGCTGTGACCCAGTTATCAATTATAGCAGAAGGAATTCAGTCTGGACAGTTGTGAGCTGATCCTGGTGGGCTCTGTAATGTAGCAGACGAAGGTAGATAGAACATGAGAGCAGAAGGCAGAAAAGTTGCAGCAGAAATAAGAGGCCTGTTTTGGGAGTCTGACATCCTAAATGCTTTGGGGATTGTCTGATGCGGGAATTTTCTGTAATATTTTTATTACTTCAATGAATGTCTCAATTTCTCTTTACATTGCATTACTCCCTGGTGGGGAAACCGCAGAAGAGAGGAGGTTTTGTATGTCACCTGCAGGGAATGACAGGCTCATTAAAGAACTGGTTGAAACAAACCTCAATCAACACAGGCTCCATAAATACAAAGATATCTGCCCTCTCATGACTGACTGAGAAATACCTAACTGCTAACTGACCTGGAGAACAACCAGGAAAAGGTGTCAGGTGGCTGGAATACTGGCTGCCCTTTCACAGGACTCAGGAGCTGTTACTTGGGCGTAAGGACAAAGAGACAAGGAGTCCATCACAGCTTGACTGCTCATGGCGTTAGCTTACAGACATGCCATCCTGGCAAATTACTTATGAGAGATGCAGTTTCTAAGTAAAATTAAACCTGATTCATGGTTTTACAATAAACTCTCAAAAGTCAGGATCTTTTTCTAGTCATGTTTGAGCATTCTAGCCCAAGATCATGAGTCAGACTTAAACATTTTACTGAGAGAGTGCTGTCAGCCCCAGGCAGTGGGAAGTGGACCTCACCTGCACACCCCCTAAGGACTAAAAGGATTAGAGGTAAGGCTAGGAGGGCTGAACTATGGCCTGGGGGCTGAAGTGAGGTGGAGAAACTGGGGGGCTGGGAGGCTATATTAATGATGGTTCGGAGCATATGGGGGAGTGCTGGGAGGGTGAACTGAAGGCAGTGAGAGTTGATGGGGTGGGGAGCTGAGCTGAGGGGGTTGACAGGGACAGGATTAATCAGTGGGTAAGAGAGAAGCAGATGTGGGGTGAGAGTTCCTGCAGCAGGGACCAAAAGTCATCTTACCCAGTACATGTGACAGTTCGTGTTGCCCTCTGCCACAAGGTGCGCACCTTGGGGATGGGTAGGGGGAGTCCAAAAATCAATAGTCTGACCTAAAAACACAATATAATTTTTAAAAAATCCTGTGAGTTTTGGGGGTCTAACTCATGATATTTGATCTTTTGAAGTCAACAATACTGGGCTTTGCAAGAATGGATGATGAATGGGTTAACTTTGCCTCTCTCTGCTCACCTTGGGACATTCAGTATCTGTAGCCAGGTGACTGAAGGCTCCTCTACATTTCACACTTAGAGTGGCACAGACTAGCTGTCTCGATACAGAGCACGTTTGTAGCTGTTTTATGCCAACAGGAGACCATCTTTCACCAAAATGGTGTAGTCCATGCATGCACTTATGCTGGGAAAAGCTGTGTCACTTAGGAGGGTGCTTTTTCACATTCCTGAGTGACAAGTTTTGCCAGCATAAATGCTAGTGTAGACAGAGTCTGATAGATGGTTCTCTTCTTTTGCCTGTGTCTGTACATGCTCCCTGTGAGACACAGGCTCCCCACTCCCCCAGGACTCTGGCTTGCCTGGATTCACTGCAAAGAGCCCTGGAGACAGACAAGGAATCTTGCTGGTGCCAACAGCTCAGTCTTGGGGCTAGCATCTGGCTGCACTCCTGTGACCAGGAAGTGGTGTGATTGGCAAAGACCTTCTTTTGATCAGTGGCCATTACAAACACAGGAAAAGATTTGCTGTGTTTACAGTTCAGTGGTCAGAATGAAATGAAAGGAGTAAATGCTGTTCTTGAACAAGGGGATTGCGTTCATTTCCTCAGAGTCAATTGGCTATCGATGGGACAGAAAGACAAAGAACACTGGCCAGTGTCATTATGGGATAATGTTGGCAGAGTCTTTGGCCTTGGTCAGGGTGGTGTGAGTCACTCACACAGTGCAAAATTGTGGTGTTTGGGTCCAAGTCCCAGTGGGACTTGATTTGAACCCACCCACCCTGAAGAGTCCTGGGTCCAAGCCTGACAGTATTATGTGTAGATGAAAAGGGATTTTGGACTCAAGCCTGAGTCTGAAGCCAGACTTGCATTGCTTTGTAGACACAGGCCTACCTATGAGGAACTTTGTCATTCATTCCTGAGACACTGGTGACAAAGACCAGATCCTATGGATCTATGACAGCTTCACAGTGATATTTGGGGGGGCATTAGTAACTGGGATCGCAGTGCTTCAGTGGGGTTGCTTAGAGGAGAAGCTGGCCTGGGAGTATAGAAATGCAGCTGCCAACCAATACTGTTTAATCAACCAGCAGTTGTGCCTGAGCTTCCATGAACTAATGCGGATGGCAAGAGCTCTGACAGAGAGCATGGGGTCACAGTGCAGGGTGTGATAGCATAGGCGGGAGAGAATTGTGACAGGAAGGAAAGTGAGATGATGATCTGGCCAGGGTGGCCAGATGTCCTGGTTTTATAGAAACAGTCTCAATATTCATGGCTTTATCGTTTATATAGTTTCCCTTGCTCCCGTCCCAGTTTTTGACACTTGTGTGCTAGATCTGGCATGTCCTTTGCATGGCCACTTCCTGCCCAATAACCTCTGCCTCTCTTCCTACCCCAGGGCCTGTTCTGAGCATGGGGATGGGTCCGAGTGGGGGAGCTATGGTTTGGGTGGCCAGTGTGGGATGGGGCAGGGGTCGGTGTGAGGGGCGCGGGTGGGTCTGAGGAGTGAGGCAGCCATGGCTGGGGTGGCCAGTGTGGGATGGGGCAGGGGTCAGTGTGAGGGGCATGGGTGGGTCTGAGGAGTGAGGCAGCCATGGCTGGGGTGGCCAGTGTGGGATGGGGCAGGGGTCGGTGTGAGGGGCGCGGGTGGGTCTGAGAAGTGAGGCAGCCATGGCTGGGGTGGCCAGTGTAGGATGGGGCAGGGGTCGGTGTGAGGGGCGCGGGTGGGTCCGGGGAGTGGGGCAGCCATGACTGGGGTGGCCAGTGTGGGATGGGGCAGGGGTCGGTGTGAGGGGCGCGGGTGGGTCTGAGAAGTGAGGCAGCCATGGCTGGGGTGGCCAGTGTGGGATGGGGCAGGGGTCGGTGTGAGGGGCGCGGGTGGGTCCGGGGAGTGGGGCAGCCATGGCTGGGGTGGCCAGTGTGG